>OW964548.2:51787135-53021276 GCA_943138885.2 Tholera decimalis | reverse complement strand
CTTGAACTTTTTTTTTATGTATGTTTCTTCATAACTCGAAGACGGCTAGACTGATTTGGTTTTTTTTTTTCGAATGGTTATGCTTTCTAGTTGGTCTCATTGTCATAACGTTAGGATCTGATGATGGAATCATGTAGAATTCCAGGGAACTCTTCAAATATTATAGGCACACCTATAGCGTTGGCGTTTGGGTATTTCTTATAGTAACTTATGTAGTTGCTCTCGAAAAGATTTCGTGTATTGCGATTCGATTACTTGAATATGAATGTTAAGCATTATGTACTCGTCACAATGCATATGGTGGAACTGATGGTGAAGTAACCGGAGAACTCTTCAAAAATTAACAGCTCTGCATCGGGAAAAGCAATATTTTGTTAAAGGTGATAAGTAGTTGACATTTTGGCTTTTGTAACTAGATGAATTACAAACCGACCTACTAAAAAGCGTGGAAAAAAAAAAATTGCAAAATATAAAACCGACTTCCATATCAAAACACTACAAAGCAATAATAACTAATTTCGGAAGACGGTGTCAAAAATAAAGAAAATACAAAACCAATAACACCGACTACCGAAATTAAAGTTATTTTTGGCTTTGTATGATATAGAAGTCGGTTTTATTTTTTGCTACTTAGTTTTTTCCTTTGGATAGAGATATGTAGGTAAAATCGCATGTCACTTTATTATATTCACCATATCATAAGAAAACTCTATCGTACTCTGGAGGAAAACGCAGATGTGTTTAGTATACACTGGTACCTACATTATTTTATTTGTTTATTACCCCCTACCTTAGTATTACGTGATAACTTGTTGTGTTGATAAAAAGTCTTGAAATATTTAATTTAAATGACTGATGAAATTGACTTATTTTTCTCTTTCCGGTCGTTATCTTCATTAGTGAAGGTCCCATGTATAAACCTTCATAGCTGTCCAGCAAGCTCACGGATGTTGGTCCGTCGCCGAATCTCTAGACGTTTTTATTATATATTTTTCAGGTTCATATTATAGGGATTTTTCAATGAAACACATTAGTTCCTTTTGAGGTGTTTTATGAAGGAGAACGTCACTCTTTTTTTTTTCATTTTTAAAATATATAACAACTACGTTTCGTTCCTCAACAATAGCTCTCTGCGATAGCAGCCTTCATTTCATCTGGTCCTGCTTATTTCAGGGCGGTTTCAAAAAAAAAGTCCGGCAAGGGTTGCTTTTTGGTCACACCATCGCGCTGGGGATCGACCACGCGGTCTTTCGCGATCTATTTCCGTCCACCTTTCCCACTAAGAACAGCTTGTTGAGGTGGTCTGGTT
Source organism: Tholera decimalis (assembly GCA_943138885.2). Lineage (NCBI taxonomy): Eukaryota > Metazoa > Arthropoda > Insecta > Lepidoptera > Noctuidae > Tholera > Tholera decimalis. The sequence goes on along the minus strand of OW964548.2, from coordinate 53,019,967 downwards.
CACGCTGGGCGATATAATCAAAGTACTTTAGGATTCTTTGGTAATGGATTGAGGGTAGTCCGGTTTTTATGTTGAGCTTTTTCAAGAAGATTTCGTTGGTTCGTTCGGCTATCCACAGTATATGGAGGATCCACCACCAGCACTATATTAGATAGGCGTCTATTGACATGGATGGCGAGCAGGGGTAGTTCCCCGTCCGGAGTCGGCGACTAGAGTCAGACTAGAGTCGGCGGCGCGTCGTGTTCCGCGTGCGCCTCAACGAGAAGTTAGCAGCATTGACGGGGCCCGATAGAGCCAATGCCTTACGGGGTTGCGGGAATTGTTCTAATGAGACACCGTAGCCCCGGAATGAAAAGTCAACAGAAGGAGCAGGGTGGGGTTTTAGTCAGTACAAGTCTGACACTGCGTTCCGCTCCACCCACAGCAGGAGGGGTCATGATCAAAGAAATCTATTGACATATATCTGTGCATATCTTAGTATATATATACAAAGGTACTTTTGTCTGTGAATTCAAAATACCGGCGTTTTCTCACTGTACTAAAATACAAACGAACTTTATTTCTGGTTAATCTATCTGTCTGTCTTTCTGTTTGTCCGTGTTAATCTCTAGAACGGCTGAACATGATTTTAATGGGATTTCTCTGAAAGATTGACGAGCTTATCCCAGAATTCCCACGAGAAAAACCGCGTAGATAATGTCAACTCCCACGCGAACGAAGTCGCAGGTGCAGCTAGTACGCCACATAACTATTTATCACTGACTAGTTGTGTTGGTAAAATATTTTTACTGCAAATAAAAGTACTACAAATAACCAAAATTCGAGTCATTATGTTTTTAACCGACTTCAAAACAAGGAGGTTCTCATTTCGTCTTGAACTTTTTTTTTAATGTATGTTACCTCATAACTCGGAGACGGCTGGACCGATTTGAAAAACTCTTTTTTCATTTGAAAGGGTATACTTTCTAGTTAGTCCCATTGTTACGAAATCAGGATCTGATAATGGAATCCTGGAGAAATCGAGGGAACTCTTCAAATATTATAGGCACACCCATAGCGTTTTGGGTATTTCTTATAGTACCTTGAGCAGTTGCTTTCGAAAAGTACCATTTGGGGAAGTTGAACTGATGATGAAGACCACAGATGGCCACTGAAACTACTCAATAATAAGTATTTCGTGGATTGCGAATCGATTACTTGAGTACGGATGTTAAACACTTTATGCTCGTCACAATACATATTTTATGGTGATGTAGAGCTGATGGTCAACTACCAGGAGACCTCCTCAAAAATTAACGGCTATGCATCGAAAAAAGCAATATTTTGTAAAAGGTGATAAATTGTTGACATTATGGCATTTGTAACTAGATAAATTACAAACCGACCCACTAAAAAGCGTGAAATATTTTTTTTGCAAAAAATAGAAACGACTTTTGAAAAAAAAAAATTTTCTGTTTATATTTCTGTTTACCTCTTCTTGTTAGGCCTTCGACCATATTAGCAGAGTGGATAGCCTTTACTATTAACATCTAAAATGAACCCAGGGCCGGATTAGGCTTTTACTGTAATCTAACTTCTAGAAATATTTTTTTCAACCAACTAAATTTGCAAATTTCGTTAGTGGTTAATGATTAGGACCAAAATTTACGATATTTAAATTATTATTTTTATTTTTAAAGCTTTAAATCTCAGTTATATTCCCTGTGTCTTAAGAACAAAATATTATATTTTAACCACTGCTTTCCTACCTAGCTAGATTATAACTTAAATCAGGTACATGTTGGCATCGGCCCATAGTGCTGCTTGACGAGGCGGGCAAACTTTTTGAGCGTATCATCGCAGATCGCCTCGTCAGCCACTTGTGCAGGGAGGGGCCGAACCTGGACGACAACCAATTCTGTTTTCGTCGGGGGCGCTCCACCATAGACGCCATCATGCGCGTGAGGGCCCTGGCGGAGGAGACGGTGTCCCGGGGTGGGGTGGTGGTGGCGGTGTCTTTAGACATCTCCAACGCATTCAACACCCTACCCTGGAGTTGTATTCGGGAGGCCCTGAAATACCATCGCGTGCCTCCCTACCTCCGCCGTACAGTAGGGGCTTACCTGGAGGGTAGATGCGTCACCTATCGGGGACGTGACGGTGCTGGTCGGCACCTCACGTCGTGCGGTGTTCCACAGGGATCGGTCTTGGGACCGCCCCTGTGGAACATCGGCTACGACTGGGTGCTGAGAGGCGAACTCTCGCCGGGCGCCGACGTGACGTGTTATGCGGATGACACGCTCGTAACTGCCCGGGGGAGCTCGCACAGGGAAGCAACGTTGTTAGCCACGGCTGCGGTGTCACAGGTGGTGAACCGCATCCGGCGCCTGGGCCTGGAGGTGGCCCTAAACAAGTCGGAGGCCATGGTGTTTCATGGCCCTCGACGGGCGCCGCCGCCGGGATCACACATCGTGGTCAGCGGGACCCGGATAGCTATCGAGTCCACCATGAAGTATCTGGGATTGGTGCTCGACAGCCGATGGGAATTCGGGCCCCACTTCCGGCGGCTGGTGCCCAAGTTGATGGGCGCAGCGGGCGCGCTTTCAACGTTGCTTCCCAACTTGGGGGGCCCGAGCGCCGCCTGTAGGCGGTTGTACGTGGGAATCGTGCGGCCCATGGCCCTGTATGCGGCCCCTGTGTGGGCGCTGGTCATGACGGCCGGCACTCTCGCCATTCTGCGCAAACCGCAGAGGGTGATGGCCGTCAGAGTCGTCCGCGGGTACCGCACGATTTCCTACGAGGCGGCTTGCGTCCTGGCCGGATCCCCGCCCTGGGACCTAGAGGCGAAAGTACTCGCGTCGTTGTATCGATGGCGCGAGGAAGAGCGGGCACGGGGCTCGAGGCCGGTGCAGCGGCAGAACGCGCTGCGCCGAGAGGAGCTCCGTCAGGTCTTGGTGGCGGAATGGCGGCAGAGGCTTCTGCGCCCTACCTCGCCTCGCTACCGTCGAGGCGATCCGGCCAGTACTCGACGACTGGCTCGGGAGAAGGCACGGCTCCCTGTCGTTTAGAGTGACACAGGTGCTGTCGGGGCACGGCTGCTTCGGCAAGTACCTGTGCCGCATAGACAGGGAGCCGGACGCTCGGTGCCACCACTGCGTCCATTGCGGGGAGGACACGGCGCAACACACGCTCGCCGAGTGTGTAACTTGGGAGGAGCAGCGCCGTGTCCTCACAAATGAAGTAGGAGGCGATCTGTCGCTGCCGGCCGTAGTGCAGAGTATGGTCGGCAGCGCAGAGTCGTGGGACGCGGTGGTGTCCTTCTGCGAGGACGTGATGTCGCAGAAGGAAACTGCGGAAAGGGAGAGGGAGATCTCCACTCCCTTCCCTGGCCGCAGAAGGCGCACTGGGCGCAGGGGAAGGGCGGAAAACGCCCTTTTCCAGCCCCCATGAATGGGTCCAGGGGCGAGGGACTTGGGGAAATCCCCCGCCCCCTATTCGATGGACCCGAGTCGCAGGCGCGCGCGGGTGTCGTCGCGCGCCTCTGAGGCGATGCACGGGGTAGTTCAACACCTCACTACCCCGTGCAGGAGGCGAGGCCGGGACAGACCCGGCCAGCACTAGTGCGGGGCTGCGGAAGAATTAGGTTTCCCGCGGCCCCCCGCGCACGTGTGAGAAGACACCGGGGTGGTTTTAGCCGGTAAGAATCCGGCACGCCCCTCCGCCATTCCCCAGGCGGAGGTAGTCCATGAGAATTTCCCCCCGTAAAAAAAAAAAGGTACATGTTGGCGCATCATCGCTGTCGGCGTTGAAATCACACAAAACAAAGTTATATTAATATGTAGGAAGCAGGGATAGGATTCACAAAATAAAGATACTTAACTTGAATCCAAGGTTTTTATTCCACAATAGTCAGAGGAAGAGGCAGATTGCCCCATTAAATCGCTTTAAATACCCAGAAAATGACCAGTCTTAAGGCGGGAAAAACTAAAAAGGATTTTAACTAAATAAATCAGTCAGTACTTAGACAGTATAGAAATATTCTAAAAAAGCATATTTTTTCAAATAAAGTATAATTCGTCAACATCGCTAACAATGGGAAAAGTGCCCCGAACACTGGCCGCATTGCCACGTTGAATGGCAATGCTGATTCTCTGTCCAAAGAAAATGCCAGCCCTCTGGTCACTTGTGGAGTCGACTAATCGTTTGCCGATGTCATGATTAGTCACGAAGGAGTCGATGCGCACTCAGACCCCATGGTCCTGACGTTTCAACCCCAAACGGCTCAAACATATAGCACCCAATTAGGTTGTTGTATTTGCGACGTTTGAGATTGATATTGAACACCTGCAGCTACCGCCTCAGCACAGCCCGCCGTACTGAGAAGATGGGATGGCGCAAGGGTGTCAACACAAGTAATATTCAATATTCTAAAATAAATAAGTAGACTGAAATGGTTAAGTTAATTCCTAGTTAAAAAAGAAACTTGTCATCTTAAAACTCAATCGGATGTTACAATATTCTTAAGATAATTTAGAAAGGAAGTTGCCAAGTGAAATACTTTATGTTTTCATCAGGATATTGTAATATTAATAAAAACATGAAATAGTCAAACTAAATCCCTATATATAACGTGTAACGGAAACCCCGAATCTATCCAAAACGACTGTAGACAACATCTGGTATGGAGTCTCTATGCAAAGTTTCAGCTTAAAATAAGTGATTCACAGAATTGACCCCAAATGATTTGTTTCATATGTTTCTTGAATACCAGTAATAACAAACGTGTCACAGCACTATGAGGGTCATCACTTTCCACGTCACTTGCCAATAAAACGATAATATTCTCTTCGTTCTTATAATTTGAAAAATTCGGTCTCTGGTACCAATGTATTTAAATTTCTAATAAGTTCCACACATGTTGACATAGGATTACAAAACCCTTGCCATATCGTTTGTTATCAACCAAAGAAGCCGTGCACTTGGTATGTATATACCCTTTAAATTACACGTTGTATATTATATACGGATGCTATCATATCATCAAGTATTTAATTTAATTACAAAATTACATTTATAAGGAACATACAGCGTCATCTAGCGTAACTCATCGAAAGCACTACGATGATGATGGTTCAGCGCCCATATACACATTGATAATGATATTTAGGAACAATCACTTTTTCGGATAATCTGGCACTGACCGACTGGGATATAGACTTTTACACCGCGCGAGAGAGCGGGACATACGGTTCTGATCGCTGGTTTTGCGGACACACTGAAGCCGGCTCTACACGTTGGCCAACACAGTGGCGAATGTAGTGGCCAATGACTATTCGCCAACGTGTAGAGGGGGTGTTTGTGCACCCAACATGCACAAACACGCCGTCTACACGTTGGCCAATACGCATTGGCCACTACATTCGCCACTGTGTTGGCCAACGTGTAGAGCCGGCTTAACACAAGTCTACTAACATTAACTTGCAGGACTTCGTGCTGCACTTGAACTTGTGCAAGGTCCCCCAGTGTATGTCCAGTTATCAATCATGCAGTCATTATTTAATATATCTGTATAACTAGATGCACAGATTAAATAATTACTGCTTGAGCTTCCCGATGTCCATAACAAGTCACTTCTTGTGGTTTATTGTTCATAATCATTTTAATGTTCGACGTTCACGTGTATAACCATTTGTTATGGCATGTGAGTAAATTGTGTGGCAGGACTATAGACTAATATTAAAATATAAAAAGATCGCTTTTAGCGATAAGACCGCCCATTGTAACACCCTTTGTAGTTTTTAAGTCCTTATTTAATTCTGTTATGGTGTACAATAAAGAGTATATCTATCTATCTATCTATCTATCTAATATTGGTCAAAAGAAACAACTATGCAGCCAAATCAATACATTGCTAACGAATCATCTAGAAAAGGGTAATGCCCGTCGGCCATATAAAAAAATGCCTGAAATGAACAAGAGTGAAATATACGCCAAATGTTACTACAAATTGTAGGTAACTCATTACAATTTCAATAATTATTAAAAAAACTAGGTAGGAGTCAGTTACAAACCTTTTTCTGAAATATTGATTAAGTTTAAGGATGTCATGTCGTCGTTTAGGCGGGACCAACCTAAGTCCGTGTTCAAAAATGGGTATCGTGTGCAGAACTAAAATCAAAGTCCTTCAAAAATGACCACAGTCGTTGTTATACCATAAAAAAGCAATCCGTACGTAACTCAATTCGCAAGCGCTATTGTAAAATCAAGTAAACAAACAATCGAAAATGCAGTAATGCCAAACTGTCAGTAGGCAAGGCAAAGGAGATTTAATTTATACAGCTTACGATACGTTTTCTATTCAAAAAATATTTGATTATAATTATTATTGACTTGCATATATTATTTTGGTTAGATTTATGGTATACATAGGTCGAATTATATTAAATTAATAATAACTGTGCACTAAATCTGCAAAATAATTAGTAACGGATTATTTTACGATTCCTGTTTGGCTGAATGCCACTTACTAGTGTCAAATAAACACTGACTTCCAATAAAAATAAGAATCAATTAAACGGATATCAGGTTAAATATTGTAATGATTCCCATATTTTTATATCCTACTTAAACAAACTTCAAAATTATGTCATTATACATATTTTAATTTAAAAATAATTAAGGACTATTCGCAGTTTCTGTCCATTTCTAGCATTTTGTAGGCATTCTCCTTTCGGACACAAATGTCTGTTATTATGGGTGAGGGCCATCCGCTGAGAATCTAACCACCACCATTCAAAAAATGAGTCAAATGCGCAACGCCCTCTGACGAATATGCACTTTTTTGTTGTATTTTTTTTTACTTTTTAACTAATTAAAGGTATATTTCATTAATATATTATACACTGAAACCTTCCTGAACCTTCCTCATCAATCACTTTATCCACCGGTGAAAACCGTACGAAAATCTGTTCCGGAGTTTTAGAGTTTATCGACGACATAGAGACAGACAGACGCGGCGGGAGAAGTTGTTTTATAAATCTGAGGTTTTTTCTACACTTATTTAGAATTTAAAGATTTTTATGTAATTTTGAAATTGGTTTTGAACGACAAATTATTATAATGATGTATTTTTACCCGACTGCAAAGGAAGGGTTATGTTTTTCGCGCGTATCTTGTATGTATGTATGTATGTTTGTAATATTCTTTATTACCTCATATCTCCAGAACCCCTGAACGGATTCACACAATTGAGGTATCGTTAGATTTGTATTAACAGCCCAAGTGTTTTTAGATATAGTCTGGCAAACGAAAGTAGAGACTGAAAAAGCGCGGCAAATTTAAAAAATATCAGCATAGCAACCCCAAAATTATTTATTTATTTGATACTTTAGAATTATCTATTTTATATCATCGGAATAAAAATACAATAGGTATTTTAGGTAGGTAATAGTTTAGATATTGTGTCTAATTCGAATTAAAAAAAAAACAACAGTATTCTAAAGAGTTCTGATTTATTCACTATAATCAAAATCTGAATGTAAGACTTCCATGTGAAAAGTTTCATTAGTCACTGGAATCATTGTTTCCTACGTTAATTATAAAAAATTCTAAATTATTTTCTGTAATTCTGTCCCTTTCTTCATATTTATTTTCAACATGGATGACATGATCTTTCTATAACTCCACTGCAGGCAGAGCAATATTTTTACTTGCCACTTTACGTTTAGCCAAACTCCATACTAACTCAATGGCATTTAGATCACAGTGGTAGGGGGGAAGTCGCAACACCTCGTGCCCATTCTGCTTCAAAATTTCATCAGCTTCATGTACTAGTTCTGGTGCGTTTTAAACTTGTTTTCTAACGATATAAAATTCGTTAATTTTGTTACGAATAGCATCTATGTCGAAACTATATAAGTCAGAAACTGTGGGTTTATATGGCCTTTTACGCGCACCTTCCTTTCCTCGCGCATCTTCCTTATTAATGTAGTAACGCTCACTTCTGTAAAGAATGGTAAAACAGAATGATTAGGTTCTGCAAATCATGAATTCAATTACATCTTTATAAAAGTTATGCACTCCTAGTAAAAACTTATATTGAAGCTATTTCATCAAAGTACGGGTTCTGGGTTCTTATCCTATCTTTCTGCTCTAAATCCGTAAGTTTTTAAATAGTCATCAACCCCTGCTACATCCACCAGATTTTCAATAAAAGAAAAATAAAATTGTTAAAAACCATGCAATATTTAATAGTATGTTAAATAACCATAATGCATTATTATGAAGGTGTTTAAATACTATAAAATGAATGTAAATCAAAATAGATAAATATTTTTCCTCGCTAAAAGATAAATATAAACTATGAATTACGACAAAGTATCAACTTAATAGCGTCATACTAACTTATGAAATCGAACAACACACGTAAACAATCTTGTTTTTGTTTGAATTCGGCATCTTTCTCCTATTGTTTTCTTGATATTTAGACATCATGCGAAACAACATCTCCCGTACTCCACTTTTAATAGTTTTGTTCATTTTGCGCTGAATAAACGCTATTTACAAGATCACAACAAATCACCAACAACACGCCATCTTGTTTTGGAAAATTGAGTTTGACATTAGTATAGCATTGCCATATAAAAAGTTTGCAAATAATTCGAGTGTCTACTTTCGTTTGCCAGACTTTAGGTGACATTTAAAAAATTTAAACATGGCGGCTGTGCGAAGCCATTATACATGGTGAAATACTACCTACAATATGGGTATCAAATTAAAGGGCTTAATATAAGGATTTCAAAAAGGTATATCATGTTTATCATTAGTGTAATACTAGCAAAATAACACAATGAGAAAGTTTAAAAATATGGACTCACTTTCTGAATCCGGTGGAATGCCAATGTGAGACGAGCAGGAAAATTAAAAATTGTTAATTAATATTTTAACTAAAAAGTTGTAAAAAAAACTTATTTAAAAAATCTAAAAAACCCGACTGCTCAAGCAAAGTGCTGCAAAGTGACAAGCAGGCGGACCCATCCCATTTTAAAAAAAAATTGTTCAATTGGGTCCCGCCTGCTTCTCACAAATAAAAATTGGCCAAGTGCGAGTCGGACTCGCCCATGAAGGGTTCCTACTGCTGTACTACTGTACTAAACTATAATAAATATAACATACTTAATATTCTTATTTGAAAAAAAAACCTTACAAATTTCTTAAAACTAGCTTATTTACAATTTTTACAACTACGCCAAATAACTTTGTTTTTCATAGTATTTGTATGAATTACAAAGTTATATTTGCGGTTTTAGAAAATATACTGCATCTCAAAAACTGCTGACTCGATCTCGTTCAAACCAATTTCGGTTGAAAGTTTACATTAAGATCTACAACATATGGTTTTTTTAGATTTTTTACTTCATTATTATAGAAGTTAGAGGGGGGGGACACATATTTTACCACTTTGGAAGCGTATATCTTTGAAACGATTTACTTTATGAAAGAGTCATTTTAGAAACCATAATGTCATTTTTAAAGACCTGTCTATAGATACCACACACGTATAGGTTTCATGAAAAAAAATATTTTCAGTTTCAGTTCCATGTATGGGGAGCCCCCTTTATTTTAAATTTTCTCTTAAAATCGGAAAGCGGTTCATAGAATACATCTACCTACGAAGTTTTACATGTATAGTCCTAATAGTTTCGGAATAAAATGGCTGTGACATACGGACGGACGGACAGACAGACAGACGGACAGACATGTCGAAACTATAAGGGTTCCGTTTTTTGCCATTCGGCTACGGAACCCTAAAAATGTGCTTGTTTCTTACACTTCCGTTGAGCAGTCAGGTTTTTTAGATTTTTAAATAAGTTTTTTTTTTACCTTTTGACTAAGTAGATACCTACTTGATATAACTATTTTTTGATTTTATTGTATGTGATGTTGTGTTTATTGAATTTGTTTTTTTCTGTTCATGTAAGTGATTTAATTAATTTAAAATACATATTATTTCATGTAAGATACATAATCTATGAGACCGAATTTTTCAATTATACATTTGTATTTTTTTTTATTGGTTATGGGTTCGCGTTTTACCACCATCTCACCTGATGGTAAGTGATGTTGTGGTCGAAGATGGAGTATGCTTACCTTAAAGTAACCTATTCACACTTGACTTAAAGACTCCTAGGTTATAGCTATCGGGAAACAAAGACTCCGACAGGGAATTCCACTCCTTAGCCGTACGCACAATGAAAGTATTCCCAAAACGTTTAGTACGTATGGGTGGGATGTCCACCATGTAACGATGGCACATCGTCGTTTGTCTTGCAGTCCGATGATGGAACGGGCTCATGTAATTCGATCGCACACTGCCCGAAATGTAACCGATAGAAAACCAATAGAATTGCAACTCGTCGTCAATGTTCAAGGCTTAATTATGACAAAAAATAGCACCCCTATTTATGTAAGCACCTATGTTTCACAAATAAACTGATTTATTGATTTATAGTTACAAAAAAAAACCTAAATAGATAAACACACAAATACCCAAAAAAGCTGAGAATATATTGCCAATGTTTTTTGGAAATATTTTCCATGTAAAACAATGATTTTCCTACAAATTTGTTTGTTTGTAGATTAGCTTATTGCACTCAATCTCCATAATAATATAAAGTTGAAACAAAACCATCCCGACCAAACATTGACCAAAGCTTTTGTGCCAAAAAATACTTCTTTACTCTATGTAATATTTCGTGTAGTTTCAGGGAAATATTTAAGATGGAATTGAAATAAAATATTGAAAATATGATCCGTTAAGCACCGATTTCAGTTTAATGAAGAAACGTGTTAATGAACGTTACTACGATTTACATGTGTTATTGTTGATGGGATGTCTCTGAGTCGTCTGGAGGGCTCTATGGCGGTACCAAATATAAGCTGTGCACAGAATAGCATGCCTACGTTGTGATCCGCCTTATGGCAAGAGTATCCATTGTTCAGAACACTTCCTAACTCGAAGTTTGTCCACAGGGTCGATCTCCGCAGTCTCAAGTGTGCGTCTGCACTTCGCGCTGGCCTCAAAGCTGCGATGTACGAAAGCAGCTGCTCCTACGCAGGAGCTTTAGAGTTAAAGAGAAGCGCGTTAAAGGAGGAGCCATGGCCTTCAGCGGAATGGCCTCCATACCGACTGCATCAATCAACGTTCGAGCAGCTAAAGCAGAGCGTGGAGAAGGCCAAGGCGGCCTTGCAAGACAGGTCAGGGCTACTGGGCTCCGCCACTGCCTTCGGTGACTTCTATGGAGGGCAGCTGGGACAAGACGCTACCAGCTCTACGCTCGGCTTCGGGCGGCCAGCCAGGACCGATGATTCCATGCTCGGGACTATGGATAAAAGTAAAACTATTGGTGAGTAAGTTCTTGTTTACGTTTCTTTATTAATACCTGACGCATATCAAGTGTACAGTATGTTAACAACAGAGGGCGTTCCTGTTAACCCGCAATAGTATAGCATCCATACATGCTAAACAAAATTACCATTCGAAAACAAAATGTTTTTATTTTTTTTAATATTACTATTGCGGGTTAACGGGAACGCTCTCTGTTAGTTAACATACTGTATAATGGAATGGTTGAGATCCATTGAGCTTGTGCATAACAAATGCGTATCACCTTGTATACCTACATATATATATATATTCATATTCATATATTTATATTCGATAGATGTGTTGCTCCCGGCAAAAATATGAGCCCCCGTTCGTTTCACCGCCATTCTATCCACTCCGCTGTCCAATACATCATATAATAAGCACGTCTACACGTCAACATGATAAAATTCATACAAAACTTTTACTCCAACCATTTTACATTCCATATCAGAATTTAAGGTCTATTGTCACATGCCTTAACCTCGCGAAGATAACGCGACGTAGACACGGCTGAATATCGATTGGTCGCGCCGCCAGCGTAAAGTCGCCCTTAATATAACAATGCACGATCACATTTCGCGTGTAAACTAAACCCTTTTAGATTACTTTGATGTAGGTAGAAGAGGCTTGGTGGGGAGGAATCTTCAGATAACAATCAAGGGAGAGGGGCGTACGGGATTTCATCCCCATGGTTGCTATAGAGACGCGCCCGCCCCTTAACGCCCTCCGATGATCGCGCGCTCGGCTAAATAGTGGCGAAAATATTTTTTTATTATCTCACCGTTCGTTATTGTGGATGTTAGCCGCCGCTTTTTTCTCTTAACGAGGGTAGAATGAAAATTCTGTTTTTCGAGCATTGTCGTTTGTAATAAGAATTTCTGGCCCAATCGAAAACTTTGCACAATTAAACTGTCTATATGTGGATTTGATTATATGAATGGAAAAGCATTAGTAAAAGAAGCTTCCAAGTGAAGAAAGCTTCACTTGGAAGCTTCTTTTACTAATGCTTTTCCTATAAGAAAGCTATGCTACATATCTTAACTATGCGGTATTATTTGTTTGAATTAGTTGTTAGTGTGCTGCTTCTTCTTCTTCAACTGCTTCCGTGGTCGAGTGGTTTAGGCGTTTGCCTTGTGACCCGGTGGTCGTGGGTTCGATTCATAAGCATACTTTGTAAAGTTGCTTTCAGTTTGGCTAGGACAATGAAAGCCTGAATCACCTGATTGTCTGATAAAAAGATGGTTCCGTGCTTCGGAAGGCACGTATAAGCCGGTGGTCCCGGTCGCCAAATGACGGTCGTCAAAATAGAGCACGTCAGAGGCCCTTGAGGCGGTCTAGAAACTCTGACACTAGGGTGTATGGGGGCGTTAGACCTTACTACCCACACTATAAGAAGAAGTTGTTAGTGTAACTAAAGCTGCATTGAGAACAAATTCTACGCAAACTTGCCGACTTATACTGTTGGCTGGCGCAAGAAACTGGCACATTAATAGCAATACAAAAGCTCTGGCTGTTTTCTATAAATGGGATATTAAAACAATTTTTATCTGTAATAACCACCAAGTACCAACGATTGACTCCCAGTGCAGTAATTAATACATTATCAATTATTAGATACCCTACGTGTGATCACTGGAGGCTCAGAGTAGAAGGGACTATGTATCCAGTGCGATTATATAAGATAGGCAATCAATATGTACTCTTTACTCCTTGAAAGGCTAACTCCGTATCGCTCCATCGCTTGTCATTTACTAGTCTATACGGCATTCAATACAATACAATAATTTATTTGTATAAAAAATTAATTGTGTAATAAATAATATTTTATAAGAATGGATCTTGATTTCTGCCAAGAATCTAAAACAAATCTAATAAAAATAAAATAAAATCAGAATTTAACTTATATTATTTATTGTAACAATTTCCGATCTGTCGTAAACATTCTTTGGAGATTATTATAAAATAATCATGCCTTGATCCAGGACAAACATATTCCAATGTAACAAAAACTCTTTGTCCCCGGTAGAGGTCGCCACAAAAGCGCGGTGACAAAGGAGTTGCTCTCGAAAAGACAATAAAGTTCTTTCCATTAAAAAAACTAGCGCCATTCATAAAAAAATGTAAATTCGAAGCGAGAGAGCATTGTGTGCAGCGCGGCGGGGTGACAGCGGGCCTTCCGCTCTCGGTAACTAGATGGAAGCTACGATTTGGGACTTACTATTCCTTAGGATCTTTTAATAAAGAGCAATATCATTGGAGTTTTAAAGTAATTTAGTAGTTTTCTTCTTGCGCGCGATGTTTGTTGAGCTACGATTTATAAAAGACCTTGTTTTAAGCGAATGTTGATTATGTTAGTTATCTTAGTAATGATCACAATCTACTGCAGTCATTATTTATTTATTACGACATTGCTGTGGTAATTCATTAATAATCGCATTTGTGCCTCGTTCGCCCTATACAAACGTCCTCCTTCCGAGAAAAGCTTAATAAGAAATAAAATATATATTTTTTATATTTTTAAATGTTTTTTGTGTTTTATAGAAATATTTAAAAATATAATTTATATGTATATAATTAGAAATAAAGAGATAATTAAATATATTTTTTTAAATGTTTCTTGTTTTTATAGGAATATTTAAAAATGTAAATAATATGTTTATAAAATTTAATAAGTGATAAAATAAAATATAAATAATAAAATAAAAAATATTTATTTCTGATATTATACGGAATCAATAGAATGTTAGTACAGTAAGAACTTAAAAAAAGAGTTAGTAAGAAAACTAAAGAATCTAAGCCATGTCTTATTAATTACTCACTTCAAGGGCTACAGAATTAGTTAGTAGCTAATCATTATAGTATTAACTTGCAATATTGGCAGCTCCAGAACAAAAACATACTTATTAAAATTCAGAAGGCATTAATTCTCACAATGTACAATAGGAACCAGTTACTTTTCGATTAAATTTCACATTGAAGACGAAGTAGCCGATTACTAGGCTTGCAGCAACATCTGTTACAAGCTCTGATAAAGACATGAAGCGAGCCAAAAATACTAAGCAGTGGGTGAGCTATTTACATAATATTCAAATAAGTGCAAAAATACACGCGCCACCGCCGCTTAATCTTAGTCATTAAGAGAAATGGTTTAAACGTAACCCGCTACAGCAGGGGTAGCCAACCGGTCGATCGTGGCTATTAGTCGAATCGATTGCGGCAAGGCAAAAAATAATTTTAATTTTAAACAGTTGAAATATACAACCTAATAATAATATTTATATCTAAAAAAGATATGGAACTGATTGCGCAACGTAATTACCAACAAATTACGATATAATTAGGTAATGATTATGTTATTTACATACCCTCTGTTATTTATTTTCGGTAAGAAGTGACTAGCGCGAACACGTGCTGTGTGAGATGCGCGCAAGGGAGAGGCACTAATAATATTAATGTGAGCTAATAATATTAGTGTAAGCATTATCATTACGCCATTATAATTAAGTAGTTAGTAAATAGTTGCTAAGAATTAAATGTTATGTTTTTTCGTTTAATAAAAAAATAGTACATGAAAAACTATACTTTTTCATTAAAAATTTAAAGAAGTATGTAATTGGTAAATCCCACAGGGATTCGTCGGCAAAAAGTCGATCTTAGCTCTGATCAAGTTGGTCACCCCTGCTTTACAGGCTGCGTTCGGAGCTGTTAACACGAAAATGATTGCAGAAAGCCCCGCATACCAATCGCTACTATTTACATGGCTATCGTGATGCGGGATCAGGTCGGTACAAATGTCATCAATTATGAGGCCACACTTTAGATCGTATCGCGATAAAATATATATCAATAAATCATGCCCCAACTGCTCCGATACGAGGTTATTGATTTTTTTAAATGTATATTGCTAAAGGGCTAGGGTTGTTGTTTCACCATTTATATTCATTACGGGAGGGTCGGTGTGAGGCGATGTGGCCTGTGGCGTCGCGTGGGCTACATCACACCAGTAAGGAGTTGCTTTGTTCTGTAGAGGTATTTGTGCCGTATGTGCGCTTGTCTAAGGTCTAGGAAACTAATGTAAATAAATAAAACTTCGCCCGCAATTTTGTCTGCGTGATTTTCGTAATAATTTATGGCCTATGTAGCTCCCCAATCATGCAGCTTACTACCAAAGAAAGATTTTATAGAATAAGATCATTCGGTCCGAAGATGACGCCTACCCACAACTAACGTTACCTCTTTAAAATATTAAAATAGATAATCAAATTGGGCTGCTGGATTGGATGTATCTTAGTCTTAATCTTTTTAGGGTTCCGTACCCGAATGGCAAAAAATGGAATTGAAAAGTTTTATTGACAGCTCTTTAAAAATGACATTGAGGTTTCTAAAACCACTTTTTCATAAAGTTAATCGTTTAAAAGATATACGCTTCCAAAGTGGTAAAATGTGTGTCGTCCCGGGCCCCCTAACTTCTATAATAATGGAGTGAAAAATCTAAAAAAAACTATATGTCTGCCAAAATTGGTTTGAACGATATCGAGTCAGCAGTTTTAGAGATACAGCATATTTTATAAAACCGCAAATATAACTTTGTAATTCATACAAACACTATGAAAAACAAAGTTATTAGTGTAGTTGTAAAAATGTAAATAAGCTAGTTTTAAGAAATTTATAAGGTTTTCTTGTCAAATAAATATACATATTATGCACACATCAAAAGTGTCTAGGGATCAAGCATTTTTATGCGGATTTCTTGAGATTGAGATGTGGCTTTGTAATAAATTTATGATTTTATAAATTTATATGGATCCTTTTTGGTGCATTTCATAATTTGAAACAGGAACTGTTAATCAAATTCGAGTAAAAGATGAAAATCAGCTGTCAATATTTTCCCTATAAAAACATACAACGCATTGAAGACATTATTAGTGCTACTGTTTCCCTACTACTGATTAAAACCAACGTTATTATGGAGCGGCGACGTCATTTAAGCAGGGAAGAAATGCTCAGAGCCGTGGGAATGATAGAAGCTGGTTCCCGGCAACGTACTGTGGCTTTAGCTCTGAATACAAGTCAGAGTGTTATCAGTCGACTTTGGACACGTTACCGAAGCACTGGTACCGTGGCTGAGCGCCATGGAGGACGGTATTGCTGCACCCCACGGAGACAAGACCGATACATTCAAATCTTAACTCGAAGAGCTCCAACAATAACCGCCATGATGTTAGCCGTGAGGCTTCATCACTCTTCAGGGAACTTAATTAGCGACCAAACAGTCAGAAACCGCTTGCATGAAGTGAACCTTCATTCCCGAAGACCGCTACGGGTACCACCTATAGCAATGCACAATCGTAGGATTCGATATCAATGGGCTCTTGAACACAGAAATTGAGCAGAAGAACAATGGCGTTTCGTGTGCTTTTCTGATGAGTCTCGTTTTGGTATGAGACCGGATACAAGACGTATACGACACTGGAGAACCCCTGGACGCCAACAGCGATTAAAATCCTGCCAGGAAGTCCATCCTTATAGTGGTGGAACCATCATGGTATGGGCGGGTATTTGGATCGGCGGAAGAACTGAACTGATTTGGATCAGAGGCAACCTCAACGCTCAAATTTATGCTGAGACGATTGTATCTGACGTCATCGTTCCTCTACAAGTGCAAATCGGTCCCTTATTTCAGTTAATGCATGATAATGCACGACCGCACACCGCAAGAGTTGTAAGACAGACTCGCCGCAGCTAACATCAATGTCCTGCTCTGGCCTGCTCAGTCGCCAGACTTGAACCCGATTGAGCATGCATGGGATATGCTACGGAGAAGAGCTCTGCCGAATATGGAGGGTATCCATTCGCAAGAAGATCTTTTTTTGTTGTTGCAACGAACATGGGCGGCCATTCCACAGCGTGATTTGGATGAACTCATTTTGAGTATGCCAAACCGATGTTCTTGTGTTGTTAGTGTTCGCGGTAGAAACACGGATTATTAATTGTTTAAGTTACCCAATAAAATTTTAAAGAAAACTGTTATTTCAGTCTTTTTTTCGAACTTTAATGTTAGTGGTTCAAATGTCAAAAATCCCTTTATTAGGAAAATGGCAAATTTCTTTATTAATGCAAAGGTGACTTGGTTTATCGTTACTGTGACAAACGAAAACACTTTATTTGATGAATCCTTAAAGAAAATTTTAATTAATATCAATCAGGAGAAAAGTTATTGCAAAAATATATGTTGATCCCTAGACACTTTTGATGTGTGTATTATATTATTATAGTTACTACGGTACCCTTCACAGGCGAGTCTAATTCGCACTTGGCCAATTATTTTCATTCTAAAATTTTAAATTTGAATGTCATTTTAGTCTTTTCAATGAAGCATGAATCCTACTCTCAATAATAAGACGAAGTAAAGACATCGTAGCTCATTCTCTAGGAATACGCACCATCTTTGCTAGACGTCAATATGTGACTCAATCTGCCTACATATACAATAAAAACTTTGAACTAAATATCTATCCCCAACCGTCATATAAATGTAGAACATCTATAGTTAAATTACTGATGATATTTGATGAATGATATTTTAATAAAAGATTGCTAAATTTATACACACACACACACACACACCCATACACACACTCACACACATACATACAATACACTAAAAAACACATAGACACGTGCGTTTCCTTTTCATTGTTAACCGGTTGAAACCATTTCTCAACATTTGTAAACTAGATTTTTAAGTTAACAGCACCAACACAAGTACTTCTGTAACTTACTGGCGCTGCCTTAATCAGGCTGTGAATTCAATGTTGTAGATATAATAAATGCATTTTATTTTATTTATTTATTTATTTATTTATTAGCGAGACTCTTATTTGTTTTTCTTGGCATGCTAAAGGCTTGAACATTTGTGTAGGTACTTACGCAGATAGGTATTCCTGTGGTGGTCAGGTAAGTGCGTCCCGGGTGTAGGAGAGGAGTTGGGAAGTCATCGTAAAGGCAGGTTTCCTTTTATTACGGATGAGCCCGCTATTGACCTGGACCTCGCCTGATGGTAAGCGATAGATGAGGTCTACGATGGGACGAGCGAGCCCAGAAGATACCTATTTACTCTTGCTTTAAGTAATAGTTGTTTCAAATATTTATATTCTTTCTCATTGTTCAGTCGCTGAACAGATTTCAATGGTGCCTGCTAGGTTTCCCTACATAAAATTGTTTTTCTTCTTATCGTGTGGGTAGTAAGGTCTAACGACCCTATACACCCTAGTGTCAGAGTTTCTAGACCGTCTCAAGGGCCTCTGACGTGGTCTTTTGACGACCGCCATTTGGCGACCGGGACCACCGGCTTATACGTGCCTTCCGAAGCACGGAACCACCCTTTTATCAGACAATCAGGTGATTCAGGCCTGCAATGTCCTAGCCAAACTGGAAACAACTTCACGAAGTGTGCTACCAGAAAATTGATAATTCATGGTGTCCTTTCACAGAACCATTTAACACCAAATAAGCACGTTCGCACATACAGATTACGGCACTTTGATAGCTCAACAGATAATGTACAAAGTAAAGTATCGTAAACCGTTGTAACGAGTGTGAAGAGTGACTCATCAAGTCATCATGGGGCGCCCTGCTGTCTGCACCGGTTTTATTATGTTTAATAGTCGGCTCGCCGCCCCAAACGGTTTGCCTTTTAATTAGTAAACCTTATTGTATTATTATAATCTGACTCATGATGTGTTGTAACCATATTGTTGTTTTTAAGGGGCAGATATTCGATTTTCGATGATTTTTAATCCAAGATCACGTCTAAACGGCTAGTCGGTATGCTTTGAAAAAAAAATAATGATAAACTAGACTATTTCCTTAATAATTTGATATATGAATATTTAAATATTTTTTTGTAAAACATTGTGTAATTTATTTTTAAAAGTACGTCTAACGCGGGCATAAAAGCGAAGATCAGGCAACAACCATTGGGTGTATTTTTATGAAACTTTCACAGTCTAAAAGATAATTTAATTGCCAATCTTTTAGTATACGGCTTTTCTTCATATTGTGTTTGGTAAAGTCATGGTGTATTATTATTCGAATAATCTAGGTGCGCAATGAATCGGGGGCTCTTGCGGGCGACGGGCGGCAGTGCATCGCTGACCACTGTCACGAGTAGACGCTAACGCTCCGCGCAAAAAATACAAAATGATTTTATTCGCATAGAAGTTTAACGCCAAAATGGTTGGTAAACCCAAAACACTAAAAAAGAAACGCCTTACAATGTTAAAAATAGATTAATGAAGTAACGAATTTTAATTATTTATATAATTTACTGCCGCCATGGTCGAGTGGTTTAGGGGTTTAACTTGTGTGTGGTCGTGGGTTCGATTCCCGCGGGACGCATACTTTGTAAATTTGTTTCCACTTTGGCTAGGACAATGCAGGCCTGAATCACCTGATTGTCTGATAAAAAGATGGTTCCGTGCTTCGGAAGACACATATAAGCCGGTAGTCCCGGTCGCCAAATGGCGGTCGTCAGAATAGACCACGTCAGAGGCTCTTGAGGCAGTCTAGAAACTCTGACACTAGGGTGTATGGGGTCATTAGACATTACTACCCACACGATAAGAAGAAGATTATTTATATAATCTCTATCAATAGTTTAAATTAGCATATTGGAATAAAATAAATGTGATTTAAATGTAGTAAACAAACTTTTATTTTATTGAAATAATTATGTTATTTCCTTTTAGGAGAACACCAAATAGTAAAGATTCTTGAGTCAAAAATGTAGAGACAGGGTGAGTATTGAAATGTAATTTACGAGTAGGTAACCATATTGGAGCGTAGTAAGGACAGTTCGATTAGAGTTTCAAAAAATACTTGAGTGTTGCTGATATTGGAATAGTTGTAGGTATAGCTCTTGATACGTAAGTAGCATGACTTTGAATGCGGAGATCTAATATTTAATAGGTACTTACTTCAAATTATTTTTATTTTATTCAAATTATGTTTTTTTTTTGGAGTATATCAAATAACTTAGATTCTCGCCGCGAAAATGCAGAGACGAGGTAAATATTGCAATGTAATAGCACCATACTACAGCGTAGGTACTAAGGACAGTCCGGATTAGAGTATCAAAAAATACTTGAGAGCTGATATTTACACGAGTTGTAGGTATAGGTCTAGGGTAGGTACTTATGTAGCATGACCTTGAATGCGGAGATCTAATGTTTAGTAATTTTTTATTTCATTGAAATAATAGTGTTTTTTTGTGGTGAGTACGAGGTGAGTATTTAACTATAATGTAACCATACTACAGCGTAGTAAGGACAGTCCAGATTAGTTTAAAAAATACTTGAGTGCGGTTTTTGACATAGTTGTAGGTACTTATAGCTAGCTATGGTACGAAAGTACCATGACCTTGAATGCGGAGATCTAATGTTTTGTTTACGCACAACTCTCCAATATTCCAACTTTTGCCCATATGGTCAATCCTACTTTCGCGCCCGTGCCTATACTTACCTAAATTTAATTTATATTATATAACTCGCTTTATATTATATAGATCGCATCGAACTTCTTGAGGTTACGTTGACATCCACCCTTAATTTTGGTCCGTTTATCGAGGCTAAGGCTCAATTGGCTGCCAAAAAGTTGGGAATCCTAGTAATTACACCCTAACTATTGATGATAATATAATAACATTAGATTCACAAGTCGCCACAGAATTTGAAAATTTTTTCATTGACATACCCGTATCGACAATCAAGTCGCTAAAATCATCTGCCATTGCTGCAGACACATTACTTAAAAAAAGTGTTCCAGTTTGTAGTTCAGAGTTTAAATTCCAATATGTTACTTCTAATGACATCATCAAAACTTTTAATTCTTTGAATGTTAAAAAGGCTGCAGATCTGTGGGGTAATTCTGTTCATGTTACTAAGTCCATTATACACATTATAGCTCCTACATTAGCTGTTATATTTAATAATTGTATTGATTGCGGTGAGATTCCTGATTTAATGAAATATAGTAAAATAATCCCACTATTTAAATCAGTTAGTACATCTGACCCTACTAATTATAGACCTATTTCTGTATTGCCCACTTTCAGTAAAATTTTTGAGAAAATTATTTTAATGCAGATGCAAAGATATTTTAATAAACACAAATTGCTACATAATAAACACTTTGGTTTTACAAAAGGACGTTCAACAACTGATGGCTGGTGTTGAACTTTTAGGACACATTTATAATGCATGGGAAGATAAGTGTTGGTAAGTGTTGGGCATTTTTTGCGATTTTTCAAAGGTATTTGACTGTGTCCCCCATGAGACATTAATCAGGAAACTGCACCACTACGGATTCCGGGATAAAGGGCGAAATATTGAAACCCGAAGATACCACAGTTTTCTTGGGCATAAATTTGGGTGCGAAGCTTCAGTGGGGCCCCCATATAAATTGTCAAAATAGCCAAGTTCTGCAGCATATGCCGTTAGAAAAATACGTGGATTAACTGATATCGAAACAGCACGTTTAGTCTACTTTAGTTACTTTCACAGAGTGATCTCATACGGCATTATACTTTGGAGAAACGCCGCCGACATTCATACAATATTTGTATTACAAAAATGGGCCATTCGTGCAATTTATAAATTAAGTCCTAAGCACTCCTTAAGAGACAAATTTAAAGAGATTAATATTATGACTCTGAATGACTCTGACTATGAATATTAATCTCAGTATATTTATGAGAATCTCTTCTATGCATACAAAAATATTAATCTTTTTAAAAAATACAGTGATATTCATAGTGTAAATACAAGGAACAAAGACACATATGTCATTCCTAAAATAAGGAAAAAAGATTGGTGGATCGTTTAGATGCCAATGTATACGTTTTTATAATAAAATTCCTAGCCATATTCAAGAACTAAGTATTAATAAATTCAAATCATTTATAAAACGTAAGCTATGTCAGAAAGCTTTTTACACAGTTACAGATTATATTGAGGACAAGAAGGCCTGGGAATGAGATGCTCCAGTGATATACGTGTGCCTTTTCATTTAGTTTTAAAATTTTGATTGATGATTTATTTTTGATTGATTAGAATATTTGCGTTTTCAAGTATTGTATATCCTTATAATCAATAAAGAGAAAAAAAAGTATTGTATATACCTATTAATTTTGTTTTTGTTTATTGTTTTTTTTATGTACAACGTGTAACGGAAACCCCATATCTAACCAAAAGGGCTGAAGACAACATTTGGTATGGAGTCTCTATGCACAGTTTCAGCACAAAATAACGGACTTAAAGAATTGATACCAAATTATTGGTTTCACATATTTTTTGAATACCAATCATAACAAACGTGTCACAGCACTACGAGGGTCAATAACTTTCCACTTCACTTGCCAATAACACGATAATTCTTTTCGTTCTTCTTAATTTGAAAAATTCGGTCTCTGGTATCAGTGTATTGTAATTTATAATAAGTTCTACACACGTAGACTTAGGATTACTAAACCCTTGCCATATCGTTTGTTATCATCCAAAGAAGCCATGCACTTGGTATGTATATACCCTTTAAATTACACGTTGTATATAAATATAATTATTTCATTATTGTACTTGTGAGGACAATGTAGGTTATTCTATCTTCATAGTTTTTACTTTCACTATAATTTCTTTAATGATGTCAAGTAGTTTGAGTACCTACTTGTGTGGCCTACCCAAATGGCCTTACTTTGGTATTGTTCGTCAAATTGTTGAGCTCCTTAAATTCTAAGTTGAGCTACACGATAACTGACAAATGCTTGCACTGACTGGACAGGTCCGCTCAAATTTGCTTGGTTATTTCCTCAAAAAAATACCACAGACATGAACTTACATGCTTCTCATATACAAATACAAATTGTCTGGACTTTAAAAGAGACTTTGACCTCTGATTTTGTTTCGGTGTTTCTTCTCAGATTAGTCAGTTAAGAAATACCGGCCTCATCTAGCTAAACTAAACACGCAAAAAAACATGACGTGTAAAAGTGTTATTTATAACCAATTTACAAAATAAATATTTAATTTCATTTCATTTCAAAAGTGAGACGGTACTTCACACCGGAACAGCTGCTCAACCTCTATCAAGCGCAAGTTCGGTCGTGTATGGAGTGCTGCTCTCATCTCTGGGACGGATCTTCCAAATACCAGCTTAATGCACTTGAGTCTATAGAGAAACGGGCCAAAAGGCTCATCGGCAACGAGAAACCGGTCGAGACAAAGGTCCAGAGCCTAGAGCATCGGCGACGTGTTGCAAGCCTATCAGTTTTCTATCGGTTACATTTCGGGGAGTGTGCGATGGAATTGCAGTCTTATTCCACCAAGCCCTTTCCATCATAGGACTACAAGACAAACGGTGATGCGCCATCGTTACATGGTGGACATCCCACCCATACGCATGAAACGTTTTGAGATTACTTTAATTATGGGTACGGCTAAGGAGTAGAATTCCCTGCTGGAGTCTGTTTCCTGATAGTTATAACCTGGAAGTCTTTAAGTCAAGAGTGAATAGATTACTTCTAGGCAAGCGTGCTTCATCTTCGACCACATCATCGCTTAACATCAGGTTAGATTATGGTCAAACGCAAGCCTATAAACTATTAAAAAAAAATTCAGTTCTGGCTGTATACAAAAGGGAAAAACTCAACTCAGCATGTCGAAAATGAGGACATGATTGCTGACAAATAAATTCATACTTATTTCAATATTCCGATTTCAATGTTATTAAAACTTAATTATTTACGAGTATCAAATGAGTCTAAGTAGCGTAGCCACATAGTCATTTTTATATATATAGATAGATAGATTTACTTGTCTAAATACACATAGTAGTTTTCAATGACCAGACAATTAAAGTCCAGAAAAAATTTGGATGGTGATAATAAATCAGGCAGTACAGTCTTTACTATTTGAAACGTATGGTTACCTTACGAAATTTCGAGCTTGCGTTGCGGGGGTGCATTGCGCGGTCGCGGGGAGTGACGCAAGCTTCTCCCCAGTCGCTCAAGGTCGCTGCCATATAATGTCGCCTTAAGGGGTGTTTTGATTGTTTTCGTATAGCAGAAATATGTGAACAAAATATTAGTTTAGAAAATATTTAGTAGTACCTACGTCGTAGTTTTTGTTGAACACTAAAAATGCACGGTTAAAGGGTATACTTGCTTAAAATCTCGTATTGCAGAAGTGCGTACAAAGCCAAGTCAAGTACAAAGTCAAGGGATTATAACATAATTTTCTCTGTAATGTGCTTCTACTAATAACTGCGCGGTGCCAGCTGAAAACCAGCGCTTAGCTTATGCCCAAAAGCTGAGTAGGTAACACTTTCGGTCGGACATGCCCACCACACACAATATTTTTTATTATTTGATATTGGACATTTGTACTGTAGTTGTTGTCTGTACTTGAATAAATCTATTTCTGTTCTATGCTGTTTACTCATACATATTTGACAGAAGTAAAACAATCTATAAAATAAAACAGAAAATCTTAATTAATTTAGTTGTATAATTTCATATGAATCAATTAAATGCATTACAGTAAATAGACACATCAACATTCTAATTCATATTTTTAAATTGTATAATCAGTGTAAAGCCACTAACCCTCTCTCACAAACCTACCACTTCACATTAAGCCAATAAGCCAAATTCCCAGTCCCATGGGGTGATCCCAAGTACTACCAAACAAACAATTATTGCACAATCAATGGCTATTCGCGCGCGAATATTATAAATCAGTGATAATGGCGCGTTACGCGGAGTGACGGTGCTTGAAGTTGCCGCGCCTGACAATAGATGGCGCATGGCGGACGCGCGCCCGCGCATCCCATAAACATGACGCTGGCTTCAAACCAGCGGGGAGCGTAGCGGAGCGAGTGTGGAAGGTTTTCATTTATTGTGCTATGATTATTTCTCGTAATATGCGACTTTACTGATTAACAAGTTTTTCAGGATTTATCCGGACCGTGACTTTAGTTTGCGTATTTTCTAGACAATAAGATACCACTAAAAATTACAGTACCAATGCACATATTTTTGTATAGGTATTTTATGGTTTGACTGGCTTTTGTCATTTCACTATTGAAAAACATGTCATAAAGTCATTCACACACTTCCATTTAAATTACAATTATTGAGCAGCATTTGCAAAAATAAAGTCATATCTCAGTGACGAGCATTCACCCTCAGAATTAGTGGCCCCATCAATGTTGCTTACCATTTCATGGGAACCATGGCCGAGACAATGTAAGCTTAATTGTGCGACAGATACTAGTAATGATGATACGACCCCATATTTTTTTGGATTTATGGATATGCCGTGACCACGCGACCCACCCTAGCGATATTTTCAACAAATAAATTGTTCAAAACATATTGTGTTCGGCAATTTGATACGTTTCACTTTTAGCGTGGGAGAACGGAGATTTTTTTGCTTTATATATGTTTATCATGTTCCTTACATGTTTAATATGAATATTAGAATAAAAAAATCTGTGTTTTGTGTAAAAATCACAACAAGCTGCATCTGTATGTTTAATTAAATTAAGTCTTTCTCATGTGCCGTGTTTTCACATTTCTGCTAAAAAATCATGCTTTCTTTTTGATAATTTTGAAATCTTCTCTTAGATCTTGAATTTGTTAGTACCTACAAAACAAATATTTTGATAAAAAATATTAGGTACTTATTAAATATTTGATATTAGGATATTACCAGTTATTTTGAATAACTATTAGGTATTTTTGTATACCAAAGTATCAAGATTTTCTAGTCTGTTGTGAGCGTTTCTTATAATCTTTAGTCCCAATTAGATGTATCGTTTGGTAATGTTTATGTTATCTTGGACGCAACAGGTTCAGACAAGCTGTCTGCTGGGATCGGTAAAGGCTACTCAACTCCGACCCTGTCCGACTCGCTTCGAGCTACCAAATGTTCAGGTATGTTGCTTTTAATGTTCTGCGAGAATATTACTTTGTTTTGCATTCCTCCAGACATGGACTCAGATTCAACTGTGTATGATATAGCAACCAACGAGACTGTTTGACTTTCATACAGTAACTTGGCTTAGTTCTGGTGTGACAGAGTCAATGGAGCAAAGTTCTATTCGCGTACCTACTTCGTGCCTCATAATTTGCGACATAGTGGAGTCACAAATTAAGACAGTTTTAGGCCCAGCGGAGACCAAAAAGAAACAGCGGAAAGCAGATTGTACGTATATGGTATTGATTGAGAAACGTAATTTGGAAACCTAAAAACTTGAAAACTTAGTACAAAAGATAAGATTTGTTGGCTGTTCAAAGACAGATGAAGCTTGCTTGTTTTTGTCTGAGAGCGCTACACTTAGCTAAGATCTTATATTAAACTTAGTGACGTATAATGAATTCGTTAGCACAATTCACAAAATAATGTGAGGAGTAACAGGCCGAGCTTCTTTTTCCGTTTTGTAATATTAGAGATTATTATCTATAGATAAGCATAGCATTGACGCGCAATTATATACTTAAAAGAAATGTATGTCGCAATTCGGAAGCACTGAGTAGGGCATTAATTATCTGAACCCCGACTGGGTTCCACGTTAGTTGATCTGATGTTCATTCATTTTGCCGATTTAACATAAAACATTCTCTTCTATGCATAACTAATTAAATACTTCTGTCTTCGACGATTCGCACAGCCTGTTACAAGAAGCGAAACCCTTCAAAAATTCTGTACAATTTAACTTGAGACAGTAGCGATGTCTGACGAGGCGTGAGTTCAAAGAACGGCTATAGAGGGCGCTGAAGAGCTGCAATTAAAAGTTACCATCAAAGCGGTATTCATTACGCTCGGTAAAGCGGTCAAATGATTGAGGAGAGGGCGGACCTCTCAGCATCGGTAATGAGGAGAGATAGCTCCTCAGCTGCATAAAGCACTGTATGTTATATGGACTTAAACAAGTCATAAACAAGAATTTGACGCCCCGCCTGTTGTTGCAGTTAGTCACAAAGGTAGGAGTTGTATTTAATTCCCAATCGCACAGAATTAACTAAAGACGAAAAGATTTAGTTTGCCTCAAAAGACAAAAACATGCTTTCACAGCCAAATTTTATATATTCCTTGGACCACTGCTTTATAACAGACTAAACGCAAAATTAAACATTTATTCCCTAAATTATTGTAACTGCAAGAAGACTCTCAAGGAAGCTCTTGAATGTATGTCCTATGAAGACACAGAGAAGTTATTACTGGTACTAAAATAGAGATAGTTCGTATTTTATTTAAATGTAAGTAATATTAAGAATAAGGGACTAAGAATATTATCGCATTATTTACACCTTACATATGTATAGTTTATTGTATTTAAATGTGATTATTTAAAAATAAAATATACCTATTCTCGCCTGAAACACAAGATTACCTAGTTCAGGCACATAACATGTGTGAACATAATGTAGATTTAAGCGAAATTGTATTTATTATTTACCTTATGACTTTGAATAAACATTTTATTATTATTATTAATTAGGCGATAAGTGACGGTTAAACATTAATGCAGTTCCCTATCCCCGGCGTTTGAAATAAAGAATTATTCAAGCTCTCTCATGATGAGAACGTGACCTGCAAAACTGTTGGTCACACTGCAAACCATATTAGTTACATACATAGATTATTTCACAACAATACAATGAATCACGGAACGTTTGCGTTGCTTCAACAGCGACTTAAATGAACAACATTGTAGTTCCGGGCACTCGGCCACACTCCCCGTACAATGCACTAGTGCTGTGACCAAACCTGGCACGCGCCCGCACATGCTACGCTCTTAATTACGAGCACTCCCCGGTCCTCTTGACCGCGATTCGATACCGTTTCGGATATATCTGCGCATTTCTATCCATTGATACTCGCTTGCCGATGAAATAGATAAGGCCTCTGTTTATTTGCTGTCATTGTTTTAACAGCAGTGTGTGTCGGGCTGACACTATGACGTCAGCTTGGCGCAGCTATTCTATTTTCTATACTTGTGTGAGAGCTGTCAGGCGAGCACGTGATAATGTTTGTTGCAAACTTCGAGATCTTTTGTCATTTAACCTCGTAAGGCCCAACAACCTAATTTAATGACAAAAAAAATATAAGCACTGCGGCCCAAGACAGTTTTTAAAATCATTAAATTACGGCCCAGCGACCTAAAATTATGACATGATAATTATTCCTATTTTTGGTTTAAATAATCGCGCCAATTTAAATCTGCCACTACACAAAAATGACAGGATTAAAATTGGCGGGATCTAAAGATCTAAACTAATTTTGGAAATTAAAAGAATAAAGTCAAAAACATTTCGTAATAACACTTTTTTGTTCAATCAAAGTTCTGGGCCGCAACTACTTGCACCTATTTTTAGTACATTGGGTCGTAACTTATATCAACCTAAATTTAGGTTGGGCCTTACGAGGTTATGTTAGTAGTGCCCTGATAACGGCTTACTTTTTAAAATTTGATTTTTCCATCACACTAGTTTAACTGCTACTCCAATACAGAAAAACGTAACTAAATAAAATTATCACGGTCTTATTCATGCAAGTTTCTGAAACTTTCGTGTATCTTAATTGAGGGGTCTGGTGGACCCCACAGAAGCATATCGAATGATCGCGCGTGCCGGTAACCCTGCGAACTTCGGATCGTCGATTAGAAATTTGCGGTGACAACCGTGCGTAACACTGATTTTTTCTCATAGGGTACAAAAGACCACCGAGCGATATCATAGGGTTGAGTGAGTGCTGTAATTGTGACATTCGTTACTCTAATTATATCATCAATGGAGCTGTTTATTTTGGGAACTGTTATTGTACAATTTATAAGGTGCACTGGGTTAAAACGTCCTGTAAGTATAAGAGAAAAGTATTGATTTGTGATAACAGCAAATAACTAGTAAGTAGCTAATATTAGTAGTACTTACTAGTAAGTTTCGGCTTTATAAAAACCACAAGCTGTATCGAACAACTAGGAATTCTCCAGTGTTGTGTTAGCATAATAGATAAAAGAACAATTAATTTTCAATAAACTTTCAGACACCATTAATAACAACAAGTAAAACCAATTAATAGCGCCCGCAAAATAAACAAACATTTTGGCATCCAATATTTATTTACATCGCCAAGATAAATATATCAGGATCACCCCTGCGGCTCCGCGCACACGAGTCTATATCACAGTCAATCATTGTGCCGTTCGGTTCCGGTGGTGGCACGTAAATGGGAGGGTGGGGCGAAGCCCTGGCGCGACTAATTCCTGGATTATCTTCACAAAATAATGTACACGTTACCGTGAGAAATTAGACCGCGCTCTCAGAAATGAGCCTGTTATCGTGTTATATACGTATATATATTTTTTTTGAAAATATGTTCTCGTTTGACCACTATCTCACCTGATGGTAAGTGATGATGTGGTCGAAGATGGAGCACGCTTAACTAAAAGTAACCTATTCACTCTTGACTTAAAGACTCCTAGGTTATAGCTATCGGGAAACACAGACTCCGGAAGGGAATTCCACTCCTTACAATGAAGGTATTCCCAAAACGTTTTATGCGTAAGGGTGGAATGTTCACCATTTATTTATTTATTTATAGTTAATTAAAACGGTAAAGCACCAATTACATTAATTAACTTAGTAAGAAAAGAATAATAATAATTGTGATTGATAATTGAAATTGTATAAAATGAAATTAGCATTAAAATGGAACAGTAGACACTCTAGCATACTTCTTCTCGCAGAACACCAGACATGCACGCATAATTTTACTCCATTCGTCGGTAAACACATGACATTCAGGGTTGGTAGTTAAGAGGGCATTGAGCATCCTTAGAGTGCGACATACTGGGGATTCAGCTCTGGCGACAGTTTTAGAAGTCGGTGGAGCAAACAAATTGTGCAAGCGGTTCTGACGGTGCCCGATGTACTTGTCAGGCACGAATAGTCAGCAGAAAAGGCCATGTAGCTCGGGACAGTTGATACGCCCGCTCAGGGTCTTGCAGGCTACTGTGAGCTGATCAAAGCCTCTCCTCACCTCCAACGAATTAAAACCTAGCATTCCTAAAAGGTAGTTGGTAGGGTACATATAGGGAAAGAAATGGTATAACCTATTGAATAGGAACCTCAAGAAGGTTTTCTGGACCTTTTCAATCATTAATGTCTGATTTGCCGTGTAGGAATGCCAGACACAGGCACTGCTTTCAAGTTTACTCCTTACCAAAGTGGTGTACAACAGTCTAATAACATTAGGATTGCGGAAATCACGGGCATTTCTTAGTACAAATCCTAGGCGCCTAAGAGATTCTTTCGTAAGGGTGGAGACGTGATCTCTAAAAGTCAGGCATCGGTCGAAGGTCACTCCCAAGTCCTTAATGTTGGTGGCACGAGTAATTGCTTCTCCACCCAAACAGTAGTTGTAATGGATTGGTTGCAACTTCCGACCGTACGTCATGACGTAGCACTTGCTCGTATTAAAAAATAGCCTGTTCTGAATACTCCACTCACAGATGGCGTCAATGTCCTTTTGCAGGAGTTTACAATCGTCGACGGTTTTGATTTGCGCAACAAGTTTTAGGTCATCAGCATAGAGCAGGCATTTCGCAAACTTCACATTGGAAATAAGATCATTGATCATGATTAGAAAGAGAGGCGGCCCCAAAACAGATCCTTGACTCACACCCGAGCGAGTGTAGTAAGGCTTGGACTCGAAGCAGCCATGTCGGACAAACTGCTTGCGATCCCGCAGATAGTCAGAAAAGAATTTAAGCCAAGAAGACGAGAAACTGATGGCCCCCAGCTTCGTCAAGAGCACATCATTGTCAACTCCATCGAAAGCTTTACGGAAATCGAAATAGAGCGCAACAACCTGCCGACCCATGTCCATGCCACTAGATATGTAATCAACATGAATCAGCAAGTTTGAATTTACGGAGCGACCCGGTCGAAAACCGTGTTGCGCTTCAGATAAAGACATATCTATGCGTTTGTGTATGAAATTATGTAGTATGTGCTCAAATACCTCAGCTATGGTTGGCAGGATAGCGATCGGTCTGTGTTCCTCTACAGATGTTTTATCACTGGTTTTAGGTATGGGAGTGACCCGCGAAATTTTAAACTGCTCAGGGTAAATACCGGACTGGAGAGCTAGGTTAAACACATGACATAGAGGAACTGCTAAGATATCGTTACATCCCTTGAGAATAAATGCTGGAATGTTGTCAGGGCCAACTGAACTACAGGGCTTGAGTCTAGCAATTCCCTTAACAACATCCACAGGGTCTAAATAGGGGAGAGGAATATTATCTCCTTCACTACAAACGATTACATTTGTTGGGTCTAACTGAGGTGTATCAGGCAAAAATACGCTGGCAAAATATTGAGCAAATGCCTCGGCCGCACCGACACCCGAACTAGTCTCACCGTTGTGGACAACAGTTGGCTCAAAACCGCCCTTTGACTGGAGACTCGAAACATGCTGCCAAAACTGACGCGGGTCTTTTGTTATATTGTTTTCAAGGTGACGACAATACACTTTGAAAGCTTCCCGGGTTCTTAATTTAAGATTTGATCGCAGGTTGCTATACTCCGCATACGTAAAACTACATCGCGTCTTTTTCCATTTATTGTGCAGTTTACTTTTACGCTGATTGTCGCGTATAATGTCGATTGCCAGTACTCTTTCTCTTCTTCTTTGGAACGGAAGAATCAAATAAATTATAAAGAATATGGTAAAACTTATCAGCAGCGGTGGAAGCGTCATTGCAGCGAAGAACGTCACTCCAAGATGCAGAACGAATTGAAAAAATTGAAAGACCATGTAATGTAATGTTTATAATTTCAATATCTAGTATTATGAGGCACAATTAATTTGACCAAATGTCGTGTTTAAGATGATTGTTTATGATGAAGTTTAGAATAAATCAGTAATATAAGAATATTACTGATTTATTCTAAACTCATGGTAAATTTGGTATTGGGGTTCGTTAATCTGTTAAGAAACCCCATTAGCTGGAGAAGCAAGGAGAACACACTAAAACAATCATTAAAATATTCATACAATGATATAAGCGTTCAGTTTACAAAGTACGTTAGCATTGATCCCTTACAGCCACCCCATCCAGCTAGTTTATTGGCCGGCACAGAGTTAACAAAATAAATGGCTTAAATTTCTACACCAGTAATGAATACAGCGAGGGTTGTAGAATAAATGATTGTTACGTTGCA
This sequence comes from Tholera decimalis, assembly GCA_943138885.2. Lineage (NCBI taxonomy): Eukaryota > Metazoa > Arthropoda > Insecta > Lepidoptera > Noctuidae > Tholera > Tholera decimalis. The sequence continues at coordinate 52,987,274 of OW964548.2, read as the reverse complement.
TTTTGGGGATGCTTAGGAGTCGAAGACAAGGGAAGTAGCGGGGCGATCAGTGAAGCGGCAAGGCACAGACGACAGCGGGGCTGATCACAAACACCCTCACTAACAGTAACACAATCTCATCCTCAGTATAGTTCTCGTCAAATAACTTGGCAAGAGTCGTTAAATGCGCAGAAGTCGATTTTTAGGTGTCAGCGGGACGCGGGGTATGACGTAGCGCCGCTCCGAGCGCGCGATTGGTGCGTCAGTAGTTCTCGTTCAATTTGCTCCCGAATACACTTGCGTACACGAAAGTTGTACCCTTTGTTTTTGTTACGATTTGTTGTTTTCAATTTAGTTTTTGTTACGTTGATTACAATGCCAGGACCAAAAACCGTTTTACGCAGACAATTAAAACGTCAGAAAGAACAGTTAGACACTATAGTTAAGGAAGGTTGAAATTCCGAATTCGTCACTGTCTCTAGGACACCGGGAAAAAGGAAGAATAAAAGGGATAGCAATTTTATTAACTAATTGTGACGACGAGAACATATTATTTTTAATGTTTTTTTTTTTAATACATTTTTTTCACTTTTATATCTATTTATGTATTATATCTATTTTATTTATAATACCGAATTAACGAATGAATTCCTCTTCTTTTTTAAGATTCTTCTGAACAGATAAGATTAAAAATAAATGATGGCAATAACCATAGAATAATGGCAAGCAGTAAAAGTGACAACTTTTTTCTTCCACTAAGTGCACGATGCGGGAACTTACCCCCACTTCGCCAAAACCTTGCCAACTTACGTGACGAGGACTATAGCAAGAGTACCCGAGCGCGGATTGCCGTGACGCGCCGCCGATGCGTTCCTTTTCTTCTATTATAATGTACTCTAATATATTTATATTTCCACACGTAACACAAATTTTGTTTTTTTTTTTTGTTATATATTGGTTGAGTAGGTTAATTACATTGGGCCGTAACAACGGTATTTACTCGCACATATGTAGTTTGCCAGTCGTAATGGCTGAAGATGTATTTAATACGTCCTCTGCTTTATACTGCTAAAACGATTTAAACTATACGAAATTAATTAATTATCTGTGGATAGGTCACCATTCAGTACCTATTGTAAACTGGTTAATGAGTCATGTCTTTCGAAGATTTCCAACATTCCACGAGTGTAACTAGTAGGCGCAGCCAGTATGTGCCTAAAGAGGCGTTTCACAGAGGGTCTTAAGAGTGGTCTTTCAAGAGGTAATGAGGTCCCCATTACCTATTCTTCATTACTTCAATGTGGCGATGGTATCATTGGGGTGGTTTTTGTGATATAAAATTCCACACTGCCTGGTCTTTTTCCCATGAGTCCAGGCGGCTTTTGGAGGTTTTCCTATAAAAAAGGCGGTGTCAATAAGTGATATTTATTCCTTCTCTTTTTATTTGGATGATATGTGTAAGTCTTTTAAAAAGAATGCAAGCCAATCTGGTACACCAGATTGGCTTGCATTCTTTTTAAAAGACTTAAATTGCGTCCAGCTTCACTTGGTGAAACTAGAAGTAATGTCGTACATCTGGAGTACTAAAAGGCAAAATGGATGCCAAATAAAATTTAAAGTAGTATTTGGAGTTAATATAAAAAGTCAATATCAGTTGATATTCTAAATACAAAAAACATTCAGTGTAATAAACGTCCGTTCAAATATTTATTTAAGTACTTACTGTACATTATTTCTAGGTAAGCGTGCTTCATCTTCGACCACATCATTGCTTATGATCAGGTGAAATGGTGGTCAAATTCGAGCTAAAACCAATTTAACAAAATGTCCGGCAGTGTCGCCGCAATGTGTCCGCGTCCGCTCATGGCTCGGGCCAGCCCCGGGCACGCGGCACGCGCCGGACGTACGCGACGAGCGGGAGCGTGTGCGCACCATTCACATGTTCAATGGAACGTACGGAGGCACACTTAAAACATTTTTACTGTTACAATCCATTGTTATGCAACCCTTAAAGCTTGGAAAATACAGTATTTTTGGACCTACTAGTACAGTACACAGTACCTACATACATTTTTATGGCCGAGATAAGACATAGTAAGGGAAGAGTCTGCCTAGTTAGACCTTTCATTTCTTCAGTTTCATTTAGTGTTGGGATTTATCTACCCAAGTTTCAAGGAAACTATCTAAGGTACCAGACCTCAAGATTAACTCATTATTACTTAAACATTGATTGCTTATTCATTAAAACAAAAGAATCAAGGCATCTCTATTTTCTTATAAATAAATAAATCATAATCGTTTTTAAACAGGAATAACAAACAGCATTATAATAAAGGTCTCAATACAGGATAGAATCATAGTAACAAATGTACTACTCACTGCGTTATTCACAGATTATAACACAGAGTAGCTAGATATTGATTAATGTAATTACATTCTTAACTTAGAGCTTACCTACAACTACATGCATTTAATCTTAGAATAATTAATCTTTAAATATTTTTTTAAATCTTTTTAAAATATTTTTTCCAAGAATCTGAGGAATATCGATGCAAATACAAAGACAGTTTAAGCGAGACTGATTTATTTTTCGTATACTCACATTAGGTACAATATATTACACTTCCTTCCTCACAAGAAACAAACGCTTCATTACTTATACAAAATTTTATACTTTTAACTTAGGTATCTAAACTTTACAAAAACTTAATTATGTGTTACAATAAAAGGTGTTTGTTTGTTTGATAGGCTTGATAGGTTGATAGTTAGTAAGTACATTTTACACCTATTTTAAGAAAATAATATTTGCATAATCCTTCTATTTTGATCATTATGACTCAATTAAAAGGTTAAATGATAAGAAGAAAAAAAAAAAGACTTAAGTACATGAACTTATGATTATGACTACAAGTAGTTATCTATTTATCTTATACTACCTACATTATTAAATCACCAACACAGCTTTTATACTTATCACAATCTACGAGTAACTCCACGAAGCCCGTTCCATCATCGGACTACAAGATAATCGGTGATGCGCAATCGTTACATGGTGGACATCGCACCCATACGCACAAAACGCTTTGGGAATACATTCATTGGGCGTACAGCTAAGGAGTGGAATTCCCTGCCGGAGTCTGTATTTTCTGATAGCTATAACCTAAAGATCTTTAAGTCAAGAGTGAATACTTACTTCTAGGTAAGCGTGCATCTAAGACCACATCATTGCTTACCAACAGGTGATAAGCCTATCATTAATAAAATTGCCACAGCCAGAAGTTTTGAAATTAATTTGTTTTTAGTAAAAAAAAAATGTCAGAAAAAGGGTAGGCAGTATTTTTAACCGACTTCTAAAAAAGGAGGAGGTTCTCAATTCGGATGTTTGTATTTTTTTTTTTTTTTTTTTTTTTTTTTTATGTTTGTCCACGCATAACTCCGTCGCTTGCCAACCGATTTGAAAAATTCTTTTTTTGTTGGAAAGGGTATACTTCCCAAATGGTCCCATGAAAATTTTATCGAAATCGGACGAGCCGTTTCTGAAAAATCAAAAAAAGTCGAAAAAAATAATTTACCTTGATGATCTTTTCGTTTACTCTGCATTGGTTTTTTGTTCGCGCATAACTCCGTCATTTACGAATCGATTTGGAAAATTCACTGACCCACTAAAAACCGCGAAAATAAAAACTTTTTTGCAAAAAATAAAACCGACTTCCATATCAAAACACTACAAAGCCAAAAATAATTTTAATTTCGGAAGGCGGTGTGAAAAAAAAAAAAGAAAATACAAAACCAATAACACCGACTACCGAAATTAAAATTATTTTTGGCTTTGTAGTGTTTTGATATGGAAGTCGGTTTTATTTTTTGCAAAAAAGTTTTTTTATGTTTGTTTCATCGATGTATTAATTTAAGACCTAGTTCAAAACAGATAATATAAAGACATATAATGTAGATTTAAGTGGGTTGTTTAGTTATTGGACAAGTGACATTTATGTATCTCTACAATTATATGTATTAAGGGCACTTAAGTCATAATTTTCAGTCTCTTTGTCTCTTGCCTAGTTTACTATACGGTTGCCAAACATGGACTTACACAAACAATATAAAACAGAAAATAAATGTAACACAACGAGCCATGGAAAGGAGCATCCTAAAGATCCACAAAACACAGAAGATCAAGAATGTCAAAATACAACAAAAAAACAAAAGTGATAGATGCACTTACACAAGCTCTAAGGTTAAAATGGAAATGGGCAGGACACGTGTCACGTTACACAGACAACAGATGGACTAAACGGAGTACTCGGACCAATACTTGGACAAAGAAAAGTTGGAAGACCCAACAAACGGTGGGCTGATGATATAGTTGACAACGCAGGAAAAGACTGGATGAGCAAAAGCGAAGACAAAGAATTATGGAAGCAGCTGGAGGAGGCCTTTACTCAAACGAGATTCATATCACAAAAAGAAAAAAAATAGCTAACTGTACTAACAATAAATAATTTTAGTGAAATTACTAACAATACTAACAACATTTGGATTTAAATTGTAAAATTAAGGAAGACATGAAATAAAGAAGGCTTATTATTATTATTATAAGTCATAATTTTCAGAAGCTAGACATGGTTCACGTCTGTTACGGGTTTAATATGGAGTAGAGATTTTAATACTTTTTGCTGTAATTATATTTTTGGTCCTGGTTCTCACGTAAAAGATCATTGTGGTTTTGACACGTCAAATTTCACTTGTCATGCCGCATGCGTGAGAAACTTTGTATAGTTTTTTTATTGTTTACAGACATGTAACAAAAATTATTGTATTCAAAATGTCTAATAAAGATTACTATAAACGATGGCTTCAACTTAAAGAGGAGTTCAAAATTGCTTTAGCAGAGGATGTGCGTTTACAGGAATTGGCAATAAACTCGGTTGGTATCAAGCCTCAGAGAACTGCTGTTGAAGTAGTTAGTAGAGTTTACAGTAAGTATTGTGAGTTGTATAACAAATTGTGCGATTGCTATGACCAGATGCAGCAAGTGCAAAGAAGACCATGCATAAAACAAATTATAGATAGTATCACATGTCGAATTATTGAGCTTAAGCAAACACTGGAGCTTATAGAAGTCTTTGAATTTACATATCCTGATAACGCGTTTCAACAATTGCTAATACAACCACAAGACATAGAAATACTTTGTCCATTTTTCTACCCATTTGAAATACGTGTAGCTGAAATGCAGTATATAATGGACCAAATATTTGCCGGGAACCGATTGGGTGACCCGCCTCTTACAGAGGAACAGCTACAGCAACTAGAAGAAAAAAAACTTCAAGAAGAGGAAAGATTAGAAAAAGAGAGAGAGATCCTAAATAGTAAAATATATGGCGATGATGAAAATACAGTATATTTAACGCCAGCAGAACGAGAAGCAAAAAGGCTATTGGATATACTCAACAACCATGCATATAATATTCAGAGAATGGAAAGATCACGAAGTGTAACATTTGCTCTTGCAAAACAAGCTTTTAAAGATAACAATTTATACTTAGAACTAGCAGGATTGAAACAACCACCGCGACCTGAACATATCAGGAACGCAGCTGCATCACTCATACAAAAAATTTACAAACAGTTCATGGAGATAAAACGAATACACTGGCGAGAGAAGAAATTGAAAGAAAAGCTTGGTATGGTTATTTCATCTTACAGACCACCATCTGCAAAAGCTCAGTTGGAGAAAGTTAAAGAAGCTCGACGGAAATTCCGACGTGCATATTATGAGGACTTTTTAAAACAGAATATCAAAGAAAAATCACGAGTACTAAAATTAAGAGAAGGAGACATATTAGAAGATATAACTGATGAAATTAGGCAGTGGTTTGAAGAATGGTTTCAAGGTGTTCGCGTGTTTGATGAATTTCCTTGGCCTGACGAAGGTGGATCTATATTGATTGTAAAAGGTGAAACATTCACAATCGAAGAATATATTGAATGGCGGGCTGACGAAGAAAAGAGGTTAAAAGCTGAAGGTGGAATTGTAAAGTCTACAGATCAGATAAAAGCTGAAAAAAAAGCGGCACATGAAGAAAAAAGAAGGTTGGCTGCAGAAGCTAAAGAAAGGGAGAAAAAACGGCTTCAGGAATACAAAAAGTCACGATTAAATCCCGACAGTGACCCCGGGGTTTATATTGCAATTGGCAAACATCACGATACTTTGAAATTTGATTGGCTAGATTATGAAATAAAATGGTCGAGTTTAGATACACCTGATGCGGGTCTGGATGTAATAAGAGGTCATCTCATGCATCTTATTACAGAAGACGTTTATAAGGACATACAACTAGAACTTCGTCCGATTGCTGATGAAATCATGAGATTAGAACTAGACATTTTGAAAAATGCTCTAAAGAAGGACTACAGTAGCTTTCAATCTAAAGTACCAATGACTAAAAAGAGGAAAAAGCCAAAAAAGAAGAAACTTCCTAAACCTGAAAAACTAACACCTGAAGTTATGTTCCAGAAGTTAGCTGATCAGGGTATTGTAAGAAAATATCCTCGACTGACGCTCGATGACTTCTGGGGTGACAGGAACTATGCTGCTGCTGATTGCAGAGCCATACTTTGGACACCGACGTTTCCACCGGCTTGCATAGGTGATTTGAAAGAACAGGTTAGGATTCGATGTATTCTGACTCTTGGATCTAGCTGTCCAAGCACACAAAGATCACAGTTATTTGTTGGTCCAAAAGGTACCGGCAAGAAATCTTTAGTATACGCCGTCGCTACAGAAACCAACTCCCTTCTGATTGATCTATCTCCTTTTAATGTATATAATAAATTTGTCGGCGCTAAAAATCAAAAAAGCATGTTTACATTCATAAACAAAATAAGTCGATTAATGCAACCGACAGTAATACTTGTCGATAATGTGGATAAATTATTTTATAAAAAGGTACCAAAAGAGGAGAGGATGTTTGATCCAACAAGGCTATCAAAAGATATCTACTCTCAAATAATCAAACCGCTTTCGGACCAAGATAAAATAATGGTCATTGGAACAGCAACAGAACCGTGGCTGGCAAAAACCGGTCCGATGTCCAAAGCCTTTCCATCGACTATTATGATTCCTAGTAGTGATTATGGTAGCATTTCTTATGTGCTCACACACATGCTGATGAAGTACCATGGTGTCAATCGCGATTTTAATGTCAATTCCGCAGCCCAAGTTTTGCGAGGATACAGTATAAGTGTCATTAAATCTGCTATCGATAAGTTGATGACTGGTAAGAGGCTTGCTGAGCTCTATCATAGACCTCTAGAACCTACAGAAATCCTGAAGTATGTATTAGAAGACGAGACCGCGGCGTGCAGGGGGGATTTTGAAAATAACATGTATCAGTCTTGGTATTTGTCTTACACGCCGTGGGGACAGAGGTTAATGGATTATATGATTATGTTAGAGTCCCAGTATGTACTCAAATTGAAAGCGGACAAGAAAAACAAGAAAAAGTAGTCGCCGGTAGATTGTAATAAAGTCTGTTTGATTCGCATTCTTTATTAGCGCTTCTGAAACAATAAATCAGAGCTGTTTTCTTATACTACTTATTATTTGATACACGTTTAGAATGTACAGTACCTACGTTAAAGGTTCAAGTTTATTGGCTTTAGCAGTCTCCTACGATTTGTTAAAAATACCTGGATATTAATGATGAGGCTTTATAATATATCTGTGTCTGTCATAGTGATTAAATAACTATTACACATAAATAACTAGTACTTTTTATAATTATTAAATTGTAGAAACTCAGAGAGTTGGAGATATTTTATCTGGACATTAAATAACTACAATCATAAAAATATAAAGGCAGGACAAAGAAACCGACTGTTGAGTCGAAAATACCTGGAAGAGCTACTGTTCTATGAAAGCGCTCATAAAGGGCGAGCTCCCAATATCGACATCGACAGATGGGCTAGTTTTGTCACGCGATGGGTGCTTAAGAGGCATAAGAAGCGATGGCAAGACGATCTAGACTCTTACGGTATCGCCGGAGAAGACTGCAGACAAAGTTGTCTGGAAAGATTTGGGGAAGGCCTTTGCCCAGCACTGGGACAACATAGGCTAACTAAAAATATATTCAAAATAGCACGTGAAAGTTAATCATAGAATGGTCCGATATGTTTCCCCTGCGGCTCCGCGTTACATTACCGCAACGTCTTGTCACTGCGTCAGTCCCTACTTAAGGGACCTTCTGTCTTAACGTGTTACGTAATTATCTAACCTAACAACATCTTATAGTGACCATATCAATATTAAAAATCTTTACCGTTTTAAATAAATAGATTGACTCGGCCATCGCATGAAAACACAATATATCTCACAAGTAATACATACATACATATATTAATTAGATTGTTTTTGCGATTGCCAAGTCAACATATTTATTTAAATCATTAAAGATTTTTAATATTGATATGGTCACTATAAGATGTAGTTAGGTTACATAATTACGTAACAATTCAAGACAGAAGGTCCCTTAAGTAGGGACTGAATAATCGAATAACCGACTTGGTATTACATGGATCTCACAACTTTTTACGGTAGAAGAACTGAGTTGCGAGACTTGGTTTTATTGACAAGTACTGTTTTTTATGGGATCTCATTTATTTTTGTAGATAGTCCTACCTTTTGCCTTTCCGGTACCTTCTACTTCTTGTATACCAACAACGAATTTTCTTAAAGCCCTCTCTCTGGCTTTTTTATTCCGTTGACCATTTTACAAGTTACCTTTGAACATAATTATATCTAGATACCTACCTACACCTATTATTCCATTATATTATACATAATTATATACAGGTACACTGATTAATTAACTATAAATGTAACTTTGTAATCCCATATAAATATATGGGATTACAAAGTTATTTATGCAGTTGATGTATCTAGAAAACTGGACCGAAATTGAAAAATATTTTAGTTTTTCCTTGATTCATATACTAAACACTAATTGCATTCTAAATTTGAAACTTCTATGTCTGCTAGAAGTGCCTTAGATTTTGATGATCGGTCAGTCAGTGATTGACAAAATTAAGAAACTTTGACTCGTTATAATTCTTAAACTACTGGTTCAAATTGAATGAAATTTGAAACATACCGTGTTGATATAATGCGTGCTTGGTTAATGAAAATTCAGGCTTCAAGTTTTATCCACAACGTAGTTATATGGGGTCGAAAATGGCCTGAATTGCTTCGAGAAAAGTATGGTACTGCCGTGCCGCTTTTTGCTCGACTTGGCGGGGACACTGCCGTGCCCCAGATTCAGTTTCAGTTCCATGTATAGGGAGGCCCCCTTTATTATAAATAATTTTTAATTTTTTTCTTAAATCGGAAAACGGTTCACATAACACATTTACCTACCAAGATTCACATGTATAGTCTTAAGAGTTTCGGAATAAAATGCCTGTGACATACGGACGGACGGACAGACAAACAGACAGACATGACGAAAGTATAAGGGATCCGTTTTTTGCTATTGGGCTATGGATCCCTATAAGACAGTACAAAATTCGCTAGCTCAGCTTGTAATCATTATTTATTTTGTCTTTAGTTATAAAAGAACCGAAGAGCAAGACACTGAAAACATTAAACTATCCGAAGTTTAGCATCATAAGGAAGATTTGGGAATACCTACCTTCATTGTGCGTACGGCTAAGGAGTGGAATTCCCTGCCGGAGTCTGTGTTTCCCGATAGCTATAACTTAGGGGTCTTTAAGTCAAGAGTGAATAGATTACTTTTAAGTAAGCGTGCTCCATCTTCGACCACATCATCACTTACCATCAGGTGAGATGGTGGTCAAACGCGAGCCTATTATCAATAAAAAAAGAACCTACTATGTAGTCAAAATAAGGTGTTGGAATTGTGTTGGGTTCGAACTCCACACATTACACTATTGCGGTGAACCCACTCCAGACAAGCTTTATTTAGCTTAGTAGGAGGAGTTAATAAGATTGCTAGTAATGTGAATTCTACCCAAATTGCTGGTTCCCTTTATAAAAAAAATGGAAAGAAAAAAAACAATTCCGGTGAAATACGGAGGTGATTCCATAGTTTTCTAATCTAAGCCCATTAAGACGAAACATTTCAAACAATCCATGACTCATATTAATTAATTAATTAAGATAAATAAGGATTCCGAAGAATGGAGTTAATATTAAAATATAACTGCTGAACTTGTCATAATATATTTGACCTGACCTGTTCGAAGCTTACCAGAAAAACAGCTATAAAAGGTATAACTACTTATCAGCAACTAAGTACCTTGATTTAAGCTGTCAAGCTGATCTAATAGACTTGCAGGCACAAGCTGATGGTGATTAGATTATAAATGTAAATACAACGTGTAACTTAAAGGGTATATACATATCAAATGCACAGCTTCTTTGGATGATAAGAAATGATATGGCAAGGGTTTTGTAATGGTATGTCTACATGTGTGGAACTTATTAGAAATTTTAATACATTGATACCTGCAGAGACCGAATCTTTCAAATTAAGAAGAACGAAGAGAATTATCGTGTTATTGCCAAGTCACCTGGAAAGTTATTGACCCTCGTAGTGCTGTGATAGGTCTGTTATGATTGACATTCAAGAAACATATGAAACCGATAATTTGGTATCAATTTTTTGAGTCACTTATTTTTGAGCTGAAACTGTGCATAGAGTCTCCATACCAGATGTTGTCTTTAGCCCCTGTGGATAGATATAGGGTTTCCGTTACATGTTGTATAATGGTCTATCTAGATCACTTCACAACATTCATGCCGCTGCAGTCATTGAAAATCAAACGAGCAGTAGAGATACATTATCATTTACTAGACATTTTTCTATATTCGGAGCGCCTAGTGTTTTGCAGTGATGAAAGGGAGTTTAGTAACAAGGTCAAGGTTATAGCAGTTGGTTCGAAGTGGCTACAATAAAGACCGGCCAAGCGCGAATCGGACTCGCGCACGAAGGGTTCCGTACTATTTTCTATAAAAACGGCATAAATCATGTCTGTTGTATGGGAGCCTTAGTCTAGCTATCGCGGTTCTTGAGATACAACCTGGTGACAGACAGACGGACGGACAGACAACGAAGTCTTAGTAATACGGTCCCGTTTTTACCCTTTGGCTACGGAACCCTAAAAAATAGTAGATGATAAACCCGAACACTCAATCACAAGGGTCTGTTGACTAACGAAGACATGCAGAAGAAGCTTTTAGGCTGAACTTTTTTAAATTCTACACGTTATGATTTTATTTTAAGTAAATAACAGCATAATACTCCAATACATACTTATACATAGTTATGCTTAAGGTAAATCGTTATACTTAAATCTTCATAATCTTCAGCTTTAATTGTTTTATTACTTTATCCCAGTCATCCAAGATGTTTTACGAAATAGTCGAAATAGCCGAAAATACGAAATAGAAAATAATATCGTTAATTATTCTGTATAACGTCAATAATCCCGTTCAGTAAATTGAGTATATAATTAGATATTATTATTTTATAGGTGGACTAGCTTATGCCCGCGACTTCGTTCGCGTGGGAGCTCAACTAGCACAAATGGGCTGCATTAGGGCTTTGGAGCGTATCCGATTGTGACTTATGGTAATAGACGTAAGCGCTAGAGCGTCTACTACAGACTTAAAGCAGCCGCTTTAGCGCTATTTGGGCGCCATTTTATGCAGCCTAAAGTTCCATTTAACCTGCACAACGGTTGCATAAAGGTTCCTTAATAGCTATAACGATTTATTAACGCTATACTAAAGCTCTCGTAGCGCTACTTTTGAATGATTTTGAACTACTTTGAACGAATGAATTGACTATAGTTCTTTATTGTATATCTTCAGTTGACATTATTTGTAATATTTTGGTAAAGTGTTTTCGTCGCCATCATGAAAATAAAACAAAAAGAAGTAAAAGTTTGTATTCTGTATTAGCAAGATATATAAAGATACTTAAAACGCTGTCCAGTTTACTGTAGATATATAAGATCATATTCGAGTAATTTTAACGCGCTTTTAAGGTATTTAAAAAATTAAAAAAAGATATGTGATATTTTTTATTTGTTATACAGAATAAATTTTATTTCCGTATTTTTACGTGTCGATAACTTACTATTCGCAAGTGGCTGATTGTTTACCGGTACATTTAAAGCACATTTAACTGAAAAACCAATGTATATCAACTCAATTTTGCAAGAGAATTATAAGTTTTCTTAAAAAATCATGGCGTCATTGTAATGTACTCATAACCTGCAGTTTTAGCTCTAATAACTCCCTTTTGAGAATCAAAGCGCTAATTTTCACCCTTCTTCCAGTGATTTTTGTTCCCCTAGTGCAACTCACAGCCACAAAAAGCTCCTATTTTCCTGTTTTGGAGGTTATAAGATCTAGTTACGTACTTATTCGAATGGTTTCCATTCTGGAGATCCGTCGTCTACCCTTAAAAACGTTCACTTAACATAGACACTATACGCTTCTCAACTTTAAAAACAAATCTAAGATTACGGTGTTTTAATTAAGATAGTTGACTTTATACCCGATATTTCTACATAAACATGATACAGGTTATTTTTCAACCGACGACAAAAAAAAGGAGGAGGTTATCAAATAGATAATCATCAAACGTCTAAATAATAGTTTACATTAATTTGTTGTCGGTAGAAATAAGATCCGGTTACTTTATGGTTTAGTTATACCTACTTATACTATAATATGAAGTTGTTATTTTTGTAATGTAATGTAATTTGTTTCCTTGACTATATTGTAATCACCAATCTTAATAATTTATTTAAATCTGAATTAATCTTTTTTGACATTTACTTAACAAATTATTTTGACTACTTGACTTAATCGTACTTATAATAACTTTATTTGCATGTATAAATTTTAATTATTTTTTGTATACCTTTAATAGGCTGAGCATAGCGAACTGTATATTAAAACCTGACCAACCACTGTACCTATGTATCACAAATAAACAATTCTGATTCTGATTCTGATTCTGATAAACATTTCAATTAACTACCTATTATTGTTTTATTACAGAATGCCTTTTAAAATAGTTAGAACTATAAATGCAGACAAGGAAGAGCTGTCAATCTGCCCTTCAGGATGGGAAATATCGCTAGATCAGAATAAAGAAAATTTGTCAAATGAAGACAATATTCCGATTGAAAAGATATTGCCTAATGATGATGAGAACTTTGCACAAAAAAACATAATTTGGCTAAAGAGGTTAATGGATCCTGTGATGGTACTGCGCCAAATCCAAATGTTGAGACTGATAATTATCTTTATACAATAAGAACCCAAGAATAGGCTTTTTTTTATTAAGTTTGTGATTTGTGAAATGTTGAGATTAATATTCTTTAAAATTAAAAGCTTAAAAATTAAAATACTTTAGTATTAGATGATTAGCAGATTCACTGGAATGTTCAGCAATGTTTGACGATTTAGCAGGTTTTCATAAACCTTGCGTACTTTCCTGCGATAACCTCCACTTTTCTTTATTAATTTCTATCGTTTAGCATCCATTTTTATTAAATGTTTTATAATAGTTACAAAAGCGGCTGTAAAATGGCGAATGGATTGAGCCTGCAAGGAATGACTATTGCTACTAAAGGCCTTAGTTACACTGACGATTTTTTGTTTCCACTAATGTGCTCGTTGGGAGGTTTTTCCCGCGTAAATCCCGATTCCCTGGGAATTTCGGGATAAAAATATCCTATGTCTGTCTCCTGGTTCTAAGCTACCTTCCTACCAATTTTCAGCTAAATCGGTTTAGCCGGTCCTGAGTTATAAATAGTGTAACTAACACGACTTTCTTTTAAAGTGAGTTTTAGAGTTTTCTGTTATAGTGTAATTTCCGCATATTTTTTTTAACTAAAGAATATTTATTTGCTTAATACATGGTATAGGTAGGTAAGGTAGAGGCAACATGGGTCTTAATATAATTACATAGATCATTCATGTTTCGCCATTTATTGTACCTATGTTTGAACAATAACAATTTGTTAATTTTACATAATTGTTCATATACACGCTTACTTAATATTAATCTTCGATTAACAATATTGTTGATCGAAGATATTAATACTATAAATTATTTTGCTGTAAGTTAGATGCAAAACAAGGATGTTTTAAATAAACCTGGTAGTGATAAATTACTAAATTGCCTGTATCCAATACTTTCTTATAAAGTAAAACGACCGAAATATCATATAATTATAGATAGTTACATCAAATAGAAAAGTAGAATGTAAATTTTTGTTCACAGGCAGCATTTTCTAAAAGTTATTTAAATGCTACCCCATCTACCCTTAATATGTGAGACACAATAGAACGAATGACTTATTGCGCGGGGGTTCCGCCGCTGCTTTCCAACCCCTTTGTATCACTAGTTTGTTCTCGCTAAACTAGAGGGCGCTTCACGCTTGAAAGCATGTGCCGTTTTTAGTAGGGTGCATTTTCCGTGAGATGGCGTTTTTTTTTTTATAAAATTTAAGTACTAATTTAATTTACATACTTGACACAGGACGATGCAAGTAAGAATCATTTTCCTGTGGTTACGTTCCCATGCTCAGTTGTATGTTGCACTACTTAGGTGATAGATCATCGTATATTAGTTAGCATCGGGTATTACCATGGCACTTAGGCTTGTGGTAGCAATGCAAATTAAACCAATAACCGATACGATTGTCTCCAACGAAAAAAAATGTGATAATAAATGCATTACTATATTACAATTTCAAGTTTCTCACAATAGCTGTATAAATCTTCTTATCGTGTAGGTAGGAAGGTCTAACGACCCCATACACCCTAGTGTCAGAGTTTCTAGACATGTATAAATGAAACTGTATTTATTATCAATAGATTCATAATAAGGTTTGTCAGAAAAGATGATGAGCGAACTTAGGTAACAAAATATAATATAACATGAATTAATATCTAAACAAATAGTATAAAGTGGTCAAATTGAATGCAGAGTAAGTTTTTTTTTGTAAAATGTAACAAGAAGCACTTACCGCTAAGTCTATCGCTGAACCTACAAGCTCTGAGGCCTATTTTAGTTTAAAATATTTATAAATTATATATTGTTGAATAGGTTACGTGAGTGAGATCGCGGCTATAAGCTAAATATATTTCAAGTATACCTTAACTTAGCTAGGGGTTTCAAAAACCAATTTGAAATAATAAATTGACAAAATGGAATCCAAAAAGTCGTCGTAATCTGTCAGAGTGGCGGATAATAACGCGTATTTGCGAAAGTGGGTCGTAGGTGGGTGTTGGTAACAATACCCGACTCGCAGTAAGCCGGGCACCGCCGGCTTCACCTCGGCGGATGTCGCTGTCTCCGCTCTACGCCGCCATTTCCGCGCGCGGCCCGGCGAGGACGGGAGAGCGAGAGGCGGCGAGTTCCGACACCGCCGCACAACAATAGGCCCTTTATATCTTCCTACCGCTAATCTAAGAGCCGATAATAAATATGATTAGGCGCGTTGTACTCCCTTCATATGTTAATCGTTTGGGTGTTTGCGCATCCGCGAACGTTCCGAAAGGCTCTATTTCAGAGAGCTATTGATGTTGTTTTGCTTTTACGAAGTTTGTTCTTGAATTCCATGTTTTAATCGCATTAGCAAGATGGAAAATTGTAATTGACATAAAAATAAATAATATTCATTCAAATTAAATTCCAGTTATTAATGAATAATATCTCAAAGTCGTGAAATAATGTACGACTAACTCAAAGTCAAAACAATTTGGGGCTTGAGCCCGAATGCCTTTCATAAAAGTGATTGCCCTGCAGCGCGGCGCTCAGTCCAACTTGGGCTAACTGGAGACGCTTCGTCGCTGTGTAAACTAATTTAAGTTTTCGCAGCTAAAACTTTTTCAATGGAGCCGGGGCCTTTGTCTGCGAGTCACCAGACTGCTCTGTTTGTGCCCTTTTTACGCTTCGGAGCTTACCTTACTTTTATATATATTTGCACCTGCAGTTACATAGGTATTTAGATAATTGATAAATTTTGTTTTGACTGAGCTATAAACTTGATTAGTATCGTACAAGCATTAAATGCC
Source organism: Tholera decimalis (assembly GCA_943138885.2). NCBI lineage: Eukaryota > Metazoa > Arthropoda > Insecta > Lepidoptera > Noctuidae > Tholera > Tholera decimalis. Next base: position 52,971,169 of record OW964548.2, on the reverse strand, counting down.
GGCTTGCTTTTCACATACTGTGCTATTTTAACCGACTTCTAAAAAAGGAGGAGGTTCTCAATTCGGAAGTTTGTTTGTTTTTTTTTTATGTTTGTTCGGGCATAGCTCCGTCGCTTGCCAACCGAATTGAAAAATTCTTTTTTTATTGAAAAGGGTATCTTTCCAAATGGTCCCATGAAAATTTTATCGAAATCGGACAAGCCGTTTCTGAAAAATCAACAAAAGTCTAAAAAAATATTTACGTTGATAATCTTTTCGTTTACTCTGCATTGCGTTTTTTGTTCGCGCATAGCTCCGTCATTTACGAACCGATTTGGAAACTTCACCGACCCACTAAAAAGCCTGAAAATAAAACCGACTTCCATATCAAAACACTACGAAGCCAAAAATAATTTTAATTTCGGAAGGCGGTGTGAAAAAAAGAAAATACAAAACCAATAACACCGACTACCGAAATTAAAATTATTTTTGGCTTTGTAGTGTTTTGATATGGAAGTCGGTTTTATTTTTTGCAAAAAAGTTTTTATTAATAAAAATATGGTGAAAACGACCTCATTTTTGATTCAAGTAATGATTTTTTTTTTCAAGGCAAGCGTTTGACCGCCATCTCACGTGTCAATGTTAAGCGATGATGTGGTCGAAGAAGAAGCACGCTTGCCTAAAAGTAACCTATTCAGACTTGACTTAAAGACTCCCAGGTTATAGCTATTGGGAAACATAGACTCCGATAGGGAATTCCACTCCTTAGCCGTACGCACAAAGAAACTATTCCCAAAACGCTTTGTGTGTATGGGAGGTGGGATGTCCACCATGTAACAATAGCGCAACGCAGTTTGTCTTGTAGTCCGATGATGGAACGGGCTTGGTGGAATTAGACTGTGCAATTCCATCGCACTCTCCCCGAAGTGTAACCGATAGAAAACTGATAGGCTTGTAACACGTCGCCGATTTTCAAGGCTCTGAAGCTTTGTTTCGACCAGTTTCTCGTTATCAACGATCCTCTATCTGTCGATAGTCTCAAGTACATCAAGCTGGTATTTGGCAGATCCATCCCAAAGATGAGAGCAGTCCTCCATAAACGACCAAACTTGTGCTTGATAAAGGTTGAGCAGCTGTTCCGGTATGAAGTACCTTTGCTAGGATTTCCAACTTTTTGGCAGTCAATTGAGCCGTAGCCTCGATAAATGGCCCAAAATTTCAGGTGGATGTCAACGTAACCCCAAGAAGATGCGATCAGTTATCGGCACGGTTACACCACGGAAAGAAGGAACCGGTTGAAATTGGCTCCTTTTTGCGGAGAAAAGACACGCCTGGATCTTAACATCATTAATCTTGACTAAGTAGGCGTCACCCTACCAACCATGGCCTCTCGTAGATACTGGAAGAAGCCTTGGAGACATCGAGGGAAACAGCAAGTGCTTCCCCGTGCTAGAACATCCTCAGTTGACCGGTTCCTGCGGAAGCCGTATTGTCGGTCACTGAGGATGTCGATGGCTTCTAGAATACTAGGAGCTTACTATTGAGTACACGCCCCATACTCTTACAGAGTATGGACGTGACTGAAATAGGCCTTTAGTTGGTCGGATCTGCACGACTGCCCTTCTTGGTCACGGGCTGCACATTAGCTAGCTTCCAAGCTTTCGGCACTTTTCCAATCTCAAGCGAAAGACGAAACAAGCGTGTCAAAATTAGAGACAGTTCAGGCGCACATGTTTTGAGTACAGTTGCCGGTATCCCGACGGGGCCACCAGCTTTGTTCACGTCGAGGTTCTGCAACACTTTACGCACGTCCTTCTAATGGATGCGAATGTCCGACATACTAGCCTCGTATCCACTAGAAGAGTCAGGAGGGCGAACGTCACCACTATCAAGACGTGAAGATTCCGCAAAAGGAGCAGCAAACAAGCGTGCATTTTCCTCAGCAGAGTGGGCTAGTGACCCATCAGGTTTAATCAGGATAGTGAGGGCCGACAGAAGTTCGATTCAACAGTCTTAGCCAGGGACCAACACAATTTGCTACCAGCAGGGTATGAAGCAAACTTGTTCCCAATTCGGCTAACATGGTCAAACTGAGCCCTCCGCAAAGTCTTCTTGCAGGACTTGGCGGGCCTGTTGTAGGCTCTCTTCTTCTGATCCATGTCATTTGCTTTGCAGCTTCGAGCACGACCCATGCCAGAATCGCCGCGTGTTTATGTGCTTCAGCTCGGTTATACTCGGCGCCAAACCATGGTCGAGCTTTGCCAGACAGTGTTAAATCAGAGAATGGAATGTAGCACTCCATCCCCTGACGCGAAACGTCTGTCACGGCATCTGCGCACGTCGAAGAATCAACTGAAGAGGAGCAAGCAGGCTGCCAAGGATAACATGCAAAGAAAGATCGCATGCCATCCCAATCTCCTGACTTGAATCGCCAAACCAGCCGAGTGAAACGAGTGCTTCAGTACCTAATACCCGACGCTCCTTGGGTTTCCTACCATTCATTCAGTGAACGAATACAACTTGTTAGTGATAAGCGACTACCAACGAACAGCCTTGTTACAGTTCTATTATGTTTGTTGTCAATTATTAGACATTCAGGCATCGTTTGCCAATTTCCGACCAATATCCAGCAAAAACGCCATAGTTGGACGCATCATTGAGTCATAAAGTGTTATGGAAATTACTATGTATGGAGTGTCGGATACAGCAGGTAATAGGGATGTCCGTCCAAGGATCAAACAGCTACGCTTCCTGAGGACTCATAAAGTGGTGCAATCAGGATTGAAGACAACTCGTACATTGGAAATGATGGGGGATAACGCTGTAATTGAAAAATCTTTTTTGTACGGAAGCAATTATTTTGGTTTCATCACAGGAGGATAGGGGCAGGAGCTAGTTTAGAAATAATTGCAACTAAACAAAATGATTTTAAAAATCTAAGAAACCCGATTGCTCAACTAAAATGCAAGAAACAAGCAGATTTTTATGATTTTTATTTTAAAAATCTGCTCGTTTCTTGCATTTTAGTTGAGCAGTCGGCTTCCACAGGAACCGGTCAACTGGGGATCTCTAACGTATGCCATTAATATCTGGAGTGAGGCCTTTGAGAATCAACACGGGGAAGCACTTGCTGTTAAAATGCAAGAAACAAGCAGATATTTATGATTGTTATTTTAAAAATCTGCTTGTTTCTTGCATTTTAGTTGAGCAGTCGAGTTTTTTAGATTTTTTAAATAATTTTGTTTGATTTCACCTATTTAGTAGATATTTAATTCCATTTAAAAACGTTATATTCCCTAAACGGTTGCTTAAAATGAAAAATGGTGAAAGAAGTCTCAAAACATTGTTTGTTGATGAACATGACATTGTTTGTTGATTTTACATTTTTTATTTTTGATAATATGGCGTCTGGTTGTAGTTGTGGTATTTATTTTTATTTTAATGTATCCAATGACACTCGCGCCGTCAAGACAAATCCAACGACGTATCATTTATAAAAATCCGTTCACTGGTTTGATAGTTACATACACACGCGCTAAAAACATAACCCTCCTCCTTGCTTAGCTGCAGTCGGGTAAAAAGAACACAAACAGAAAACCAAATACTACGACCACTTTATACGTCTGCAAACCTTATACATTTTATGCAAGCTACCTTAATGGCTCGCAACAGTAGGTACCTCTACATTAAAGATTGAGATATGATTGAAACCAATGCCTACTGCGCCTAGCCAGCGATGGAACCGCTCGATAAGATGTCATGCATTCCGCTCGGGAAATTATTTGTTTATCTTGTTCGAAGAGACATGTGCTCTGTTGAATGCAAGTGAATTTGAATTGGCAGCAGTTGCAGTTGCGGCAGTGATTGCGCTTCGGTAATTGGATAACATAACATCAGTCCTGCAATTTTTTTGGGTTCCAAAGGGTAAAACGGGGGTGCGTTTTAAAAAAATATTATCATGATTTATTCGTTTTATTTTTCATGCCCCTTTATAATCACATTTTACTTTTTGTTTATTTTCACACAATATTATTTTTTGACACGTTATTGATTGATTGATACAAAAAATATTGACACGTTATTCGATTTTACACCACAATTTCGTCATTATCTGACAACTCATAAACTATCAGTCTACTGCATCGAATTCAAAGTCAGGGTATAGGTGACAAACGACGAGCTGCATGTGAGCAATCCGCTGCGTGTGATCCAGCGCAACCCGTTCTATACAACCTCAGCCCGGGACGTTTCGTCCACGTTCTTGCTTCGTTGCGTACATTGTTCTCTTGACAACGAACATAGCAAAGAAAAATCAAATTTGGTGCAGTTGTTTCGAAGTTATGCGATTTATTTTTATAGAAGTTGTGCCCCGCGGTTTCACCCGCGTTAATTTGACGATAAAAACAAAATTCATCAAAATCGTTTAAGTGGAAAAAGTAGCCTATGTTTGTACTCTGGGTCTTGAACTATTTTCATTTCAAATTTCATTCGAATTGGTGCTGTGTTTTAGCCGTGAAAGCGTAACAGACAGATACAGTCTTTCGCATTTACAATACTAGCTTTTGTCCGCGACTTCTTTCGCGTGGGAAGGTTTTCCTGCTTAAATCCCGATCCCGTAGGAATCCCGAGATAAAACGTTGCCCATGTGTTATTCCAGGATGTCGACTATCTATTTACCAAATTTCATTCAGATCCGTTAAGTAATTTTTGCCTGAAAGAGTAACGAACATCCATCCATCTTCACAAAATTTTTCATTTACAATATTAGTAACATTAGTATAGATGTATACACTTGGCATTTGAGCAAATCTCTTGTATCAATTCCCCATTGTCGATGCTTAATTTTAGGTATAATGATGTCCGCCGAGCTGTAGCACTTCAAATATGCTCTCCAACCTGCATCGCTCACTGAGCACATTATACAAGAGAACGCCTGCTTTGTTCAACACGCTCCACATTTTGATATCAAATTCAACTAGTGCATTAAAAACACTGAACAACTGGATGCAGACTCTCGCGTAATCATACTTCAGAACCCTCAGTTTCAACATCATATAAAATATGATACGGATGTTTATCACTAAGATTGCAATGATTTTACATAAAACGTGAAACTAGCAGGTTTATCTGTATCTTATATCAGTGAGCTGTCTTGTAGGAATGGCGGCACAAACTGAATAAACAGTCATCTAGATTTACGGCCATTTTTTATGTCAACCGGCCTGCCACACTCCGAAAACCCTTCCTATTTTTTTTAAGCAAAGTCTATGTGATAACGAAATAGCTTTCAACCATTAATCAAGAGCGACTGTAAGAAGATATCTTTATCTGTACCTATTTAATAGGGAACACTCAAGCCTGAAGTAAAACCTGCTCGGTATGGCTTTACTTTAAAAACTCACTCGGAAAATGAGTTCAACACTACGAATGGTGAAAAGCTCCGATTACTATTGGCGTATGTACACTGGTTTTCGACCGAAATATTATATCTGATATTATTTTATTGCAGTGCTAAATAAAAATATTACTTTTTTGCACTTCTTCTCTACATAAACACACAAACACACAGTTTTATTTAACTTCACATGTAGCGGATACTTGCAGACCTGTAATTGACTGTACAATTTTCACATTATTTCTAGATTAGCTTAGTTTAGTTTTAAAATAATAATTGTCTGTTCTTTTTATTTCATCACTTAATTTTTTTAATTTGTTTTTTTTTTTTTTAAATATATATTTAGTTTTAGTGTTCATTAAAGAGTGTTGGTTAGCCTCTAATTGGTGACTGTATTAGTCCAAGACATATGTACATTTTATTCTATGAAATGTTAAGTGCAGAAGCTCTTGGCAACCTATTTGAAATAAATAAATAGATTAGTTAATTTATTTAGATTTTGTTCTCCTATGTAAATAAATCAATAAACCATAGTCAATAGTGAATAGGTTACTTCTAGGCAAGCGTGCTCCATCTTCGACCACATCATCACTTACCATCAGGTGAGATGGTGGTCAAACGCGAGCCTATTATCAATAAACAAAATGTGCCCATACTCCGTCCTCCATCATCCACGTAATTTTCGTAAAATGGTGTGCAAACGTTTAGTTTCAGCTATTAATATGTAAGAGGATTTTCTGAATTAATTAAATGTTATTCGTTTGTTGGAACTGCGGCGGCTAGGGCGACTTTGAGGTGTGCTGCTCTGAACACTATAGACTCTGAGATTCATTTCTGATTAGTTATATTACATTTTATTATGTCAATTAGTCTATACCGTCCTCTCATACCAAAAAATAAATAAAAAATTGTATCTATTATGCAAAGATTGTGAAAATCAAGATTTTTTTTAAAAGAGTAACCGTGGAGTTTTTTGCCGGTTCTTCTCCATAGGAAACGACCAATTTCGAACCGTGCACTAACTTCTGACGTTTTATGAGTGCCCATTTAGGCCTATGTAAAATAGAACAATTTTTTTTATTTGATTTGCGGGCAAGCATATATTTTTACCCAACTAGAACCAACCAACCAACTACAACCAACCAACCAACTACAACAAACATCCATTAGGTATGAGACAGTCAGCCGAGGAATATAGACTACTTGCTTTTGCACGCGACTTCGTTCGCCTGGGAGAGTTTTCCTGCGTAAATCCCGATCCCGTGAAAATTTCGGGATAGAAACTATCCTATGTTCTACCCAGGGTCCTAAACTATTCCCATGCCAAATTTCATCTAAATCAGTTCAGCGGTATAGGCGTGAAAAGGTAACAGACAGACAGAGTTACTTGCGCATTTATAATATTAGTATGGAAGTATAGATAGTGTGGATATTATGAAATGAAATATTTATTTTGTAAATTGATAATAAATAAGACTTATATGTATTTTTTTTGTGTTTTATGTTAAGCTGGATGAGGCCCGTATTAGTAGCTGGTAGTAGTATTAGATTTGTCACTGTGGTATTTATATAACTTTATTTATTCTGTGAGGGCTTGTAATTAGCAACTTAGTTTTTATATATTATTGTTATAATGTTATTAGTCTGTAAGCCTTCCGAAAATAAAATAAATAAAAATAAATAAATATACCTAATTACAGTTACATAAATCTACATGTGTCACATAGAGCACCGACACAAGTGAGTACAGCGCGACACAAGCAATGGTTATCAAATTACTCGCCGGCTCCATCTAATTCGGAGGTCGGGCTCCCCTCGCCCCCCCCTTCTGCCCTATCTCCCGCACCCCCTCAGCTCTAAGCTCATTTCCTGTGCGCCGGCTGGTTGTATTAATTTTAAATTAAGTACAGATAGAGCTCGTCGTCGCGTCGATCCGGTGATGTAAACAAAATTCTATGTACCTTCGTGACAGGTGTGTGTGTGTGTGTGTGTGTGTATGTGTGTGTGTGTATGCATGTGTGTGGGCTTATGTTGTACACTGCCGCGCCTCGTGACTGTTCTTTGACAGCCAAATGTGAGTTTGCATTTATGAGTTAGGTATACCAATATTTATAACGACTTACAAGCAATTGTTCACTTCTCGCGCATCTGTTCTACATTTGCAGTAATAAGATTACAAATTGCAAATCCTCGACATTGGTACACCTTCAGTTGAGTCAAGGAACGTATACCACCAGTAGGATTCACGATCTTGTAAGTAAAAAGCAAGCAGCCAACTCTGAGGTGGACTGACACGGCAATAATGAGTCTAGCTCATGAGAAACAGCCCGCCAATAGACAAACGGACCGATAGCGGAACCTTAAAAGATTCCTTTGATTACTTATCGGCTATTGGATCTTGAAAATTGGCATATACAGGTGCCATAGCTCCGCTGAGTTTGGCCCGTTTGGCACTGTTGAGCAAGGACGTCTGGCTACTGTTCCAGGCCTTACGAAAGACATTAATAAAACTGACAATAGATCTATTCTAGGGATGTTGTTAGTTACTATCTCTTATTATTATAGATGTTGATATGAGACTGGAAAAGTGCCGAAAGCTTGGAAGCTAGCTAACGAGCAGCCCGTGCCCAAGAAGAGCAGTCGTGCAGATCCGGCCAATTACAGACCTATTTCAGTGAGCGTGTACTCAATACTAAGCTCCTGGCATACCTAAAAACCAACAAAATCCTCAGTGACCGACAATACGGCTTCCGGAGGAACCGGTCAACTGGGGATCTTCTAGCGTATGCCATTCATATCTGGAGTGAGGCCATCGTGAAGCACGGGGAAGCACGATAGCCTTATTGCTAAGCTTCCTTCTTTCGGTTTACCCACTGAACTGTGCGTTTTGATAGCAGACTTCCTGAGAGATCGGTCCATGCGAGTAGTTATTGATAGCTTCTCGTCTGGCCAATTGGCTATTAATGCCGGGGTCCCTCAGGGGTCAGTCCTTTCAGTAACTTTATTCTTGCTGCATATTAACGATCTGCTAATGCCCGGTACCTTTGGGTATACAATAGCACTGTTGCTGAGAGATAAATATCCAGCGCACGTGCTAGTGGGTCATAAGTCCAGTCCCTCCGAGTAGATATGGTTGGGCGCTTGAACTTGACTTTAAAGACTGTCACTGAATGGAGCGACACCAACTTGGTCAAGTTTAATGCTGCTAAGACCCAGGCGTGTCTCTTCTCCGTAAAAAGGAACCAATTTCAACCGGCTCCTTCTTTCTGTGGTGTAACCGTGCCGATAACAGATCGCATCGAGCTTCTTGGGGTTACACTGATATCTACCCTTAATTTTGGTCCGTTTATCGAGGCTAAGGCTCAGTTGTCTGCCAAAAACTTGTGAATCCTATCAAAGGTGAGACGGTACTTCACACCGAAACTATGCTCAACCTTTATCAAGCGCAAGTTCGGTCGTGTATGGAGTACTGCTCTCATCTCTGGGACGGATCTGCCAAATACCAGCTTGATATACTTGAGTCTATCGAGAAACCGGCCAAACGGCTCATTGGCAACGAGAAACTGGTTGAAGCAAAGCTCCACAGCCTTGAACATCAGCGACATGTTGCAAGCCTATCGGTTTTCGAAAGGTTACATTTCGGGGAGCGTGCGATGGAATTGCACAATCTAATTCCAACAAGCCCGTTCCATCATCGGACTACACGACAAATGGCGATGCGCTATCGTTCCATTGTGGACATCCCACCCATACGCACAAAACTTTTTGGGAATACTTTCATTGTGCGTACGGCTAAGGAGTGGAATTCCCTGCCGGAGTCTGTGTTACCTGATAGCTATAACCTGGGAGTATTTAAGTCAAGAGTGAATAGGTTACTTCTAGGAAAGCGTGCTTCATCTTCGACCACATCATCGCTTAACATCAGGTGAGATGGTGGTCAAATGCAAGCCTATTAACAATAAAAAAAAAGTGTTACTGTGTCACCTATCTTTGCTCTACGCTCGACACAATCCCGGCTCCCTGCTGGCACAAATCTTGACAACTAACTTACCTCCGCTCCGCCGAGGGAAGCGCTTTCATTTAATTTTCTTAACGTTTGCTAAGGCTGTGAAAGCTATTTTTAGGCTTGCTTTAAATATTTTTGCTAGTTCTAATGAGTATTAGAACTAGCAAAAATATTTACACAATTACGATTTAATAAACGCAGACTTAGCTAAAATAGATTGGAATAACATATTCAGTAGTGTATCTGCTGAGAATTGTGTAGATATTTTTTACGACCATATTTTGAACACAATAAAAAAACACGTGCCTAGGACATCGTCACATTCTTCAAAGTTCCCTGTTTGGTTTTCGAAATCCCTAATAAAAAATTTTTAAAATAAAAACAAAGCTTGGATTAAATGGAAAGTATACAAAAACTTGTCAGACTATGAGCATTTCTCTTTCCTAAGACATAGATTCCAATTGGAGTGCCAAAAGCAATACAATGCGTACATTAGTTCCGTTGAAGATAACATAAGTAAGAACGTTAAGTATCTATGGAGTTACATTTCAAACAAAAAATCAAAGGCAGGAATACCTTCTACAGTCTCATATAAAAACCAAAGCACCAGTAACCCTACAGAAATATGCAACTTATTTTCCGACTTTTTTCAATCCGTCTATGAACCATCATCTCTTAAAATGGACAATTGGTCTCCTCCCAATAATTATCTAGACAACTCGGATATCATTAGTGACATTCACTTTACTGTTGACAAAGTTTTGAAAGCATTGAAAGCATTAGATAATACAAAAGGTCCCGGACCAGATGGCATACCCGCATATTACCTTAATAAAACCGCGAGTACCATATGTGTGCCATTGTGTATTATTTATAACAAATGTGTCGCAGAGGGTACTTTTCCTGAAATCTGGAAAAGAGCAAATATTACTCCAGTTCATAAAGCAGGTCCCAAAGATGATGTTGAGAATTATAGACCTATCTCTATACTGTCTGCCTTGTCGAAGCTTTTCGAGAGACTTATTCACGATGAGATTAGTCCTATCTTGTACAACATAATAATAAAACAACAGCATGGATTCGTTAAAAAACGATCTACCTCGACCAATTTGGTAGTTTTTACCGATTATTTGTTTAACAATATGGATCAGCGTGTGCAAGTGGATGCAGTGTACACTGACTTTCGGAAAGCTTTCGACAAGGTAGACCACGAGTTACTTCTTACTAAGATAGCATACAATGGCATACGTGGAGATCTTTTGCGGTGGTTCTCATCATACGTGACAAATAGGACCCAAAAAGTTGCTATACGCGGTTATGAGTCCTCTTCAATTAGTGTTACCTCTGGTGTACCCCAAGGCTCAATTCTAGGCCCTCTTCTTTTTATTTTATTCATTAACGATATTCATAGTTGCTTTAAACATTCAAAATTTTTACTCTACGCTGATGACCTCAAGATTTATAGAAAAATTGAAAATATTAATGATTGCAATTTGTTTCAAGAAGACTTACATCGATTTTCATGTTACTGTAACAATAACAAGCTTCAATTAAGTATCTTGAAATGTCTATCTATAACGTTCACAAAAAAAACAAAGATAATATCACACACTTACTATCTAAATCAGACCCCTCTGCAAAATAAATCTTCAGTTCGAGACCTTGGGGTGCTGCTAGATACTAAACTGCATTTGGACCAGCATATTAATAATATTATAAGCAATGCGTTTCGTATGTACGGATTTGTAATGAGAGCTACAATTGATTTTAAACGCCCACATACATACATACACCTATTTAAAGCTCTTATTAGATCACAGCTAGAGTACGCCGTCACAGTGTGGAATCCTTATTACAAAAAATACATTCACAACCTAGAGAGGGTACAGTATAAATTTTTAAGATCAACGCACTACAGATGCTTTCGTAGAACTTTAAGTTACGATAAACTATTAAATTATTACAAATTAAGCAAATTGAAGTCCAGGCGCACTCTTCTTGAGACAATGTTTCTGTATGATCTCTGTAATAACCGTTATGACTGTTCTGACCTAACGAATAATCTATGTTATATTGTACCTAGAACTGTGGTAAGACGAGAGGTGCGCGTGCGTCCACTGTTTGCGGTATTTTCTTGTCGTACTAATGCTGGGAACCGTGCACCTTTGCGTCGCATAGTGAAAACCTATAACTCACATTTTGCAGATATTGATATATTTTCGTTGTCTGCCAACAAATTTCGCAATATTGTTAGTGTTGAAATGAAAAACTCAGAAACATAGGATATAGTGTCACTCGTGCATGTTTTAAAACGACTTAGTTTATAATTATATAAAATGTGGATAACGTAGTGGGTTACACACTTATACATATTGTTGCATGATAATTTTAAGTTCATTTACAGTGTGTAATTGTTTGTTTTCCCGAATAAATAACATAAAATAAAATAAAATATTAGGCTTCGGAAATATTGGTAAGACAGGGATGGATGACAAAAACAAAAGAAATGCGACATTTTCCAGACCTTATGCCACAATCATTTGGTAAGGGACAACAAATAGTAATAAATAAAACTATAGGTAAGGCTTTCTTGGGAAGTTTGTGACTAAATAGTAACAGCAATACGTTCAAAGTTAGACCGCGGCCTCGGAACTTAAGGGCAGCTGAAGGAACAGGGTGGATATTTAGTCAGTAGAAGTCTGACACACCCTCCCGCTTAACTCAGAGCGGGAGAAATCACCTGGCAAAACAAAAAAAAAAATGAGTGAGGCACTCGGGGACTGCCGCGGTAAAGCTTAACATTTTTTATCAACTTATGCAATTATAATTATTTATTTATTTTATTTATGCAGTATTTTTTTTTCTTTGATATTAATTCAAGTTACACTTTTTGAGCGTGGTGACCGATAAGAAAACATTTTTTTCCTTTTATTGAATAAATGAGAAGTTAATATTGTTGTTTTTGTGTTATCTTACAATAACATGTAGATTATTCAGGTCATTCATTCGGAATTTTTATCATTGTTAGTTAGTTTAGTTTATTAGCAGCTAGTATACACGCATACGTCTAGTCGCACGCACACAAACACCGTGCCGAAGTCTGACGAACTGAAACGACGTTATACGATGCACGGCTTTCAACGCCGCACCGCTGTGCCGGTCGGAGTGGGGGGTGTTAGGTTTATTTTCGTTATGGAATTTCTTGATTCGGTGGCCCGCTCAAAGCCCGCGATAAAAGCTATGCATTAGCTTAAAAAGAGAGCCATTTTGTCAGCGTCGGTCCGTGGATTGATGACATTCTTAATACAACGTGCCTCCGTGCCTCGGAAAGCACGTTACGCCGTTCGTATCGGCAGTCATTAGTAAATCTTTGACAGTCATCACAGGAAGTCAGAAGTCAGAAAATCGTGACTTCCAAAACCCTCACGTAATCAATTTTGTTTTTGGGGCATTGGTCCGCTACCGCAGCAAGCTTGAGTCTAGTGCGTGCCTATGGAAATCCTTTGAGAAACAGTATGCTCTCGCTCTAGAAAAAGTCCAAAAAGCATTCGCAAGATACCTTTATAAGTACATGTATAAGTGTTATCCACTCCTGAATACCACTAAATTCCCGTTGGGTTACTTCTTCTTCTTCTTCTTTGGTCAGGTTTCCGCACTTAGTCTCTGCACGAGACCATTGTGCGTGAGCTCCATCCAGCCAACGTCCCTCCAGAAGCAGATCAGGTCTCTCGGTCTATTCAGGATGTCTGTAAGGGAATTCAATGACCCAAGGGTTTGCTGTCGTATGTCGGTGATTTCCGTGCAGTCTAGGAGCACGTGTGCCACCGTTTCCTCTGTCCCCATGCATGCCCTGCACAGGGGACTGTCCGTTACACCTATTGTGCGATAGTGTTTTTTTCAGTGAGCAGTGCCCGGTGATGGTCCCCGCCACCATTCGCAGACTTCTTCTGTCCATGTGTAAGGAGGCGCCTGGTTAGTTTTTTGTCTAGGTTTGGCATCGCCTTCTTGGACTGCCTGCAGCCTGGTGTCGAGGACCAACATTTCTGGGCTTGATCGTGTGTGTGTTCTTTTAACCATTGCGCAGCTGGGTGGACTGGTGGCGTTATTTATTTAACTTTCAATTTGTTAAAAGTCAGACGGTTAAGTGATGTTTAACTGTGATATTTAAGATTCTCGAGGGATTATTGATGCACCTGATTTGTATAATAAGATCTGCAATATGTTTGTCCCAGACAATGACTGTGGTCATGGAAAACATCACCTGTTGGCTGTTCCAACTCGCTGTACACTTGCACACTCCAAGTCGCTTATTCCTCGAACTCTAGCCGCTCTCTTGGACTCAAACACAGATTTTGATATTTGTGAAATGATACCTACTGTCAGAATGTTTGAATTTAAGTGAGAAGCATGCATAAACGTGTTAAATAAATGATATAATTGGTTTTGGCCGTTTCATTTAAATAAATGAATCAGAATCAGATATATTTATTTGTTATATCTTGTTTAGTTGTTTGTGTCTTATAATAACAAAAAAGTCCGCTATGTTTTGTCAGTAATGCATACAAATATTACAATTAACATTTTAAGGTAGTAAATCATGTCACAGTATTAAATTATATATTATAGAAGAGACAAGAAAAATATTACAAATTTAGTAGAAGCACAAAAAGCATTATTTTTAAGAATGTCATATCATTTAATAATTAATTTAAGTCATTTTATTGTGGTCATATTGAAACATCATTTAAGTAATCATGTAACATTTATCGACAAGCAACTTATGAAGTGTCTTTTTAAATTTCATGACTGGCATAGTTTTAATTACATCTGGTATAGATGACGCCAAATAACTTGGCAAGGTTTTGGCGTAGTGGGGCCGTGGGGGTAAGTTCGCGCATCGTGCACTTAGTGGAAGAAAAAGTGGTCACTTTTACTGCTTGCCATTATTTTATGGTTATTGCCATCATTTATTTTTAATCATATCAGTTCAGAAGAATGTTAAAGAAAGAATTGGAATTCATTCGTTAATTCGGTATTATAAATAAAATAGATATAATACATAAATACATTTAAAAGTGAAAAAAAATGTATTTAAAAAACATTAAAAATAATATGTTCTCGTCGGCACAATTAGGTAATAAAACTGCTACCCCTTTTATTCTTCTTTTTTCGCGATGTTCTAAAGACAGTGACAAATTCGGAATTTCAACCTTCCTTAACTATAGTGTCTAACTGTTCTTTCTGACGTTTTAATAGTCCGCGTAAAACGGTATTTGGTCCTGGCATTATAATCAAGGTAACAAAAAATAAATTTAAAACAACAACTCGTAATAAAAACAAAAGGGTACAACTTTCGTGTACGCAAGTGTATTCGGGAGCAAATTGAACGAGAACTACTGACGCACCAATCGCACGCTGGGAGCGGCGCTACGTCATACCCCGCGTCCCGCTGACAACCGCTGACACCTAAAAATCGACTTCTGCGCATTGAACGACTCTTACCAAGTTATTTGGCGTTACCAAGTAAATAAATTTTTGTAAATTTTCGGATCTCTATACTATATCACACACTAGTATAGAATATCTCACTCTAGTATTTCCAAGGGGTAGAGTATCACCACGCTTCTAGGTTGTAGAGATTAGGTATGCAGTCGCTCTATGCATAACACTAGCACTCAGTTGCATCCGGTTGGAATGCAACTTTGGCATAATTGGGATAAGGTTAACAACATGATGACTACAATCCTGAATGTCAAAGTTTCCATGATTTTAGGGAAGTCAAATAGAGGTTATTTTTTGCTAACTCAATAAAAATAATCAAAGCATTTAACTCTATTTTTCTTCTAATATAAAAAAAAAAATTATTTGCTGTTTTTAGGGTTCCGTAGCCGAATGGTAAAAAACAGAACACTTATAGTTTCGTCATGTCTGTCTGTCTGTCTGTCCGTCCGTGTGTCACAGCCATTTTATTCCGAAACTATTAGAACTATAGGTACATGTGAAACTTGGTAAGTAGATGTATTCTGTGAACCGCTTTCCGATTTTAAGATTAAAAAAAAAATATTTAAAATTAAGGGGGGCTCCCTATACATGGAACTGGGACTGAATTTTTTTTTTTTTCATAAAACCTATGCGTATGTGGTATTTATAGAGAGGTCTTTAATAATGATATTGAGGTTTTTAAAATCACTTTTTCATAAAGTCAATCGTTTAATGATATATTATGCTTCCAAAGTGGTCAAATGTGTGTCCCTCTCCTTCCCTCTATTTTCTATAATAATGGAGAGAAAAATCAAAAAAAAAATGTATGCTGTAGATCTTAAACTTAAACTTTCAATGAAAATTGGTTTGAACGAGATCAGGTCAGCAGTTTTTGATATATAGCATATTTTCTAAAACCGCAAATATAACTTTGTAATTCATACAAACACTATGAAAAACAAAGTTATTTGGCGTAGTTACTACGAAAACCCTTATGGGCGAGTCTGATTCGCACTTGGCCAATTTTTTAGTCTCGCTGAAATTCGAGAACGGCTGGACCGATTTGCTCTTTTTAATTATTTGTGGTCCAGGTCCAGTGAAAGTTTAAAAGGTGAGAAAATATGGGAAAATGGCTACGAAGTTCGCCGAGTCAGCTAGTTAAACAATATACAGGCACTGTTGAATGTCACGGTCACTTCGTCAAAGAAATGAGCTAGTCGTATCAACCTAGTGCAAATCTTGATAATTATGTTTGTGATCGATTTTTTTTAGTAATTCTTTAGGCTTTATAGAGATCAGTGGCAAAGGGTGAATTTTCATAAAAGTGAAGCCTGGTGTCGAGGACCAACATTTCTGGGCTTGATCGTGTGTGTGTTCTTTTAACCATTGCGCAGCTGGGTGGACTGGTGGCGTTATTTATTTAACTTTCAATTTGTTAAAAGTCAGACGGTTAAGTGATGTTTAACTGTGATATTTAAGATTCTCGAGGGATTATTGATGCACCTGATTTGTATAATAAGATCTGCAATATGTTTGTCCCAGACAATGACTGTGGTCATGGAAAACATCACCTGTTGGCTGTTCCAACTCGCTGTACACTTGCACACTCCAAGTCGCTTATTCCTCGAACTCTAGCCGCTCTCTTGGACTCAAACACAGATTTTGATATGTGTGAAATGATACCTACTGTCAGAATGTTTGAATTTAAGTGAGAAGCATGCATAAACGTGTTAAATAAATGATATAATTGGTTTTGGCCGTTTCATTTAAATAAATGAATCAGAATCAGATATATTTATTTGTTATATCTTGTTTAGTTGTTTGTGTCTTATAATAACAAAAAAGTCCGCTATGTTTTGTCAGTAATGCATACAAATATTACAATTAACATTTTAAGGTAGTAAATCATGTCACAGTATTAAATTATATATTATAGAAGAGACAAGAAAAATATTACAAATTTAGTAGAAGCACAAAAAGCATTATTTTTAAGAATGTCATATCATTTAATAATTAATTTAAGTCATTTTATTGTGGTCATATTGAAACATCATTTAAGTAATCATGTAACATTTATCGACAAGCAACTTATGAAGTGTCTTTTTAAATTTCATGACTGGCATAGTTTTAATTACATCTGGTATAGATGACGCCAAATAACTTGGCAAGGTTTTGGCGTAGTGGGGCCGTGGGGGTAAGTTCGCGCATCGTGCACTTAGTGGAAGAAAAAGTGGTCACTTTTACTGCTTGCCATTATTTTATGGTTATTGCCATCATTTATTTTTAATCATATCAGTTCAGAAGAATGTTAAAGAAAGAATTGGAATTCATTCGTTAATTCGGTATTATAAATAAAATAGATATAATACATAAATACATTTAAAAGTGAAAAAAAATGTATTTAAAAAACATTAAAAATAATATGTTCTCGTCGGCACAATTAGGTAATAAAACTGCTACCCCTTTTATTCTTCTTTTTTCGCGATGTTCTAAAGACAGTGACAAATTCGGAATTTCAACCTTCCTTAACTATAGTGTCTAACTGTTCTTTCTGACGTTTTAATAGTCCGCGTAAAACGGTATTTGGTCCTGGCATTATAATCAAGGTAACAAAAAATAAATTTAAAACAACAACTCGTAATAAAAACAAAAGGGTACAACTTTCGTGTACGCAAGTGTATTCGGGAGCAAATTGAACGAGAACTACTGACGCACCAATCGCACGCTGGGAGCGGCGCTACGTCATACCCCGCGTCCCGCTGACAACCGCTGACACCTAAAAATCGACTTCTGCGCATTGAACGACTCTTACCAAGTTATTTGGCGTTACCAAGTAAATAAATTTTTGTAAATTTTCGGATCTCTATACTATATCACACACTAGTATAGAATATCTCACTCTAGTATTTCCAAGGGGTAGAGTATCACCACGCTTCTAGGTTGTAGAGATTAGGTATGCAGTCGCTCTATGCATAACACTAGCACTCAGTTGCATCCGGTTGGAATGCAACTTTGGCATAATTGGGATAAGGTTAACAACATGATGACTACAATCCTGAATGTCAAAGTTTCCATGATTTTAGGGAAGTCAAATAGAGGTTATTTTTTGCTAACTCAATAAAAATAATCAAAGCATTTAACTCTATTTTTCTTCTAATATAAAAAAAAAAATTATTTGCTGTTTTTAGGGTTCCGTAGCCGAATGGTAAAAAACAGAACACTTATAGTTTCGTCATGTCTGTCTGTCTGTCTGTCCGTCCGTGTGTCACAGCCATTTTATTCCGAAACTATTAGAACTATAGGTACATGTGAAACTTGGTAAGTAGATGTATTCTGTGAACCGCTTTCCGATTTTAAGATTAAAAAAAAAATATTTAAAATTAAGGGGGGCTCCCTATACATGGAACTGGGACTGAATTTTTTTTTTTTTCATAAAACCTATGCGTATGTGGTATTTATAGAGAGGTCTTTAATAATGATATTGAGGTTTTTAAAATCACTTTTTCATAAAGTCAATCGTTTAATGATATATTATGCTTCCAAAGTGGTCAAATGTGTGTCCCTCTCCTTCCCTCTATTTTCTATAATAATGGAGAGAAAAATCAAAAAAAAAATGTATGCTGTAGATCTTAAACTTAAACTTTCAATGAAAATTGGTTTGAACGAGATCAGGTCAGCAGTTTTTGATATATAGCATATTTTCTAAAACCGCAAATATAACTTTGTAATTCATACAAACACTATGAAAAACAAAGTTATTTGGCGTAATTACTACGAAAACCCTTATGGGCGAGTCTGATTCGCACTTGGCCAATTTTTTAGTCTCGCTGAAATTCGAGAACGGCTGGACCGATTTGCTCTTTTTAATTATTTGTGGTCCAGGTCCAGTGAAAGTTTAAAAGGTGAGAAAATATGGGAAAATGGCTACGAAGTTCGCCGAGTCAGCTAGTTAAACAATATACAGGCACTGTTGAATGTCACGGTCACTTCGTCAAAGAAATGAGCTAGTCGTATCAACCTAGTGCAAATCTTGATAATTATGTTTGTGATCGATTTTTTTTAGTAATTCTTTAGGCTTTATAGAGATCAGTGGCAAAGGGTGAATTTTCATAAAAGTGAAGCCGGACCAAAAAATGCTTACCTTGCTCAAGTGTGATGCGTGAATTCCATTAACTGTGGCCCTGTGGCTGACTTCGAAATCTCGTAACTTCGTAAATAATTATTTGTTTAATTGAAAATAATGGATTACTATTTATATATCCACATATAAAAAAAAAACTTTTTAGCAAAAAATAAAACTGACTTCCATATAAAAACACTACAAAGGCAAAAATAACTTAAATTTCGGTGGTCGGTGTCATTTGTTTTGTATTTTCATTTTTTTTTTTTGACACTGCCTTCCGAAATTTAAGTTATTTTTGCCTTTGTAGCGTTTTTATATGGAAGTCGGACTATTTTTTGCTAAAAAGTTTTTTTTCACGCTTTTTAGTGGGTCGGTTTGTAATTTATCTAGTTACAAAAGCCAAAATGTCAACTACTTATCACCTTTAACAAAATATTGCTTTTCCCGGTGCAGAGCCGTTAATTTTTGAGGATTTCTCCTGTTACATCACCATCAGCTCTACTTCACCATAATTATGCATTGTGACGAGCATAAAGTGCTTAACATCTATATTTAAGTAATCTAATCGAAATCCACGAAATACTTATTATTGAGTAGTTTCGGTGGCCATCTGTGGTCTTCATCATCAGTTCCACTTCCTCAAATGGTGCTTTTCGAGAGCAACTGCACAAGGTACTATAAGAAATACCCAAAACGCTATAGGTGTGCCTATAATATTTGAAGAGTTCCCTCGATTTCTCCATGATTCCATCATCAGATCCAAACGTGACGACAATGGGACCAACTAGAAAGTATACCCTTTCAAACAAACAAGAATTTTCCAAATCGGTCTAGCCATCTGCGAGTTATGAGGTAACAAACATAAAAAAAAAAGTTCAAGACGAATTGAGAACCTCCTCCTTTTTTTTTAAGAGCGCGCCTAAAGCCAGCAAAATTTTAGAATTCACCCGCACTGTCCTACCCGCTCCTCACATCGAATACGATCGCGCGTGTACCTACGCGCTCGCTCGACGCGTATCTTCTGTAGTAAGTATACGTATAATATTCAGATGAAACAACTGTATTCAAAGTATGACTGCGTTATACAATATTACGAAATGTTATTATGTGTACGCGAATAATACGTAAATAGTAAGTTAGTAGGAGGTGACTATACCACTGATACTGAACACGAATCAATATAAAATCAATACCAAAAGGTAATATTATATTATGTATAATATAATATTATTTTGGCGCGTGATTTTGGTGTGGCGTAAATAATGGATAACTCTGAAACTGTCGATTGGCCAGATGATATCTATCATTTACCCCACTTATATCGTCATATGCCCATGGATGACCAAATTATTGATATTTTTAATATTTTAAATAAAAATCGTACTTACTCTTACAAAATTAGGTACCATTTCTAAAATTGGTGATATTTTTTTCATTTTGTTTTTTTTTTTATATCAGTTCTGAATATTTGTATTATCAGATCAGTATCAAGATTTTTTATTACATTCTAAATCAATATTGCAAAAAATAGTTATTCTTAAATTTTAACATTTTTTTCTACGGAATTACGCAATTTTGGGCCCCTGTATCTATAGTTGCAAAACTTCTGAAAAATTCGGAATAATTCCGGAATACTTCTGGGAAAGTTTCTTTAAATCAGAATTATTCAAAATGAATTTAAATAAAGCCCTCTGTGCGCCGGCCGCTGCCGCCACGCTGCGATGGCGGTGCGGGGTGCGGTAAGAGGGGAGATGCTCCCCGGAGAAGTTTTCCCCCCGCGAGAAAGATTCGTACCCCGCAATCGAATGTTTCCGAATATTTCGCCCGAATAATTCAATCGAAATTAACGTGTTTGTTTGTTGTGTGGTGGGTGGGTTAATTATTGTTCAGTGCAAGACTACGTACGATACAAGAGTAAAATATAAATGTTTATATATACTAATATTATAAAGCGGAAAAGTTCGTTTGTTTGTTTGCTTGAACGCGCTAATCTTCGAAAGTACTGGGTGGATTTGGATGAAATTTGGTATGGAAATAGCTTGAAGCTTGAGGAAGGTTATAGGCTACTTTTTACGCGACTGCAAAAAAGGAGAGTTATGTTTTTACCGTGATAGAATCCACGGGAGCGAAGCCCCGCGTGAGTACTAGTTTTATTATAAATGGGATTGATTAAGTATATGTTGATATTTTTATAGGTAGATATGTTAGCCTGCGATTAACAGGATTTTTATTCTTTTGTTTCTAGGTAGGTACTCTACTTATTTCGAAATTGAATGCTATTTTTATAAATGTCAGTAGTTGAATAAAAAACCAGGCCTAGCATATTTTATTTGTTTTTTGAAAAAGGGTTACCTATGTTTTTGGTTAGTTTGTATGTAGCTCTGTACGCATCGCGAGTATTCGCGAGTCGCATAGATAGGTATTAATCATTACCTACCTACTTAACGCGTTTAATAGCCCAGCCAATAAAAACAATTAAAGGCAAACCTTGCAAGCAAACACGTTTTGATGCGGTTTTCAGAAAAGTATTTGTTATACTTAGGTAGGAGCAGGTTTTGGTATATTAACCGACTTCAAAGGTCGATTTTCCTGGTTTCTTTTGGCAGTTGAAATATTCCCAAAGTTTCGGAATATTTCGGAATACTTCCGAAGTATACGACGGGAATGATTCGGAATTATTCCCGCCAGACTATATCGAAAAAAAATGTACTACACTGTGGTGGCTCATTATTTTAGACTAGCTTTTGCCCGCGACTTCGTCCGCGTGGAATAGTTACTTTGGGCTAACGTTAAATTTAAGCCCGATTTTGAAGCATTCTTCATTGGTGCTCCGCTCCTATTGGCCTTAGCGTAATGATATATGTAGCCTATAGCCTTTCTCTATAAATTGAGTATTTAATTAAAAATATTTTTTTCAATTCGAACCAGTAGTTCCTGAGATTATCGCGTTCAAACAAACAAACAAACTCTTCAGCCTTATATATTAGCATAGATAGCTGTTGCCCGCGACTTCGTCCACGTTTCCGTCGTTTTTCGTAAAAAAAAGTAGCCTATGTCCTTCCTCACGGTTCAGTGATTTAGATGTAACACACAGATTAACTTTCGTAATTTAGTAGGGAAATATAATATGTCAATCTATAATACTGTTGAAAAATATATTTCATGTACAGAATTGACCTCTCTACAGATTTATTATAAGTATAGATAATTGCCTATTTAATGCAAATTTTAAAATGGTATAATAATAACCAGTATCTTGATAAAGTACAAAGTTATTGCTGTTCGAATCTTAAAGGAGAATTTTTATACAAATTTGATTTCAAAATTAAATTACTTTAACACTGCTGTAACTAATTTTAGACTCAAAGAGAATGAGAATTTCCTTAAAATTTGATCACTATGGGTTTGTTGACACCATAAAAGACATTAGTAATTAAACAAATTTATTGAAAAAGAAAATATACAAGATGTTCGAAGTGGGCTCCTTCAGCTGCTATACACGCTCTACACCTTCTTATGAAGGACCGTCTCAATCGGCGCGCAAATCCTGCCGACGATATTTCGTCAGCAGCCGAACGTATGCGTTGTCGCAGCTGTTCAACTGAAGTGATTTCTTCTTTATAAACTACCTCCTTTAAACAGCCCCAGTAAAAAAGTCCAATGGGTTTAAATCTGGCGAGCGAGGTGGCCACATTCTGAAAATAAAATATTATTTCAAAACAAATTCCTTGTTATACAATCACGTCCACAATAAATTGATCTACAAAAATAGGGTTTAAATACCTAATGGGCATACTTAAATAGGTTCGTAATCGATATAAATATATTTCATCGAACAAACACGGATACCAACTAAAAGCTTGTGTTTATTTTGCATATACTATTCTGCCCGCGTTACCTACGACTACGAGTGACCATAGAAATATTAAATAAGAAGTGGTATAGGTAGATAATTTTTTTTTTTATATAGGATACTCGCAAGATCATTATTGTTGTCCATCCGTGTATCTAGATTTTTAGAAGATCTCATAACTACCTACATTATGGGAAAATGATCATAAAATTGTATCGTGAAGAATAACATAACAAAATAGCAAAAGTAAATAGCTACCTATTATGAATGTAATTTATTACCTATTATCCTAATAATCTAATAAAGTACCTACCACGAATTTTTGATATCGTCGTGTCTGGGTGTTGTTTATCTATATATGTATGTATTTAAAAATATATTTGTCTATGTATATCAGCTGTCTGACACCCATAGTACAGGGTCTTCCTAGTTTGGCGTCAGACAGCCGTGTGTGAAATGTCCCCACATATTATTATGTCTAGTTACCTACTCGGCCCACGAAAGTGCGTAGGTAAACGAATTTAGATCTTGTGTCTCTCAAAATAAAATCTAAAATCACCTGCATAAACTTTCTCGAAAGTATAAAATGTATTTTTATTTTTTCAGTATATAACAAACAAGTAACTCACAAACTTATCTTCGACAATTAGCCATCCTGTCAATTTGTAACTTTTTTAGTTCTCTTTCAATGTTTTTTTTTGTTTCCCATTTCATTATTTAGTTCGAACAACAACAACAATTACGATTGAAATGATTATAACTCGGCGCAGCTAAAACACTTGAGCGTAGTCCTCTCGTCTCAACAGAGCGGTAGCGACTGATGTGTGAAATAGAAATATGCTTGAAGCTCCCGCAACGAGCGACGGAAGATGACTTCTTGCGCGGAATAAAAACGTAGTATGCGCCAAAAGTGTTTTATCGTAATAAATCCAAAACTAAAAGGAATTACATAAAATGCCTAAGCAAAGCCTTTAATCTTGTTTAAATATAATTATTTATCAAATTTTTGTCGCAATAGGCATTACCATATCGAGTACAAAACGGAAAAACATGAGAATTAGAGGTTATTTCGTGATTTTTTTCTACCAAGGAAATGTTATTATTTTATGTTTTTGATCAGAGAGAGCCCTTGAAAATATGATGTAGTTATTCATATATTTTTATTTTAAGATTTGGTCTGGAATTTTTCATGTAAAATCAAATAGAAAATTGGTAATTTTGCTTTATACGCGCTCTTAACTCGGTTAATAATAGACTAATATTTGCCATATTTCAAAAGGGAAACCGGTAGGAATCGAAATGTATGGAGCCTTCGCCACTGATAGAGATAGACTCAGTATAGTATAATTATAATCAGTCCTATAGGAACTTACTAAGTATAGAAAAAAGAACTGTGTCATTATGGTCACCACTCCATAGTAGTTTTCTGTTGAAGTACAACACAGGTACTTACAAAATATAATAATTTTGAAAGCCTGTGTAAACAAGAGGTCCAATGTAAAAGAAAGAGCCAAACCAGACACACTAAAATCCGGAATTATTTGTTTAGGTACTTTGTATTGTTATAAAGGAAAAATGGTAGCATATCGTAGAAATTAGTGAGCGTGGCTATGAACATGACACGACTCACACCTCGGCCCCTCAAGCAGTTCACTCCGAGTATTGTCAGGAGGGCTAGCTTCAAAGGCATTATTTGTAGGTCAGTATTTTTCTTAGCGCCTGTAGAGGTTTAGCTTTTTTTTATTCGACAACAGGCTCGCGTTTGACCACCATCTCACCTGATGGTAAGTGATGATGTGGTCGAAGATGGAGCACGCTTACTTAAAAGTAACCTATTCACTCTTGACTTAAATACCCCTATATAGCTATCGGGAAACACAGACTCTGGCAGGGAATTCCACTCCGTAGCCGTACGCACGATAAAAGTAGGTACCCTAAGTAGGCTCTTATCAGATTGTGGCATACTGCTGCTACCGATTTCACAGCAGTATCATTACAACACGATATGATGAAAATTCTAAACATTTAGACATTAATAAATATCTTTCAGTGAAAGCCTAAAACCGTTTAGACTTGCCCTACAAATAACTTTGTAATTTAATTGTAACAACACGAGACTCTGACAATTCGATTGGCGGCACGCTCGCCCGACCAATTCTGATCATAACGTTCATTTGGATGTTTCAACATGTCAATACAAACACAATTTTCAGGTTTTTGTTTACTGTTGTCACTTTAACCTCTCAAATTTAAAAAATAAATTCTCGTCATACACTTTTACTATCTAAATCCTAGAAAATCAGTGCTAGTATTTTCAAATAAAGGGACGGTAACCGAATGTAACCATTAACACTTTGTAACAATTTTTTTTTTAATTTGAAATTTTGCTCTTATAAAGTAAGTACCTTAAGTTATATTTTAAAATCGCCTTTTACAACAGCGTAGTAACGTATACTGTTACGCGAAAACCTTTGCACATATTCTCTATAGGTAAAACGAATATCATGTATAATAAAGATCTCAAACGAATACAGACACTGTCTCCCAAAGACTAGATTGCCAATATCAAAAGTATGAAAATAAAAAAGTAGGCTTTAATCCACAATTTGAGTTAGACGCAGACTAGTGCGAGCTGGCGGCGTCGCACCGGAAGCGCGCGGGGCGGCAACGTCGCCCGGCATCGATCATGCCGGAGTCGCACACTAGCGCGAGCGAGCCTTGAGGTGTTTGCTTGTTGTTTAAATTATTATTTTTTACCCTCCTTTGATATATGGGGTGAAATAGATATGGAATAAGATTTGAGCAAATAATATGTTGTGAGTTTAGTGTGTATTTTCAGTCGGTTGCATAATATTGTAAGCTCGAAGAGAAAACATTGGCAATGCTGTTCACTTGCCAGTATTACAGATTGATAAGAAAAACCTTTTTTAACTTACAAGAAATTGCTGCCACCTTGTTCATAATAAATGAATCATAATCTATTCTTAAAACTATAATTAGGAACCTCTTAATTGGTCCACCATTCGATTCATGCCATAGAATGTGCTAACATTGGTTTAATTATTCAATCACAATTTAAGTTATTACTGTAGCACCTAGTTAATGAGCACTTTGACGCTATCATACCGAGATCTTCCTGGTCCATTGCACAGATAATGTAAGTTTATCGATTGGTATCATACATGTATGTATACAACGTGTAACGGAAACCCCATATCTATCCAAAAGGGCTGAAGACAACATCTGTTATGGAGTCTCTATGCACAGTTTCAGCACAAAATAACTGACTCAAAGAATTGATACCAAATTATTGGTTTCATATATTTCTTGAATACCAATCATAACAAATGTGTCACAACACTACGAGGGTCAATAACTTTCCACGTCACTTGCCAATAACACGACAATTCTTTTCGTTCTTCTTAATTTGAAAAATTCGGTCTCTGGTATCAGTGTATTGGAATTTGTAATAAGTTCTACACACGTAGACATAGGATTACAAAACCCTTGCCATATCGTTTGTTATCATCCAAAGAAGCCATGCACTTGGTATGTATATACCCATTAAATTACACGTTGTATATGTCAAAAGGTGACAAAATTATAGAATTGTCGCGCTTAGGCTGTTTAATAAGACTGACAAATATGTCGAAAAGTGATAATTCGACAATTGTTCTGTTCAATAAACCTTACAGGTGACATAATTGTCATGGTAGAAAGTTGACAAAATATGTCGGAAAATCGCGACAATCCGATATTTTTCTGTTTATTACTTTTTAAGCGACAGGTGACAGGTGACAATTTGTCGTGAAAAACTTGTCAAATCTGCTTCAAAACAGAAAATTGTCGTGACATATTGACATATTTGTAGAATTATCAGACAATTTTGATAGGAGCGTTAGTTACCCTCTGTTGCGAAATCATATTTTAGATTTTGAAGTAATTTTTTGGAATTGTCGGATTGTCAGCTTTATTAAATAGGGCCCAGGTCGACGGCGCGTCGTATTGCACGCGCGCTTCAAAGACAAGTCAGTAGAATTGACGGTGTCTGACAGAGCCCTTCCCTGCCAGGGTTGCGGGAATGTCTTAACAATATACCGCGGCCCCGTAAGTAAGAGTAGTTGAAGAAATAGGGTGGGATTTTTCATTAGAAGTCATTACTCTACCCGCACCACCCAGAGCAGGAGAAGTCATTAGATTATGTTCCCAGGAAGTCGCGCTAGTGCTAGGCGAGCATTTTCTAGGCTCGCTCGTTCGATCGTAGACCTCATATTACACTTACCATCAGGTGTGATCGCGGTCAAGAGCGAGCTCAATCGTAATAAATAAAAAAAAACATTTATGTAAATAATATTTCTCATTCATTTTTTAAAAAGAATACTAGCAGTGTGGGTCGGGCACGTCGCAATTGCGGCGGTAAGACCCCTCTTTAGATCGGCGTCACGGCGTCCTGACCTACCGCATGACGCAGGTCCTCACCGGACACGGAAGTTTCGGGAGGTACCTGTGTCTGATGGGTAAGGAAGAGACGCCTGGGTGTCACCACTGCGAGGGCCGCCCTGAGGACACAGTAGAGCATACGGTGCAAGACTGCCCCGCTTGGGCAGAGCACCGACGTGGCGAGGCGGAGACCTCTCGCGCCCGGCATTGGTCGAGGCCATGCTGCGGGGCGAGACGGAGTGGGAAGCGGTCGCCTCCTTCTGCGAAGCAGTTATGCTATCGAAGGAGGAGGCAGGCCGCGTGAGGGAGAGGATAGCGTCCTCCCTCCAGCCCAGCCGCAGTGGTAGTCGCCCACGGTGTCGGACGTCGGCTGACGATCTCCGGCCACCGTAGGCGCGGGCATGCGGACAACGAGTAAAGGGCAACTCTCTGTCCGACCATGGACCATGCCCGGGTCGACGGCGCGTTGTGTTCCACGCGCACCTCAAAGAGCGTCAGCAAGATGACGAGGCCCCCCCTGTAGAGGGCCGAAGCCTGCCGGGGCCGCGGGATTTATCTCATCACCGTGACCCCGGAACGTAAAGGGCTATTGAAAGAATACCGTGGATTTTAGTCAGTTCAAGTCTGACAGTCCCTCCGGCCCTGCCCGGAGTGGGAGGACTCATTTGATGATTTTACACACAGGTACAGTTCACATTAATAACAACCTTGTTATCCCCTCCAACTAAGCTAAATATGCTTGTGTCCTTGTGCTTGTCACCTATTGTGTAATGGATGGGATTTGAACCCGCAACCTCTCGATCACAAGTCCGACCTTTAGGCCATTCAGTTTAATTAATTTAATTTAATTTCGATAACAAATTACAACCATATTGCTTATACCTAGTGACCTAAAAGTTAAACAATAGAACATAGGAGCGTCTGCTGCCGAACTAGGAGAAAACCTGTGTCTCGGCAAACAGCGCCAATCCTCTCAGTCTTTAGAAGAAAACGGAAAAATTAAGCCAACCAGTACAATCGTGATTACAATTTAGAAAAAAAAAATTAAACAAGAACAATAAAACAAAGTATTATGTATGGTGAAGTGACTTTAACTAAACTTAAACCTAAAAGAGTTTACATGTATTGTCTTTGTGTACGTGTAAGGGCGAGTGTTTGTGTATTGTGAGTACGTGTGTGATGTGTGTGAAATATGTTAAAGAACACGTTAGTGTCAATGACTATTTACAAAGAATACTGGTTACACAGGTATTATTAAAAGCTTTTTTGTTTCTTCATAAGTTAAAGATAATAAGTACTCTTTCACTCTATTTTAACACGATTTTATTAGGTCGACCTGTATGTAACTATGTAATGGAATCTAAGGTAACTTATTTAACCATCTTCCAAGGGTCGTACCGTAATGAAAATTGGCAGCTGTATGTAGTTCTGATGACAATACAATAATATGGTACTGTCGAACTGATCAGATGATGGAGCCGGGAGATTTGAACTGGAACTTCATGATGGAAAATCGTATCATAGCTGTTTTGGATTTCTTAGAAAAGTCTTGTAATAAACTTTGACCATGATTAGGTTTCAAGGTCTAATGATGAAGCCGGAAGATAGGCATTGGCATTCCATGATGGAATATCGTATCATAGTCGTGTTTGCACTTGTGAGAAAGGCCACGTAATGGACTTAGAACATGATCAGGTTTCAAGGTTATAAAAAACCTAAAGAAAATCCATTATCGGTTTTCTTAACCTTTTTGAATTACCGTATAATCCATAGATTTATTTTTTTTATAGATGACACTTTCAAATCTCTGGGAATCGACCGTTTAATTGTTCACTACTCGTGGGAATAATATGGCAAAATCTAAAAAAAAAATAATAGCAACATTTGTTTTTACGTGCATTTATAAAAGCGTGTTTTTCTAGTGTTTTTTACACTATTCATTTATATATATTGTATTCTGTTAAGAAAATAAACATCCAATTTTGAATTTAATTCATTATAGATATACCAACCCAAAAAACATAGAACCTTCTAATAAATGATGTGTGAGTTTTCTGAAAACAAATACTCCCGACTCTTTTCCTTCGTCCATACAAGTTAGGGTCGTTGTTTAAATCATCATGCTGCTTAATAACAATAGTACGTAAGAAAAGTTGTCGAACTGTAAGGACTTCACAATATTGGTAAAGCAATGTCATAGGAAATAATCGCAGTTTTAAGGTGCACACCTTTAGAATAGTACGTTGCCGCTATTGACGCTTCATTGGGTAAGGTGGTCTGGACTTAGAGTTCTTATCAGCATCTTCTGGGCCTGCTCGTATTCCATCTTAGACCTCATCTATCGCTTACCATCAGGCGAGATCGAGGTCAAAAGTGAGCCCATCAGTAATAAAAAAATAATATCAGAATCAATATTTCATCTAAATAATTGGCTTAAATCTTAAGTATGCAACTTATTCTAAAATAACTGCACTAATGTTACTTCTCGTATGAACTGTTGGTTTATCTCAGACTTGACGTACACCCTCAGGCCTGCTTTGAAACGAGAGGAAGTATTTCCTTTTTCGAATAAAATTTTGTCAAATATCAAAATCAAAATAAATATATAAGCACTCCGTATGTACAGTACAAGAATTCAGTAAAACTAGGAACAGTCATACTAGGCGTCACTACATCGCACGATAGGGGGACAAAGGGTGATCTATGGCGAAGATAATGGCGTTCCGTATAGAGCAACATCCATTAATGCCACTTGAATGCGGTACCCCACTCAATTAGCTTCATAACTTTACAGGGGAAGAAGGTGTACCAAAGTAGGGTTATTTAAAACTATATTGTTGTCATGTGAATGCCAAGTGTGTCTTTTGTTTGTGTTCGGCCTGGTCGAGTCATACATGGAGTGCAGAACTAATAATCAAATCAAATCAAAAATATTTTATTTCACATAGGGTCTACATGGACACTTAAAAACTTCAAAAGCTATTGCATGGTCTGAAATAAGTGTATAAACATCACAAACATGGAATGCTTGCAAAAGTGATACATCGCATTTTCTTAACTACTCTTGTGAGATTGTGATTCAGCAAAGAAAAATCTGACACGAAAGTAAGCTATACCAATGAGTCAATAGTAGTTAATGTATTGATACAGGGCAAGCTAGGATTTCCCTACAGTCAAACAATAAAAAAAAACATTTATTTCAGGCACAGTCCATAGATTAAAATTATTTGATTCATTTAAATAAAAAATACAAAAATTATACACGCAAAATCACAATGAATAGGTAAAAAGACATAAATAGTTACAAATAGAAAACAAATACGGGTGATTTTCAAAATTTTTGTACCGTTACAAAAATGAATCAAAAAGGAATACCGTTACAAAAATGAATTACGTCACAAAAAGATAATAAAAAGGAAATATTAGGGTTATTTCACAGACGACAATTATTAAAACAACGAAATCGCATTTTAATCATTTATTAGTAATATAATCAGTCTGCTGACTTACAGTCATAAATTGTTTATTTCTTAACACTTTTTAAATAATCTATCGGAATGTCTAGCCCGATCAGTCTGTCTTACGAAATAATAATAATAATCAAAATAAAAATACTGTCAAGAAATCTAAAGTTGAAAATTGATAATAACCATAATTATTCTAAAATATTTTAATTCTAAAATAAAAAAAAATACCAAAAATACGACGAGGACGTTAAGGGAAATAAACATAACTTTTTTTTTGGAAAGGCTTGTAATAAAATAATTAAAAAACACAGTATCAATATCACATACTCCACTCATTAAGTAGGAAACAATAATCAATAGTCGCTTGCTATAATTATTAAGTTGTAACTTTTAGAAACTATCGTGTAATATAAAAAAATTGTATTTTACTTCTCATAATTATTTATGGTGCAAACAAAATATATTTTATATTCTTTATATTGGCCTATATTATATTGGATTTATATTATTTTGTTAAAGCTTCATTAAAGACCATGTTTTCTAGAATAACACTCGTTATTTTATCTCTATATTTTTCTTTGTTAATACTCGATTCTTGCATAATTGAATTTACTTTAGATTCAGGCGTTAAATTTGGTTCAAGAATTTCTTCTCCGTCTTAAGCTTCTACATCAACAAATTTTTGACTAAAGTATCAGGACAACGTACAACACGTTGTCCTGATACTTTTGGTAACTAGTTTTTCGATTTTTAAATTAATATTTTCGGAGTTTTAAAAAATATGTGTTAATAAAATTAATAAATGAAGCATTATCCGTCAAATCATATAAACATAATAATTCTGTATGAAATCGGTTTTACTTCATTTTTGTTACATCATTTTTGTTACGCAACAAAAAACGTAACAAATCGTTAGAAAAATGAAATTAACCATGAGTTGAATAACAATCTCAAACATTTGGAGGTTAGAGATAATACTATTGGAATTATCCAACTTCTTTTTAGTAGTTGGTCAAAATTATTCTTTAAATTTACGCAAAATTTATAAGAGATAGACTTATCGTTGTTTTTATAGCTGATCAACCAAAATGATTTTTTTTTATTGTTGAAAAAACACTGCACAGGAACAAACCCACTTTTCTTGTTGGTGGTACCCGCTGATAAAATGGTGGACAGACGTTCCGTTGTCATCTGATTGGACGATTTTAAATGGAGAATTTTGCCAGTTGAAAATCTCAAATATCTACTAATGTTGGTGTTACAATAAAGAATAACAAAAATGAATGAAAAGAAAGACACACATTGAAACAATGTTATTATTATTATGCATTGGGTTATTTATTTATATTTTACACATTGAAATCATAATTAGAGTCCTAAAGATATAGTGCAACTAGAACTGTAAATATGTGAGTAGTTTCTTCTTTATGCTTTTTTTTTGTAACGCTCTTTTGCTTGGAGACACTGGGTTGCTGTATGAAAACATTATGAGGTTGAAGAACTAAACATCATTTTTTTTATTAACTACTTATTATTATGATCTGAAATGTTGATACCTATCTGGAAGAAATGTTTCTCAAGGATAATAATACTAGTTTGATCACTTCAATGCGGTTTTTCTGGATGATATTGGAGTGGACGTTTTCACACAACAAAATGTACAAAAATTTTGAAAATCACCCATACAAAACAAATAACACATGCTCCCGCTCAGTAGGCCCCCGTAACATGGAGTTCTGTGAACCTACTAAGCAGGACAGTGTCACTTCTAGTTCTCTCTACTATGATGCACAAGTCAAGATTATTAACTACCGTTACACGAGCTCACCATGTTTTCGGTTATGATTGGCGCTTCTGGTGCATATTTGCGCAAGTCTAGACTTTTCCACTCAAATTACCTTTCTCTTGAAACTTGATTTGATTCAAGACGTACACATTCTATACAAATGTGATTATAGGAGCGAATTTTACATCTTTTCGGTTGTACTGGAGTTGCAGAATCGTAAACCTGCAATTGAGATATATGTGTTTGGTGGATGTTTCTATAAAGGTTGAGGATTCAAGAATTGATGCGGTCGAAGAAACCTGCATCCTCATTTTTTTATTTTTTTATTCAGCATTTGACCACTATCTCTCCTGATGATAAGTGATGATGTTGTCGAAGATGAAGCACGCTTACCTAAAAGTAACCTATTCACTTTTGACTTAAGGACCCCCAGGTTATAGCTATCGGGAAACACAGACTCCGGCAGGGAATTCCACTCCGTAGCCGTACGCACAACGAAAGTATTCCCAAAACATTTTGTGTGCGTTTTGTAAGAAGTTTAATGAAAGGTTCATGGAATGCGGCTTGTATCACCAGTCAAAGTTGTTTCTTCTTTTTATTATATGTGACTAGCTTTTGCCCGCGACTTCGTACGCGTGGGAAGGTTTTCCCGCGCAAATTCAGATCCCGTGGGAATTCCGGGATAAAAAGTAGCCTATATGTTATTCTAGGTTATCAACTATCTACTTACCAAATTTCAGTCTGATCGGTTCAGACGTTTTTGCGCGAAAGAGTAACATACACTCATACATCTATCCTCAAACTTGCGCATTTATAATATTAAGTTAGATGGTTTTGTCAGATATACATAGTCAGCCTAGTAGGTGAAGGACCGTATAGTTTAGTTTGGATCGGAAAATTACATATGTTGTGTACCTTTTTAGGCTTCCGTAGCCGAATGGCAAAAAAAGAAACCCTTATAGTTTCGTCAATCTGTCTGTCTGTCTGTCCATCCGTCCGATGTCACAGCCATTTTATTCCGAAACTATTAGGACTATACACATGAAACTTGATAAGTAGAATTTCTCTGTGAACCTTTGTGAATATCCAATAAAAAAAAAATTAAGGGGGCCTTCTCCATGGAAGTGAAACTGATTTTTTTTTTCATGAAACCTATGCGTGTATGGTATTTATAGAAAGGTCTTTAAAAATGACATTGAGGTTTCTAAAACTACTTTTTCATAAAGTCGATCGTTTAAAAGATATACGCTTCCAAAGTCAGCGCATTCCTTTCTAAACATAATCTTTTAAATCCCTTCCAATCCAGTTTTCGACCTGGTCTCAGCACTACCTCAGCACTCGTTCATATTACAGATGATATAAGGTCAGGCATGGAGATGGGGAAGTTAACTGTACTAGCACTACTTGACTTCAGCAATGCTTTTAATACAGTTGACTTCGACATTTTGCTTGGCATTCTATGCTCTTTTAACATATCTCCTTCGGTAATTGACTGGTTTCGTAGTTACCTGTTTGGTCGCCGGCAGCGTATTTGCACTGAGGATTCTTTCTCTTCTTGGTGTGACACCTCTGCCGGTGTGCCGCAGGGTGGCGTTTTATCTCCTTTGCTTTTCGTACTTTTTATTAATGCTATCACTCAACGACTATCTTCCTTCTACCACTTGTATGCTGATGATTTGCAAATTTACACGCAAGCCCCCCTCGTAGATTTACCTGATGCCATTGGGACAATCAATGTGGACCTCGCTCGAATTAGTGATTGGAGCACTGAGTTCGGACTGAAAATCAATCCTGCCAAAACCCAAGTCATTATTGTTGGTAGTTCCCGGACTATCTCTAAGATCGATTGGTCGACACTTCCCCAAGTTTCCTTTAATAACACCGTTATTCCGTTCAGTCACGCCGTGAAAATCTTGGGGATATACATCGACAAAACTCTGTCTTGGACGAAGCAACTGCAGGAAGTCAGTCGTAAACTGTTTGCCTCTGCAGGCTCCCTGAGACGCCTGCGCAATTTTCTTCCCATCACCACTAAAATTGCAATTGCACAATCTTTTCTTCTTCCTATCTTGGACTATGCTGATGCCAGCTAACTTGATTTGACCCAAGACCAATTCGACAAGCTAGAGCGACTTCAAAATCTCTGTATTAGGTTTATATTTGGCTTGCGCAAATATGACCATGTTTCTGAATTTCGTACTAAGCTCAAATGAAAAAAAATTACTTTCTCTGCTTTATAATGTGCTATTTAATCCTTTGACTCCTTTTTATCTTAAAGATCGGTTTCGGTTTCTCTGTGACACACATTCAAGGTCCTTGAGATCATCAGAAAATTTAGAGTTAAGTATCCGTATGCATTCCACTTCTTTCTTCGATAAATCTTTCACTATACAAGCGGCCCGCTTGTGGAATGCATTACCCATAGATGTGAGACGTGCTCAAACATTATCTACGTTCAAAAGAATTGTGAAGGAGCATTACCTCTCACTATAATTTTTTCACCTTCTTTCTCTATTATGAATTTGATATGTATTAATATATATTTATATATTATATTTTGTGGTATGTATTTTATATTATGATGTTTGGTTAGTATTATGTTGTACAATGACAGCCCTAAATCTATCTCCTATAATTTCTGTCCATCCAAAGGTTATCTGTAAGAGATTGCCCTGTGCGATAAGACCGCCCATTGTACACTAGTTTTATGATTTTTATCCTTAAGTGTATTGTAAGGTGTACAATAAAGTATATAATAATAATAATAATAAAAATTATAGACCGATCACGTGCTTACCGACGGTCTATAAAGTTCTTACTTCCATTTTGAGAGCCAAAATTAATAATCATATTGATATAAATTCAATCATGTCTGCTTCTCAGAATGGATGTAGGAACGGGTTCCGCGGTACTAAGGAGCTTCTCCTCATTGATATTGCCATTAACCAACAGGTTCGTCGTTCCCGAAAGAATCTGTCGACATGTTGGATAGATTATAAGAAGGCCTATGACTCTGTCCCTCATACATGGCTTATGAAGGTGTTGGAGTTGTACAAAATAAATCCAACCCTACGCACCTTCCTTGAGTCATGTATGGGGCAAAGGAAGACGGTCCTTCGCTACCCAGGATGTCGACAGATCCAGGAAAACAGCGAACCGATTAGGATTGAGCGAGGCATTTTTCAGGGCGACAGTCTGAGCCCACTGTGGTTTTGTCTGGCTCTCAACCCTCTCAGTACATTGCTGGAGGGTCGGGGCTAGGCTACCAGTTGAGAAGAGGTGGTCAGGTCATATCACACTTGCTTTACATGGATGATTTGAAAATCTTTGCCACCAACAAACTGCAACTGATGGAGCTACTGAAGGTAACAGAAACTTTCAGTAGCGCCATCGGGATGGAATTTGGGGTGGACAAGTGTGCGGTCATGCATGTAAAGCGAGGGGAGATTATGGAATCCGTGGGAACTCAACTCTCGGATTCCATACACCTAAGATCCCTCGGCTCAACTGAAACCTACAAGTATTTGGGTATGTCAGAGGCACTAGGCATCAATGTTGCTTATGTTAAACAGTCATTGAAGGAACGCTTCTTTGGCCGCCTAAATAAAGTACTGAATAGTCTTCTATCAGGCGGAAACATGGTGCGTGCCTTCAATGGTTGGGTCATGCCAGTATTGATGTACTCTTTTGGCATACTCAAATGGACTCAGACTGAACTTGACGCCTTGGACAGGCGGGTCCGCACAACGCTGACTGCAAATCGAATGCATCACCCACGTTCATCGGTGATGAGGCTGTATATCCCGCGGAAGTACGGGGGTCGTGGCATTTTAAATGCAAAGACCCTACACAACCGTGAGGTATGCAGCCTTAGGGAATATTTCCTAGAAGCCGACGTGGGTATGCATCGAGATGTGGTAGCGGTGGACAAAGGCCTCACTCCGCTCTCCTTAGGTACCGAGAATTGGCGCAAACCTGTAGTATTAGATACTAATGACCGCAGAGAAGTATGGCAGAGCAAGGAGCTTCACGGGCGCTATTACCGGGCCCTTCATGGGTCTGACGTAGACACATTAGCATCCGTAGCCTGGCTACGTTTTGGTGACCTCTTTGTGGAAACCGAAGGTTTTGTCTGTGCGATTATGGACGAAGTTATGATGACGAATAACTATCGGAAATATATTGTGAAGGATGGTACGGTAGACATATGTCGGGCATGTCACAAACCGGGAGAATCCATTCGTCACATTATCTCCGGTTGTTCTCGTCTGGCTAACGGAGACTATTTGCATAGACACAACCTCGTGGCCAGGATTATTCACCAGCAACTTGCTCTTAAATACAATCTTGTGGAATCAGAAGTACCATACTATAGGTATGTGCCCGACCCAGTTATCGAAAATGGCAATATTACACTGTATTGGGATCGGTCTACCATCACTGACAGGACTATTGTTGCCAATAAGCCTGACATAGTGGTGATAGACCGATTAGAGCGTCGCACAATGATTGTTGATATAGCAGTCCCCCATGACGAGAACCTCGTGAAAGCTGAGATAGATAAAAAAAATAAGTATCTTGACCTGGCGCGCGAGGTTGTCGACATGTGGGATGTGGAGACAGCAATCATTGTGCCGATAGTCGTCACAGCCAATGGTATAATAGCCAAGAGCCTCGACCAACATCTAAGGAGGCTCTCGTTGGGTAGCTGGATCAAGGGCTTGATCCAGAAAGCAGTACTCCTGGAAACGGCGCGTATTGTGAGGAGGTTCCTCTCTATGGAGCCCTGACCACCGGTAGCTTGGACCCTGTTCCCGATACCGGTGGGCTACTATTTTTTATATTTTTAAATGTTTTTATTTTTTTATATTAATATTTAAAAATGTAATTCATATGTACATAGATTAAATAAATGGAATAATAATAAAATGTGTGTCCCCCCTCTAACTTCTATAATAATGGAGGGAAAAATCTAAAAAAGATATATGCTGTAGATCTTAATGTAAACTTTAAGCCAAAATTTGTTTGAACGAGATCGGGTCAGCAGTTTTTGAGATTATCACAGTTCCTAAAACCGCAAATATAACTTTGTAATTCATACAAATACTATCAAAAACAAAGTTATTTGGCGTAGTTATTACGGAGCCCTTCATGGGCGAGTCTGACTCGCCCTTGGCCAATTTTTTGTTTTATAAGACATGCCATGGTGCTCTCCCCTGCCTGTTTTGGTGCACAAATGAAGCAGCTACAACAATATCCTAATGGCTAAGATGTCAGCCTTGCGATCGATAGATCGCGGGTTCTAACTCTACCCATTACATTATTGCCGTGAACCAGTGGGTTTGTAATGTGCAGAGTGCTGCACACAAGCATATTACTTGGCTTAGTTGGAGGGTTTAACAAGATTGCTAGTGTGAATTCTACCTACACTACAACTTCTTATTATTTATAATGATTTTAGCGCTCATGACTCCTGCCTTGCAAATACTTATTCGTGATTCTCGTATCCTTTTTTTCTTTTATTTTTCTGCGTGGGAATATCATCGAATGACTTCTCTCGCTCTGGGTTAAGCGGAAGGGAGTGTCAGACTTCTACTGACTAAAAACCCACCCTATTCCTTCGGCTGCCCTAAAGTTTCGGGGCCGCGGTATCTCGATATACCTTAACCGCAAACCCTGGCAGGCAATGGCCCTATGATAATGGCCCTATAAGGCCCCGTCACTTGTATTGACAGCTCTTTGAGGCGCGCGTGGATAACGACGCGCCGTCGCGGCCGATCCGGGCCTAGGCCTTACCGCACGGTGAGTGACCCCTGCAACTCATTCTTGCTAGTGGGCGTGATTCGACCACAATAGGTGACATTAGATACAAAAATATCAAAGTGATTGGAATCAGACGTTACTCTCTGATAATCCATACCAAACTAATGCTTCAGACAAAAAGAAAGCTTTTTGCATTCCGTCTACATAAACATAAACGTTAACTCAGCTGAACTTCATTCTACTAAGTTCGCATAATGAGTTAATGATTGAATGAATGAACCTATAGATATTTATTTATATAGTTAGATATAACATTTAAATGATTGCCTTACAACAAAAATCAAGTTAGTAAACGACTTAAAGCTGTACGGCGCGCGACGTAGCTCGTAGCTCTGTAGGACGTTCGTAGCAAGATTGCTACGGATCGCG
The DNA here is from genome assembly GCA_943138885.2 of Tholera decimalis. Classification (NCBI taxonomy): domain Eukaryota; kingdom Metazoa; phylum Arthropoda; class Insecta; order Lepidoptera; family Noctuidae; genus Tholera; species Tholera decimalis. The sequence continues at coordinate 52,932,447 of OW964548.2, read as the reverse complement.
GCGCATTCGTAGTGCGCCTACGCCACGGCTGTATTGTGCGACATTAGGACTATATTGCTGAGTCTAGACGCTTCAGTGATTCCGGAATCGAAGATAAAATGTCTTCTAGAATTTATATTAAGCAAAGTTTCGTCTTTTCATTCAACCCATATTCTTAGCAGACGTAGCCAACAAGCTCGTGGCTTCGCTTGCGTCAAAAGTTATATACAGCGAAAAATATAGTCCTACTGGCGAAATATTTTTAATGGGTATTTTCATAGATTACTTCCTATACATACCAACTTACTAACATTGCCCGCTACTTAATCATTACTCGCTTGCGATTAAGTTTGTATGTAGAAGTCTGATTTAAATTTTTATAATATATGAGCATTGATAGTAATAGTAACGAATAGACTTCTTGAGTCGTCAATATTCTATATACACAACGTGTAATTTAAAGGGTATATACATACCAAGTGCACGGCTTCTTTGGATGATAATAAACGATATGCCAAGGGTTTTCTAATCCTATGTCTACATGTGTGGAGCTTATTAGAAATTTCAATACATTGATACCAGAGGCCGAATTTTTCAAATTAAGAAGAACGAAGAGAATTATTGTTTTATTGGCAAGTGACGTGGAAAGTTATTGACCCTCGTAGTGCTGTGACACGTTTGTTAATACTGGTATTCAAGAAACATATAAAACCAATAATTTGGGGTCAATTCTGTGAGTCACTTATTTCGATCTGAAACTTTGCATAGAGACTCCATACAGATGTTGTCTTCAGTCCTTTTGGATAGATATGGGGTTTCCGTTACACGTTGTATAGTTAAGAAAAGGAAATACGCCGTAATTAATATTTGATTTTTTAATTATCTAGCAAATGCGCGGTGCTTCGCACCTGTGGGCTTTATAACCATAAAATCATAACCCTCCTTTTTTAAGAGGTCGGCTAAATAGCCTATAACCTGTCTCCAGCTTCAAGATACATTAAACCCACCCAGTACTTTCAAAGATTAGCGCGTATAAACAAACAAACTTTTCCCGCTTTATAATATTAAGCACAGAAAGATATATACCTATAACGAGACAAGAAGTGAATTAAAAAACCAAATAGGGTTTCATTAATAATATCAATATATGTTTTTTATTTTATTTATAGTAATAATCATAGAATCACACGCACACGCTTTGAGTAGAGAGCGGTGACATAGAAAGAGCACGGCATGGCATGGTCAGCCGGGTGTCGACACGGCATTAGAGATGGTTTTCTGTTAAGGCCTATATTTCACATCAAATACAAGTTATGTATTGTTTGTCAATGGCACCGGTAATTTTTTAACCGAAGTATGTAATAAAATTCTTTATTGCGAAAATAGATTAGTTACACATTAAAATTTAAATTCACTGACTTCTGAAGTAGGAATCCTCATAGATGTCCACTACCATGTGCGCTCTAAGGGGTCTATTAGATTTTGCGATCTGACAGGGGTATTACTCAGTTACCTGAGTACATACCCGCAATTAAATACTTGAGGGAAGCACGACTCGTGGCAGAGCCGCCGCCGTACTGGTGGGACTCCATACCGAAGGTTGTCAATATACATACCTAAGTATAGGCTAAACTAGGGCTATGACGGACGTAGTTTACGTGTTGTTGACGTATTATGAATTAATGGTTATAATTAAGATTTCATATAAAACAACACCGCGATAGGAAGGATTCATTATTTGGACCATTATTCTTACTCGTACGCGTAATTTCAATAAATTATTTGTTTCACGGCTACCATTGTTAAAACAAACATTTATGGCAATAACAGCAGAAAGGCATTGTGCCATCGTTCGGAATACAATATGCCTAAGCCCAGCCAATTATATGGACAATTATCGAGATAGGAAAAGGCGGGCAATTTATAAAAATAAAACAAAAGCGGTCACAAAGGCGGCCATTGTTCCGCCGAAATTCGAGCGCGAATTATTAAAAGAGTACAATATGCGGGTGACAAACAAGCGGACGAGCGCGGCCGCAGCCAGCGCGCCGGCTCCCCGCCAGCCCGCCAGTTCCCCGCCGGCCCACCAACGCCAGCTCCCCGCCAGCCTGCCAGTAGCCCCGCCGGCCCGCCAGCACCGGCTCCCGCTCCGCTCCGCTCCGGCAGCCGCCGCGCCTGCAATAACGCGCGCTGCGCTCTTTGTAAAAAATGATGGAGCGCTTCAATTTTCTCCAAACGGTCGGCGACGCGCGCCCACAAAGGCTGATTATCGCCGCTCTGCACGTCATTATCTACCGCCCACCGTGTTTATTTTTCTCAGATAAAGATTAGCCGGAGTGTTTTGCTATTGGCGGGGTGGTGCGTGGAGGTGTAGGGGGCGTGCGGGGGCGGGCGGGGGCGGACGGGGGCGGACGTGGGCGTGGCCGGCGGGTCCGCCCCGGGCGCGCGAGTCGCCTGCCGAGCAGCGCCGCGACATGTTGGTCTGCGAGTGAACCATGCTCGATATCAAAAGCTCCGCCGACTACCTCAGTCGGTCGGGCACTTTCACCAACTTCTCTATGTTATTTGCGGGTGAATATGCTATATATATATGTTTTTGTATTTCCATTGTGTTGTGCAGTGACACGTGAAGTGTTGTGTTTTGTCACGGTTTTTTCAGAAGGTCGTAAGTACAACGGAAAGTGTGAATTAATTTGAAAGTTCTTGGGTCTCTACTAGCTAAAACTGGCGCAATATATTTAATATTTATATGCAAACTGTTTAAAATATGGTTTCAATTGAACTAACCAACGAATTAATAAATTCAAACTTTTCTAATAGCTGACCTCTATTTAATACTTAATACGTAATAAAGCGTTAATAGCCGAATGGCTAAAATGTTGGACTTGTGATCGAAAGATTGCGGCTTCGAATCCCATCCATTACACTATTGACGTGAACCCACTCCAGACACAAGCATATTTAGCTTAGTTGGAGGGGTTAACAAGATTGCTAGTAATATGAATTCTACCCACATTGCTAGATCTCTACCTAAAAAAATATACAACGTGTAAAAGAATAAACGTAATTCCTGAAATTAGTTGGCTCAGAATCGGTTTCTGAATCGATTTCCATCATAAAAAATTGGTGTAAAAGTTTGACGGAAAATGATACTTTGTTTCCATTTTAAGTGAAATGAAAGACATTGCACCACAGTATATGACAAATTAATACAATCCTAAATTCAAGGAAATGCGCTCGTGTGCGTGTCAGCCTAACATTGCATTAGTGTATGCGTCTGCGTAAGGATATTATATGACGCACATACGTTTTGCGTTTAGTAAGGATAACTATTTTATAAATAATGTCTCGGTTTGGTTTCAATTTATTTAGTTACGGTTGTTGTTTTAGACTTATAAGTCAATATTCTAATTGGGGTGTCGGAGGTATTGCGTTTAATCTGTTACACCTTGTATATATATTTGTAAAAATATTTGTAATGTTAAGTTTGACAAGGCAATTTATTTATCAGTTAAAATAAGACGAAACAACAATCAAGTGTAACTACATAACTTAGGGACTTCTAAATCCGTGGAGTATTGGAACATATAGGACCTAATAACGAACCCCCAGGCTACTTACAGCGAGTACTTGTCTTATAAATAACCAAATTTTCAAAACATCAGAACTGATGGCTTTTAAGCACTTTATTTTTTACTTTATCTTCAAACTTTAGGGTGTTTAAGTTACAACTCAAATGCTGCAGAGCCATAAATAAGATGTTTTATCCAAAATACTTAGGTATAAAAATAATTGATATTCTTAAACTAACTGGCCATAATAAGAATCAAAGGGCAAACTCCTAATTAAAAGAAAATTGCGGGATTATTTTCTAAACAAATAGTGGAGGCAGAGTTTTCATAACCCCCTTTCTATGAGTCTTGATTAATATATAATATGTTTAGTATGTATTATGATAAAAATATATGTAATTTATTTTAGTTATTTATGTATATGTACATATACTTGCAATAAGACTTTTACTTTGAATATATTATCTACTTAGTTTATTTTTTATGCACCTGCCATGTTATCTCTTCACCACCCATGGTTAATTGGTAGAGAATGCCTATGGCATTAAGTCCGCCTTTGTACATTTTGTGTTGCATAAAGTTTTAATAAATAAATAAATTCTTAGTAACCAATTTTTGTATATCTTAAGTAACTAACAGTGTGAATGTAGTGATGTCGGATGATCGCCTTCCTGTCATCGTAGACCTGATATTAGAGCATCCAGTACGGCAGAATTTTGTTATTCAACATGTTTCATGTTATTTCATGAAACATGTTCATGTTCAAATGTAAGGCACCTATGAACCTACCTACATACAACGTGTAACAGAATAAATGCAATTCCTGAAAGTAGTTGGTACAGAATCGGCTTCTGAATCGATTTTCGTCATAAAAAATAGATGTTAAATTTTGACGGAATAATCTTTCATTTAACTTAAAATGGAAACACAGTATCATGACAAATTAAAACCATCCTTTATTCAAGGAAATACGCTTATGTGCGTGTCGGCCGCTAACATTGCATGAGTGTACCTATGCATCTGCGTAAGGATATTGTATGACGCACATACGTTTTACGTTTAGTAAGGATAACTATTTTAAAATAAATGTCTGGGTTTGGTTTTAATTTATTTAGTTACGGATGTTGTTTTAGACTTATAATTTAATATTCTAATTGGGGTGTCTGAGGTATTGCGTTTATTCTGTTACACTTTGTATAATTATGTTATCCTCTTTGCCCTTTTGCGAGCTAGTACGGTATTATAATTATGACATTACTTGCTGTCCTTATTTTTTATTGTTTCTCTGCTATATTGTCAGTACTTCTTATCTTTTCTCTACTTTTCTCAATCTGGAAGTGAACTGTAATGTTCTTTTTTGAGGAAATAATTGTCTTAAAACTGAATTAATTTAATTGAATCGTTTTCTGATTTTGTCTCCATATTTTTTAGTAACTTGTGATCTTATAACCTAGTGTTAATTATAACCTATTAGCTAAATTGGGGTGTGTTTACTTGACTGCGTGTACCTGTCAGGTATCTTTCTCAAAGGGGTGTTGGGGCTGGCGCGTATGCGGCGCTGTAGACAAGCACATCTCTTGCGATTCGCGTCGGCAAATATTTAAACTTAAAACGGGATATTTTATTGTTTCGAATTTCCGATATTTGGACACTGTTGCAAGCGCCATGATCACGGACGAGGTTCTAATGATAGTGTTAGTTACCATGTTAAATTAAAACTTATTGAAACATCTGGAATACCCTCCGCCGTTACTGAATAACCGACGCCCCCCATAGTCACCCGTTCTAAACTAATTTGAACGGTCATTTTCAGCTGGTTTTCATGAGTTTAGTACCAGCTTAAGTTTTGTAGTGGAAATTGTTTGTAACTATTCCTTTTTTTCTTACATTTGTTGTGGTTTTCTGATTGGTTTCATTGTAGGACCGAGGGCTATCTTCTGATTGTCGCCACTCCGGCTCAAAATAGCAATACGGCTCGAAGGACCAAAATGTAGGGGCGCGACCAAAGTGGTACCTTGTGGGAATCGCTATGCTACTAAGTTAAACACATTGATAACCTTCAAGGGTTTATTGCCAAGTATAATTAACAAAGTAACGTAAGGACTGAAACTCGCTAAATGATGGAAATGAGTGCACACGGGTGCTATACGAAATACACTAAGCTCGCGGCACACTTAGTGCGACCGCGTTATATCGCTTGCTCAGCAAACGTGGTCAATTGTAAAATATTGCATCGAACAACTGCACTGTTGGTTCTTTGGTTTATTTGGTTATTTTTATTATACTTAAAGCGAAAATGTTTGTTGATTTGTTTAAACGCGCTCTTTGAAAATCCTGTGTGGATTCAGATTAAATTTGGTATGTAAGTAAGTTGAAGCTTGATAGGAAGGTGATAGGCCGACTACATATAAGAAGGAGTCTTATATTTTTATCAAGATAAGGTTCACGGAAGCGAAGCTCCTAGCTAGGTATATATAAAAATCAATAACCGTTCCTTAGTCTCGCTAAAACTCGAAAACGGCTGAACTGGTTTCATTTATTCTTTTTTGTTAAGTTTTCTCCCATCCAAGGAATGTTTAAAAAGTCAGAAAGTCTGTTAGGTCAGCTAGTACCTACATAGAAATTAAGTGAACCACCCTTTTTTAAGCATGGGAAATCATCCAATGACTGTCTCCCGATATGGGCGAAGCGGGAGGGTGTGTCAGACTTTTATTGACTAAAACCCCCATGTGGACCCCGACAATTTTGCTGACACTCTTTGAGGCGCGCGTGGAACACGACACTCCGTCTACCCGGGCCTGGTTTCTGTAGGGCGGCGAACTAAGGCCGTGCACGCACTGCGTTGCGTTTTGGAAACGCAAAATCTTAGAAGTATGGAGTGTCATAGAAGTGCGCGCACTGCGGTGGAATAAACACGTGCGGTAGAGTCACCGGTGGCCTCTCGCTGCAAATTGCGGTGAATCTACCGCAAATATTTTGTATCGCATATAAATGTATGTATTTATTTTTTCATTATTTTAACATAGATCTATTGATGTAGTACTTGCAATGTAAGCGCTTGAAAATCGTTTTTTTGGCGGCATCATCACAAAATATGGAATTTTCTCCATAATACAATTACTTAATTAGAATGTTTTAATTAACGTTGTTTATGAAAAAATTAAAAATAACTATAAAGAATAGAATCATACAATGGTGTGTATAACGTAATAAATGCGGTATGTAGGTAATTTATTTTGCCAAGTTCTGTCTTTAGTTGTAATAGTTAATTTTATCAATAACTAGCTTGTGCCAGCGGCTTCGCCCGCGTGGGAAGTTTTTCCCGTGTAAATCCCGATCCCGTGGGAATTTCGCAAAATCCTGTCTTAGCGGATGCCTACGTCATAACATCTACCTGCATGCCAAATTTCAGCCCGATCCGTCCAGTGGTTTGGGCTGAGCGTTGATAGATCACTATGTCAGTCAGTCAGTCAGTCAGTCACCTTTGAGTTATATATATTTAGATTGTTTGTATCAAAATCTGTATCGAGTGCTAATCTGAATTATCAAAATCTGTATCGAGTGCTAATCTGAATCACATATCTAAAATATGTATAAATACAAAGAAATCTGTATGTATGGCAACATTGTTAGACAAATGGTGCGTTTTGCTCACCGCAGTGCGCGCAGCTGAGATTGCGGTTACTCTACCGGTGCGGTAGAATAACCGCAATTGCGGCAACCGAAGGCAGTGCGCGCTCGACCTAAGTGAACCACCCTGATGCCACGAATTGATAGCATTATCTCGAAGGCACGCAAGCCGCGCTCGTGTTTCTAGATATCTAGGTTATATAACATAAGTGATTGTTTAGATAAGCCCGGAGCTACTCTAGGCACATTTCGTCGAGTTAAGCACCGTAGTTGGCCAACAGAAGCACCCGTAACTGTCCACTAAAGATAGCAAACAGAGTTCTTTTTAATTTTTAGAATTTTACGGATGACCCGCTCTTGACTTCGAACATGCCTCTCTTGGTAGGTAATGGAAAAGAAACAAATAATCAGCGAATATGCTTATTTTACAAGAACACGCACAGCACACATTTCTGTTGTTTGTTTTAAAAGTGAAAATGAAGTTGAGTGTTACTTTATTGAAATTTTCTGTGTTTTAAATAATTAGATATTTTATTTTACTTCATTAAGCGACAATAAAGCTATGTAGGTTTATACGGTTCATGGATTGACGGAGGTCCCCTTATAGTTGTGATGAAACTGTAAGCCGATATGCTGCAGTAAGCTTTTTTATCTAATATGATATGAGTTTACCTAAAGATTATGTAGTTTACGTGACCCAACGTCAATCCATTCGATGTCCACCACTCCACCGCGCATAAAATGTTGGAAACCAGTCGATTCTAACGTTATCTATTGGAGTAATTGTTGCAGTGTTACAATGGGAGGACAAACGAATAAATAAATGATTCTAACTCATCAATACACATTTTATAAATTTATGTAAATGAAAACGGCCTTGTGGTGTGTACTTCGATATGAGATATGTATAATATATACTAGATTCTGCTGTGGCTTCGTCTGCGTTCGTACCTATTTCGTTTCTATATATTTTTCAAACATTTTTCTTTTATACAATCCTTCTTCTAACTATAACGAACACAAGCTAAATTAATTATCCAATTGGGTGCAGACGTTCTGAAGTTATGCGCGTACATAATGACGGTTCATTTTTAGTATCCTAAAACCATATTTTCAAAAATGGTAAATTTTATCCGTCCCTCTCTAAATTTTAAAATAAGAGAGGGAAATATAAAAAAAAATATGCAGTAGATCATAATGAAAACTTTCAACGAAATTGGTTTGAATGAGATACAATCGGCAGTTTTTGAGATATATACAGTTAGCATAATTTTAAAACCGCAAATATAATTTTTTAATTTATAAATAAATTTGAAAAACAAAGTTATTTTTCAAGTTGGACTCTTACTTAGCCACATGTTTATTTATATACAACGTGTAACAGAATAACCGCAATTCCTGAAAGTAGTTGGTTCATAATCAGCTTCAGAATCGATTTCCGTCATAAAAAATAGGTGTTAAGTTTTGACGGAAAATCTTTAATTTAACTTAAAATGGAAACCGTATCATGCCAAATTAATACAATCCTTAATTCAAGGAAATGCGCTCGTGTGCGTGTCGGCCGCTAACATTTCATGTATGTTTCAAGAATATTATTATTAGTCGTATTGTATGACGCACATACGTTTTGCGTTTAGTAAAGATAACTATTTTATAAAAAATGTCTAGGTTTGGTTTAAATTTATTTAGTTATGGATGTTGTTTTAGACTTATAATTTAATATTCTTATTGGGGTGTCTGAGGTATTGCGCTTAATCTGTTACACCTTGTAGAATAGTGCCAATCCTCTAAAACATTTTTAATTGAAGCGGTCTGTATGTGGAGCTCGTGTGGGTGGTGCCAGTCTAGGCGCAACACGTTCTGTTGTAGACAGAGTCCGTCGCTTTCAAAGGCTAGATTGAAGCATAAGGCCGTGCGCGCACTGCCTTGCGGTGGCCGCAATTCCGGTAGTTCTACCGCACCGGTAGACTGACCGCAGTGCGCGCACTTCTATGACACTCCATACTTCACAAATTTTGCGGTGCGGTAGAACTACCGGAATTGCGGCCACCGCAAGGCAGTGCGCGCACGGCCTAAATGCCTTGTAATAATGTTCTAATATTAAGACTGGTTTAAACCATTTCAAATGTTATACACGTAAGCATTTTTAAGAATCAGGTGTCTGTTTTAGTACAGTAGCATATTTAAAGCGCTATAGAGAAAATACCGTCAATCTATTCCTATTGGGATTATAATATGAGAGATATTTCGCAGTTTCAATTGATTTAAAAGTACACTGTTATGTTAAAACATTTTTATATAATTGTTTAGTGAATAAAATTTCGTTTCCCTGCTGGTTACAAAAACAAGGATAGTTGTCGATCAAAATATCGAGCATTTTTGAGACGAAAAAGGTTTCTCGTTGTTTTTTTTTTTCAAGTTTCTGGTACATTTCTGGAAAATATTTATGTATAAGTAGGTATTTTACTTATACATTTTCGACTATACAAATTATTTTTTAGCATGTCACATGTATATGGCTAAATGTGCGACGACAAAGTGGTAGCGCGTTAACATTGAAATAAATGTTTATAATTATTTTTGTAAATTGGTTTTTACAATTTTACACGTAATTTGTTTCCGTGTTAAGTTAGATGAGGCCAGTGTTTCCTATCTGACTACTTTAAGAAGAAACACCGAAATAAACTCAGAGATCAACGTCTGTTTTAAGGCTTCAGGTTAAAGTCCATAGAAACAGCATCTACAGTTCACTCTACCAAAGTATGGTTTTACAAGTTCCATCATCGGACTACAAGACAAACGGCGACGCGCCATGGTTATATGGTGGAAATTCCACCCATACGCACAAAACGTTTTGAGAATATCTTCATTGTGCGTAAAGCTAAGGAGTGGAATTCCCTGCCGGAGTCTGTGTTTCCGGATAGCTATAACCTAGGGGTTTTTAAGTCAAGAGTGAATAGGTTACTTATAGGCAAGCATGCTCCATCTTCGACCACATCATCACTTACCATCAGGTGAGATGGCGGTCAAACGTAAGTCAATTAAAAAAAATTACGCTGACACATTCACGGACTGGCAAGCCCGTGAGGCACTCCCACTTCAGAGAGCTTTGACGTAAACACGGTGTCCTTAACGGTGCTAGCCTGCACTCAATTGCTAGAATTTAATAAAATATACTTTTTAAACCAGAAGTTAAATAAAATAAAAATAGAATAATAAACCCCGCCGGATCTTGGCAAACTTCGTACCGCCATATTATTTTATTTTCCATTACTTATCAGCTTCTAAATTTTTCCTTGACTTCAACAAATATTTTAAAACCTACATAAGCTAATCGGTTTATTCGTTGTTGAGTAAAAGCGACACAATGAACACGGAACAGGAATTCACTTTTATATACATAGGTATAAATGATAAATGATCTTTCTTTTGCAAATTGGTTATTAAATAACACTTTTACACGTCATTTTTTTCCGTAAATATTAACTAGGTGAGGCCGGTGTTTCCTAACTGACTACCCTGAGAAGAAATACCGAAACAAACTCAAGGGTCCGTCTCTTTTAAAGTATATACAATCAATACCGATTTAATTAAATGGGAACCTTGTAGGTTTCAGTCTGAGGCGGTCTTTTGAAGAAATATGCTCACAGATTTGAGTGGGCCTGTCCATATAGTGCAAACATTTGTCAAATGACGTATAGCTCAACTTAGAACAAGGAGCTTAACGATTCGATGAACATTACCAAGGTTCCTTACCTTGGTATTGTTCGTTTGGGTAGACCGCAAAAAGCACTCAAACTGCCAGACAATCATGTTTAACTCGAATAAAACAACCTACATAGTTCACACATTCACAATCGTTTATGAGGATTATGTAGATTAGTCTGAAATGGCATTTTGAGGAAAGACCACACAGATTTGAGTAGACCCGTCCTGTGAGTGCAAGCCATTGTCAGTCTGTAAGCTCAACTTTGGAAAAGTATAAAGCAGAAGAACACGATGAATACTCATACCTTGGAAAGGGGCTATTGTGTTACCCGGCCACTGGGCTGTTGAGGTCAAATAGTCAGTCGCTCCATGTAAAACACTAGTACCCAGCTATATCCGGTCAGACCGGAAGCTGGCCTTGACATACTTGGATAAAGTATAAACAGATGATGAAGAAGATATTATATGGTTTATTTTGGTACTGTTCACATGTACATCTCATTTACATACTCTCATGTACATCCTTACTTTGGTATTGTTCGTCAAATTGTTGAGCTCCTTAAGTTCTAAGTTGAGCAACACGATAACTGACAAATGCTTGCACTGTCTGGACAGGACCGCTCAAATTTGCGTGGTTATTTCCACAAAAGAATACCACAGACATGAACCTACATGCTTCTCATATACAAATACAAATTGTCTGGACTTTAAAAGAGACTTTGACCTCTGAGTTTGTTTCGGTGTTTCTTCTCAGAATAGTCAGTTAGGAAATACCGGCCTCATCTAGCTAAACTTAAAAAGCAAAAAACTTGACGTGTAAAAGTGTTATCCATAATCAATTTACAGAATAAATATTTCATTTCAATTTACAAAATAATTTTTTAACGCAACATGCAGTAATTTTACCTGCACTGATAAAAAATCTCGGATAGAAATACTGTATTTTTCTCTTTTTTGTGTTGTTTAGGCACATATCTCACGCAGCGGATCTTTTTAAAATCTCTTCCTAATAATTACTCATAAGCTAGAATTGAAGTCTAAAAATTTAATAAAATAATAAAAAAAACATCGCATTCAAAGGAACCTACAAAACCCTTTCCCTCTGATACACAGAATAACCTGACAAAACCACGTCAAGTCTTTTGAAAAATTGAGAATCTAGATTCTAGGTCCATTGTCACTGTCGGTACAACATACAGTCGCACTGAGTCGCACAGTTCTGGCGAGAATGTGCAAAAAACCTGGGAATTTGAATTCGTTCGTAGCTCGCAGCGGAAATAGAGCCTCCCGCGTAGACAGCTGTCATTGGCCAACAAAGGCCCATGTTTTGTAAAAGGCCAGACTATCTGCAGTGCCTACCTACTCGATTTAAAATCTTCCTTTGCATTGTGAATATGACTGGGTTTTAGAAATGCAATGTCATATAGATACTTTTTTTTTTATAATAGGCTCCGTGACCACCATCTCACCTGATGGTAAGTGATGATGTGGTCGAAGATGGAGCACGCTTGCGTAGAAGTAACCTATTCACTCTTGACTTAAAGACCCCTAGGTTATAGCTATCGGGAAACACAGACTCCGGCAGGGAATTCCACTCCTTAGCCGTAAGCACAATGAAGGTAGTCCGATGATGGAACGTGCTTGGCGGAATTAGATTGTGTAATTCCATCGCACACTCCCCGAAATGTAACCGATAGAAAACCGATAGACTAGCAACTCGTCGTCGATGTTCAAAGCTCTGGAGCTTTGATTCGACCAGTGTGTCGTTGCCAATGAGACTCAAGCGCATCCAACTGGTACTTGGCTGATCCATCCCAAAGATGAGAGCAGTACTCCATACACGACCGAACCTTATGTCTAAGGTCTGTTTCTTTTATATGGGTGTTATAATTATGCCCACGTTCTGATATACAAGGTTAAACAACACTTGAACATTAATTTTGCATCGAAATACTTGCGTGTCTCCGACGGTATGTAAAGCCGTTAATTCAGGCCGATATTTGTACACGTTTGACGGTTGTTTCGGATTTTGTTGTAGGTACGGTTGAATTCTAACGAACTCATGTAGGCACATATTATGTATATTGCCGAGGAACATTTTACCTACTTCTGAGTAAAGTTTAAATTGCTTTTTGCATCAAAGTGTTATTCATTTACCTAAGTAATTTCTTCTTAGGAACTTATGTATGATCCTATTCTTTTTTTTCTGGTTGGGAAAATCATACAATGACTTCTCCCGCTCTGGGCAAAACGGAAGGGAGTGTCAGACTTCTACTGACTAAAAACCCACCCTGTTCCTTCAGCTGCCCTTAAGTTCCGGGGCCGCGGTATCTCGTTAGGACATTCCCGCAACCCCGGCAGGCAATGGCCCTATGGGGCACCGTCACTATTGCTGACAGCTCTTTGAGGCGCGCGTAGAACACGACGCGCCGTCGACTCGGGCCTGGTCCTTGTCGGACGGTGAGCTACCCCTGCTCGGCGTCCACAAGCCCGCGCCTGCGGTGGCCAGAGATCGGCTCGCGATCCCCGACGCCCGGGGCGTCTCCCGCGGCGGTCGTATCCTATCCTACTAATATTATAAATGCGAAAGTTTGTGAGAATGTATATAATTTGTTGCTCTTTCACGCAAAAAAAAAAGTACTGAACGGGTTAGAATGAAATTTGGTTAGTAGATAGTTGTTATTTTGAAATAACACATAGGCTACTTTTTTTATCCCGAAATTCCCGTGGGATCGGGATTTACGCGGGAAAATCCTCCGACACGAATAAAGTTGCGAACTACTAGTTTACTATAAAAATAAACAGCATTGGAGCTCCTAGAAGCGATAGACCTGTCCTAGGTTCCAACGGTGACTTATGATGCAGTGTAGGGAATAGCCTTTCATTCACTTATTCTACTAATTCTCCTTCTTTGAACTCTGTCACTTACTACACTGATCAATCCAAATTCAAAATTCCGAATGGAATGAAACAGGCTTTAGACGTAATCACATCGGTTTTTGGATTTGGGTAATTTTGTAGTAGGCTGTTTGTTCACCATTTACAGAGAAGGACACCTCATCCCATTGCGCCTGCCCGCTGCCAATTTAATACTCCCCTTATTTCGTAAAACATCTCCGTCACGATCCATCCTTCGCTTGTTGGACTTACTTTGCCCCTTCATAGCGTGTCGATGGTAATCTATGTGGACTCGGCCTAGAACTGGGCAAAGGGTTTGCACCGTCGGAAGCCTCCATCAATTCTTGCAGTGAGCAATAGGCAGAAGGTAGGTAGAAGTTCTCCTTTTCTTACTTGGCTCCGATATCCACTATTTCTGACGTCAGATAGGTATACTCATTACTGTACACCATAACAGAATTAAAGACTTAACAACTACTAAAAGTATTATAATCGGTGATCATATCGCTAAAAGCGATCTTTTACAGATAACCAATGAATGGATTTAACACAGCAGGGAAAACGCGGTTAGTCCATTGTTGATCAGTATCAGGTTGTCACATTGATCAGCCTATTTACCACCCCCACTTTAGCCCCCTCCCCGACGGTGCATCAAGGTACAACAATCTATGTTTCCACTATCTCGTTGCTTATTTTTTCCGTCGTTTTCCCGCATAATAGTCACTCGAGCTTTTCATCACCTGGTACTTAGAACACTACTTAGGGGTATTTTGGCACCTTTTAAGGACAGAAAGCCCTTAGGGGTAGTTTGCCCGGCTTGAAGGGGTTGAAAGCTTTTCATTCGAGTAGGGGATGAGCAGTAACTACTGTCTCCCTTCAAATCGTTACTTTTTTTTCGTTCTATGGTTAAAGAGGCTTATCCGTAGTTTGTATTGATAATATTTGAAACATTACAATGGATGTTGAAACATTAACGGTGACGAAATTATTGTTGGAAAGTAAATGTAGCTGTTCGCTGTAGTATTGCAGGATTGTTCAATAGGCAAGTACTAGGCAAGTAACGTTGACTGTAAGTAAGTGATGAATCACTTGGTATTGGGCTCCACGTGTAGAACACTTAGGCATATGTTCTGTGCGCAAACGCATGGGGGTGTGGGTAAATATGTATGTCACAAGTAAACCTCAGTACAGTGTATACAGAGTTGATATGACCGAGGGGCTTTCCTTGAAACTGCGTATACTAGGTACTATTTTCAAGCTCTGTACCAAAAATAAATAAAATAGGAGAAGTAGTTTAGTCGCAAATGATTTTGATGAGATGCACCTTAAAGCGACAAATCTGTCCAAGACAAGAGATAACACACGCCGCGCTACGTTACCACTTTGTTACCTAGATATTTAAGGTCAGTCACATTTCTTTACAAAGGGTGGTTGCGTTTTACTCTGACTTGTAAGCTATTTAGTTTGTTTTAAAAAAAGAAACTTGTCACTTTTTATTTTTTGACTGTATCGAATTAACACTAAACACGTAAATAAATAAATAAATAGTATACGTAGTGTAATTTAATGCCCCTCTGTCGTATCAACTCTGTATAAGGCAAAGGTAGTGTAACAATCATGGGCGGATCTAACGATACCAGGAAGGTAGGACCAGCATCGAGCCAGACATTTTCAATGTAATTCCCCTTACTGACTTCATACAATTAAGATGACCTACCAAGCCTTATGTCAGTCAATATACTTAGTTACTGCATCATATCTTGCGGTCATGGTAGTAAAACTTTTCTTTTAACTGCTGAACGTGATCAAAGAGCTATCTTAAAAGTATCTTTTAAGTTAGGTCTCCGATATCCTACAAATATTGTTTACCAAAAATCTAAAGTTATTACGGTGCGCCAACTGTAAATTTTGTCAGTGATACAAAACTTCCATAAAACTGCAGTGACTACAATGGTAACTAAAAGTCTGACATACTCTTCCGCTTCGCCCAGATCGGGAGGCAGTCATTGGATGATTTCCCATTCTAAAAAAGTGAGTATCGTATTACCCAGTTACTGGGTTGTGGAAGTCAGATAGGCAGTCGCTCCATGTAAAACTAGTACTCAGCTGCATTCGGTTATATTGGTAACCGACCGAGTCATAGTTTGGAAAAAGCTAAACAGAAAATGATGCATGGGCAGATATTTTCTATTAAGTTGTAAGCCGTTCCTGACTGATATAATTGATCTCAATGTCATCGCTTCTACTAAAAGTTAAACATTTTGCGTCAAAAAATACCTAAATGATGTTTATATATCAATATGTTAACTAACAGAGGGCGTTCCCGTTAACCCGCAATAGTATAAGCACATCAATTAGATCGCCGCACACGCGGCCCGTCATTCATAAGTAAATTGCGACTCTGTTAGTTAACATACTGTATATTATCAAGGTACCATGTTCTTAGTATACCGATTCGGTAAAAAGTGATATCACTTTGTCAATCACCTTCGTCAATTTTAGTTTTGTTTTGGGTGATGTTTAGAAAATAATTCGCAATATGAATAATTTATCAATTAAAATCGCCACAGTAGCGCCAGCCATAGGTACCTGAAATATGAGCAAGAGTTAGGAACTGTCAATTTGAATGGCACATGGGAAAGAAGGCCGGCGCCGTGAATGTTGTTTCTGCGGAGTCTGTGGTCGCTACGGTAATTCCTTGCGCTTCACTTGCAGTCATCAGCTATTCTCGCTTTGCAGCACAATATTGGGTTTTAAACACAATCCCTTATTAAGTTATGAGTTACCAACTTATTCACAAATTGTAAAGAAAACGGATACATTTTTAACTTATAAAAAGTATACCAAAATCGTAACAACTTTTTAACATACCGCGTTTCATCAACCCAGCATTGACGTTGACTTTCACTCAAATTAGCGGCTTGTCTAAAATGTGTTACGTTTTAAACAACTTCAACTAAACATTTACCTAAAAATTGTTTGTATTTGTTCCAGATGCCTCATACAAAAGTACTTGGTCTACACACGCCACCTCACAGGGTTCACAAGGTACTTTTCCAACATATTTTTATAATGAGCTTCAGGTAGAACCGCTTCATCGCAGTCGCCACGTGTCGACTTGTACACATGTCCAATTAAAATAACTTTCAAAGCGTGTTATTTTTAATGTTTTGCAGTGTTAAGTGTAAAAGGAACATTTCTATTCTCATGTGAAAAGTACTTATAGCAGTTAAAGTCTATGAGGTCGGGAATGGATATGTTTTGATAATTTGAGTATATTTTGCTGTTGTGAAGCAATTCAGTGTACTACTTTGCATAATAATTTGCTGACACTGTTCTTGCACTGCTAGGCAGACATAGTTCTCCATCAGTCCCAACTAAATACTTGTTTAATTCGAGTCGGTTCAACACGTCTTATTAGTTTGTCGTCACCATTCGGTAGAACATCTGCTGAGATGTATCTCACAAGTTATTGACTAGAACCAGTCTAAATATCAATCTATCTATACTAAATATCCATAACCATCGGAATATTATAATGTTATCTTTTGTTCATATTTTATGACCAAAACTTGTCTTTAACAAACGTAACTAGCCTTCTATCAGCGATATGGCCGCCATTGTAACCATAATTTAATCAATATGTGAATTAGATGTTTTTAAATTATCGGTGTGCAATAAAGAATATTCTATCTATCTTCGACCGGGTTATGTTACGCAGTAAAATATAATAGAAAATACTCTGAGCGGACAGTAGTTTCAAACTCAAACTCAAAATATTCGATTCGAAATTGCTCGTTACCTATTGAGAAGAACCCGGCATGAAACTCCACAGTTACTATTTTCAAAATATCATTCATTTTTACAATATATCCATAATAGAGGTTTGTGGGTGACTGTTCAATATTATGTATTATCAATGTGTCTGTGTCTGTTCAATTTTTATTTATTTATTTTTTATTTATTTCTCACTACAATACAGTGTTTTATAATACACTAGCTGTGCCTGCGACTTCGTCCGCGCGGAATAGTGACTTTCGGCAGCATTTTTAATTTTTTAGGCTAATGATTTTGAAAACAAAGCTCATACATAATTTTCTTTTATTTATTTTATTTGAATGTCGTATTTATTTATATCTAAGCAGATGTCTAAAAAATAAATTTCAAGCTTCTAGCTTTAAAAATGACGCGTAGTATTGATGTGTATAAGTGGTGCGCATGCTTGTGTGTGTGTGTGTGTGTGTATGCGTTAGTGTTTTAATTACGTTGTGTTTACAATGACTGCTACATGACGAGCGTGTTGTCACCTCAGCTAGTCTCCGCGCAGGAGGCATACTCGACAGATATCAGCACGGCTTCCGTTCCACTAATTCGTCAACCAAATCATATTGGGCCAGCTTATCGAAATTAAAATCATGACATGGCCATGTGTGTGTTGTAGTTCAGACCACTGCACTATTGACAACTCATCTCCGTTAGTGATCGGATGCCAAATGACGCGGCTATAACAAGGCACCATCAGGTATCATCAGCTAACAGGATAATGCAAATGTGTGCGTGTTATGTTGCGCTCCAATACGTACTAATTAATTGAAAATATTGTTGCTACTATTGTGAAGGTTGGAATCATTGTTGGGTCGGTATGTGTAATATGGTCTCTGTGTGCTTCTTATCCAATATTTTTTGCCGCCTGATTGACACCGCGTGATCTGCGTTGCCCAAAGAACTGGTAGAGTCATTCAGTCTCTAGGATTCGTTTCCCGACCACAATAAAGTTAAAGCCGACTCCTACGACGTACGTACGTACTCGACGTAGGCACATTTTGGTTGTGAATTAAGTATGAATAGTGCTTTGCTTATGCAAAGCACATATTGCAGCAGCATTGACATATTGTCAATAAGTCTTTATAAACTTATTGACAATATGTTTAGTTGAAACGCTTATCAGTGCATTCTAAATTAAACAAAATTGAAAGAAATTTTCAAGGTAACATGACTAGGTCTTTTTTATGACTAGGACTGTTTTATAAATGAGTCTGGAAAGCAACTCATGTATTTATTATTATATTTTATGTCTATGATATTTTAAACCTACATTCAAGAAAGTTCATTTATGATTCGTACTGAACCTCTTAATGTTTTATTTCACATTGGCCTACTGTACTGCATACTGTACTCTGCGTACTGTATTCTGTATTCTGTTTCACAACATGAATTAGTTAGCTCAGTAAAGTTCAGTACAGTTATATTGTCACGCTATACACCCGCAACGCGTGGCGTATGCCTCGCCCGGGTATCCCTGAAGCCAATATGACGTATCCGTGTCATTTCACGCGCAAAAATCAAAACAAAAGGCCCCTAAAATGTAGCATGCGAGCGGCAGCGGAGCGAGTCGGCGCGTGGCGGCCGCGTGCTACACAATACTGACTTAATTCTTTGATTGACACTTACAATATTTCGATAACTGATGCAATATTTTGATGATTATCACTTTAGCGCTCCCGTCGTATTATCGCGTGCACGGTTGAGTTCTTTCATGTTGATTGACTTCTGGGTGCAAAGTTTAATGTATTGTTTACATGTAAAGTGGGAGCTTACTGTGACGACGCGGTATATTATTATCAAATTTGTAGCCTAGAACATGAAGTTTAGAAAGCACTTTAAACAATACTCTAAAAGTAGTTATTTTTGTTTTTATTTAATTTAAGCAATTTATCCAATTACAATACAATTTTTAATTCTGCCAAACTGTAAAACAGTTTGTCGGAAGTTCATCTTGTATCATTACATAACCCATATTTACAAAACTAATTATCTAACAAATTACTTACAGCCTATTACACTAAATAAAAACAAAAGTGAAGCTATTCCATTTACAACCTTTTTCATGCTAATAAAGAAAGATTATTACATTCTATATTACCTATATATTATACCCATATATACAAGTCATCTCTAAACTGCTTATTCCCATGGGCACATTGATAAGTAGTGCTTTATTAAAATGTTCCCTCGATTTCTCCAGGATCCCATCATCAGATCCTGATTTCGTAACAATGGGACTAACTAGAAAGTATACCCATTCAAACGCAAAAAGAATTTTTCAAATCGGTCCAGCCGTCTCCGAGTTATGTTATACATAAAAAAAAAATCAAGACGAATTGAGAACCTCTTTTTTTTGAAGTCGGTTAAAAACCGAATCTATCTGAGAGCATAGTATATCATATTGGTTGCACATACTGGACAACGGTTGTTTTCTGAAAAATTACAGTTACTAGTGGGAATACTGAACATTTGTGGAGTCCGCATAGATCAAATTGGTATTTTAAAGTTTATTTTTAAGTCTGCTGGAAGAAATTTCTACTGAAATAAGCAGCACCTTTGTGCTCTTTTTAACCGACTTCAAAAAAGGAGGTTTACAATTCGTCTTGAATTTTTTTATTTTTTTATTTATGATACCTCATAACTCGGTGATGGCTGGACCGATTTGGAAAATTCTTTTTTTGTTTGAAAGGGTATACTTTCTAGTTGGTCCCATTGTTAGGAAATCAGGATCTGATGATGGGATCCTGGAGAAAACGAGGGAACTCTTCAAATATTATAGGCACACCTATAGCGTTTTGGGTATTTCTTATAGTACCTTGTGCAGTTGCTCTCGAAATACACCATTTGAGGAAGTGGAACTGATGATGAAGACCCCAGATGGCCACCGAAACTACTCAATAATAAGTATTTCGTTGATTGCGATTAGATTACTTGAATATGGATGTTAAGCACTTTATGCTCGTCACAATTCATATGGTGAAGTCTACTTCATCAGCTCTAGCTGATGGTGATGTACCAGGAGGACTCCTCAAAAATTAACGGCTCTGCACCGGGTAAAGCAATATTTTGTAAAAGGTGATAAGTAGTTGACATTTTGGCTTTTGTAACTAGATAAATTACAAACCGACCCACTAAAAAGCGTGAAAAAAAAACTTTTTTAGCAAAAAATAGAACCGACTTCCATATAAAAACACTACAGAGGCAAAAATAACTTTAATTTCGGAAGGCGGTGTCTTTAGTTTTGTATATATTTTCGTTTTTGACACCGCCTTCCGAAATTAAAGTTATTTTTGCCTTTGTAGTGTTTTTATATTGAAGTCGGTTCTATTTTTTGCTAAAAAGTTTTATCTGTATTTGTCTTTGTGTCTCTTTAAGTGTAATGTGTGTAATGTATATGCAATAAATAAATAAAAAATGATTTAATATC
Source organism: Tholera decimalis (assembly GCA_943138885.2). Lineage (NCBI taxonomy): Eukaryota > Metazoa > Arthropoda > Insecta > Lepidoptera > Noctuidae > Tholera > Tholera decimalis. The sequence continues at coordinate 52,911,408 of OW964548.2, read as the reverse complement.
AAAGGAACCATTACCATTCTTAACACACTAAACCATCTCTATCTGAGTAAATAATGTCAGATAATCTACGTCTGAATTTTAATCACTGTCGATCTTTTAGTGCCTAGCATGACCATACGTACACACTTAAGTATTTCCTTCATCTTTTAGAATTCTGCGCAACAAATTGGTATACGGTTTGAGCTGTCACAAGCACTTGCATCTCTGTAAATCAAATCAACAGCGATAGGTCATAAATCATTTATTAATTTGTAAACATGGGTAAAAAAATATACATTAATGTTTTGTTTTTAAATGAATAATAAAGTTCTCCATGTTTAACCATCACATGGGTATACAAATAATAAGTGGGTACAAGATAAATAATTAGATATTAGCCTTGTCGGTTATAGTTATGAAATTATTATAGTAATATTAAAATGTCAAAATTAGATTTAAAAAATCAATACAAAATTAAATGTCAAAATAAAATAAAAAAATCAATAAAACATTAAATGTCAAACTAAAAAATAAAAAGTCAATAAAAATATTTAAAAAAATTACAAACAAATATAATTTAAATTCTAAATAATTCAAATAGCAATATAGTTCCGTTCAAAATAATACATCACAGTCTAACTTAAAACTAATACAAATCAAATTGAAAATAATTACTATACATATCTGTATTGTTGGTCGACTAACGTCCTACGTCTTTCTTACTTGATCGTAGATACCGTCTTATAACTAGCTGTACTCTTTACACTGTACTCTTTTACACAAAAGCGTCAATAGCTTAATGGTTAAGGTGTCGGACTTGTGATCGAGAGGTCGCTGGTTCGAGCTCCACCCAATACACTATTACCGTGAACCCACTTCAGACACAAGCATATTAAGCTAGTTAGAGGGGTTAACAGGATTGCTAGTAATGTGAACTCTACCCATATTGCTAGTTATCTTTTTAAAAGAAAAAAGAAGAAAGACATATATTGCTTCCGAACTCAGTAGTATAAGAGTTGTGATGTGGTGAATAATTCAGAAATAGTACAATATGGGTTAGTATTGAATAGCATACCGATGTCTGTCGGATGCCTGACTGCGGCCTCAGGCGAGGCAACACCCCTACATTGGTCTACATTACTTGGTCGCACCCTGGGGACTACAGTCAAATCTTAAATAAATTTTATTCGGTAACATATCGTTTGAAATCAGAAGGAATGTGACTCGAGCAAATTGTTTGAATAGAATGTCTGTTCGTTTGTTTCAGCGGAAAAGCATTGTGTCCAATATTATTTCCATCTGCACAAAAGATTAAATTTGTCCCACCGCCGACGATGAGCGAGTAGCGAGTAGAGCTAGCAACTGAAAACGAGTTGGCGAGCAGCGAGCGTGTTGTTCCGACAGTTTAGTCGCTGAGCTATCATCTGGTTGGTCTCTCAGCGTGAGTTCTGACCGCCAAGTGATCGCTGAACGAGTATTATCTTTGACAGCTCTTGTCGCTCAGCGACAAAACTAGTGAAGCGAGTCGTCGCCGGCAGTGTGAACAGTCAGAGAGCAACTATTAATATATGCATCTCTTTCGTTTACACGGAATGTATATTTCATTGTGCGTTTCTTGAGCGAGTAAATCGCCGATAGCTGTTAGTCGTTTTATCGCCGGCATGCGGCAGTCGGACAACTGCCTTAAGTCTTTAAAAGCTTTTTTTTATAAAATACTAGTTGTAACAGCGGCAGTGGGTTATTTTGAACATTTATAGTAGACTTATTTTCGCCGCCTATCTATGCATATTTATTATACTAGCGGTCATACGGGGTTTCGCTCGTGTGGACCTTTCCACGATAAAAATAGCCTCCTTATTTTTCAGACGGGTAAAAAGTCTATAACCTTCCTCAAGCTCCACGCTACTTTCCTACTAAAGTTCATCCAAATCCACACAGTACTTTCGAAAGAAGATAAGCGCATTTAAGTAAATAAACTTTTCCGCTTTATAATATCATTGTAAAATTAAGCTATGATTTTTAATGCATGTAGTTATGATACCTAAAGTACTTGCATATTTCAATGACGTATTGTGAGCATTTCTGGAGGAACTTTGGCTCCTAAAACACAGACTCGTAGTCTAGTTTAGGAGACAGTAGGTAGTTCGCCTTTGAAACTGACATTAATGTACAATAGTTTAATTAAATTTAGGACTTAGATTATGCATGTAATGTACAATAAATAAAATATTATATTATATTATTTATCAGTATAGATTGAATGCTTGCGCAAAATCTCCTAGTATACAGGGTGGCGATTAGGTTATCACATTAAATTGTACAGCAATTATTACAAGTTGTCATCAGTCCGTTAAAATAATAAAATAAATAATTTTACTACAATTAAGAAAATGCCTCTTTCAAACAAAATGAATGGCGTTATTGGTAAAAAATAAATAATCCTTTATAATATTAGTTTACTGACCTGCAAAAGCGGCAACCAACGCCGCGGCCGGCGGAGCACCTGCCGAGTGATTGCTCAGCTGATTACGTTTATGCAATACTTGATGTTTGGAAATATTAAAATGGAAAAGATGTCCCACAGCTATAATATTGTTTATTATTAAATTATTTTAATTGTATATGATAAAATACCTCATATAGAGTACGTGGTTTCAATTAATGTGATAACCTAATCGCCACGCTGTATACTTAGTCTCAGCGCTTTAAATGACAAGGTGTATAGATTGCGTGCATATTATTTTATGCTATTCCGATAACGATACTTAAAAAATAGTGTCTTTACTGGTTGTAATGTGTAAAAACTAAACTATAACCGAAATAGTAATATGATTGTGAACCAGTAAGTGCCTGCCTGTAATAGTTCTAATTCAAACTTATAAGTATTATGATATTTAAAATGATATTAAAGCTCGGGATCTACTATAGCTTCCGAAATGTATCTAATAAGATAGTTCAGATTTTTTGTGCCGATGTCTAAAACGCAAACAAGCGATTTCTTTGACATGAAATGATATTTATTCTGCAAATCGGTTATTAAATAACACTTTTACACATCGTTATTATTTTGGAAATTTAAACTTTCAGCCGGTTCCTGCTCTAGTACTAAGTGTATATGAAATGAAATATTTATTTTGTAAATTGGTTATAAATAACACTTTTACACGTCATATTTTTATGCGTTTTAAGTTTAGCTAGAATGACACAGATGTTGCCTAACTGACTACTTGTGCATATAACCATTCCCACCAGAACAGATGCTCAAACTGTATGAAGCCCTGGTTCGGTCGTGTATGGAGTACTGCTCTCATCTTTGCCAAATTACAACTGGACGCGCTTGAGTCTATCGAGAAACGGGCCAACAGACTCATTGACAACAATTCACTGGTCGAATCAAAGCTCCAGAGCCTTGAACATCGGCGACGAGTTGCAAGTCTATCGGTTTTCTATCGGTTACATTTCGGAGAGTGCGATGGAATTACACAATCTAATACCGTCAAGCCCGTTTCATCATCGGACTACAAGACAAACGGCGATGCGCCATCCTTACATGCTGGACATCCCATTCATACGCACAAAACGTTTTGGGAATACTTTCATTGTGCGTACGGCTAAGGAGTGGAATTCCCTGCCGGAGTCTGTGTTTCCTGATCGCTATAACCTGGAAGTCTTTAAGTCAAGAGTGAATAGGTTATTTCTAGGCAAGCGTGCTCCGTTTTCGAACACATCATCGCTTACCATTAGGTGAGATGGAGGTGGTGGTTTGAACGCGAGCCTAATCTGAATAAAAAAAAATCTACAGAGTGCTACCAACAAAGGATGCGACTAACTACGTGAGTGGTCCAGTGCCTCTACTGGTTGTGTCAGACTTGTGGTAGCCGGCTTCTGATTACCAGAGTGCTGGTTACTTTTGTAACGCATTATGTTCATCTGCTTGGCCTTATTTCCCAACTATGTCGGCTTCCAGTCAGCTAAGTATTAGCGTTTTAGGTACATGTAGTGACTGCCTAAGCACTTTTTGCGCGATCCGGGAATTGAACCCGAGACCTAGTGGTCAGTAGTCGCGTTTGCGAGCACTAGATCACCGAGTCAGTTACGTGTAAAACGTTACTAGTAGTATTGATCCCCGGCGCCCGACGGCTACGGCGCCTACAATGGCCGCAAATGATTGAGCCGCGCCCGAGGGGACCATTACGTTTACCTACTCCACGCGGGAAGGGAACGATATTGTTACAATTAATACCTACGGCATTGTGGCGATGTTTAAAAATAAATTCAGTGTTTAAAAGTACATTTTTTAGATTTTTTCACAAAGTCAATCTTGGATAATTTAGATAAATCTCGTGTTTTGTCAGCCTTGGGGTATATTAGAATGACCAACTGTTTTTTTTTATTTATTCATTAGTTCAAAACAATGCATTGAAGTACCTACACGTTACAATACAGTTTCACATAATAAGTACTATATCTACAAACGTGTGGGAGTGCACTGCTCTCCTAGCTAGGTCATGAAAGACCTGTGATAAAGAAAAGCAGTCCGGTCCCCTGAAATATTATGGAGTAAATATTACATAGTGCTTGACCTCTTACTGTCACAAAATCAGATAATTGAGTGTAAATAACAATACGTAAAATACACACATATGACAGACGTGATATGATGTTTTATTTTACATTGAAAACAAATATTATAACATATACTGTGTATACTGTGAATCTATATATATATATATATATAAGCGAAATACCACTCACTGATTAATCACGAAATCTCAGAAACTACAAGTAGTAGGGCTCTCAAATTTTGCATGAGGGTTTCTTTTAATACGTAGATGCTCGCTAAGACGGGATTTTGCGAAATTTCCACGGGATCGGGATTTACACGGGAAAAACTTCCCATGCGAATGAAGTCGCGAGCCACTGCTAATAACCTGTAATATTAATTCATAATGACACTGGTCTTACCAAGAGGAACCGTGCTACCCAGATACTGGGTTTTAGAGGTCAGACAGGCTCTAATTAAAACACTAATACTCAATTGCATCCGGCTAGACTGAAAGCTGACCTCAAAATAGTTGAAAAAAGCTACGCAGATCATGATTAATTCATAATCCTGAATAACAAGTAGAAGAAATTCACCACCAGAACGTATTTCATGTGAACGACGCAAAGAGGGGTGTGTAACGTGCACAACGTGTGTATCCGTGAGACACGCACGCGGTTCATATCTCAGTCCAATTTGGATTAGGTTTTGTTTGTGAGTTGACTTGAGAATGTTCTTGGCTGAGATTCTGTCCAGCTCTTTTCTCGTTGGTAGGAGATGTGAGTAATATTCACAGGTAGAATCGATTTGTAATTTGATATTTCGTAACTTCAGTAATTTTGCAAGTACATGGAAGCTTTGACCTGATTCTGGCTTGCCATCCGTAGCATTTATCTAACACTTCATTTACTGGGGCAGAGCTATATGTCGTGTTTTAACACTGAACTGGATTTCTAAGACATTCAAAGTTTAAGACACTGTAATGAGGGATGGTCTTCTTCTTATCGTGTGGATAGTAAGGTCTAACGACCCCACACACCCTAGTGTCACAGTTTCTAGACCGCCTCAAGGGTCTCTGACGTGGTCTATTTTGACGACCGCCATTTAGCGACCGGGACCACCGGCTTATACGTGCCTTCCGAAGCACGGAACCTTCTTTTTATCAGACAAGCAGGTGATTCAGGCCTGCAATGTCCTAGCCAAACTGGAAACAACTTTACAAAGTATGCTTTCCGCGGGAATCGAACCCACGACGACCGGGTCACAAGGCAAACGCCTAAACCACTCGACCACGGAGGCAGTTATGAGGGATGGTTATCCCTTTACATGGCACATGTTGACATTTCATGCACTACTCGCGCATTTATTTTCTCTAAAATTATTTCTCCTTCTGTAAAAGATCGCTATTAGCGATAACACCTCTCATTGTAACACCCTTTGTAGTTGTTAAGTCTTATTTAATTATGTTATGGTTTACTATAAACAGTATATCTATCTGTCTATCTATTTTAGAAAAATAGATACCTAATATAAGCCCCTACAAGTTTACATAGCCCCATCATTTATATCGTCGTCACGTTGTCATGATAAAATCATCTTTTTTTAATTAATGATTTAGAAAACTCTTTCCCTAAGTTCATCATTTTCTCTCATCGAGCATTCGGCCTGTAGTGCTCCAACACTATAGACAAAGCTCAAATATAACATCGATGACATACCAGTGCTCTTGAGGAAGGAGTTCACGATAATAATTTATTACATTCAGTCTTGGTATAGTGAATTGACTCATTCAAATGCATTAATTAAAAACTACTGATGCTGATTCACAAACTAAGCTAGAGCTTGTGTTTTGGGAGACAGTGTTACAGTCATTACGAGTGATACAAAGTGAGTGAAAATCGAATTGATTGTCACAGCGGTTTACATGGACTAAACTATAACTAATAATGATAAACATTACTTATTTTTCAAAATAGAATATAAACGGAAGAAATGTCCCTATGACTGATTGAGCAGTTTTTAGGGATATTTGCATGTAGATAATACAAAAAGATCACCGAAACAGCTCAAAATACAGCATGGGTTATGATTCATTGGCAATATCTCAAAGACGAACAGTCCCAAACACATGAATCCGAAACATCAGCTGTTGCAATATTTCGTCAAGTCAGACGAACATAATGCATCAAATGAAACTTTATTAAAAAAATATATTCTCTTCAAAATTGATTTGTTTTTCAATCAGTTATTTTCTAAGTATTTATTAGGTACTGAATTTAAGCAATCATCAGTATTGTGAACAATTCGAAATGTAACTTGTATTTTGGTATTTCACAAATGTGTGAATTTTCATGTGACGCCATTTACCAAAACATGGCAAAGTAAGAACTGTTTATTATTACAGAAAAAAATCTATGCCTAAATCTAATCCGAAAGGCAAATACAGAAAGACCAAACAGCCGTTATGGGTAGCTATAGTATAGTTATTTTTTCTCCCTTTCACTATTGGTCCACCAGACGCACCGCAGTTTACCAGCCACACTTAGTTGATATATACAGCGTGAAATTGAAATGGTTGTTTTACCGTAGCAGGACGGTTACCTATCAGTAGTAGTATCGAAACATATAGGTAAACTTAAAAAAAAACGAGTGCTTTTTTTCAGATTATCAAAAAAATATTCATAAACTCGAAAGCGCCAGAATCGTTAGTAGTTCAGTAGACGTAACGTAGGTACCTACATGAAACACGCATCGCGGCGCGCTGCCTACAAAGGAAAAAGTGATAAATAAATGTTCAGAGCAAAATAAGCTCTCACGCACGGTGATAATGCATTAAATGCATACACTGCGCCATTTTTTGTTTGTAATATTTTATTTGTTTTAAAACGATTGTATTACCAAGACAAAGCCACTTCGGTTTTGGAAAACAACCATCAAAATTTCACGGTGTATATAGACGGTATTTTAATATATTTTATGTTCCAAAATAAATACCGTCTTGTTCTGGCGCTTCTCCTATACATTTACTGTGCGCACAGAAAAGGTGTGGAACTCTCTGCCGGCTTTTGTATTCCCTATAACCACAGATGACTCGTCAACTTTCAGCAACTCAAAAAAAAACTCAAAATGTTTTATTTCACATAGGCCTATATGAGCACTTACAAAACGTCAGCAGTTAGGGCACAGTTCGAAATTGGTCGTTTTCTATGGAGAAGAACCGGCAAGAAACTCCACAGTTACTCTTTTCAAATCAAAATATTATTTTTACAATGTATCCATAATACAGGTTAATTAGGTATGAAAGGACAGTATAGACTAATTAATACAGCATAATGGAATTACAAATAAAAAATTGTAAAACAAATCTACGAGTCTACAGTGTTCTCCCATATTTACAAAAAAGCTTTATATTATACTAGCTGTGCCCGCGACTTCGTCCGCGCGGAATAGTGACTTTCGGCAGCATTTTTAATTTTTTAGGCTAAATATTTTGTAAATAAAACTCATACATAATTTGAATGTCGTATTTATTAATATCTAATCAAAAGTGTAAAAAATAAGTTCCAAGCTTCCAGCTATAAAGTTGACGTAATTTCCATACAAACTTTCATCCCCTATTTCAACCCCTTACAGCCCTTTTTTCGCATTAAAAACAGCCTATGTCCTTTCTCAGGCTCTAGACTATGTCCGTACCAAATTTCATTAAAATCGGTTCAGTAGTTTAGGCGTGCTTGCGTAACATGCAGACAGACAGAGTTACTTTCGCATTTATAATATTAGTAAGGATTAACAACAGGGTCATCTTCCGAGTTCGCTCGTTCAATCATAAACCACGTTCTGTCACTTACCATCAGGTGAGATCGAAGTCAAGAGTGGGCTCAACCGGAATAATAAATAAAAAAATCCCTACACCCTTTGTGATCGTTCAAATTAGCTATTATAAAAAAACGAATAATATAATATTTTTATAATATTTTTTATTTCATCCAAAATTTACAATTAATATACATTGGTCAATAAATCAAAAGATTACATAAATGTTAAAACTAATGCTTTTTTAAATTTTTTTTAATTGATTTACAACTATTATTTATTTACTTTTAGATTAAATCACCTGTACTTAAAATACCTCTTAACGGCTTGCCTGAGCTAGGTTAAACCTGTGTTTCAGGCTGTCGCTAATAATGTTTTTTTATTGCAGGATCAATTATTATTTGTAAAACTAGTGTAAACAAGAACAATTATACAATAAATAACTAAAGGAATATGGATACATTATATAAAATTCAAAATAGAAACTAGCAGTCGAACGGAGTTCGCTCCCCTGGATGTTATCACGACAAAAACATAACCTCCATTTTTTTCAGGGGGTAAAAGTATCTTATAAGCTTCCTCAAACTTCAAGCTACTTCTGTACCAAATTTCATCCAAATCCACTCAGTACTTTCGAAGATTAATGCGTAAAAACAAACATTAAAAAAAACTTTTCCACTCTATAACAGTATAGATATATACATGAAAAAGAGTGAATAGGTTACATCTAGGCAAGCGTGCTATCAACAAGAAAAAACTAGCAGTTAACTAATATTTACAATATTAGGCGGCGTTGTGTAATGTCCTTAATAGCTTTAAAACATCGTTTCATCATAGTTAGCACATTAATGATTATTTAAGCATTGCGTCCCCTTGCTGCTCGCGCGCCCCCAGCACTGAACCTGGTCCCGCCGGCATCTAAATGTTATCAATTAACACCCCAAACTTAATCAATAACGCTTTCGATTTGTTTTAAACTTACATTTATGGTTCATCAGGGATTATGGAACTCGGACACAACAACCCCTTTTATTTTGAACATGAAATTTTTTTTAAATTGTTGACAGGCTTGCGTTTGACCACCATCTCACCTGATGTTAAGCGATGATGTGGTCGAAGATGAAACACGCTTACTTAGAAGTAACCTATTCACTCTTGATTTAAATACCCCTAGGTTATAGCTATCGGGAAACACAGACTCCGGCAGGGAATTCCACTCCTTAGCCGTACGCACAATGAAGGTATTCCCAAAACGTTTAGTGCGTATGGGTGGGATGTCCACCATGTAACGATGGCGCATCGCCGTTTGTCTTGTAGTCCGATGATGGAACGGGCTTGGCGGAATTAGATTGTGTAATTCCATGGCACGCTCCCCGAAATGTAACCGATAGAAAACCGATAGACTTGCAACTCGTCGTCGATGGTCAAGGCTCTAGAGCTTTGACTTGACCAGTGCATCGTTGCCAATGAGTCAACAAACTTGGGAAAAGGCTATACAGATGACTAAGTAATTTTATCTGTTACTAGCCGACCCGTGCCCACTTCATTGGTCATTAATTACATTTTTGTGATGCAGTTATGTTGCGGAGTTCTAGTAGGTACTAAGTTTTATCAGGTTCATTGTTTAGACTTAGCTGGTATTGGTTGTGGTACTTATATTAATTGTTGAAGACTTTGAAACGACCTATCTCCTAAATTACACAACCAAATAACATACTTTAAACGACTAATTTTATCTTCATAAAATTATCTTGATGACAAAATCATTTATTTTGATATAGCTTCATGTTTTCTTCATGAAAAAGACATCTCAACTTCACATAAAACAAAATTATTTCATTTTTTTTATTGATTATAGGCTCGCTTTTGACCACCATCTCACCTGATGGTAAGTGACGATGTGGTCGAAGATGGAGCACGCTTGCCTAGAAGTAACCTATTCACTCTTGACTTCAAGACTCGCAGGTTATAGCGATCAGGAAACACAGACTCAGGCAGGGAATTCCACTCCTTAGCCGTACGCACAATGACAGTATTTCCAAAACGTTTTGTGCGTATGGGCATGCAGCATTTGTAGTGATTCACCGCGGACTTTTTAGTAGAACAAATAGAGACCAACATTTTTGAACATTATGGTTGTCTATACCAAACCGTTTAGTCAGCGCACGCCGGTAAAACATCACATCTTGCCCAATTTCCGCTGACTTGATATACATATGCCATTATATTTCTCTGAACTTTTTGTTCAATCATAATAAAATAGAGTCTATAGCACTCCTGAATTGTTTAACTTACTGAACTTGTGAAAGAATTTTCATGATCGGTTCAGTATTTTCGAAGATTAGCCCTTACAACCAAACAAACAATCAAAGTTACAAACTTTACCTCTTTATAATATTTTATAAGATTTTATAATTTCCTAAGATAGACCATTGCTACATTGAGTGAACAAATAGCAATATTGTTAGCCAAATCTGCAAATGTTAAAGTCACAGTAACAATCACAAATCAGTGCGACCTAAACACAGAGAGTGAGTTTGAATACGAACCAATATTTTAAGTCAGAAGTTTGCACGTCAACGAGAACCGGCGAGCGCCGGCGAAAATTAGCTAAAAGTGGCTTTCGTCACCGTCATCTATACTCCTCGCACTTATTGAGCGAACAATGCGAACGAGCAGGATGGCGGCTGCAGGAAAATCCGCTTCAGGCATCAGGAGGGAAGCGGTAAGCACCCTATTGTTTTGCACTCCCTGAAGCGCGAATCGTTTGTAGTTATACGGGTGTACAAGAAGAGCAATTTACAACGAAAATTTTTCGCTTATGTATCAGAGGACGTATCAATATATATTTACGGTCACGGTTGGTAATATCGACAGACATGGGAACCTCATTAGAACTCACGTAATTTTTTTTTGTAGTTACTGCTCCAAGTGGCACTAGTCTAATGGCTAAAATATCGGCATTATGATCGAGAAGTCGCGGGTTTGAACCGCACCCATTCCATTATTGCTGTGAACCCACCCAAAACACAAGCATATTTAGCTTAGATGGTAATGTGTATTCTACCCACATTGATAGTTTAAAAACAAAAGTCTGTTGCAAAATAGATGTTGAACATACAAATTCGGCGAATTTATTGAAACTTAAAAAGCAGTAGATAGGTACCTACCGAATTTATTTTTTCATCGTATTGTTGTTCATGCATACAACTAAATGTTAACAAAAATACAAATTGAAATAAAAATACTTAGTAAAGCTTCTGCTCCGGCTTTGCTCGCGTGTAGAGGATTTTTCAGTGTAATTAAAGTAGCACATTTCACTCTCCAGCCCTTAAACTATCTTCCTATCATCGAGCCATCCGTTGCTCCGTTTTGACGTAAAAGAAGGACAAAGAAACACTATTTCACATGTATTTAATTACTTTGTTGATGTATATAAATTATTCAATAATTCGAAAACTAAATAACTCCTAAGTAAACGGCCTAAGTAAATGATTCGTTATCCTAATCCGTATTTTGAACCAAAAAGTTTATTGTTTATTTTCGAATTATTCTAATCGGTACCTACATTGGTTTCAAAGTTATGATGAGTAGGTACCTACCTACTTATTTTTATTTTTTTTTATTCAGAATAAGCTCGCGTTTGACCACCATCTCACCTGATGGTAAGTGATGATGTGGTCGAAGATTGAGCACGCTTGCCTAGAAGTAACCTATTCACTCTTGACTTAAAGACTCCCAGGTTATAGCGATCAGGAAACACAAACTCCGGCAGCGAATTCCACTCCTTAGCCGTACGCACAATGAAAGTATTTCCAAAACGTTTTGTGCGTTTTGTGGCGTATCTGCCTATAACAATTAAACAATTAAACGCTGAATTATTACCTATGTTATCAAAAAGGAATAATTGAAATCCATTCATATTTATAGGAGTGATTGCATAACAAAAATACAAAAACCATCGAATTGAGAACCTTCTCTTTTTTAAAGTCGGTTAACACGTTCGCTGACAGTGAGCACTTACCCTGACACCACATTGCGACAGTAGAATTTTCCACGACGTACTCTTAAAAATAAGTGGCCCGTCCCTCGACGAACTGTCATAACGCACTATTTTAAATTCCCGCCTAGCGACGTACTGTCAGCGAACGTGTTAATAAAAAAAAATGTCGCGATATTGTAAACTGGTCCATGGAACACTGTATGATTTGCAAATACTGCCGGATCAACTACTTAACGTGCGTTCCAAGGACCTGAGAAAACTTAATATCTCTGGCATTATTCGTCAGGTCGTTGAGCTCCTTAGTAGTCCAAAGTTGAGCTTACAGATTAACTGACAAAGGCTTGCACTGACGGGACGGGTCTATTCAAATCTGAGTGGTCTTTCCTCAAAAGGCCATTTCAGACTAATCTACATAATCCTCATAAACGATTATGAATATGTGAACTATGTAGGTTATTATATTCGAGTTAAACATAATTGTCTGGCAGTTTGAGTGCTTTTTGCGGCCTACCCAAACGTCCTTACCTTGGTATTGTTCATCAAGTCGTTAAGATCCCTGTTCTAAGTTGAGCTATACGTCATTTGACAAATGCTTGCACTGTATGGACAGGCCCACTCAAATCTGTGAGCATCTTTTTTCAAAAGACCGCCTCAGACTGAAACCTACAAGGTTCCCATATAATTTATCCAGTGTAGATTGTATGGACTTTAAAAGACCCCTGAGTTTGTTTCGGTGTTACTTCTCAGGGTAGTCAGTTAGGAAACACCGGCCTCATCTAGTTAATATTTACGAAAAAATTACGTGTAAAAGTGTTATTTAATAACCAATTTGCAAAAAAGATCATTTATCATTAAAAAAAGATAGATAAAACTTTTATAATAAATAAAAATAAATATGTTAAGATCTGCAAACTGACGATCGACCCATATAGCCAAAAGCTCCTCAGCGCATCACAAATTATACAGTAGGACGCTAAATAGTGGTGTATTGAAAATATTGTTGTGTCTTACTCCTTTTTGTAAGTGTATGCACAAGCCAAAAGAGTAAATGACAACAGTGCGCGATAGCTCCAACAGCCTGATAGCTATCGTCGCCGACAGGATGAATAGTCCAATATCAATAATGTGGCACTGGATGACGACTCACAGAGCGTCATTCACATACTTTAAATATTGTATAATATACTTAAAAAAGTCATTACTATTTTTTTTAAATAAAGATATTAATAAAAAAAAATTTTTTTAAGTGTTTTATAATGTTTTGTCTAATTTGTCTTGTTATGATTGTATTTTATATTTATTTTGAATTTGTGTGTTTATTGTTTGTTTATGTGTAAAGTGTTTCTATATGGGCTTTGGACTGAAAATAAAGTATTATATTATCATAATAATGTTATGTAGGAACTATAGCGGAGATTTCTTCATAAAATTTTAGTTGCCGTGCATCTAATATTAAAATTGAAAGCTTAAAATACTTTGCGTACAAAATCCATACTTATAAACGCAAAGGTGTGTTTGTTTGTCCTTCTTCCACGTCAAAGCGGTGCCACGGATCGATATGAGTTTTAGTGAGGAGATACCTGAATGGTTGGAAAGTGACTTTATTATGCTGAAAAAAAAAACCTTTTAACGCGAGGGAAGCCGCGACCAGAAACTAGAACTAAATAAAATATTCGATCGAATTTATTTTGTTTAGAATATACTAACCATAATATAGCCGTAACTAACCAATTCATGACTTACTTCTTATCACCGTCGGCGTTCCAGTTGTATTAGAACCTAATTGCCTGGCACGCGACGATGGCAAGAGACCGGACGGCATGTCTTTATTTCCATGGAATATGGGTAGGCCTTTAGTGTGGGACGCCACTTGTGTCGATGCTTTTGCACCATCCCATCTTTCTAGCTCGTCTTGCTGTGCCGCTGCAGCTGCAGAGAACTTCAAGCGGTGGAAATATAATAACCTCGTTAGTAGTTATATTTTCGAGCCATTTTGGCTTCAAACCCTAGGGTCGTGGGGTGTGAGTGCTCACTCTTCTTCTTCTTTGTCGTTCCCTCACTGCTGAAGATCGTGGCATCGTAGTCTGTCAACAGCTCGCCTCCATCGGTTACGGTCAGTGGCCCGGTGCAGTGCAACATTGGCAAGGATGCCCAGCTACTCGGATACCTGTTCCGACCATCTCTTCGGGCTAAAACCTCTCGTTCTTTTACCCTCCACTTTACCTGTCACCGTCAGTCTTTCATGACTGTCATCGCTCCTGCGAGCAAAGTGGCCAAAGTATTTTAGGATTTTCTGTAGGCAGACCTGAAACAGTCGCTGGGCGTCTTCAATAAAGATCTTTCCAGACACCTAGTTGACACTTCTCGTTACCAAAGGGCTGGATTTACTTTGACCAGAGGTTAAGCATCGCCATACATTAACATAGTAATGCCGTCAGTCTTTTGGGCATATTTCTGGACGCCATGATTAGATTATACTACTGAATAGTTGATAAAAGCATTTGATTAGAGTTGCATGTATCATCACCGCGCCCTGACATCCAGGTACCGTGGTGGACGCGCCGTGATACGGGATGTATTTAGCTGGAGAATGATGACGTCATGACATCTAACCACTGGAACCAGCTGAGAGAATTTAGGCACTGTAACGACATATTTATTACTAGTCAGAAAATGGAAGCACAAATTAAAAATCGCGAAGAAAATGAATCATTTTCGGAAATGGAACAGTATCTGCCAATAAAAAACGTCAGTGGTCGTCAACCTTCAGGAGAAGCAACAGAAGAACAGGAAGAATAGCATTTAAACTTATTGCTAGTAATGTTCACTTGCCAAATTAGTTATCTTCTGCTTAGCCTTTCGGCTTCCAGTCTAACCTGATCGACTGCCTATCAGGCCTCCACAACCCAGTTACTGGGTAGACCAGTGTCAGATTTACTGGCTTGTGACTACCCATAACGACTGTCAGAGATGTTTATATGAGTGCTGGGATCAACGGTTTAACGTGCTTTCCAAGGCACAGGGGTACCACACCACTAGTGTTGCCAGACGTCCCGTATTTCTCGGGACTTCCCGTATTTCAGACATAAGTTCAAATGTCCCGCCGGGGCCGACTCTGTCCCGTATATTAATTCCATTTCGCATGTATCATCCGCTCATGAAGCTCTATACTGCGTACATCCACTTAGCTAAGCTGCGCGCGAGCAACTGAGGTCTGAGCTGAGTCTGTTTATATCGATGTGCACGGGTTTTGCACGGTCAAATACAACAAAAAAATAATTATGTTAAAACATGCGCGAACCTCTGAATAATATTAAAAAAAAAAAAACATTTTAGTCAATAATTTGGGTTTTTATCTATCCCGGAAAAAAAAATAAAACCCGTATTTTTTTGCTATTTAAGCATTTGTCCCTTACAGGCTGTAAAAAAATCTGGCAAACCTACACACCACCGACTTCCAAACTCCGAACTACTACTGAGAAATTACTTACAGACCAATAGCACTGCGCGATCCGGGAATAGAACCCGAGACTTCGAGGTCAGCAGTGCGTTTGCGAGCACTAGATTGAGAAATTAGTACAAGACAATAAATAAACTTTCACGACGCACAACACTCACTCAGTTGTGTCGACAGCGCAGCGCTCACAGGAATTCATTTCGGCCGCGTCAAAACAAATAGTTTTGACAAAAGCCTTTGATGTGGTGTAATGAGATATCTAATCGCGGTCGGCTAGTCGCAGCGGTCGTATTTAAATTGTTTTTAGTGTAAGTTTAGACAGTGGGGTTGGTTGGTGTTTGTAATCCGGTGGCGCGAAATATTAGGGGCGAGAATGGCTGATTTTGAAGTTATTGCTGTGACTTGTTTGATCAAGAACGCGCAGATACCTACAGTACGTTTACGTAGACAGGGCTTAATCTGAGGATGAGTTTTCAAAATACTTTTATAGATGTACACTCGGCTTTAATTAGGTTTGAAGTTTAAGGTTCATATTAGGCTATTAAAAAGTGCAAAGTGAAGGCAAATCGTACTTACAGCTTAAAAACTGTGCTGTGCTTATAGCTAAAAGACGTTTCTACCGAGCCTCCCATGTTTATGCTCCCTCCCACTTCATAAAATATGAACTATAAACAAGTCCCTCGAGGATAAATTGACCTTTAAATAAGAACTAGGGCTCCATTAATAAGGTTATCTTACCCAGACAATGAGAGAATTTTCAATTTTAGGTAATCATTCCATCATTACCAAAACGACTTCACGCGAAGCTGTAACAATCGCCAATCAATACAACATTAAAAACAAAAGAACGACAAATTACCGTTTGTTTTTTTCTTTCTTTGTTCTCAATTGGAGCCAAAATGATATTATTGTCGAACATAATTATTATGAAAGTTCAACTCGCAGAAATTTATTCCTTACTTAATCATTAACAATATTTAATATTTAAATAATTAAAAAATATATATAATAAGTCAAACTATGACGAGTAGGTAGTTCAGAAGTTGTGAGGGAACAGGTACCGGTAAAATAATAACCCTCTTTTTTGCTTTGCTGTAGTCGGGTAATATTAACGCTACCTGTTATTAAAATTTGTCTCACTTAACTTCCTAATATTATAAATGCGAAAGTTTGTGAGGATAGATGTAAACTACTGAACGGATCTGAATGAAATTTGGTAAGTAGATAGTTGACATCCTGGAATAAAACATAGATTACTTTCATCCCGAAATTCCAATGGGAGCAAGATTCACCCGGGAAATCCTCCCTCTAGCTTCTGCTCGCGACCGAGCATTAGACTATAATAATTTAATTAATTCACAACTTAAAGCAAAACAAATGTAATGTTGTGCTAGTTTTGCAATACTATTTATTCAGATATCTAGATCTACAATTATGTGAGTGTATTCAGTTTATATATTATGAGTTATGACAGTGCATTTGAAGAATAGTCATCTCCCAAAATCATAAAATATCATAAATTGACATGAACCGTGACAGAAATATCTTTAGATAAATGTATTGTAAATCTATTTGTAATTAACCAGACTATCTTTGAACAAAGCAGCAAGAATTACATTGACAATGGTAGCCATTTGTTCCTTAGGGGCGAAAAAGTCCCGAGGCGTGTGTGAGTCCTGCTCCTTCATTATCGACTTTGTGAAACAAAGATAGAGTTCGTTTTTATTTGTCTATAATTTTCGAGGATTAGATTCTCTTTGATGCTCTCAATAGGATTTCACGCATAGTTAGTGTTAGAGCTATATTGTGGAAAGCTCTTTGATTTTGCGTGTATTTTTGATTCCATGTTTCACGGTGTTTGAATCAGCTTGGGGGAACATAAACGTGATAGTGACAGAAAACCCAGTCACTGTTTTAGTACTTTATTTTTTTACCGTTACGTTTGGATTTTTACACTGCTTAATATTTTCACTGATTACGGGCTGTGTGAATATTTAAGATGTGTATTACCTATTGTGTGATTAAATACTAAATTCTAGCAAGTACAGCAGAGTGTACAACGTTTCAGTCTTTTCTCTTCCATCTTCATCAATCTTAAATTCACGCAGATAAATTATGTCTTAAAATTATGTTTCGCCGCTACGATAGTACGCAGACTTCTTCGTTTCTCTCTATTTGGTTTTAAAATATTTGTATCATCCAAAAATTCTTCTTAATATGGAATGTGATCCGAACCATGTAATGTATAACAGAAGGCCTTCTCCTCAGTCTGACAGTATGAATATTGTTATTCAGTGAAGCGTCCGCGGGGCTCCGGTCATATTCGTGAACATCGATCATTCGTAACGCGATCTTTGTCGACTCGTGTAAAAGCACTACCTTTGAGGGATTATGTTTTAGTTGTGTGATAGTGGATGCGGATAGTTTGGGTTTGCCTTATATTTTTCTGATATTGTTTGTTATCATTGTCCGTAAAACATCCTCACCTCCCATTGCTTACTATTTTATACTGATTTTATCCACATTGAAAGTTGGAATATAATCAACTTGTAAAGGAATCAAGTTGCAATATAATATTTGTATATGGAACACAAATGAGTGTGTTTAATTAATTTTAACACTGCGTATGAGAGGGACGGAGCTATTCACACTAGTGTAGTTACAGAGCAAGAAAATAGCATTCTAAAAGAGACAACATTATAGCGAAACAATGAAAACAGTTTGGAATGTGCTGCCTAAATATCCTGTAGCCACATTTTGAACTTTATTGCTGGTGATAGAATGTCACTTTGTGTCTCGTCACGTGATGAAGCACCATCTCATGCAGGCTCTGCCACTAATCACTTTATTTTGTTGCAGGCTATGGCACCAATTCCTTATCGGCTATGTCGAAGTCGACGCTGGATGCCCACACGCATCTACGTCAACCAGGTTAGTGAACTACTCACGGAATATACCTACAGCTTTCAACCAACCATACAAATTTACATCGGCGCCACGATTGGAGCAGTGGTTGGGCGATAGGCTATGGCGCTTCGTGTTGATTGTTCAATTCCCAGACCGGGATAAATGTTTGTATGACCTACAAATAGTTGTTCCAGTTCGGGGCATTTGTAAAATTGCACTCACAATACCGGGAATATTTCTAGTGTGGGCCAATGGTTTTATTTAATAAATACAGGGTTATTGGAAATATGTCCCGATCCTGTTAAGGGCGTGTAGATGAGGTCATTAACTAACAAATAAAATGTTCCGCCGTCAAAATAGATTAGTGATTTTTAGGAGAAAAAAAATATTTATTTCATAAGACGTTGCAAAAATCATAAAAATAAAAAGTATTGGATCTCTTTTTTCAAAAGTATGGAGGTTTTTAATTGTTTTATGTTTTTTTATTATGCGCAACTTAATTCTTTAGCTATTTAATAAATAAGAATGCTAAAACGTGTTTTCGTTTTATTTTTATAAATTTTTAAAAGAGATAAAGTCCTATTTTATTTAAATGGTATTAAAAAAAAAATTCTCGATAATGGTATACTTTAGGCCTAGAAACTTTGGGTTGATTTGTTAGTTAATGACTTCATCTATACGCCCTTAACAGGATCGGGACATATTTCCAATAACCCTGTATATTTAATCTATCCAGATAAGAACACTATTTGTATATCGGGACAAATATCTGCATTTTTCATCTATTCTCACCGTACTATTTGTCGTCATCTGCTTGCTGATTGTATTCAATACTAAAGTACGCGTAAGCGTATACAAGTCACAAATCGAACTGACGATATAATTCTCTGAAATCTAACGAACTATACATTTCGAGCGACCGAACTTGAGTACTGAGTCAATGTTTGTTGTCCACGGTCAGTTACCCAACGAACATACGGTTTATTTGGTGACCGCTCCTTG
Organism: Tholera decimalis; assembly: GCA_943138885.2. Taxonomy (NCBI): domain Eukaryota; kingdom Metazoa; phylum Arthropoda; class Insecta; order Lepidoptera; family Noctuidae; genus Tholera; species Tholera decimalis. Next base: position 52,891,704 of record OW964548.2, on the reverse strand, counting down.
GTAGAAGCTGACACAACTGGGCATCTCCATCAGTTTACACATTTGCTTTAAGGCGTGTTGGGTGCACTCAAACGCTCGCTATTAGTCGGGTTTCAGGGTAATGTTACGTTTGCTTTGCCTTGAACCTACAAAATATTACGATGAAAATATTGCAAGTGACTTGCTCCACTGTTCTCGAATCTACTTCGATCCATGTACAGGTATTTGAGAGATCCACTGCCAGAGCATCTACGTCGAGTGAAGCGGAAGAAGTATCATTCACACACACTGAGAATTCATTGTTGAAAAGTAGTTATCTATACTACTACTACTATCGACGATCGACTATCGGAAAACGATGATATCGTAACAAAATCATCTACAAATAGTCAGAGATTAGGAAACACTCGTTCGCTAATGAAGATCGCTATCAAATGGTTTCAAATCATTATGGACCCCACACGCGTGACTTTTGTACCGATTAGTTGCATAACGTTGAACATATCGCCAGATTATTGTTCGATAATATAGCTTAGTCTAGTAGAACACGCACAAAAAATAAACAATCTGTAGTTTTGGAAAGTACGACGTGAAATATCTCCAGATATAATTTAATGGAAAATGAGGTTATTGAAAAAAAAGGAAAGATAAAACTTATCATCACAAATTAAAAGGGATACTTACCACGTGTCCATTGAAAATTTTAGTTTAAAATGTTAGATAAAACATATTTTATAACTTTAAGTAAAAAGTATTCTACAAATTCAATATAGGTACCTGCAGACCTATCAACTTTTAAAGAAGCATTTCCGTGCAATTTACTTGCTTTTAAATATTCGTCAAATTATTATTTTTCTTTATTACTGATGGGCCCACTCTTGACGTCGATCTCGCCTGAAGGTAAGTGATAGATGAGGTCTCAGATGGGATAAGCGAGCCCAGAAGATGCCTTTTCACTGTCGTCGAAAACTACAAGCGAGCACTTCAAGACACATGAAAGTTAGACGACTATTATGTAACGGTAATATTGTCACAATAAGGCAAAAGACTCGTGAACCGAAAAGCTCACACGGTCACAGATTGAAGTAAATATTAACCGCAATATTACTGAAGCAAGTGAGCACAGTAACTCGACCCGCGGCAGGCGACAGGCACGCGGCCACGGCAAACAACAGAGCCAATGTTTTCTAATGAAATCGAGAAGTGACGCGCTGTATGTCACTCAGTGGAACTCTGGACAGCACTGACGGATGTTTGGGAAGTAGTCGTAATGGACCTGTGTCATGTTTGCGATCCATCTCACACATGGTTTTTGCAACCTATGTTTGGTTCTTACAGCACGGCAGGTGATCTATTTAACTATGATGATTGAACACTAAAATATCAGCCATATTCAGTACCGCTTCAAATTCAATGCCTAACCCAATGAACAACGTGGTGCAATGTGTATTTCTAATATTTGTGCGTGTACTGTATGTGGCAGTTAGGGGAGTCTGGAATTCTATGTTCAGCCACTTTCCAACATACTTGTGTCGCAACTACTGCACCAACTGCTGAATAACATGCGATCTCTTATCGGTCTCGTACTTTCATTGATTTATGTGTAAGCTATGTGTTAGGGAATTCTTAAAGTTTTTGTGAGTGTAAGTAGATATTATAGCCTACGATGCTTTTTAGGAGATTCTTGGGTTAGTCCATCTAAGCTGTTTGTATCAAATTTTTATTCAATTTATACTAAGGTTTTTTTACGGTTGTAGTTTTTGTGAACTATGTATTATGCTAACTGGCGTTATTTCCATCACTGCGAGGCGGGTCTGAGTTTATTTGGAGTTACCACTACATATCCGCTTACAGCTTATATGTCGACATAGTCTTCATCGCTCGGAATCACATACTTACTCATTACAATATAAATTTTCACTTATAGACTTCCGCATAAAATAAGTAGGCTGGTATATAATTTTATTTATAACTCATTGAATTTCTTCGCTACGACGTCTCAATTTTCTCGTCGACCCAAAATCATTGCTCCAACTATTTCCCAAGCATAGTGCGTTGCTGCCCGACGAGGCTTGTTTGCCTAGCGGTTGATCGGGCGCACCCAGCTCACGCAAACAGGGGTAAGTAAAAATACGAAAGAAATCAAAATGTTGTTTTCCCAGGCGTGCGTGCGGTGACGACCGACATTGTCTTGTTGTGTGGCGCAATAGTGTTGTAGCGGGGCAAGGGGCCGACGTCATGCGGAACTTATCGCTTTTGAGACTATTCAACTGAATTTGGAAGAACGGAGAATTTACTCGGATTTTTTTATGGAGTCGTTCCAAGATGTATTTACGGAGTTTTATAGGGTTATTGAAGTTTTCTTTTTGGATGGGTAAAATATTAATAACATTTATATAATTCTTTATTGCGGTAGTATTCTGGCCAGCTGAAAAGTTTATCAATAATGAATGTGTGTGTGAACAGGTGTGTAATATTGTGCCTAATAAAACTAGAAATGGTATCTATAGGTACTTTATTATCTACAATATTGTCTTGATTCAATACTTTGATGATATAGTAATAACTATAATGTTATTTCTTTTCATTTCATCTTTAATTTTTTTAATATATAAATAAAATAATAAAAAGTAAAAAACTAAAACCCGACTACAACAAAAACTTCGATGCTAAAAAGGATCAAACAAGATTTTCAGGATGCTGAAATAAACAAGGTTACTGGAAAAACAAGAACAGAACAAAAATAAAAGCCGTAGTCACACGTCACGTTATTAATTGTTTTGTTACGGTTGATATCCTATATAACGTGTGACTACGGCTTTTATTTTTGTTCTGTTCTTGTTTTTCCAGTAACCTTGATTATTTCAGCATCCTGAAAATCTTGTTTGATCCTTTTTAGCATCGAAGTTTTTGTTGTAGTCGGGTTTTAGTTTTTTACTTTTTATTATTTAAACTATTTTGGTGTTAAATCACTGTGCTTCTATACTATTTACTTTATTTTTTATAAGTTCAAGTGAAGCCCTTTCAAATGATACCAAACACGGTATATCTATCTTACTATTATTTTTTACACATGACTTTTTGACCGCTAGAGGGCGCCACGTTAAATTTAAGCAATATTTTTGATAAGTACAAGTGAAGCCCTTTCAAATGATACCAAACATGGTGTAGCTATCTTATTTTTATTTTTACACATGACTTTTTGTCCGCTAGAGGACGCCACGTTAAATTTAAGCAATATTTTTGATAAGTACATCTGAAGCCCTTTCAAATGATACCAAACACGGTGTATCTATCTTATTTTTATTTTTTTACACATGATTTTTTGTCCACTAGAGGGCGCCATTTTAAATTTAAGCAATGTTTTGGAAATGTGCATGTGACGCCCTTTCAAATGATACCAAACACAATGTGTTTATCTTATTTTTATTTTTTAACACAACACTTTTTGGGCCCTAGAGGGCGCCACATTGGGTTTTGTGACACGTCACGTACCCTATGTTCAGCGGACGGTCAAGACGGTTCTAACGATACCTCATTTGTCGAGTTCCGATAAGCAGCTTTGGAGCTATGAGGGAACAGATGAACATACACACATACATACATACATACATACATACATACATACATACATACATACATACATACATAGCCTGTCAAAATCATAACCCTCCTTTGGCTTTGCCGTAGTCGGGTAATTATTGATATGACAATCACTGGAGCCCCTTTGCACAAACCAGATTTTAATGTTTAATTTCAAGGTAGTTTCTTAGCCGAGTTTACCTAAATAATAAGCATTTCACACACATTTGTGGCCCCGAGCTAGCCACAAACTCCAAGTTAAATGATAAATAAGGCCGTGCGCGCACTGCATTGCGTTTTGGAAACGCAAAATCTGTGAAGTATGGAGTGTCATAGAAGTGCGCGCACTGCGGTGGAATAAACGAGTGCGGTAGAGTCACCGGTGGCCCCGGTCATTCTACCGCTGCGGTAGAACTACCGCAATTGCGGCCACCGCAAGGCAGTGCGCGCACGGCCTAAGTGCAATAAAAAGTTGATCTGTAATAAGAAGTTGACATGGTCATATTGAACATAATTTTATTTAATACTAGCGACCCGCCCCGGATTCGCACGGGTGCAATGTTTATATTAAATATAGGCAGCGTTCGCGAGAATCGTTAACGTACGGCAGTTTTTTCGACGCCTTACTCCACAATTTTCACTACCACGAAAAATTCTATCTATTTTCCGGGATAAAATATAGCCTATACGGATTCGGAAGAATCCCTCTAAGTAATGGTAAAAGAAAATTTGAAATCGGTCCAGTAGTTTTTGAGCCTATTCAATACAAACATACAAAAATACAAAGGTTTCCTCTTTATAATATTATAAGTAATAAGTATAGACTAGCAGCTCGCGACTTCGTTCGCGTGGGAATTTTTTTCCGTTTAAATCCCGATCCCGTGGGAATTTCACAAAATCCCGTCTTAGCGAGCATCTACGTACTAAAAGGACCCCCATGCAAAATTTCGAGAGCCCTACTACTTGTAGTTTCTGAGATTTCGTGATTAATCTGTGAGTGGTATTTCGCTTTTATATATACATACAGATTTTTATTATTTGATCATAATTATTATGACCACTTAATATACTTTAACAGTATGGAGTCGGATTATATTATGGCCGAAAACGAAGTGAATCGCTTTGTTCTTTTATCACACCTACCGTCATTCCATTCGAATGCAAAATTATAATACATCAAAATAACGTTTTTAACCAACTTCAAAAAAGCAGAAAGGTCTCAGTTCGTCGGAACCTTTTATTTTTATTTTTTATACAACGTGTAATTTAAAGGGTATATACATACCGAGTGCACGGCTTCTTTGGATGATAACAAACGATATGGCAAGGGTTCTCTAATCCTATGTCTACATGTGTGGTGCATATTAGAAACTAGCTTTTGCCCGCGACTTCGTCCGCGTGGAATAGTTACTTTGGGCTAATGTTAAATTTAACCCCGATTTTGAAGCATTCTTCATTGGCGCTCCGTTCCTATTGGCCTTAGCGTAATGATATATAGCCTATAGCCTTTCTCTATAAATTGACTATTTAATTAAAAAATAATTATTCAATTCGAACCAGTAGTTCCTGAGATTATCGTGTTCAAACAAACAAACTCTTCAGCATTATATTATTAGTATAGATAGCTGTTGCCCGCGACTTCCTCCACGTTTCCGTCGTTTTTCGTAAAAAAAAAAGTAGCCTTTGTCCTTCCTCACGGTTCAGTGATTTTGATGTAACAGACAGATTAACTTTCGTAATTTAGTAGGGAAATATAATATGTCAATTTATAATACTGTTGAAAAATATCGCAATACCGAACCGCACAATATTATTGTTAAAGTTGACCCGTCCGGCACGTGAACATAAAGATTTCTAGAACTGCTAACCCGGGAAAGAGCGACGTAGAACTGACCATGCAAGAAACAACTGACACCGAGATCTACTCCAGCAACACGAAAAGTCTGCTCTCGAGCCTTATTAATTGTCATTGCATAACACACCGATACTGGGAATTGCGTTCTTTTAAATTGGAATGGAAAATTATTTGGTATTATGGGAATTCTGGGAATAAAGACGGTTTCTCCTGCACCGCAACCTGTTAAAATTTGAGCCTCGATTATATTTTGTTGCAACTGGGTTACTTTTAGCCGAGTTCCATTGCAAAGTTGTGGTGGTTTTAAATTTCGGAGCAGAATAATAATCAGAAAGCTTCGAACTGCTAAGCTATCGGGAGTTACACGTGTTATTGTGAGTCAACCATAAAAGATAGATATATGCTGTCGTGGGATATTTTTTATATAATTTTAAGGAGAATATTTCCGTCATAAATGATTTCTGTGTAGCTTTAACCATTAAGGTTGCACTCGCGACGGAAGCTTAAAAAATGGAGTAACTTCTCCCGTTTTCCCAACATTTCCCTTTACTGCTCTGCTCCTATTGATTGTAGCGTAATGAAAAGTATACTATAACCAGCTCAGGAGTATGAAAAATAATTGTACCAAGTTTCGTTAAAATCCGTCGAGTAGTTTTTGTTTCTATAACGGTTATACAGACAGACAGACAGACAGACAGACAAAAATTTTACTGATTGCATTTTTAGCATCAGTATCGATCCGTAATCACCCCCTGATAGTTATTTTGTAAATATATTTAATGTACAGAATTGACCTCTCTACAGATTTATTATAAGTATAGATTTCAATTCATTGATACCAGAGGCCGAATTTTTCAAATTAAGAAGAACGCAGATAATTATCGTGTTATTGGCAAGTGACGTGGAAAGTGATGACCCTCATAGTGCTGTGACACGTTTATTATTACTGGTATTCAAGGAACATATGAAACCAATAATTTGGGGTCAATTCTGTGAGTCACTTATTTTGAGCTGAAACTTTGCATAGAAACTCCATACCAGATGTTGTCTTCAGTCCTTTTGGATAGATATGGGGTTTCCGTTACACGTTGTATGTGTTCCCCGATTACTCGAAAATGGCTGGACCGAATTGAAAAATTATTTTTTGTTTGAGAAGTTGGTCCCATTGTCATAAAGTCAGGATCTGATGATGGAATCCTAGAGGAATAGAGGAAACTCTTCAAATATTATAGACACACTTATACCGATTTGTATATTTTTATAGTAACTTGCGCAGTTGCTCTCGAAAAGTATCATTTGGTGAAGTGGAACTGACGATGAAGTCTACAGATGGCTACCGGAACTACTCAATAATAAGTGTTTCATTGGTTGCGATTCAATTACTTAAATATGGTTGTTAAGCACTGTATGCTCGTAACAATGTATATAGTGAAGTGGAGCTGATGGTGAAGTACTCGTACCAGAAGAACTCCTCAAAAATTAACGGCTCAGCACCGGGAAAAGACGTATTTTGCGAAAGGTGATAAGAAGGTGACATTTAGGCTTATGTAATTAGGTAAATTACAAACTGACGCACTAAAAAGCGAGAAAAAAAAACTAAAAATAAACGATTTCCTAAAACAACACTGCAAAGTGAAAAATAACTTTAATTTTAATGGTGGTGTCAATAACGAAAATACAAAGCCAAAGACTGGAATTAAAGTTGTTTTTCACTTTGCAGTGTTGTTTTGGGAAGTCGGTTTTATACTTTACTAAATAAGAATTTAACTATCAAACCAAAATTCTAGAATTGTTTAACATGTATATGTATAATATTAATAAGTGGACTAAGTGCAATATTAAATGAACATTCTGCATAGTTGTTTTAGAAAGACATCGCTTTGCCAAATGAGTATGATTGGCTATTGATAGAAATAGATATTCAACTGCTTACCTAATGCATGGCAGCTCTACTACTCATACCGCGTATAGACGTTTTAATAAGCCTACTAGAAACACTTTACGAAGACCTGCAGGTCGGAACTAGAGATATTTATAAAGGTTGTTCAATTTCATGCACTTGTGTATGCGTGCACTAACTCAGACTAAATTGATGCATTGTGTGGATCCGGGCCACGCTGAATTGGATAATTATATTGATAAAAGTGATAGGTCAGGAGCGGCGACTCCAAGCCATTGATTTGATAATACGGACGATTGAGTTCTGAAGCTTTTTGCACTGAACTGAAATATTCCTTAACTTTACCAGCAATCTATGCTAAGGTCTTTCTAAATTATGTTGTATATTATATGGTATGATAAAGCTGAGAACGCTAGCAAATAATGCCCTAACTTATACAAGGTGTAACAGATTAAGCGCAATACCTCAGACACCCGTAACTAAATAAATTGAAACCAAAACAAGACATTTTTTATAATAAAATAGTTATCCTTACTAAACACAAAACGTATGTGTGTCATTCAATATCCTTAGGCAGATGCATACAGACATGCAATGTTAGCAGCCGACACGCACACGAGCGCATTGCCTTGAATTAAGGATTGTATTCATTTGTCATGATACTGTGTTTCCATTTAAAGTGAAATGAAAGATTTTTCCGTCAAAATGTAACACCTATTTTTATGATGGAAATCGATTCAGAAGCCGATTCTGAACCATCTACTTTTAGGAATTGCGTTTATTCTGTTACACGTTGTATATAGGATTATTAAACGTGTAATAAAATAGGAAGAGATACAACTTAGAGCCGACTTCTGTACCTATGATAGTCCTCGTAACGCTACCGAATGAAGCCCAGACAAAGACAATGTAATAGAATCTTATGAAACAAGATTTCCCGATTGATCTCCCAAAACAATTACTAACCAATAATCATACGTCTTAACAAATAGAAACGTCAAAATAAATCTGGCGGGGTGAACATTATTGAATCCGGAGTGGGGCCCCAGGATTGCAATCAGACGGCTAATGCCACAGGGGCCCGGAATTGCACTAACGACGCACAGGGGGACTGGTAATGCACTGAAATCGATTAATTATCCTTTTATTATTATTTTATGGGCCTTTTGCCACGTCTGGACGGTAACGTGTCTCCAGACTGTTCTGATCTTTGTCAAATTTCCACGGCCTTTCTAACGAAACCGTCTCCAAAAGTCCTGAATTGTTGAAGGCTTTAGTTTGCACTGTGCGACTTGTCAGTTATAAGACTTTTGATATCCCTAGTATGTAATCAGAACAGACTATGACGCTCACATTCACAAATATTAAACGCGGTAAAAAGCCTTAAAATGACCACGTTTTATTGATCGACGGATGTCTATGCTGGCGTCATAATTGGAATACAAATTCGCTCTTTGACGCCGTGGCCGCACGTCGCGTCGGGCAGTGATTTGGCCCTTTGTGCCACACGCATTAACTCCTTCAGGCTTCGAGCAACACCCCTCACAACATCATACCCTAACTGAATAACAACTTTAACTTAAAGCGCCAAGGCCCAAAATGGCTACACAACCCCAACGCCACCGATTTTCGATTTTCAGCTAACGCAGTAAGAACTATTTCTCGTTTGTCGTATGACGCACATCATTGGCTCTTAAAACCTCCATTGAAGGATAAAGCTTCTTATTACCTGTGAAAGAGAGTTTGATTTAACTCTTGCATGCTTTCGTACTGCGAAAGATTAGTAGTAATGGCGTGTAATTACAGTAGAAAAGACTAACACCGTAAGGTTCATTTGGCGAGCACCAATCAGTTGTAATGTGAAGGGGTTTCGCTTTGAGTGCCGCTCTGGGCACCGACTGATTCACTTAACGGCAAACACTTTTGGCCACTTGATCGAACAACTCCCGAGTTTCTTTACGGAACATTTATTTTGGCAAACGTGTTTAACAAATAAAATCGAAAGTTGAAGATGTTGATAGGTTAGGGATAAAGATAGCTTAGGAACCAATTAGTTTAGTGTGAGACACTTGAGATTATAGTGTTGCAGCCAGTCAGCCTGCTATGACAGTCAAGTATACTGTACTGTAGTATTCAAGTGAGAAGGTCGTAGTTAGGTACGTAGAGTAAGTTTAGTGTAATCTTGACACATCTTCTGTGTGCTGATTGTGATCATCAAACTGATTTTAGTGAGGTAAAAATTGGTGTTACAAAATAGTTATTGGAAGGTTTCACTTTAACAAAAAAGGTACTTCATAAGAAATTGAAGTATAAAAATAAAATGAAAAAAAAAATGTTTATTTGGAACATAAGTAATACACAAATATATACATATATTACGAAAGTTTCAGAGGACTAGAAATTTCACAAAATTCGCTAAATGTCTAGAAGCCTCAACAAATATCTCTGTCGAGAATATTCTCGACATTGGCACAATAAATTTTATATGGAGTTCGCCATGTTTGCTATAAGAATGTATTGTTGACAGAGCTTCGAGGGGAAGCGACAGACCGTCCCGGCAAACAGCAGGGGTCATATTGTCCACTGTCGAAAATAAAAACGAGAAATATGTTCGTCTTAGTTTATCAATTAGAAGAAAATAAAAACGGTTCAAGCTGAATAGCTGCAGAGCGGAACGAACTCAAAAACATAAAGCAGATACTAAATATACTCATTTTATAATAAACTAGCTTCCGCCCGCGACTTCGTCCGCGTGGAAAAAAAATCCACCGATTTTGAAACATTCTTCATTAGTGCTCTGCTCCTCTGGTCTTAGCGTGATGATATATCGCGTATAGCCTTCCTCGATAAATGGGCTATCTAACACTGAAAGAATTTTTCAAATCAGAACCATAGTTCCTGAGATTAGCGCGTTCAAGCAAAAAAACAAACAAACAAACTCTTCAGCTTTATAATATTAAGTATAGATATTCGTTAAGAATACTAGATCGCGTATAGTCCATGTCGTTATCGCACAGCACTGAGAGACTAAATCTCAATCAAATCATAAGGTTGTCTGGAAGATATCGCTATCAGCGATAAGACCGCCATTGTAACCATTTTTTGCATTATTGTAAATCAAGTGTTTGTTTAAATTATTGGTGTACAATAAAGAGTATTCTATCTATCTATCTAAGATACCTTAAGAGTCAGAAATGAAATGTTACACACAAAAACAATCAAAGGAGCAATAAGCGGACGCAGTATCGACGGCGTGACGCGGCGGGGCGTACGTCCCACCAATTTTGATCGCAAATGGAAACTGTTATCGCTTTTCGACAATTCTATTTGGGATGTTCCAGACTTATAACTTCGTTTCAGGTGATTCCAGATATTGATGATTTAGTTGATGACTTTTTGATTAGAAATCAAATGTTTTAGCTTTCATTCATTTTCAATTCGGTTTGTTATATTCTACAGTTATACGAGTATTATTATTCTGTTATTGTATTAGAGTTTACTCCATTGGGCGATTTGATGTCATGGCTATTCTTGAAGAACTGCGCACTTGCAATGGTTTGCTTTGTTTCATTTCTTCAACTGTTGGACATTTACAAACTATAGGAGCACAATAACTAGATTCTCCCCGTTTCATTAAGTTAGGAAAGAAGAAGGTCCTACGCATACTTGAATTCATAATTGTTTCTTTAATTTAATCCTATTTATTTTTAAATCTAATTATAATTTACATATAAATTCTCGTACTTAAATTAATTAACTAATTCACATAGATTCCGATAATTCCAAAATAAAAATTCTACTTTCTATAAATATAATTATTTCACTCACCCATCCAAAGGCGAATCAAAACGATTGTAACGTCAAACGAATGGAAATTGGTCACCGTTTTGAAGGGGTGGCATTAGAGCAGATTATTAACTTGTGTCGAGATATAAATTATGATTCAGAAATTATGGGGCAATTGAGAGTACATGAAAATTATTTAATACGATAATTATTTGATCTTCATGATGGTTGGTTTGCAGGCTCATACTTTAGAAATAAAAACAGTAGAAGTTGGGCTATTCATACTGTCGTATATGTGTAGACTAATAAACATATCAAAAAGCTGCTTACCTATATGTTATTGTTATTTTTGTGTGCTTGCATAGCAATTTCAATCCCCTGAACTATTTTACCACGATATAACGATACAATTATTTTCACGATATAATTTCGATAAAAATATATACAATTTCGTATTATCGTAGTCAGACCTTGTGCAGATCACATATAGCAGTAACGGTTCGTGCTAATTCATCCGCATCTCTAGGCACTCGTCCCGCAACGCATTGAAACGCTCAAAAACGTTGGTCGATCATTTATCATAATCATCTCGATTGGATCGCGCCTCGCCCCTACAAGCGGCTATATACTCACCCTCGATTTAACTATTATTGTGAACATTTTTTTATGCTCAACTTGCCTTTCGGCAGTAACAGTGAGTTGCAATATTCCGAGTCTTTCATCTTCGTTAATAGTGCTTTGACAGACGTTAATAGGCTCTTCTTCCGCTGCATTCAAGTTGCAAATCATGTCGTATTTAGCTTTGATTCGTTTGGTTGCATCTAGCCTTTATTACATGTTTAGCTATTTATTACTTTAAACTATTGACTGTCACTATGTCAACTATTGTCTGTATTTATGGCAAGAGAGAACAGCAAAGATGGAGTTAGATAGTGGGATTGACATATCACTTCAGGTACACTTCACCTAAAAAAAGATGGTGCTTAACAAAAAAAAAAACTTTAATATACAAAACTATTACAAAAACACATAGGGACATTGAATTTTATGGAAAAGGCTGCATAAATAGTGAAAAGCCCTGCCTCCTAAACCTAAATTATCACGTTTAGATTTTTACAGGATAGGTTACTTCAAAATAGTCAAAATCAAAACTATTTGTATTATTTAAGAGTAAATTAGGAAGTGTTGTCTGTTAGCATCGTTTTATACTAAAACAATATATAGTGTAAACATCAATATCAAAACTGAGCTAGCGTGAGCTTTCACAGAGCTGTTAGTTCACATTAAACTGATTCTGATCGGATTCACCAAATTAAATGTTTATTTTTTTCAAAACAACTGAGACCCACATTTATCTCACAATACAATATGATTGTAAAAACAATATGAATGGTTACAGCGATTCAATCAGCTGTAACCGTTTATAAACCATAGGACAGTCGGGTTTGACTGCTATACCGTGTAGAACGCTGAGCTCACTTCTACCCAGAGAGGTGGTTTTCAAATCAGTGCTTCTACCCAATCGACTTGAAAAAGATGCAATCTATTGCGCAAGAGAGCTGCAAATCCGCATCATCAAACATGCCTGACGCATAACAGAAGTGTGGAAGCCACAACATAGCGCTGAAGCTGTTATTAAATTGGATCTGCAGAGAATTGTAAGCCATTTGCGTAAAGTTAACCCACAACCTTCCTGTGGAACATGATAATCTGTGTGCCAACATATTCGCCCAAACTGACAAAGCTCTGCGTTCCCTTTCCTCGTCCACATCGTCTCAAATCCTTAGTTAGTTAGTCTATGATATTTTATCTCGTAAACCCTAATTAACTATTCAATTCCCACAAGTGATATTAGCCTGTTTTCTGTCTACCATAAGAATATTTTATTAATGACACATATTATTGCCATTTGGGTAGTACTCATGTTTCTATATACATATTATTATTTTCTAGTAACGATTGTTAGTTGAAACGCGCATAATTGAAGAAATCTATATTTCTGTAATTTCTTTCTGGGTACAAAAGGTGGATTAAGTGGGCCAGACAGTAATTATTGTTTTATTATTGTTAAAATTATGTCACTCCCTTAAATACTATTTAAACTTGTTTCCCAAAACAAGCAGGATATTTTCATTTGTTTAGACATGCTGCTAGCTCAGCAATATGTTTAAACGCTCATATTGTAGAGCTCATCAATGTGACCGTTTATGTACAGGCTGAAAAATGAGGCGAGCTCAACCCCCCCTTTTCTTATCTAGATGGGAAAATCAAAACCAATTCTGCTACTTCAGGTGCCGTAGCACTCAACCCCCCTGCCTCACTCCGCACTCCCTCTTGCTCGCCTCCGTCAGTTCGTCAGTTCAAAGCAGAACTTCATGATTGATGCCAACTCTGATGGCACTCCGATGTCGGCTCATGTTGACCTCTCACTTCACATTCACTACATCTAAGTCGTATGCAGACCACATTTCTCTGTCTAGGATCTTCGAGTTGATTTTTATCGAGTTGTCACGGTGCGAGTATATCAAATTAAAAAGGCAGTTATTCGTTGTAAACACAAACTGGTGCACAATGGCGTTTAACATTATCTATATGATTAGTAGGCGTGCACTGTTGTATTGTGATTACTACGTCATTATGTAATTACTATACGTGTTCGATTCACACGGTATCATTACTGGGAACAGGATGCATCAAGAGCGACAGCGTTTTATATGTCTTAAAGATCTTCCCAGTTTCACTCCGAACCTTCTAAATTTGTGTCATATCCGATTAAAAAGTTTATTAGATATGGATAATTTTTATAAAAATTCAATATTCAAACTCAATATAAAAAAAATATATTCTTAGCGGTGATGAATCTCAAATTAGAGTAATTCAGGTTGATTCCTCCAAATTCATCCTCCAGATTGATTTATTTAAATAGGTGAACCAAGAATTAGATAAACTAAACAATTGTACTCTTAAAAGCTAGTTGTGTGGTTTTGCTTTCACAACACAGTTTTAGCCAATGGTCGCTCATGACTTGGACCGATAGAAACTCAGCTTAATTATTTTCGTTGTACTATGCAAATGCATCGACGTAATGTTGGGCAAAAAATGAACAAATAACAGCTAATCGGGCAGGAAATGTTGCTTTGTTAAATACTCGTTACTTTATAACCAAGGTGGCTGTAGTTTTACATGGACGGAAGCGGTTCCGCTTGCCACATGCGAGCAGGAGCTTGCCGCGCCCGCACGCACCCTTCTCTTATACTTGAAGTAAAACTTGGTTGCGTTAAGCGACATCGCAAAATTAGCGATACGTGTTTGATATATTGGCAGACAGGGATTACTAAGCATATGGAAACTGACAACATTATCATGTGCTTAGCCAACTACCTATGTCTGGTTCTTCTACAAGCCTAACTGCATGCAACACAGTTATTATTATTTTAGCCTGTGGTTCCCCACTGCTGGGCAAAGGCCTCTCTATATTTCTTCCAGCGATTGCGGTTCTTCGCCTCATCCTTCCAATTCTTAAGGAAGCCATCTAGGTCATCCCGCCATCTCCTTCGTGGTCTGCCGCGGCCACATGTTGCGGTCTCAGGGCACCAATCCTGTGTCTTACGAGACCACGGCTTGTCATGACATGCCCTGCCCAGTCCCATTTAAGTTGGGCAGCCCCATCATCAACTATTTGTGTTCTGGAGCGCAGTATGCTGTTACGAACGCGGTCCGTTAATTTGACACCTAGTATAATGCGCTCCACAGCACGTAGGCAGATCTTGAGTTTGGACTTTTGGAAGTTAGTCAAAGACCAAGTTTGTGCGTCATAGGTCAGGATGGGGAGCAACACAGTACTAGTGTTTATCTGCTATCTATCTGATATCTTCAACCCAGTAACTGGGTAACACGATACCCTTGACAAGACTGTTGATAAATTTTCTGACTACCTGTAATGACTGTCTAAGATGTACAAATGATACCCGTACCAACGGTTTAGACCAAGGTGCAGAGGAAACTCGATATATGTTAAGATGGCCAGCCATCCACGGACACACCTCGCCAAGCGTTGCTTTACCTTGACCACCATCCGTGAGACTGTTATTAAAGGAATGGAACCAAGCCAAATGTATGTATGTAGCAATATATACATATATATACAGGGTGGCAATTAACCTAATCGCCACCCTGTATATACAACGTGTAACAGAATAAACGCAATTCCTGAAAGCAGTTGGTTCAGAATCAGCTTCAGAATCGATTTCCGTCATAAAAAATAGGTGTTAAATTTTGACGGCAAAATCTTTCATTTAACTTAAAATGAAAAGAAAGTATCATGACAAATGAATACAATCCTTAATTCAAGGAAATGCGCTCGTGTGCATGTCGGCTGCTAATATTGCATGAGTGTATGCGTCTGCATAAGGATATTTTATGACGCACATACGTTTTGCGTTTAGTAAGGATAACTATTTTTTTTAATCTCTGGGTTTGGTTTCAATTTATTTAGTTACGGATGTTGTTTTAGACTTATAATTTAATATTATGCTAATTGGGGTGTCGGAGGTATTGCACGTAATCGGTTAAACCTTGTATATGTTTTTATAGACGGGTAAAAAGTCTATAACCTTCCTCAAGTTCTAACCTACTTTCCTACTAAAGTTCATTCAAATTCACACAGTACTTTCAAAGGAAGATAAGCTCGTTTAAGTAAATAAACTTTTACGCTGTACAATTTTAGTATAGATTGAATGCTTGCGTAAAATCTCCTAGTATACAGGGTGGCGATTAGGTTATCACACGAAATTGTACAGCAGCTATTACAAGTTGTTATCAGTCCGTTAAAATAATAAAATAAAAATAATTTTACTAAAATTATGAAAATGCATTTTACAAACAAAATAAATGGCGTTATTGGTAAAAAAAATATTCCTTTATAATGTTAGTTTACTGACTTGTAAAAGCGGCAAAGCCGCGGCGCCGGTGCCGGCGGAGGACGCGCCGTGTTGTCAGATTGGTGAAATATTAAAATGGAAAAGAAGTTCCTACGGCTATAATATTGTTTATTATTAAATTATTTTAAAAGTATATGATAAAATATCTAATATAGAGTACGTGGTTTCAATTAATATGATAACCTAATCGCCACGCTGTATGTAGTTTGTTGTTAGGGTTTTGTTTAAGTGTATTTTACCTATGACTTTAAATATACACACAGGCCTAGCCAAATGTAATTACTTTCTTTCTTTTTGATATTGTAGTTATAGTTTGAGTGGGGGTGTCGATTCGTAACACTCCGTGCTTTATAGTCCGTCCAGCTCGAGTGCTATTACCATCGCCACTTCATTATAGCATTAACAAAAGGCGAGAACTGTCGTTAGGGGGCGCTATTGTTTCAATTTGAATGTGCCATTGGAATTATTACTTTAATTTGCATAGCTGCCGCTCGTATGTATGAAATTATGAGGGCGATTTTTTATGGTTCGTTGTGAGAGGGAGAAACGGGGACTACAGAATACGAATGGGTGCCGAGCTTTCTTGGAGTTAGCGTCGTTTTAAACTATATGTATAACTAGCGATCCGGTGTGGTGTGGTGTGGTGTTCAATAACTTTTATACAACGTGTAACGGAAACCCCATATCTATCCAAAAGGGCTGAAGACAACATCTGGTATGGAGTCTCTATGCACAGTTTCAGCACAAAATAACTGACTCAAAGAATTGATACCAAATTATTGGTTTCATATATTTCTTGAATACCAATCATAACAAACGTGTCACAGCACTACGAGGGTCAATAACTTTCAACGTCACTTGCCAATAATACGATAATTCATTCCGTTCTTCTTAATTTGAAAAATTCGGTCCCTGGTATCAGTGTATTGGAATTTGTAATAAGTTCTACACACGTAGACTTAGGATTACAAAACCCTTGCCATATCGTTTGTTATCATCCAAAGAAGCCATGCACTTGGTATGTATATACCTTTTAAATTACACGTTGTAAAGAACATGACATCTTTATTTTAGATCATGGTTTTCGAGATTGCATGGATAGCCTACACAAAGGTTACATTGGGCATATGCCTGAAACAAAAGAAGTCGGTAATTCACAGTTAACTACCCTTCAAGCTAATAGATCACGTTGTGTGACTATTAATAGATGGGTAGTGGAAGCTGTGAATGGCCGATTTAAAAGAGATTTTAAAATATTTCCGCACGAGTATTTTAACCGCGCCTGTCGTCATCTGATGACCGATTTTAAAATTATTTGATTTTTATTTTTTTAATACATCAAATCTGTGTGTTTTTGCGCGGTTAAGACACGTTTCGGAGCGAATTTTTTATGTGTATGTAACACAATTTTAGATATCTGTTTTAAAGTTATTATTCGACATTAAGAATCCTATAATTTTCAGATGGTTGTGTACAGAGCCGTAAATGACTAGTCGTTAGTTTAGTCCAAACTTGTTCTTGTGAATAAGTACCTAGTCTTCTTATTCAGAGTGTATGAGAGATATTAAATTCATGGTCGTAAGATGTTACAGATTTTTTTTAAATTTGTTTATCTATTACTTTCGGGAAGTCATAATGTGACTTACATTTTGACTTCCCGAAAGTGAAAATATACAATTTTTAATTACCTTTGAAAGTATAGCCAGCATATCGTGGGCCATAGTCGCGCGAGAAATGGGATTTATTGACAACGTGTTAAGAAAAACAGAGCTTCAGTACAATCGCGACGAGAATCGTGACAGTCTCGCTAACAAAATGAAAGGAAAATGTAGCTCGAATAACTCAAACCGTATAAGGTTGCCGACACACCGCCAACGTACAGCCGACGGCCGTCTATCTATGCAAATTAAGATAGTTGCACACCCGGCTCATTATGCCTATTTGAAATGCAATCTATGCAATGTATCTGGGTTTTTTCGGTCGGCATTGTTGGCGGCTCCGTTGTCCGGGCAACGGTTATCTTTCACGATGCTCCGTGATCTACGGCCGCGAGCGACAATCGCTGGCGTGATTGTTGTCGCGCGCTCAATGCTAGATAGCTTATGTTACTGGACAGGATCGAATCAGTTTTTAGTTAAACTAGTAAACATTTAAACTAAATAATCACTTACCTTATATTAATGTATATACAACGTGTAATTTAAAGGGTATAATTATACATACCAAGTGCACGGCTTCTTTGGATGATAACAAACGATATGGCAAGGGTTTTGTAATCCTATGTCAACACGTGTGGTACTTATTAGAAATTTCAATACATTGATACCAGAGACCGAAATTTTCAAATTAAGAAGAACGAACAGAACTATCATGTTATTGGCAAGTGACGTAAAAGTTATTGACCCTTGTAGTGCTGTGACACGTTTGTTATGATTGGTATTCAAGAAACATATGAAACCGATAATTTGGTATCAATTCTTTGAGTCACTTATTTTTAGCTGAAACTGTGCATAGAGACTCCATACCAGATGTTGTCTTCAGCCCTTTTGGATAGATATGGGGTTTCCGTTATACGTTGTATAATGCGCTCGAAGTCGGCCAACGTACCATGGAGGGAAGAATTCTAGGGGTCAAAGATCGCATAAGAAACAGTGTATTTCTTAGTGTAGTTCATCCAAAAGACAATCGTAGACGTTTACAAAACAGCTCGCTAGCTGAAGTGCCTCATCAAGAGATTTTTGTTGGTATCGTTACTTGTAATTTCAAAATTGAAAAATTCAGAAATTACAAGTAAACCAGAATCATCAAGCAGTTTTTCCAATGGGTAAATTAGTGTATCTCTCTTTCTTAGTCTATACCTACCTCGCTACAAACAATTTCAGGCGCTATGTTAAAATGTCTTATGTATCTGCTTTTCAGTTGTCGACTCTGATTCTCTACATATCCACGAGTTCATATAATAGGACACTGTTTCATTGTGGCAACGGAGGGAACCTATGGCAAACGAGAACAGTTAGCTGGCAATAGCTTTTTTTCTCTCCTCGAGGTTGTGCTAGCAGGCGATACGGGAATGGCATTAAGAATAACATTGTGGTCCCAACCTGTCTAGCAACCTCAGGGAGCAGTTGACGTATTTGATCTATTCTGCTCTTCTAATTTAACAGGCTGATGTGTGCGCTGTAGTGCCACTACTTTTATCCAGCCTAACGCTTTCACTATGAATAATTTTTTAACATTGTTTATGATTTTGTATATTGCCTAGATAGGTACTATTGATTGGGAGATCTAATGTTGAAAAGCATAATCAAATACAAATTTATAAATATATCCTAGTTCCCAAATTCAGTAAATCTTAGTTAAATAAATGATATTAGCTATTTGTACATATATATTATCATTTAATTCGTGACTAATTAGATTTTGTCATTTTCCCCCAAAAAGGCGAGCACATACCCTGGCAGTATTGTAAGACATTATTTTATTTTATTTGTTTTTGACGAGAAACTAATAACACAAATTGTTTTATGATTGTATTGTTACAGATCCATATCAAATGTTCGGACCAACAAGCAGTCGGCTGGCTAACTCAGGTTCGTAAGATATCTAAGTTATTATTATTATAGAAACAAGCGAGACCAGATCCATCTCAACTTTAAAATTTGAGAAAATTTCCTAAGCATTGTTATTGATAAAATATTGCTAAATAATGTCTACCACTATCAACTGATTAGTATCGGTCAATCCACCATGAATAAATAAACGCCATATTTCGATTAAGTACTGGCCGAGACGTAAATTGTAATTGTACGTAAATATTTTATTGGGTCTAGTGAGTGATTACGAAATATTTTATTAAACATCTTCATCTTTGGTAACAAAGTTGATAGTCAGATCAAGAAGTCCGACATAGACTTTGACGTCACAGTCCTTAATGCTCATACAGCTGCTGTAGAAAAAAGCGTTTTCGCGATGAGACGGATATAATAAGTTTAAAATTGTTTCAACTGATTGATTTTCCGATTGATTTCCATTCTGTTTTGCCTGTTAGTATTATGTTTATGTATATTGTTTGGTAATCTGTTACATAATTAATATTTTGTCATGCTCCTATTAGGAACTATAATGTGACATTGTTTAGCTCAGCTGTAAGTAATTAAAGTTGTTCCACAAGAGAAAAATACTTAAGTATTCATAATACTTAACTATGTTGTGTGGAATAAAATGCGTGTAAACCTTGGAAAACTTAAATTTAAATTGGGGAGGAGCGAGAGGATGTGTCAGACTGAAACTCATCCGTGTTCCATCATATTCCCTTCGTGTTCCGAGGCCGCGGTAACTCTTTCGAACAATTCCGCAACCCTGGCAGGCAACGGCCCTAGTGTTGCCCAAACGAGAGTCTCGCAAGAGTCTTGCAATTAGCGATTATCCTATTGCTATTTATTAAACCCAATCAACCCGATCTCAACTACCGTTTAATAAATAGCAATAGGATAATCTCTTGACTCTTGCGAGACTCTCGTTTGGGCAACACTAAACGGCCCCCTTATGGACCCCGACAATTTTGCTGACACTCTGAAGTCTCTCAAACTATGATAACCCGTATTTTAAGAGGCAGTGAACAGCTGTGTGATTGTTTGGTGCGAACAGTGTTAACAAATTCATTGTATTAACAATTGGTCAATCCGATTACTTTTAAGACAAAAACAATATTAATAATTACTTATACTCTAATAGAAGAAAAATAGAATAGTATATAATAGTAGGTAGTACTCCCAGGCTCCCAGGGCGCAGGGTCAGGTGACCTGAGAAAATAGGGTGACCAGTCCTCACGACGGAATCACGCGAGATCTCGATAAGGGCCCCTGTGCGAGGGCGCGCTTGGGTCAAACGGGCATTAGCTGGTACTTATCACTACGGCTAAGGGTTCCGTCTTGTGCTGTACTGTTCACTTTGCACTATGAAACTGTTCACTTAGTAAATATAATCATGGATACCGGCGTCTCGCGTTGGCATTATATTTACCGCAATGAGGGTTTTTCAAATCGTCGCCAAATCCTACGCGAAAGCAATCGAGCTTTTACTAATAGTGTTTAAATCGTGTTTAAATATAATAAACAAGGAAAAAATAAATTATTGCGTTTATTCAGTAAATAATAATAATCAATGTCTTTCTGGCAACTTGGCCCGTAGAAATAAAATACATACAGTACCTAATCATAAACACACTACTACACTAAAAATATTAAGTCGGGTATCTACGAGTAAATTATGTAAGGAGAAATGGAATAAAATCACCTTTTTAATAGTTTTTGAAATAATCATGAAACCTTAAGGATCAGAAAACCTAAAGATAATAATTACTACAATTAAGGGATCCCTTAACTTTTGCCAAGCCCTCCAGATTTAATCCTACATTAATAGAAACACGGAGACCTTACACAGAAACAGTACCCGATATTCATCACGCTTTAAAAATTGTAAAAAGCTTTAAGTAATGTAATGGTCATTTAAGATATAATGTAACATCAAGAGGTATCGATGGAGGATCTTTAAACAATTGCAATTTTTGGAGATTATTGGTATTTTGTATCACAATCATGCCATACCTTCTATCAAATAAATCTTAACGACTGAGTCACTATTTTAGCTTCACAAGTATTCCAAAAACTGTATTTTAAGCCTGGATGTGAATCCAAAGGAAAAAACCAGCCAACTGCGTGTCAGGCCACGCACAGTGTAGGGTTCCGTAGTTTACTACAACGCCAAGTGCGAGTTGGATTAACTGACCGAGAGTTCCGTACCACCTAACAAAAACAAAGTACTCTATTTTACACCAATAAGAACTTGATCTAAATATTATCCGAAAACAAGTAGAATACGGTTGGTCGACTGTTACCTACTAATAAATTTGGGAGACCAACTCAGATCTGATAGTTATCCTTTTGGTTCCGTTAGATGTAGGTTCAACCACCATGACGTTTAAATTCCTGCCTACAACCACTTTTGGTAAGGACACATGAGTCTTACGATAATTAGTGAACGAAAATTAACTTTTTTCCGTGATTTTATTTTACCATTTTCTCGGCGTGACGTGGCGCAAATTTCAGCGTCTAATTCTAGTTTCTGAGCTAAGCCGTGGACAGGTGGACGGACAGTTAGACGGACAGACAGACGGACACGGAGAAACTATAAGGGTTCCTTATCAAGTACGGAACCCTAATAAACATGTTTATTCGTCATAGGTGTTATTTTCATATACATAATGTTAAACGCCACTGAGGTCGCGATTAGTGTAGCTATCTACTAGGGATTATAATAACATCAAGGTATTCGATTTAGAAGAAGTGTTTAGAAGATGTTCACAGTAATAAAAAAGTGGTCTAAGTAAAATTCCGAGTTGTGTGTACCAGTGATATTTCTCGACATGGAATGTTTCAGTTTCATGGTTCTTGTAATAACTGTGAACATAATATGATGAGGTGTGTTTCTCGGTGTGCAGGTATCAAATTAGCTTTGAAAGAAAAAGAACAGTGACCAGGCTGGCACGCGTTCTCTACAATCCACCCTCCACAAGTCAAAATGTTAATTGTGTAGCTGCCACGGGGCTGGCAACACTCAGATTTATGTAAATCGTACGTTATTACATATGGCAACGATCGAGGGAAAATTATTGATGTAGGGTAACTTTATACTGTTAGTTATCAATGTTAATTACAATTAAATGGCGCGCTGGGGGAACGTTTCCCATGGCCTGAGTTTGAGGTAGGTAGTCAGTTCAATTAAATAAGTTCACACTATTTGTTTAATTATGGATATTGTTTTGTAGAACGAGAAGACACTCATAACATAATATTTTTTGACTCAAGTGTTTATGCTTGTAAGCAGACTTCTGCAATCACGTTTATTCCTGTGATGATCACAAGGTTATATGAGCACCGTTTTAAGTTCAGTACTCACATATCTTAGTTTCCGTCAATCGTTAACGCTGCCGAGACATTTATTGATAATTTGAGGCAGTGGAAACACGTTCACATTAGATCAAGGAAGCGATTAAACATGTTCACGGGTCGCTGCACCTCTAAATCAGACCGTATAATTTACCAACGGTAAATCTTAGCTCAGCGCACGCGCCGAACGAAAAACAATTAGCGCCACGTGCCAGCCCTGACTCGTAATGACTGCCGCACCTCACCTGTGCACGCCACTGGGGCAGCCCTACAGTAAATGCATTGCGTATTGATTGTCTCACCTCACCTCAGACGAATATCTGCAGAAGTCGGAGAAATAAGTGGTTACCTACATTGACTAATAAGTTGAGCACGGCACGTTATTGCTTTTAATAAATCGTAGCTAAACAAGGAAGAAATTTAATAAGAAATATTATATGCCAGTTGTTTTTCACCACCACCACCTTCCACCTTCCACCTTCTCACCTGATGGTCAGTGAAGATGTGGTTGGAGATGAAGCACGCTTACCTAGAATTAATCTATTCACTCTGGACTTAAAGCACGAATTATTATGATTATCCGCACAATTTGCAAAAAAAGAAACTATAAATTCATAGACGCTTATGTTACAAAACACAGGGCTACTTCCCCAATCTAATGCAGGGAGCACAATATTTTGCCGATCGACGAATTAATTGCGAGTCATAAAATCGATGAGCCATACTGCACACAATGGATGAAGCGAGGCGAGATGCGGCGCTACACACAGTGACGTAGGAGTCGATCCGCGGATAAATCACGTGATGGCACGCTCGTGTGCACCGCCCTAGTGCACGCTCCGGGAAGCACATCAAGCAGGGACGGAGAGCCACTGAATGTTACATCATTGTTATTTGTTGGCCAACAAGGGTTTATTTTTAAGGGATCCATTAACATAAGGACCTAAAAAGTTGACCTTACACCAAAAGATTAAGTATTTTATCCTTGACTAGTAGTTACGCGCGGCTTCACTCCCGTGGATTTTATTACGATTAAAATATAACCTAACGTCGGGTTAAAAGCCTATATGTGATTCTGTCCTCTAAAGGGCGCCACAGACATTAACCTACATGGCTCTCATATGATTTGATCACTTCAGATTTTATGGACTTTAAAAGAGACGTTGACTTCTGAGTTTGTTTCAGTGTTTCTTCTCAGAGTAGTCAGTTAGGAAACACTGGCCTCGTCTAGTTTACACTTACAAAAAAAAAATGACATGTGAAAGTGTTATTTATAGCCTATTTGCAAAATAAACATCATTATTACATTATAATCTTCCTCGAGCTACTTTCATACCAAATTTCATCCAAATCCAACCAGTTCTTTCGAAAGATTAGCGCGTTCAAACAAACTTTTCGGCTTTATAATATCAGTATAGACTATTCAAAGTGAGGATGAGATCCTGTTTGCTACAGTATTTAGATTTGATATTACAGGATGAAATAAATATGCTAGTGTTTGGAGTGGGTTCACGTTAATAGTTTAATGGATGGGGTTAGAACCCGCGACTTCTCGGTCACAAGTCCGATACGTCCGTTATCCTGAAATACAGACAGAGCCGGATGTTCCCTGTCAGAGGCCCTAAGGCAATGGCATTCTCGGGGCCCCTTTTCTTACTTTGACTGTCCAAATCGTGTGTGAACTGAGGAAACGCACATTAAGGGCTGTGATTTTTAACCGACTTCAAAAAAAGGAGGTTTACAATTCGTCTTGAACTTTTTTTTTTGTATGTTACCTCATAACTCGGAGACGGCTGGACCGATTTGAAAAATTCTTTTTGCATTTGAATGGGTATACTTTTTAGTTGGTTTTATTTTGAATGTATGATCATCGATTACTCGAAGACGGCTGAACCGATTTGGAAAATTCTTTTTTTGATTGAAAGGGTATACTTTGGAATTGGTCCTATTTTCATAAACGTCAGGGTCTGATGATGGGATCCTGGAAAAATCGAGGGAACTCTTCAAATATTATAGGCACACCTATAGCGTTTTGGGTATTTCTTATAGTACCTTGTACAGTTGCTCTTGAAAAGCACCATTTGAGGAAGTGGAACTGATGATGTAGACCCCAGATGGCCACCGAAACTACTCAATAATAAGTATTTCGTTGATTGCGATTAGATTACATGAATATGGATGTTAAGCACTTTATGCTCGTCACAATGCATATGGTGAAGTAGAGCTGATGGTGATGTACCAGGAGAACTCCTCAAAAATTAACGGCTCTGCGCCGGGAAAAGCAATATTTTGTTAAAGGTGATAAGTAGTTGACATTTTAGCTTTTGTAATTAGATAAATTACAAACCGACCCACTAAAAAGAGTGAAAAAAAAACTTTTTAGCAAAAAAGTCGGTTCTATTTTTTGCTAAAAAGTTTTTTAATATATTTGTTTACTTATTCCCAGATTTGTTCTAAAATTGTTTTAATTCTACTACTAAATCTAACGATTTGTATTTTGTGAGATAACATTGAGGTCCCTAAGTTCACACACACATCAAATTCTCGTTCGAAGAAACATGTTTTCTTGGTGCGTGCACTAGGCCTGGGCCCCTAGTTGATGCGGGGCCCCTAGGCAGTTGCCTACTTCGCCTAATGGTTAATCCGGCCCTGAATACAGGCTTACTTTAGGTTTCTTGTCTCCCACAATAATAAAGCTATTAGCGAAACATTCTTAATTTAGCGAAACATTCTTCTAATATTGATATTTTGAACACGACAGGTATCTACGCAGATAGGTTTAATTATTCTATTTCCGGTAAAACGCTCATTTCTTACACGTCGTTGTAAAATAGCCCATATTTGAGGTTTTGCAGTTTCACACATATTTAAACATATTACATTTTCAGTGAAAAATAATTTAGATAAGTCGTTGGCTACACGTAGGTATTTTTCATAACTTTTATGTGGACATTTTTTTATTAATTAGGTATTCTCGGTTAAATTTCTATCATTCAGTAAAACATAAAGGTTCGGAAACTATTCAAGTAGACTATGTGAGTTTTCCTCAAAATGTTGACGTTCCTGAGACTCCTTACAAAAATAGCCGTATGTATGTAGTGCAGGGTCGAGCACGAGCGCGCGCGCCTCTCGTGCGCGGATGTAACACCACCAATACGCCAACCCTGCCCATTAACCCCAACTATCCGCCGCCGTAGGGCGCGCTGCTTTTATTGTGTTCTGCTCTTTTTTATTGCAATGACCTAACCTTTAATGCATTCTATGTTAAATGTACTTACTTACTTCATGGTCGAGTGGTTTTGGCGTTTGCCTTGTGACCCGGTGGTCGTGGGTTCGATTCCCGCGGGAACCATACTTTGTAAAGTTGTTTCCAGTTTGGCTAGGACATTTCAGGCCTGAATCACCTGATTTTCTATTAAAAATATGGTTCCGTGCTTTGGAAGGCACGTATAAGCCGGTGATCCCGGTCGCCAAATGGCGGTTGTCAAAATACATCACGTCAGAGGCCCTTGAGGCGGTCTAGAAACTCTGACACTAGGGTGAATGGGGTCGTTAGACCTTACTACCCATACGATAAGAAGAAGGTATGAATTTATAGTTAACACGTTCGCTGACAGTGAGCACTTATCCTGACACCACATTAGGACAGTAGAATTTTCCACGACGTACTCTTAATAATAAGTGGCCCGTCCCTCGACGTACTGTCATAACGCACTATTTTAACTTCCCGCCTAACGACATACTGTCAGCGAACGTGTTAAGCAATGTAAATTACTACAAAAATTCGAAAGACATAGATAGCACTTTGGTGCCCAGTCTCATTGTCAGTCAGGCTTAGTCTGGCTCACCTGACTACTAGAATCGTGCTTTCCTTGTCCTACCTGACATACAAACAAGTAAGGCATGTATTCAAATCTCTATAAGTGTTTGACGTTGACTGCAGGTTCCGGACAGATCCAGCTGTGGCAGTTCCTGCTGGAGCTGCTGAGCGACTCGAGCAATGCTGGTTGCATCACGTGGGAGGGCACCAACGGCGAGTTCAAGCTGACCGACCCAGACGAGGTGGCGCGGCGCTGGGGCGAGCGCAAGTCCAAGCCCAACATGAACTACGACAAGCTCAGCCGCGCGCTCAGGTACTCCGCCCGCGAGCCCAGCGACTGCATGGGTACCCATTCTCTCCGCCGCGACTGTGTGCCATGCGATTGTAAACCTTAACCATTCTTGCGACTGCTACTAATGCGTTGACCTCAACACCCGCTTCATAACTGTTTTTCAATTACGCAGATATTACTACGACAAAAACATAATGACCAAGGTTCACGGCAAGAGGTACGCCTACAAATTCGATTTCCAAGGCTTGGCTGCGGCCACGCAGCCGGCGGCCAGCGACCCCGCGTACAAGTACCAAAGTGACCTGTTCATGAGCTCCTACCACCACTCGGCCAAGCTCTCGTCTTTCATGGCCCCGCACGCGGCCATGCCGACATCCACAGGTAATATTTTTGAACCAGCGATGTGCCCCAGCGATGTTGTATTTTAATGTATTTACAGTGAAATGTGAATGGTGTTCTAGCTCATCTCGATCATTTAAATAGCGCCCCTGACCACTCTTATTGTTCTTACGTCTGTCATCTACCAATCTGATGTTACTATTGTATGTTTGTCACATTACACCTATAATAATGAAGCAGGAACAGATACACGCGTCACTAAAAAAATAAATTCAATTGATGCAGTGCACACTCCTACTCATTATTTCGTTATTATTAAGATTTAAATAACCCGTGTGCCCAGCGTCCACCCCCCTCCCCCCACAGTGTACACAGCTCGTGCTGATAATCTGCATTTCTCTGCTAATGCTTGGGTACACTTGCGCGCACAAATATTTGCACGCCGCTCGAAAGGGGTTGTCACTGGCACGGACTGAGCACACTTGACTTAATGGAACATACTATTTAAACTCAGTCAGATAGGTGCTGCATTGGATTTCTTTTAAAGACAGATTTTTGTTTCATTTGTGTGTAGCCGAAATTGCCGTTTATGACTGAGGTCTTCTGAATTTAAGATCTTCGAAATGTTGTCAATGCGCTCGCTGCTAAATCGTGAAATTTTATCATTTTCATGTTTGTAGAAAGTACACAAGAGCCTCGGATCTAAGCTTAAAATGACACCCTGAGCCCATGAAACTTATAGTTGGTGATATTTGTATGTTAATATGTAAGGTTTTGAAATGTTTATTATATTTGCTGGTGAATGTATGTGAGACGGCTGAGCTGGCCTGTAGGTGACGCTAGCACTAAACAACTGAGCGCTCGTGTTGTTCCAGCGTCGATATTCCCGTCGGCGTCGTGGGGCAACTGGGGCGGCGGCGGCGGCAACCTGTACTCGCCGCACTCCATGGCGCCGCCGCATGTCACGTCGCACCTCGGCTCGTACCCACACTACGCATGACCACCATACCATCACACGCCGATTGATTAATTATATACTTTATTTACGTTCACCGTCGATCATGTACGAACGTAATACGTAAGCGATTACAGATTCGGTTCGTCTGATCGAACGCAATCAACTCTGTCGTTTTATCAACACTGTATGTATTTTATATGTTTGATAATCAATCGTGTCCGTTATAAAATTACGCTTTAGTAAAATGTTCCTCCGACAAGAATTCCTTTGGAGAGCATCGTTTTGTAATTATATCGCATGTAATGAGTATTGTTCGTCGGTTACATGACGTTGTTTTGTTTCACGGCACGAGTCACGTGGACCGCATCCCTAGTCTTTAATCAAAGATTGATGTAAATAATAGATACTCATTAAAATTAAGTAGAATTATTTATTTAGGATAACTAAATAATGAAAATTATTGGTCGTATGAAAATTATTGTGAAAATAACGAATACTTCTCGCTTGGAACTGATCAGCTTTTTTTGCAATAACATTCAACCATTGATTTCGAAATGCAGCTCCAGTAATGTAGCACACGTCCTAACATCTGACAACACGTATTGTGCTGTGTTTACGACAGAGACATCTCAGCGGCGGCGCAACGTTACCACTCTAACTGTTTTCACGAAGTTGTTGCAAAATTAGCTTAGAAAAGTATTCGCTACTCAAAAAAAAATAAGCACATCGCCTCGTATAGTTAACGATTGGTGATATTATACTCAGTATTAATACATGTAAAATAATTTTTACTTATAAGGAAAGATATTTCATGAATCCCAAATCAGTTTTACCAAGAACATCTAAGTTCGTTTTAAAAAAAAAAAATTAAAACTAAGCTCAAAAATTGTGTGCCATTATAAAATATACATTTGTATAGATCGGCCGACTTGATCTTGGCTGGTTACAATGGTTGAATAAGTACAGTGACGACTCCGCTTTGTACATACATATTATGACTTACTAGGTGTATCATCAGTATTATAAAGAAGCAATACTTCGTAATTATAATCATACCAATTAATTTGTTCAAGTTATTTAAGGCGCGGTGAATAGACGACTTTTATGTATGGCTGATGACTCTTTGGGTCACTGTCACTCCACGTAGGAATGAAAGAGAAGCGAAAAGACGCCAACATGGCGCGATAAATAACTCAGCGAAACGTTTCGCTGAGTTATTTATCATTAAGTACATTAATCCTTACAAATATCTTATTTCAATCGACAAATAAAAACAACAATTCCCTTTATTATTATAAATTACATCACTGTTATTACTTTTATCAAGATTTGTCTATAAATAATACAGTTACAATTGCTACAATTTCGATTTTAATGGTTATTTTATGACTTTTTTCTATTGAGAAAATTTGCCGAGAACGTGTTTTGAACACAATAGTCCTCCCGTAAATATAACCAAGATTAACATATAATTTTTTGCTGCTCTAAAATGTATACATTTGGCTAGAAAACTGTTTTGTGAAGCATATTTTTAATATGTACAGCGCCTTAAAAATACAGCTTTATTTTGTTTTATTTTTACTTATTACTGATATAATACCTAACATGATATTATTTTAGACATTTATGTGTCGGCAGTTCAGTTTGTATCTTATGGAGATTTATTTATCGTTCTTTAAGGTTGTATCCTCCCATTGTAGGTTCTGGATGCAAGTTGTTTACGAACTTATCAAATACTGAATCAGTATTAGTCAATATCATATTTTTATCACAGGCATCAGACAAATCCTGGTGTATTATATTTATTACCAGTTGTACCCCCTGTACCTAATAATTCCAACTGTTAATTATAATAGATGTGTATATAATATTAGATTATTTTAAAAAGTGCAATCGTAATAGTAATAGGTCTAGTTTAGATTTAAATGATTCATGTAATTTATTGTTTACATAAAAGTATTGTACTATTTATTTTACAATGTCATAGTAAGTAATTTGAGTTTAATGTTTAGATTTGGTCTGTTTGCGGTTTGAACTGATTTGATATTGGGTATCGTCATGCTAGTTTATTTAACACAGTATTAACGTTTAATAAATAGACTCGTAAAAGATTTCTTATGGATTCTTTTCTTAAGATATTTGTATAAAACGCGTCTTCAAGACTGGTCATTGAACTACTGAGCTCAACCTGGAGCTTAGTTTTGTGAAATGTGCTCACTAGCATGAGATGCCCTGTTGAGTGAGAAATAAATAAGTATTTGGGATAATTCGAATTACATATGTCAGCTAAATATTAGTGTCGTAATTATAGTATAATAAAATATTTTTTAGAATACTTTCAGTCTTTCCAAGACTTAGGTACCGACCTGCTCAGGCAGGCGTAGTGATTTGCAGAGATTCCAGTCAGTAGATTATATTTATTTAATTTATTTACACTGTGGAATTTATTTCGTGTTTTATTTACAATATAATATATTTTATTTTAATGCATGTGTCAATAATAATGAAAACATTTAGTCGTAGAATACAATTGTATAGATGTTATTGTATTTGAAAATGAATAAAACAAATGAAATGTACTTTGGTATTGTTTTTACTTCAGGGATATTCATGACTGTAGAGATCGGGACCCGGGGACACGCGAGCAGCGGCCAGCACTGAGCAGTGAGCAAGTCGACAGCCACTCACACACAGTAATGATAGCGGCGTCTCAACCCGACGTCGGCTACGCAGTGTCGTGGTCATATTAAACGCTCTACTTGTGCATTCCGCTTCTTAGATATGGTGCGCAATTCAGGAAATCTCTGTAAAGGAACCCTTCGCTCTTCTGCGGCCATGCTATCATATACAATCGTAACTTATAAGCCTTACGCCGACTTGTCGCAGCCAGCAGGCCAGCTTTGGATCTATTACAAGAAAGCACTTTCCGGTTATCACAAAATATGTAAATGTAAAATGTATGTAAATAAAACCACAAATAGTTTTATGGTACTATTTCAAATCAGTATGATCCAAGCATAGCCAACAATTACTCGTCAACATGCCGCAGTGCGCGTTCAAAAACTGTATAAATAACCACCGTAATGCCAAGATTTCGTAAGAAATATCTTTTTTTCGGTAAGTTTACATCATTAAGTGTTCTTCCATAAAATAAAACAAGTGAAATAGTAAGTATGGTCCAATTAGCTATTATAGTGGTTCGACCAATGTTGGCTACAACGCACCAACTATTGTAACAAACATCGTCTGTTCTTGCACATGGAGTATTGTTGATTTTTTTAATGTTATTAGGGTTCCGTAGCTGAATGGCAAAAAACAGAACCCTTATAGTTCCGTCATGTCTGTCTGTCTGTTTATCTGTCTGTCTGTCCGTCCGTCCGTATGTCACAGCCAATTTATTCCGAAACTATTAAGACTATACATGTGAATCTTGGTAAGTAGATGTATTCTGTAAACCGCTTTCCGATTTTAAGAAAAAAAATCATAATAAAAATTAAAGGGGGCTCTCCATACATGGAACTGAAACTGAAAATATATTTTTTTTTATGATATCTATGCTTATGTGTTATAGAAAGGTCTTTAAAAATGACATTGAGGTTTCTGAAACCACATTTTCATAAAGTCAATCCTTTAAATGATATACGCTTCCAAAGTAGAAAAATGTATGTCCCCCCTCTAAGTTCTATAACAATAGGGTGAAAAATCTAAAAAAAAATTTTGCTGTAGATCTTAATGTACGTTTCAACGAAAAGTTTGGTTTGAACAAGATCGAGTCAGCAGTTTTTGAGATATAGTATATTTTATAAAACCATAAATATAATTTTATTTGTTTTGTTTTAAACAATTAATTTTATTTTAGAAATCTTTTTTTTTTTTTTTCTTTTTTTTTTAGAATAGGTTCGCGTTTGACCACCATCTCACCTGATGGTAAGTGATGATGTGGTCGAAGATGGAGCACGCTTACCTAAAAGTAACCTATTCACTCTTGACTTAAAGACTCCTAGGTTATAGCTATCGGGAAACACAGACTCCGGCAGGGAATTCCACTCCTTAGCCGTACGCACAATGAAGGTATAATTTTATAGGCAATCTCAATATAATTTTTATAGACCTGACTATAGATACGACACACACATATGTAGGTTACATGAAAACAATCCATCGTCGTTATCTCACTTCAGACCTATCTCCATTTTACCTTTCCTTTCTAAAGTTCTTGAACATATTGTTCATGGCCAAGTTTCTAGATACCTTACAGCACACAATCTAATTTCCCCTTTCCAATCTGGATTTCGTACTGGTCACAGCACAGTAACTGCACTTCTGAAAGTCACCGACGATATCCGCTGGGCTATGGACAATAAATCTCTCACCGTATTAGTCCTACTTGACTTCAGTTGCGCGTTCAACTCAGTAGATTTTGACATACTTCTTGGAGTCCTTCGTTCATTTAACTTTTCGCCTTCTGCACTATCCTGGTTTGACTCGTATCTTCGGGGTCGCTCTCAGTGTGTCCGCCTTGATGAAAAATTTTCTGATTGGTGTGATCTCACTGCTGGTGTGCCCCAGGGTGGCGTTCTTTCTCCTCTTCTTTTCTCTGTCTTTATTAATACAGTTACTCAGATCATCACCTCGAACTTCCATCTCTATGCAGACGATTTGCAGCTATACCGACACTTCTTGCTGGCTGACGCGGACTCGGCGATTAGTGCCATGAATTGTGACTTGGAGAATATTAGTCAGTGGGCTAAATCATACGGATTACAGATTAATCCGTCCAAGTCCCAGGCTATGATCTTAGGTAGTCGATACTATCGCTCTGCACTTGACACTTCCTCTTTGAGGCCATTATCCCTTAACGGCTCGGTCATTGCGTACACGGATATTGCAAAGAATCTTGGTGTATTACTTGACAGAAATCTTTCTTGGCGAGCGCAAGTAAGTGAGGTTAGTCGTAAGGTGCACTTTTCCTTCCACTTTTTAAAATCCCTTCAAAGCTTCTTGCCTTTCAAAACTAAAATCTCTTTAGCTCAAACTTTAATTCAGCCGATTATTGATTATGCTGATGCCTGCTATTTGGATGCCACTGAGGAGCTCTTATGTAAGCTTGAGCGCTTGCAAAACTTGTGTATTCGCTTTGTTTTTGGTCTGAGGAAATACGATCATGTCTCTCAGTTTCGCAAGGATCTCAAGTGGCTCCCTATCCGTCTTCGCAGGAACACTCGAATATTATTCCTTCTGTACAACATCCTATTCAATCCTGCATATCCTAGCTACCTGCGCGATCGTTTTTCATTCACTCGTCCTACTGATGCCCTTTGTAGATCCCACCTTAAACTCCATCTCAATTTCCCATCCCAAAAAACCTGTTTCTATTCCCACTCCTTCTCCTTTCATGCAGTACGACTGTGGAACTCACTTCCCGCTAAAATCCGCGAAGCTAAATCCATTACTATTTTCAAAAAGCAGGTCAAAGATCATTACCTATCTAACATCCCGTAATTTTATATATTTATTATAGGTATATATTTTTATAGCATGTATTTTAATTCTATGTATATATATATTTATTAAATATATCATTTTAGTTTAATTTTATAGCTAAGTATGTTTTATATCGTAATTAGTATTTATACACACTGTGTCTATCATCTCCTCTTCAACTCTCCTGTCGCAGGTCTGCTGGAAGAAATTTCTTAGGAAATAAGCAGCACCTTTGTGCTCTTTTGCCTGTATTTAATTTTTTTCCTTTATAAGTGTCATGTGTGTACATAAATAAATAAATAAATAAATAAAGCGGTTCAGAGAATATAATATCTACCTACTAAGTTTCACATGTCTTAATAGTTTCGTAATAAAATGGCTGTGACATACGGACGGACGGACAGACAGACAGACAGATATGACGAAAATAAGGGTTCCGTTTTTTACCATTCGACTACGGAACCCTAAAAAAACTACTTGAGATGGACATTTTAGCAGAACATGTTTCAGGGAAAAACTTCCGAGCATTCTGGAAGAGCACTAAAAAGATGAAGGGTAAGGTTAGCATGCATGCTTGTGTTGGGGGATAAAAATGATATTAAGGTTCAGGGTATAGCCAACTTGTTCATGGATCACTTTAAAGTTGTCCCACCGCTGTCTTCTGGTGCTGCAGCACCTGCTTTGAATATATACCAGTCGTATACCAGTCAGAAAATTTAATAGGCTTTTCCAGCAAAGACGTGGAAAATGTTATCAAAAATATGGTACGAGGCAGGTCCTCAGGCAATGATGGGCTCAGTATTGAGCATCTGCAGATTGCAGGAAAGCATTTCTTTAGGGTCTTGTTCATGCTGATTACCTTTTGTATGCGACAACCTATACCTACCAAAAAAGCTGACAGAAACTATTGTAGTACTGATACCAAAAAATGTTACCAGTGACGTCACAGATATAAACAACTACAGGCCGATATCTCTCGCGACTGTTATTGCAAAGGTCTTTGACAGTCTATTGGATGCACAACTCAGCAAAGCTACACGATGCTCAGTTTGGCTTTCGTGAGAACCTGTCGACCGAAAGTGCCAGCTTGACACAGAATATGTTAACAGAAAAACTCCTGTCTATGCTTGTTTCCTGGACTTGTCGAAGGCCTTCGACCTGGTGGGTTACAACAGGCTCTGGACCAAACTTGGACAGGTAGGGGCTCCCACTGAACTTCTTGTCATTTTGGTGTAACCAAAAGAAAAATTATGTAACGTGGGGGAATGTGTTTTCGGATGAGTATGCACTTGAACGCGGTATCAGACAGGGAGGCCTGTCCTCTCCAAGACTATTTACTTGTATGTGAATCAGCTGATTGAGGGGCTCAGTAACACCCACGTTGGTTGTCATATAGATGACATCTGCGTTAACAACATCAGTTACGCTGACGACATGGTCACGGTAATATAATGTATCGTGACATGGTGTTACTGAGTCCGTCGCTCAGTGGATTAAGAAAACTGCTAGTTATCTGTGAGTCATATGCGGAAGCTCATGGTCTGAAGTACAACGAGAAGAAAAGTGTGTTTATGGTTATTAGAGACTAGCTTTTGCCCGCGACTCCGTCCGCGTGGAATAGTTACTTTGGGCTAACGTTAAATTTAACCCCGATTTTGAAGCATTCTTCGTTGGCGCTCCGCTCCTATTGGCCTTAGCGTAATGATATATAGCCTATAGCCTTTCCCTATAAATTGACTATTTAATTAAAAAATAATATTTAATTCGAACCAGTACTTCCTGAGATTATCGCGTTCAAACAAACAAACAAACTCTTTAGCCTTATATTATTAGTATAGATAGCTGTTGCCCGCGACTTCGTCCACGTTTCCGTCGTTTTTCGTAAGTAAAAAGTAGCCTATGTCCTTCCTCACGGTTCAGTGATTTTGATGTAACAGACAGATTAACTTTCGTAATTTAGTAGGGAAATATAATATGTCAATCTATAATACTGTTGAAAAATATCGCAATACCAAACCGCACAATATTATTGTTAATATCTATGCCCGCGACTCCGTCAGCGTGTAACTCCTTATGTGTTATTAAGTTAATGTATTGGTTATATTGTTTAGATCACGTTTACATGAGGCTTAAGTACCTATAGAACGAAAATACTTCAGCGCAAAGCTTCCGGGTAAACTATGTTGAAAGTTGACCCGTCCGGCACGTGAACATAAAGATTTTTAGAACTGCTAACCCGGAAAAGAGCGACGTACAACAGTGACCATGCGAGAAACAACTGACACCGAGATCTACTCCAGCAACACGAAAAGTCTGCCCTTGAGCTTTATTAATTGTCATTGCATAACACACCGATACTGGGAATTGCGTTCTTTTAAATTGGAATGGAAAATTATTTGGTATTATGGGAATTCTGGGAATAAAGACAGTTTCTCCTGCACCGCAACCTGTTAAAATTCGAGCCTCGATTATATTTTGTTGCAACTGGGTTACTTTTAGCCGAGTTCCATTGCAAAGTTGTGGTGGTTTTAAATTTCGGAGCAGAATAATCATCAGAAAGCTTCGAACTGCTAAGCTATCGGGAGTTACACGTGTTATTGTGAGTCAACCATAAAAGATAGACATATGCTGTCGTGGGATATTTTTTATATAATTTTAAGAAGAACATTTCCGTCATAATCCGGATTCGGATCTGCTAAATACCAACTGGACGCGCTTGAGTCTATCGAGAAGCGGGCCAAAAGACTCATTGGCAACGATGCACTGGTCGAATCAAAGCTCCAGAGCCTTGAACATCGACGACGAGTTGCAAGTCTATCGGTTTTTTATCGGTTACATTTCGGGGAGTGTGCGATGGAATTACACAATTTAATTCCAACAAGCCCGTTCCATCATCGGACTACGAGACAAACGGCGAAGCGCCATCGTTACATGGTGGACATCCCACCCATACGCACCAAACGTTTTGGGAATACCTTCATTGTGCGTACGGCTAAGGAGTGGAATTCCCTGCCGGAGTCTGTGTTTCCCGATAGCTATAACCTAGGAGTCTTTAAGTCAAGAGTGAATAGGTTACTTTTAGGTAAGCGTGCTCCATCTTCGACCACATCATCACTTACCATCAGGTGAGATGGTGGTCAAACGCGAACCTATTCTAAATAAAAAAAAAAAAAAAAAAAAAAAAAATGATTTCTGTGTAGCTTTAACCATTAAGGTTGCACACGCGACGGAAGCTTAAAAAATGGAGTAACTTCTCTCGTTTTCCCAACATTTCCCTTCACTGCTCTGCTCCTATTGATTGTAGCGTGGTGAAAAGTATACTATAACCAGCTCAGGAGTATGAAAAATAATTGTACCAAGTTTTGTTAAAATCCGTCAAGTAGTTTTTGTTTCTATAACGGTTATACAGACAGACAGACAGACGGACAGACAGACAGACAGACAGACAAAAATTTTACTGATTGCATTTTTGGCATCAGTATCGATCCCTAATCACCCCCTGATAGTTATTTTGTAAATATATTTCATGTACAGAATTGACCTCTCTACAGATTTATTATAAGTATAGATAAAGGATAAGTCTCCGGAGTCTCCTTGGTATAATGCAGCTTGTGCACAAGCTCAATTGCGCAAGGAGCAGGCTTACCAAGCCTGAGCCTCGGCCCGCAGTTGCGGCAGCGCTAGTGTTGGTGTTCACGCATTGAAGACAGCATTTAACTCTGCCGCTAAGGCCTGCAAACGGGTGTTACGGAAAGCTCGGTTTGACCATGTTGGACGAATTGGGGCCAAATTGGCAACCTACCCTTCGGGCAGTAAGCAGTTGTGGTCCCTCTCCAAATCGGTCGAGTCGAACTTCTGTCGTCCTTCGCTGCCTCCCATGGTAAAACCGGATGGAACACTGGCTCATACCGCACAAGAGAAAGCAAATTTATTTGCCTCCCTCTTCGCGGAAAATTCGCGTCTAGACACAGGGTCTAACTTACCACCTAACATACCTCACTGCGACTCCGAAATGCCGGAAATCGCAATTCACATTAAAGAGGTCCGTAAAGCCCTTTGTAGTCTGGACGTGAACAAGGCCAGTGGGCCGGACGGAATACCTGCCAGAGTCCTAAAAAGTTGTGCTCCAGAGTTGTCACCTGTACTGACTCGCCTGTATCGCCTTTCCCTCAAAACCGGAGTGGTGCCAGTGTCCTGGAAGCTTGCTAATGTGCAACCTGTACCCAAAAAGGGGAGCCGTGCCGATCCTGCCAATTATAGACCAATCGCCTTAACCTCCATACTGTGTAAAGTAATGGAAAGGGTACTCAACAACAAGTTGCTGGCATACCTTGAAGACAATGAGCTCCTCAGTGACCACCAGTATGGCTTTCGCCGTGGTCGGTCCACCGGAGATCTTCTTGTGTATGTCACGCACTGTTGTGGCGAGGCCATTGAGAAACACGGTGAAGCCCTTGCGGTATCCCTCGACATCTCAAAGGCCTTTGACAGGGTCTGGCACGCTAGTCTGCTAAGCAAGCTTCCCGCGTTCGGTGTCCCTGCCGGTTTATGCAACTGGATTTCCGACTTCTTGAGTGAGCGGTTGATCCGAGTGGTCATCGATGGCTGCTCATCGGATCTTATGGCAATTAATGCCGGTGTTCCTCAAGGGTCTGTTCTTTCTGCGACTCTTTTTCTGATGCATATCAATGACCTACTTCAGCTGGGAGCAGTTGGGTACGCGGATGACAGCACAGTCTCAGAGAGATACTTATCCAGTTCTAGAGCTGACAGGGACGAAATTGCCACTCTCAGAAAGGCCATGGTAGAGCGCATAAATTTGACCTTAAATCTCGTTTCCCAATGGGGTGACGACAATCTGGTCAAATTCAATGCTCTGAAAACACAGGCTTGTCTTTTCAGCGCTAAAAGGAGCCCTTTTGAATTGACCCCTACTTTCCGAAGTACATCTGTGCCAGTTACCAGTCGCCTGGAGCTTTTGGGCATGGAGTTGACGTCAGACCTCAAATTCGGCTCAACCATCGAGTCCAGAGCTCAGACTGCAGCAAAAAAGCTGAGAATCCTATACAAAGTGAGGCGGTACTTCACGCCTGGACAGCTTCTAAATCTGTATAAAGCACAGGTCCGTTCTTGCGTGGAGTATTGCAGCCACTTGTGGGATGGCTCTGCAAAGTACCAGCTTGCTGCATTGGACTCGATCAAGCGCAGAGCTAAAAGGCTTATAGGCGACGAGGTGCTGGTGAACAAGCTTCATAGCCTGGCTCATCGGCGAACTGTTGCTTGCCTGTCGGTTTTCTACAGATTGTACTTCGGGGAGTGTGCGCAGGAGCTCAATGACCTGATTCCTCCATCTCCCTTTCACTACCGGTCTACCAGACGCACGGCTGGGTACCACCCACACTTGGTTAATATACCGTCTTGTCGTACCAAGCGCTTCTCTTCCACATTTATTGTGCGCACAGCCAAGCTGTGGAATTCTCTGCCGGCTTCTGTGTTCCCTGCCACTTATGACCTTTCAGCCTTTAAAGCACGAGTAAATAGGCATCTTCTGGGCTCGCTCGTCCCATCTTAGACCTCATCTATCGCTTACCATCAGGCGAGATCGAGGTCAAGAGTGGGCCCATCGGTAATAAAAAAAAAAAAAGAACATGTACCCCCAGTCCGTTTAAACAAAGTACCTCTAAAACGTGATTCTAAATTTAAGTACGTAGGACACATAGTAACTGAGACCCTACAGATATCGAGCGAGAGCGAAGGGCGTTGTCGGTTCGTGCTAATTATGTTGGTGCATATATTTGCGTGGTGTACAGTAGACGTAAAATTGACACTGTTCACAGCCACTTCACATGGCCTACTGCCAAAGCTTTTACACCAGCGCTCTATGGACCAACTACACGCCACGGGCCTACAACGCTCTTCGCATACAATATAACAATGCTTTCAGAATTCTGGTGGGGCTCCCACGTTTCTGTAGCGCTTCAGGCGTGTTTGTTGACGCAAGAGTCGACGATTTTTATGCCATAATGCGTAAAAAAGCAGCATCTCTGAGATGTGTAGCATCAGAGATGCTGCTTTTTTACGCATTGCGCATCCAGGGGAGCGCCAACGGAATTCTGAAGATGATATCAGAAAGGCCGGAGTCTGCATTGTTAGGGAGGCTACTTGACTTCACGTGACGAGATGACGCAATGTTTTTATTTTTGTTTTTATCTATATTATTGTTATTTTATTTTTAGAAATTATTGGATTTTATTTTATTTGTATGTGAATTTAGAGAATGACTTGAACGCTAATTATAAGACCTTTGTTACCAACATTACATGGACATTTTTTTAATTTTGAAATAAATGTATTCTATTCTACATATATTAAAGAAATACTTATGTATGTCTTGTATGGCATAGTTTGTTGTTCAAAAATTGTTCACCAAAATATAATGAAAACAAAGTGATAGACAGTTTTAAAGACACAGTGATATTGAACGTGAAATATTTAAGTGATTTGTACATAATTAGCAGACTTATACCGTTTTAAAATTGCTTACTCGTATAGTGTTCTAAAAAGTACCTAGAATTTGTTTAGTATGAAAACCGTAAGTACAGTGCACCTTTTAATCTTTTTAAGTGGACCAATAGCCATAACTTAGTTTTCTTTTAGCATATCTAGATAGCCTAGGTTGAGACTAGCTAATTTTCATAGTCACCTAGAAAACCCACTTAATTGATGTTTTAATAAGTTTTGTACGCTCTCTTTGTGTTTAAATATATTTGTCTTTTCTTTTATTTATTTGAAATACAGTCACATTCACGAAAACACTAAATTTAATTAGGCCCCTAGATAGACTTCAGAGCTCAAATTACACTCTTACACTCACTGTAGCAACTCCTGAAATAGTAGACTGTAAAATCAAATCTTAATAGAATTTTTATATAATAGCTCATTTATACGATCATAGTTTTTCAGCCACAATAGGTACACACATAGTTAGATTTGAGGAGATAGGTAATTTCATGTGGTTTGTAATGATAGGTCAAATGTCATAGTTTGTTATTGTTTTAATAGAATTTATAAACCTTTTGCACATATCGTCTGATAAAAATAAAGTTGACTTCGGTAAGTGATTTGTGGTGCTCGTTATGGTAAAGTTTCGTTGGATCTAAGCGGGCAAGGCCTGGTGCAGATACCAGGAATCTACAGGTGTAGGACGTCAGCGCCGCTAGGACACTCCTGAACACATCCAGAAATCTAGACACGTACTTAAGCTTCGTACCCTGCGATCACGCCCGTCCGGCACAAAAATTGTTAATTTAAGATAATTTTATTGTTTACGAAATTGTTTCCTGATTATGTTTTTTCGATTATACCATTTCGATTATACATCATAATAAGTTTAACTGTATTGAATTAGTAAATAATATTTTTTACATTGTACCTAGAACAGTAATACGACGTGAGGTGCGTGCTTACCCTCTGTTTGCGACAACTACATGCCGAACAAACGCTGGTCAGCGAGCCCCTCTCAGTCGACTAGTTAAAATTTATAATAACCACTTTTCTGAGTTGGATATCTTCTTTTTGTCCCATAGTAATTTTAAGAAAAAGATTATTCAATGTTTGAGTGAAAGTACTTAAATATAGGTTTAAAATGTAATTTAGTGCCTAAGGTACTTAAGTGTAATCATACTTACCTAATTAATTTATAATGTACACAAGTATACTGTGGAAATGCTGTGGATTGTACATTCACCCATACTTTGTAATATTTTATTTGTAATACTTACTGTACAATTGTTTGTTTCCCAAATAAATAAAATAAAAAAAAATAAAAATACCTACTGAGACAATAACAGACATTTGTAAATGCTATTGCCCAAATTATGCGCAACTACTTTCAAATTGATTATATTTTGTTAAATACAAAATGTGCTAATAGTTTGAACGAGATACAGACAGCAGTTTTTGAGATATAGGTAGAACATTTTCAAAAACCGCAAATATAACTTTGTCTTTTATACAAACACTATTAAAAACAAAGTTATTTATCGCTACTAATTGTTTGCCGTTGGTCTCAGCTATCATTTATGAATCTCTGACAGTCTTAACGGA
Organism: Tholera decimalis; assembly: GCA_943138885.2. Classification (NCBI taxonomy): domain Eukaryota; kingdom Metazoa; phylum Arthropoda; class Insecta; order Lepidoptera; family Noctuidae; genus Tholera; species Tholera decimalis. Next base: position 52,849,716 of record OW964548.2, on the reverse strand, counting down.
TAGTCAACAGCCAGAAAATCTGATACCAATCTTACCAAGAGGTATCGTGTTACCCAGCTACTGGGCTGTGGAGGACCTATCTGACCCGAGCTATTCTTAATGATTTCAAACTGAAAAAATAATAGTATGGAACACCTTGGGTAAAGTTTTTCATGTTATGTTCCATGCAATTATGTCAAGACACCCAAAATAGCGAAATAGAAGAAAGTAAGCAGTGAAAAGTTGTATTTCCGTGATCACTTAAAGGTTACCAGAGTCGTCTAACTGGATCTTTTTAACTCCTTTGAGCAGAGATATAGAAACTAAGGTTATAATGCTCAGGTTTTGAAATACAGAAATTCATCTAAGAAAATAATAACACAGCATTGAGAAATCTCACAAAACAAAATACAGAGCCGTATACTTGTGGATGGAGCCATCTAGCGGAATGTAACTGAACTCTTTAGTTGCACCAACAGTTAAAGTCATTGAAATTCACTTGTGTTGATCGTGCAACCGTCTTACTAATGCACAGTGCCGGTAGATGGACCTACTATATTATAATACAGGGTTGACTTTATTATGGATTTTGTAACTTTCCATTAGCAGCTGGTATCTTCAGCAGTCCGTTATTTGTGATTCTTTGTTCGACACTTACCTACTTCAATTAACAATTTATTCTTTTATAAAACACGGATACAATTCATATGCATATAACACTTAGGTAATAGTATGTCATGAACCAAGCATGATTCAATGTCCTAAATGATGCCCACTATTTAAAATGTACTCTGTGATGATAGCCCATTAAAGTGCAAAAGCCGAATCCCAAATTGACGTATTATCGGTATTATCATATTCAATGTCATATTACCGCCATCTCAGTATCCAGAAATCGCCATCAATACAGAAAGAACCCCAGAAGCCGTGAGTGCGCCTAATACTGAAGCAACATAAACTACTCCTAAATGGAGTAGTGTGACGTGCAGCTAGGGCTTTCAATACCGGTATTCCGGGATCCCGTAATACCGTGATCACGGATTTAATTTTGGCCTTTTACAATACCGGTATTGACGCCCCAATACCGTGATTACGGTATTACAAATATTAGATCTGAAAATGTATGTGATCTTATTCTCATACTAGTTTTCCCCAGTGCAAGCGTCTCGCTGTAGTCTTTAACCGAAATCGAGCTGTACTTATGTCGTTTTTGTTATTGTCAGTCAGTTTCGCAAAGGCGACGGGATAACGTACTATAGTACGGTACTTCTGACTCCACAAGATTGTATTTAAGAGCAAGTTGCTGGTGAACAATCCTAGCTACAAGGTTGTGTCTATGCAAATAGTCTCCGTCCATAATTGCACAGCCAAAACCTTCGGTTTCCCCAAAGAGGTCACCAAAACGTAGCCAGGCTACGGACGCTAATGTATCTACTTCAGACCCATGAAGGGCCCGGTTATAGCGTCCGTGAAGCTCCTTGCTCTGCCATACTTCTTTGCGGTCATTAGTATCTAATACTACAGGTTTGCGCCAATTCTCGCTACCTAAGGAGAGCGGAGTGAGGCCTTTGTCCACCGCTATCACATCTCGATGCATACCCACGTCGGCTTCTAGGAAATATTCCCTAAGACTGCATACCTCGTGGTTGTGCAGGGTCTTTGCATTTAAAAAGCCACGACCCCCGCACTTCCGCGGGATATACAGCCTCATCACCGATGAACGTGGGTGATGCATCCGATTTGCAGTGGTGCAAGTGCAGTGCAGTTTGCAGTGCTACTGAAGGTTTCCGTTACCTTCAGTAGCTCCATCAATTGCAAGTTGCTGGGGGCAAAAAGTTTCAAATCATCTATGTAAAGCAAGTGTGATATGACCTGACTACCTCTTCTGAACTGGTAGCCTTGCCCCGAACCCTCCAGCTGAGAGGGTTGAGAGACAGACAAAACCACAGTGGGCTCAGACTGTCGCCTTGAAAAATACCACGCTCAATCCTAATCGGTTCGCTGTTCTCCTGGATCTGTCGACATCCTGGGTAGCAGAGGACCGTCTTCCATTGCCCCATACATGACTCAAGGAAAGTGCGTAGTATTGGATTTATATTATACAACTCCAACACCTTCATGAGCCATGTATGTGGAACCGAGTCATAGGCCTTCTTCTAATCTATCCAGCATGTCGACAGATTCCTTCGCGAACGACGAACCTGTTGGTTAATGGCAATATCAATGAGGAGAAGCTCCTTAGTACCGCGGGACCCGTTCCCACATCCATTTTGAGAAGCAGACATGATTAAATTTGTATCAATGTGGTTATTAATTTTGGCTCTCATAATGGATGTAAGAACTTTATAGACCTTCGGTAAGCACGTGATCGATCTATAATTTTTAGGTTCCGCAGTACTGCCTGATTTATGGAGCAGGTGGGTTATTCCTGTAGTTAGAAATTGAGGTAGCGATCCTAACTCTAAGGAAGACTGGAACTGAGTGGCCAAGTGAGTGTGCGAGCTTTGAAACCATTTTATCCCTCTTTGGGAACTTGACATGAGCTACCCGACATGCTGTTACAGCTCCACAGTACAGGACCAAATGGGTATCGGTGAAGTCTTCACTATTGTCAAAATAATTTGACAGCAGTGAATCTAGAGCACACACTAGCGCCCTTTTTTTCTTATGCATGGGTAAACGAGGCAGACGAGGTCTAAGCTCAGGCTGTGTGGAGCGATACTCCCATAATGCATCCTCTAAAGCACTCCTCAATCTGTCACTGCACTGGGTATTCACGGTTATAGCCTCGTCATCATCATGTTCACTGACGTGGTCGGGTCGCGGTGAGATACTGGGTTGTAGTTGCACCGCGGCCAGTGGTGAAGCAGATGAGACACGGCTGCACCGTGATTCGAGGCGTAGTCTATCAAGTACGGTGTCATCCAACATACGGTTACGCTGGATGACCCGCACCTGATCCGATAGTCGTTGGGCCGAAACGTTGACAGCTGTTAATTATTATTATTATTTTCAATAAATAAGAACAATAAACATTGATTTGAAAAAAAAAACACCTATTTTATTGCTTTTATTAATGTCCTAATTGAACTTGCGTTTAATACCGGATTACCGGTATTGATACCGGGATCACGGTATTGACTTTTCCAATACCGGTATGGATACCGGTATTGAAAAAATCCGGTATTTGAAAGCCCTACGTGCAGCCGATCAGTTGTTCTGTGAACGTTATATCGTGTGACGTCTTTTACTGGTGTCCAATTTATTTAAATTATGACGTCTTGTGTCGTTCCTACCTGTAAAAATGCAGCGGGGCCAAAAAAAACATGATGGGATTACATTTTGTGTTTACCACTACGTCGTAGCACTATTTTAGTGCTTTTGGTTTGCACTATTATTGAGATTATATTTAAGGTAGCGGAGATTTACTTCAGACAGCACTTTGGAGAATAAGTTAGGGAGAGCAATGACAAGGCGTGAAGTCGCAGTAATGAATGTGGAATGAATGTTCTTTATTAAAATAGAATTGTGTATATATAATTGTAGTGTTTACATTAGTTTAACAGTGGTCACTGTGTGAGAGCGCGGCCCTCCGCCCGCGTCTCATGTAACTGTTGACATTATATTTAATTTATAGTATTTATAATAATATTCCTTTGTGCATTGTATGAGCGATTGGTTATCAAAGTGAAGGGTTTGCTACTTTTGCTACAGGACTCCCATTCAAGCGAAGCGTACCGGCAGTTTGATGATACGTCCTGAGCGCGTCTGCTTGTTTTCAGCGGGAAGTGACGTCAGGCTTGCTCTTGGTACTTCTGTTTTCTTGGTATCGCTGACTGTAACTGGTGTGGTAGGTGGTAAAGTTTCTTCTGAGATAACGTATGCAGGTTTCAATCGATCTATCGAAATGTTTGCTTGCCGATCGGGTAACTGTATTGTGTAAACTTTTTCTGTTCGGCTTATCACTCGGTAGGGTCCTTCGTATGGTGTTTGAAGTGGTTTCTTGACTGCGTCGGTTCTGATAAACACGTGGGTGCACATCAAAAGGTCTTGATGAATGAATATGGTTTTTTTGTTGCTGTGGTGTTTGGTAACGGCTTGCGGCTTGTTTACTTGAATTATATCACTACTCTACAAGGGCATAAAACGGCCAACCCGGGTCAAAGGTGGATCATTTGCTATCCAACCTTTGAAGTGAACACACGTTAACAGCTACAGCAAGAAAAATCCCCTGAAGATGGATACTACTGCAGATGGAGCCGCTCAAATCATTGCACTGATTTGCACTTAGTGCTATGTCGGAGCACTACTTTAGTGCTATGGTTGATGCACTATTTTTAGAGATTATGTATTTAAGGTAGCGGAGATTTACTTTAGACAGCACTATGGAGAATAAGTTAGGGAGGGCAATGACAAGGCGTGAAGTCGCAGTAATGAATGTGGAATGAATGTTCTTTATTAAAATAGAATCTATACTAATATTATAAAGCGGAAAAGTTTGTTAGTTTGTTTGTTTGTTTGTTTGTTTGTTTGCTTGAACGCGCTAATCTTCGAAAGTACTGGGTGGATTTGGATGAAATTTGGTATGGAAGTAGATTGAAGCTTGAGGAAGGTTATAGGCTACTTTTTACCCGACTGCAAAAAAGGAGAGTTATGTTTTTACCGTGATAGAATCCACGGGAGCGAAGCCCCGCGAGAGTACTAGTTGTATATATATAATTGGTAATGTTTACATAAGTTAAACAGTGGTCACTATGTGAGCGCGCGGCCCTCCACCCGCATCTCATGTAACTGTTTACATTATATTTAATTTATAGTATTTAGAAAAGTATTCCTCTTTGTTCATTGTATGAGCGGTTGGTTATCAAAGTGAAGGGTATGCTACGTATGCTACAGGACTCCCATTCAAGCGAAGCGTACCGGCAGTTTGATGATACGTCCTGAGCGCGTCTGCTTGTTTTCAGCGAGATGTGACGTCAGGCTTGCTTTCGGTACTTCTGTTTTCTTGGTATCGCTGACTGCAACTGGTGTGGTATTCTTGGTTGATGATAGAGTGTCTTCTGAGATAACATATGCAGGTTTTAATCTATCGAGCGATATGTTTGCTTGCCGATCGGGTAAGTGTACTGTGAAAACTTTTTCTGTTCGGCTTATCACTCGGTAGGGTCCTTCGTATGGAGTTTGAAGTGGTTTCTTGACTGCGTCGGTTCTGATAAACACGTGGATGCACTTCAAAAGGTCTTGATGAATGAATACAGTATTTTTGTTGCTGTGGTGTTTGGTAACGGCTTGCGGCTTGTTTACTTGAATTATGTCACGTAGTTTCTCAACGTAGGTATAATCCATAGTAGGTGTGCTGGTATTTCCTGTGTTAAATTCATCAGGTAATCGTAGATTACCGAGAGAGACCGTAGGTAAGTTCGGCTGCGCTTACTCCGGTGTCGGTGTTTAGAGAGGCTCGTAGACCCATTAAAATTGTTGGGAGCTCGTCTATCCAGGAAATTGCGTTTGCCAGTTTCGCGCGTAATGCGGTCTTAAGGGTGCGATGCCATCTCTCGATTATGCCGTTGCTCTGTGGGTGATAAGCTGTTGTGCGAGTTTTCTTTATTCCCAATAGCTTTATCAGGTTTTGGAAAAGTTGTCTTTCGAATTGGCGGCCTTGGTCGCTTGTTAGTGTGGTCGGACATCTAAATCTTGTGATCCAGTGTTGGTAAACGATTTGGGCTATGCGATCAGCTGATATTTCGTCGGTAGGAATTGTTTCGGGCCACTTAGTTAATCAGTCGATCATTGTAACTAAGTATCTATGTCTTTGAGAAGTTGTAGGTAGAGGTCCTACGATGTCAACGTGTAAATGTTAAAAACATTCGGTCGGCGGGAAAGATGCGATGTTTGAGTATGTGTGTCGTTGAACTTTGCTTTTCTGACAAGGTATGCACGTACGAGTCCAACAGCTGATGTCTGCGGTCATTGATGGCCAGAAATATTTTTGTGTGATAAGTTTGCGAGTCGTGCGCGTACCAGGGTGACTGATATTGTGCACGCTGTTAAATACTTGTCTTCTATATTGTTCTGGTATGTACGGTCGTGCGTAAGTAGTAGAGGTTTCGCAGAATAACTCGAGGTCGCTGTTGGGTATAAATATTTTCTTGAGACGAATGTTGTCTTGTGATAATAATTGTTTGATGTTGGTATCCTTTTCTTGCGCTCTGGCTATGACGGTATAATAGATTGTTGGTGGGCAAGAGATTGTTTCTATGTGGCTAAGTGTGTCGGCGACGACGATTGGTTTACCGCTTACGTGACGTATATCGGTCGTAAATTCGCTGATAAACAAAAGTTGCCTTGTTCGCCTGTGGTTTCTGAGTTTAAAGGAGTCTTTGACATTACATGTCAGCGGTTTGTGATCCGTAAATCATTGAGCCGTAAATATAATAAGATTGCGTCCTTCGAATATCTTGTGGAAGTGTTTGACTGCCATGTAGATTGCAAGTAGTTCACGCTCGAATGTAGAGTATTTCTTTTGCGATTCGGTGAATCTCTTGGAAAAATATCCGAGCAGTTGCCATGTTTTATGTATGTATTGTTGAAGTACTGCGCCAGCTGATGTGTTGGATGTGTCGCAGAATAAAGCGATTGTTGTGGGCGTTTGGTATATGATCGCGATAGAAATTGATCATACCAAGAAATCTTCTCAGCTCTTCAATGGTAGTCGGCTTGGGATAGTTAGTGATAGCTTCGACTTTATGTTTTGGAGGTTTGATACCTTGTGCTGATACTGTGTTACCAAGGAACTGAACTTCTGATTGGCCTAGGTTGCATTTAGCAGGGTTAATAGTGATGCCATTTTGTTCGAGTCTCTTGAGTACAATATGAAGGTGTTCTCGGTGTTGGTTTTCATTTTCCGATGCCAGAAATAGATCGTCGATGAATGGGAAAACAAAATATAATCCTCGTAGGACTTCATGGATATACCGTTGAAATGTTTGTCCCGCGTTCTTTAGACCAGGGCACATACGTGGGAATTCATATAGTCCCATCGGTGTGATGATTGCAGTTTTTTCTATGTCTTCTTCTCGGACATTCAGTTGTTAATAGATCAAGCAGAATAGATCAACAGAGGTAAGCACGGTTGAGATCTATCGTAGAGAAGATAGTTTTACCAGATAGATGATGCGTAAAATCTTTGATGCGTGGCACGGGATATCTGTCTGGTACGGTGATAGAGTTGAGTCGGCGATAGTCACCACAAACTCTGATATCGCCATTCTTTTTAGGCACGATATGAAGAGGTGATGCCCATGGACTCTTGCTAGGTCTGCATAATCCTTGTTCTATCATGTTTTCAAATTCCTTCTTGACTATCTCGAAGTGATGCGGTGGAATGGGTCGGGCGTGGCAGTGTACCGGTGGTCCGCGAGTTTCAATACAATGTTGCACATTGATGTTGCAGTTCAATTGCATTGATGTTAATCGCGTTATTTCCGGATATTGAGCTAGGATGTCGTGGTATGACTGCGCCATGTCAATACAGCGTACGGTAGGAACATCTGTTACACGTACCGGGACATTGACCTTTAAGCTCGTGATGCCGTCGATAAGTCAGTGGTTTTTCAAGTCGGCGATAAGTTGATGGTACTTGAGAAAATCGGCTCCGAGTATTGGTTTCGAAACATCTGCTATTATGAACTTCCATTTGTACGGGCGTCGTAGGTTGAGGTTGAGAGTTAATGTTTTTTCGCCATACGTGCTGCCGTGATTCTTTAAAAGGCAGCCTGACAATTTACCGATTTTGAATTAAACATTTAGCGACATCAGGAAAAAAGGCGCGTCGACCTATCTAACCCCTTTTTCTGAAACTTATTTAGCTTTAGAGATATTTTTTTCATAAAAAGCTGTGAAGTGGTTTTGATACCAGTGCCAAATTTATAAAAACTCAAAATCGGTAAATTTCAGATGACTGCCTTTTAAAGAATCACGGCAGCGTAGCTATTTTTGTGTTGTTCGCAGCGTAAAGTTGAAATGGTAGTGGCGTTGCGACTGGACCCTTTCTTCTCGGTAGCATGGATATATTTGCTCCCGTGTCGACCAAGAAAGTTTTTATCGGTGATGTATAGGCGGTGTGAATTCTCTTGAACGCCGGTTTCCGCCTCTGCCAACGTTCGGTCTAGTTTTCCGAGTTTTGTTTGTTGAAAGAGCAGGGCGATGTGCAGTGTCTAGCTTGTTCCTTGAAACGTCGGTGATAATAGCAGTGTGGTGATGGTGATGTTTCTCGGCTTCGCGATCGTGATGCGCTACGGCGCGACGGTGATGGCGCGGCGGTGGCGATAGTTGTAATCATACGACGGTCTTGCTTTTAGATCGGCTATTTCTAACGAGAGTTTTCTTATTTCACTGATGAGATACTGCGTATCGGACTGCGGTGCTGATGTAGGTGCTGCGAATGAGTGTACGGTTGCGACTTCTCTTGATGTGGTCTTCTCCATCATTTTGTTGGCGAGTAGAGCGAGTTCTTCGAGTGTCTTAGTGCTGAATGATTTACTGACCTCAGGTATGTCTGGTTCGGGTTTTCTCCGCTTTAGATGTGTCCGTCTTGAGGTTTTCTCCGCATCAGGCGTTTCTCCGCGTCAGATGTGTTCGGTTAGGGGTCACCACTTTAGCGCTATTTTGTAGCACTATTTTAGTGCTTTTGGGTTGCACTATTATTGAGATTATATTTAAGGTAGCGGAGATTTACTTCAGACAGCACTTTGGAGAATAAGTTAGGGAGAGCAATGACAAGGCGTGAAGTCGCAGTAATGAATGTGGAATGAATGTTCTTTATTAAAATAGAATTGTGTATATATAATTGTAGTGTTTACGTTAGTTTAACAGTGGTCACTGTGTGAGAGCGCGGCCCTCCGCCCGCGTCTCATGTAACTGTTGACATTATATTTAATTTATAGTATTTATAATAATATTCCTTTGTGCATTGTATGAGCGATTGGTTATCAAGTGAAGGGTATGCTACACGTGTAACTAGCGCATTCACTTATCGTCTTATTTAATTACTGAATTAAATGTTTAGTTTGTAATTGTTAAAGAGAATGATGCATCGATCTTGTTACTGTTGCCAATATAAGAGTTTAATCAATATAAGACTTTAATCTTACTTAAAAAAGAAAGGTTATCAGTGCGACCTGTATAATATATGTAATTATGTATATAATATTGTTAGAATTGCATAACATTCATAATACTGTTACTGTGACTAACAGAGTACCTATTAAGATTACGAAACAAATTTACATAATTTTTGGTATGTGTGTGTTGTGTGTATGTGAGGGAGGAAGGGGAGGGGTGTATGAAATTACGTTTCTATGTAACATTATAACTATCTAAAATTTTTGCTTCCCTGCTGAAGAATTTACCCCTAAAACGGACAAATAATGTCTGAGCTAGCAACATTACGCGGGTGGGAAGTGAGGCTAGCGGGGGACACTTGTCTTGTATTTGGACACAGAGCGTGGCTTGCAATTACAGTTGAACGCGGTTTCTGGGGTTCTTTCTGTATTCTGAGACCGCCATCTACATACAATTAAATGAAGGTAGTTGTGAATTTGCATGGAAGTAAAATTATTATTACTGTGTAACGAAGTAAACAATGCGCGCACGACTAATACTATCAACTACACGCGTAGGGTCTCATCGCATACGCACACATACGCGCTCTGCGCTAGTATAAAAGACATGCTCGGCTCGCCTAGCGTCAGCCCCGCCCGATCACTATGTTCGGCAAGCCAATCCCTTGGGAGAAGCGAGCCAAATACTTAGGTGTGATCCTCGACCAGTTCCTTAACTTCAGTGAGCACATAAAGTCGGTTCGCTCGCGAGCCGCTTTCGCTCTCGGTAGGCTCCACGCCTTGCTGAATAAACACAGTAAGCTCTCCCTTAGATGTAAAATCCGCATCTACACGACATGCATACGTCCTATCATGACGTACGCCTGTCCGGTGTTTGCTCATGCCAGTCCCAATCAGATCCATAGGATGCAAGTCATTCAGAACCGTTTTCTCCGAAAGGCCACGGGCGCGCCCTGGTTCTGTAGGAATGAGGATCTCCACGTAGACCTCAAACTCCCGACCATAAAGCAAGTGTTGAAACGCATGTCAGTGCGTTACTTCACCTCTGCTGATACCCACACTAACCCCCTGATCGTATCGGCCGCCCGATACAGACCCTCCAAGATTTCTCGGGTTCGTCGCCCGCGTAACGTCCTAGACGAGCCTGACGACCCCACCACCATCCGACAAGAGAGCAGTAGGGAAACCAGCACTCTTAGAAAATACAGATACAAAACGCGTTCCGTATTCCGGCCTCGCCGACGAGGCCCATGCCCCGACGTCCGCGTACTTGTAATGAAAATCCTCCCCGACCTTTGCCAAACGAGCCAGCCCGCGATGCTGAGCCAGTAGCAATAAATACTCCCGTAAATAATATGACCCAGCCTGTCCCTTTGCTGCCCTCCCAAAATGACCCCGCTATGCCGAGGCCCGTACTCCACAGGGAGTGCCCTTAGCGTGCGGTCATTAGTTTTTAAGTATATTTTAGTTTGTAAGCCCTGGCTGGGGGCCTTTAATTTATTAGAGGTCACCACAGGACAGACCGGTTAAGTAGTACATTAGCCGTATAGAGCTAAACTACGAGTGGCCCTACCTAAAAAAAAAAAAAAAAAACGCCTAGCGTCAGTTCGACTCTGCGAGGGCTTTGTATCCGACGATTCGGAACTACTCCCTAGCAAGTTGAGCGCTCTGCTTATAATACGTCACTCCTGGTGGTACTTTCGTAACACGGAATATTGCCAGTGTGTCATATTATCCGTGGAGTTATTTAGCTTTCAGCGCCTCACGCTTTTATTTACCTTTTGGTAGTTAGCTTACTTAAATTTTGCAAGTCATTGTTGATAATCCTGTTTTCTCATATTTTTTTAGTTTCATGTTTGCATTGTATAATTAAGTAAAAATAGCATAGTATAAACATATTTTCTAAATCGCCTAGCTGGCACTAGCTTATTAGCTTTACTTCTTTTTTTGTATTACCTACCTTTCTTAGTGTAATCTTGGCTTAGCAACTTTTTTCGTATAACATTCTTGTGTATCGTGTGTTAAACTTTGAATATAGGTCTTGAGTATTTCTGCTTGGAGTATTATTTACGAAGAACCCCACTACAACTGTATATTATTTTTTTCCTTTTATGTGTAATATTATTCTTAGAAAATCCGTAAAAAGTCAAAATATTTAATTTCTCGTAGGCCTTATAAGACTTCAGAATAACTGCACAGTTCGTATTGGTTGTTTCCTATGGAGAGGGCGACCCAGGGGGAGGACACTCCTACATTAGGTTCAACGACAAACGAGACAGCGCCATCTTCATTTCTTAACCATGAAACCATTACATAGTTTTCTCTAGGTCGCAATAGATGTCTCTGTAATATAATTTATAAACATTTTTAATTTTCGCATTTTAGGTTAATATCAATATAATCAACTTTAAATATAACAATTTTGTCATGATTATCACTAAAATCTATTTTATATATAATGGCAACATTATAGCAACACTGCCATTATGTATATTTGTCTCAACATCTGACAACACAGCGCAAATATGAAAAATGGTCGCCGTCATTTTATGTGTAAATCCTAGATTATGAGATAATTTATTCGATAAAAACGTTGAGTTAAAATTACTCCTCCATTTCGTTACGAAGATTGTTATCCAGAAACTTGTTTTGTTTACTTACTACGCGATATAGACGCTATTTTGTGTTGTGTCTGAGTGAATGTTCATCATTGCTACAATGCGGTTCCGTTGCATATTTGGATGTGAAGGCAAAGGTAAGTATTTTATAAACTATTATACTATTTTAAATTTACAAGCTATAAAAGTACAAACCCGCCGTCCTTGCTCTTTTTATGTACTTTTATAATTAATTTGACAATGGAACTTAGTCCCCAAAACAAATAAGTTTCATATTACTCGATTATAAAGTCCTATATCTCAAAAGGAAAAACAAAATACCCATTTAGTTGTGGTCTGTTAGTCATTTGTTATAATTATACTTCTTATTGCGATATTTTTTTGTAATGTACCAAAGTTTTAAGGTATATACTACTCATATATGGATCAGCATGAGCCACAAAAAATCGCACTTTTCGCTAATATTTCATTAACATTATACTTGTGAAGGATGTATAGATGTTTGTTACTCAATCATTACAGAACACATGATTGGATCTCGGTGAAATTATGCACCAGAATACTTTATAATAATTAATAATAATTCAGCATATTCCATTCCCACTGCATGGACACAGGCCTCCTAGAGAGGAATAGAGATTAGAGGGATACTTTATAATCTAGAATAACATACAGGCTACTTTTTCTGGTATAAAATTCCTGTGGAATATTTTTTTTAAATTCGACCGTCCTGTTGGTCTAGTGGTCAGTGGCCCTGACTGCTATGCGCAAGGTCGTGAGTTCGATTCTCACCCAGGACAAATGTTTGTGTGATGAGCACGATCATTTGTTCTTTGTCTGGGTGTAATTTATCTATAATATGTATGTATTTACAAATATATATGTATGTTTATCAGCTTTCTAGTACTCATAGCACAAGCTCTGCTTAGTTTGGAATATTATATTATATATTATTATTATTAAAATTCCATGCAGGTAAAGCCTCTGGCAAAAGTAGGCTTTTCAATAAAATAATCATAGATTTTGTTTCTTTCAGACTCACTGCATAACAAATTTCCTGACCGTTATAAAACTTGGATCGGTATTGTTGGTGGAAAGCCTGATACTATCTGACTTGGACTTGTTTATGAAGGTGTGGATATGTCATAAGCATTTTACTGACGATAAAAAAAATCGATGTAATCGTCTAAATGCATTTGCTCGGTAAGTTTAACTCTTTCCAACTACGTAGATAAAAATGTTAGGTACATATAAACCATATTAATTAAAATTACATTTTCATTATATTCCTGTTTGTATAACGGTGCCTTGTTTATGTTTATTTAGTACTAGCATTTTGCTCCACTGTTTCATCCGCATTCCTGTAGAACACTACTGATCTGTCTTTGTAGCATGTAGTGTGATGTTTTATAGCCTATCTTACTTTCTGATAAAATAGTTTAATGTTAGTGACAGATTTATAAAATTGAGGCAGTTGTTTTAGAGTTTACATTACTGAAAAATCTTTCTTCATAATAATTATCAGTATACATTAATCCACATTTTTATTCCGTTATAGGCATATCCAGAGTTCAGCAGCCTGTGGGTACCAGTGATAGTCAACCTGCTGCTTGCCTTACTGTTGGTTTAGGTAAATATTAAATTTTTATAATCTTACTTATCTATGTTACACCACAGCTCCAGAATGCAAAGGCAAGAGTAGGAACGGGATGACCTAAATAGATTTTACAGTATTATTTTGTTATATTTCAGAGGAATCTGGATATCTCCTGTTGAAGACTACAGTTGTTGCTCGGCCTACTGCTTTTCAACCACCTTCACCTTCTACTGATGTATTAGGTTTGTAATTTAATTTAATTAGTTGTACATAAACTGCTTGGTAACAAATGAATGGATATATGGCGTGATTTTTGGAACAATTGTATTAACTATTATGTATTTATATGTACAATTTTATATTTTTCAGGAGATGTAGATGTGAATAACAGTGTTGCTGTACGTCATGTTTTAGTGGAGCATAACTACTGTGCAAAGCCTAAACACACAAAAAGAGCTTTTAATGGTAAGCTTGCAATTCATAAGTTTATAACACTTAATACTACAAGCTGGTCTGTCCATTGGTTTGGCTATAAAAAATTGCAATTTGTTTTTAAAAAAGGATTTTTTTTAAATATAAGAATAGAGAGCAGTGATGGCGAAAACAGTGATGGCCTTGTGGTAACAGCCTCGACTTACGAGTTGTATGTCGTGGTTTCGAACCCAGCCAGGCGCATTACTCTTTGTCATTTCTCAAAAATGGTGAAGGAAAACATAGTGAGGAAACTGGCATGATCTAGAACTAAAATTTCGAAAACATGCGACATCTACCAACCCACACTGAGCCAGCGTGGTGGATTGTAGCCTATTTCCTCTCACAGAGAGGAGACCCGTATCTCAACAGTGGGAACATTAAAAGGCTGATTATGATGATGAAATAGGTTTAAATCATTTATTCTAAAATAAATAATTCAAAAAATAAATCATCAATTCTAAATTTAAAAAAGACATAACAAGCCACTTACATGAGAACATAAAATAAAATGTAAATTTAAATTAATAAAGTATAGCCGTTATTTTGTTATATGTTCTCTGCTAAAAATATTTTATCAAAAACACGTAGTATCAGATCTCTATTTCCTTTCAATCAAGTGTCAAAATGTTTTAACCCTGCTCTTATCAGTATATTTCCTAAAATGTTACGATTCACTTTGTCTTTAACATAATAAGACTTTCGTGTCTGTACGATATAATAATAACCATATAGGTAATTGTGTTCATTTCTGCATTTTCAGTTGCTTCTGGAACATCCTTCCACAGCATATTGAATGCTGTACGACCATTCCAGAAGAAAGTCAACTATCTGCCAAGGGAGATCAGTATTTGCGCAAAAGGGGCCAATTCTGTGCCTCCGGTGAAAACTGATACAACTCACGCTATATCAAAATTGATTTTTTAAATGCACTTACTTGTATCAGAAAAAAAATCTCTACATTTCTGTCTAATCGACATTTTGATACGACTCATATTTCCAGAGATAGTATGATACAAGTAGGCCAAAAAAAAAAATATTAATATAATAACTTTAAGGAATGTATCTGATAAAAACTAACTTAAATAGTTTTTAATATCTGTATTTTGATCGTTACTATTTTATAGAACGTAGATATTTTTATTGTTTGATCGATTTTCGGAGCGTACAAAACGCATGCTAAATATTATAAAATATTTTTTTTATGGTGACTGGCTGATAATAATGAGGAAGTAGTGTGTCAAGCTTCTTTCACACAGTTCAATTCCTCAAAATGATGTAGTATTTTACCAAGAGACCATGAGAAATTGTGATAGTAGTGACTCTAGGACCGACTACCATAAGCAGAACAAGTTATCTACTAAAACATGGGAGTCTTTAAGTCAAGAATGAATAGGTTACTTCTAAGAAAGCGTGCTCCATCTTCGACCACATCATCACTTACCATCAGGTGAGATGGTGGTCAAACGCAAGCATATTATCAATAAAAAAAAACATCGCGATTTATTAAAAGTCGACTCAGCCTTCAACGCGTATTGAAATCAGTTTTACTAGATTCATCGAATGCAATCTAGTAAATCTGATTCTATAGCTGAAAATAATGTGCGTTGAGAAAATAATGATAACGTTTTAGTACTATACCTACCATTCTCTGAGGAATCAAACCAATATCCAAAGTTTGTTTGGTTTGTGTTTTGGAATGCTATCATACCAAAACACAAAATATGATTTTGACATTTCTAGAAAAGGTAGTAAAAGAAATATCAGGTTTGCTAACTTAGAACGAAGAAGGAAGTATTAGCAGATCATTTGATTAAATAGAGTGGCCCATCTTTTATTTTAATTTAAAAGAAGAATGATCTGTTTTCAATATTACTATATTATGTTAATGTAATAATACTTAATATCATGAGTTTTATCAGAACTTGAAGACTAAGGCTGATATCAGAAACATTGATCCTGATTTCTATTCCTGTGACAAAGAAAATAATCTGTATACCTAGTACTTTTTATAGATTTTTATTTTTATTATTATATTTGGTTCAACATGTTTTTCATTAGGAAACATTGTGTAACATTATAAAAAATGATGAATAACTACCTCATCTTGCTCAATATTCATTAGTTTTAAAAACGTTTACAAATTTTGATAATTTTTGATATAGGGACCTACCTACTGGTATTGTGATATTAAAGCGTGATGTCATTTAATTTGTAAAATTATTAAAAAAAAGTCGTGGGCCTTATTTTAAAAAGACGTCGTTTGAGACTGGTCTTTAGTTAAATGCTATTTCAGTAATATTTAAAAGTGGTACTTGTAAATGTATAACAATTTAAGGTCATTCACTGAATACTGTAATGCTAATTAAGGAGAGAAGCATTTTAGATGCTATTTTTAAAAATAAGTGAATTTTTATCTTAAATATGTGCGGTTTATTTTATAAATAGAGAGTTTAAAATAAAATTTGTTACAAATATCACTTTATATGAAAATGTTAAATATATAACTTTAGTTATAGCATTATACACAAAAATAACATCGTGATAAGTGATATATCTCAATAAATATTAAATTAGGTAAACTTTAAACTGATTTCTAACAAAAAGTTATATTAGATTTGTACAACAACATTTTTCTGGCATCCTAAATGTAGTGTAAATACTAAAACATAGCTTATGATAGCAGTCTTCACGAGAACTGGATGTATGGTGTAAGTTGATATAACTTAATATACATTAGTTTACACAGACATAATATTGGTGCACTTTGATCAGAATCATTTATTCGTAAACATATGTGATAATTATATACAAGATCTTAAAAAATTAGGTAGTGCGCTATGTTTTGTCTATTGACATACAAATTATTACGAAAAAAGTATTATTATACTATTAAATTAAAATATAAATTCGTCACAATATTTCTATGCAAGCAAGTAAAATTTTAAAATTCATAATAAATTTCATTTTATGTCAAAACGTATAGTCAATTTAGAAGATTAATATAAAAAATAAAATACGTAAAACAAAGATATATTAAAAATGTCAAGTATAGGTAAAAATGTCAATATTGTAAAGTTACAGAGATTTGTCTTAAGAAATTCACCTAGAGTGTAATAACATTTTACTAGTAGTAACCAGTTAAGCGTTTTTTTAAACTTCTGCACTGGCATACATTTTATTTCATCGGGTATTTTATTAATATTATTGCGGTGCAATACCAAAGAAGCTTTTCCTCTTAAGAGAAGTTTTACATTTCACACGGCATAAATCATTAGTATACTGAGCACGCATGAGTGTTTTATTTACTGTACATAGTTTCTTGAATAAATGTGGATTAATTTTTACAAATAATGCAATTTCTAGGATGTATAAAGCCGGTTGAGGTAATATTTTTAACTTTTTAAAATAAGGAATGCAACTATCTGTTATTTTTAAATGTTTTGATATAGTTGAGTTTTTCCACAATATTTTCTTGATTTTCTAATAAAATTTTACAAAATCCTGTAATAATAAAAAAACGATGCAACTTGTATTTAACATTAAGTTTCCTGTAAAATTATTGATAATAGTCTTTTTATATGCAATAGAAAATAAATAAAACTTTAAATTGCTCAACTGAAAAGTTGTCATTTTGAAGTTGTATCAGTTTTCACCGGAGGCACAGAATTGTACAACGATCGACTGGCTAATGTAGAGAAGCTATCACAAAATATTGCGTTTAAGCGAGTAGCGACATATGATAAACCAGCTAAATTATTCGTGTATATGCAAAAATAGAAAATAAAGAAAATTTAATTTAATTACATACAGTTGTTTTAATAAAAATCCAATTTTTATATTAACCCTGTATTTATTTACCAGTGCCGAACAATTTTGTTTTAACTATCTTGTGAATATTCAATTGCCAAAATGTTAGTAATTATAAAAGATTCACAAGAAAGTTAGAACAAAATTGTTGGGTACTGGATAAGGCTCAATCTATACTGACTATAGATATGTATGTAGCTATACGTGTATATATATGTATGTAGCTATACGTGTATATATATATCATTAGTTCAGGGTTAAGAAATAGAGATGGCGCTTCAAATTTGGACTGACAGATTTCCCGAGAGTGGGCTCTCTATATCCGTAGTATTATAGTACTCTATGGGGCGACCGCGATGTGAAAGCGACGAGAACTATCAAACAACGCAGCTTGCACGCTGTATAGGGAGCAAATTAGGATGAACTGCGCCATCTAGCGGCATACATTAGAAACCTCTAGGATTAGAATTTCATTCATTTTGTTCCGTAATTTCAGACTTGAGCCGCTAGATGACGCAGCCAATCCTGTCACACTACAATACTTAGTAATTAAAAAAATATAAAACAAAAACAAAACTATTTCTTGCTAGGTATGTCATAAAATTAAAAAATCAACTCAAGTTAAAATAATTGAGTAGTCAAATTAAGGCAAGAATCTCGGAATGAGAGATAGTCAGCTATAAAATTGCATTAACCTGTATTTTGACACCCTAGGCTAAAACTTGTCTCAAAACCTACCTATCGCAGGGTGTTCGCGACCTTAGATATTTCAAGGCCAAAGGTCAAAAAATCGATTTTTACACATTTATTGCAAATATCTCGTTTTCAATGGGTTTTATGCTATTTGTACCTATTACTATAAATATTATAGAAGATTAAATTTTCTACAAATATTGTTTAAACATGTTTTTTATATCTTGAACCATTTCCGAGATAGAAGGCAGAGCGCGCGAAGTTTTTAACCGACTTCTAAAAAAGGAGGAGGTTCTCAATTCGGATGTTTGTATTTTTTTTTATGTTTGTCCACGCATAACTCCGTCGTTTGCCAACCGATTTGAAAAATTCTGATCTTGTTAGAAAGGGTATACTTCCCAAATGGTCCCATGAAAATTTTATCGAAATCGGACAAGCCGTTTCTGAAAAATCAACAAAAGTCTAAAAAAATGTTTACGTTGATGATCTTTTCGTTTACGCTGCATTGCGTTTTATGTTCGCGCATAACTCCGTCATTTACGAACCGATTTGGAAAATTCACTGACCCACTAAAAAGCACGAAAATAAAAACATTTTTGCAAAAACTAAAACCGACTTCCATATCAAAACACTACAAAGTCAAAAATAATTTTAATTTCGGAAGGCGGTGTGAAAAAAGAAAAGAAAATACAAAACCAATAACACCGACTACCGAAATTAAAATTATTTTTGGCTTTGTAGTGTTTTGATATGGAAGTCGGTTTTATTTTTTTCAAAAAAGTTTTTATTAACTATTTAGAGTATCATTCGAGGTCAACTAGGTTATGAGAAAAAGACTTCTGACTTTCTGACTCACCGCTAGCGGGGGACACAGGACCCTGCTTTCCAGAACATCAAACCGTCGTTGGCAAGCAACCTGAGGATCTGGTTCTCCAGCGTCGGCTGGTACTCCCCCTACACCTCCTGGGAGCCGTCTCCCTAGAGCAGGGGTCTTCAACCTTTTTAAAGTAAAGGGCCAAAAATACTTTAATTTTGGTTCGGTGGGCCGCAACACAAGGGAAACATCCTACGAACACTATAAATGTGAAAGTTTGTATGTGTGGTGTATGTTTGTTACCATCTACCGCGAAAACGGCTAAACGGATTGCGATGAAACTTGGAATGTAGATAGCTGAAGTCCTAGAATAGGACATAGACTACCCCGATCATCCCCATATTCCTACGGGATCGGGACTTACATAGGTTAAACCGCAGGGTGCAGCTAATTTAAAAAATAAAAACACTATTCAAATGTTAAACTTATTTATTACAAAAATTATATAAAAAGGAATCAAATATAATCAATGAGATGTTTGACATTGTTTGTTTTTGATTAATTTGTCAATATCTGCCTTTATAGAAGTCGTCGAAATTCTTAAACTGTTCTCAATGTGAACATCGGTGATTCTGGTTCTTGCACGGGACTTCACATTTTTCATTCGAGAAAATAACTGCTCACATAGATAAGTTGTGCCAAACAGACATGCCATTTTCAGTGCATGATCTCTGATTTTAGGAAAATCGGAACTTATGTATTTTGAGTAAAACTCTAACAAACCTAAATTAAATTTCTCTTTCAAAGTAGAGTTGCACTGTAACTATCAATTCCATCTAAACCTCTTCGACAGAAACGTTGAATGGGCAAGCAAACAAATTCAGGATCATTTAATTTTTTCGAAAATCGGTATAACGTGAGTCGAATTGAGTTTTCAGATCTTGCAGCGCAGTAATATATGTATTTGTCCATGTTTGAAATTTCGCAAGACGACATATATGGAAAATGAGTAACATTTTTTTTAATTGACTTATCCAGAAATCCATCTTCATGTCAAACGCTTTTAAAGCGTCAAATAGCTCTTGAATCAAATTATCTTATCCTTGCAGTTTCTTATTTAAATCATTGAGATATGATGTAATATCAGTGAGAAAACCCAAATCACTCAGCCATGCTTCATCAGTGAATTGCTGAACAGCTTTATCCTTACTTTGCATAAATGCTGCAATTTCCTTCCGCAAATCAAACACACGTTTTAACATCTTTCCTCTGCTGTGCCAACGAACATCACAGAAATAAGTTATGTCACCATATTCAGCATTCGTTTCTTTTAAAAACTCCTGAAATTGCCTGTGGTTAAGGCCCCGAGATTTGATAAAGTTAACGGTTTTTACCACAACACCATGACATCTTGAATATTAAGGGACTTTGCACATACATTTTCTTGATGTAAAATGCAGTGGTACTGTACAAAGGAGACATCGGGATTATTTTTCTTTATTAAAGCAACAAGTCCTTCATTTTTGCCAACCATAGAAGGTGCGCTGTTTGTGGTGATCCCAGGCAAGTTTGATAATTTGCTTAATTTTCCTTGAAGATGTGCAAACTTACTGGAATGTTTGAAATCATAATATCGTTTGCGTTTCGCGTGGAATAGATGTGCGTTAGCGCCTCGCCGCATGCTCAGTATGTACATAGGTAGGTACATATGTAACAAATAGATTTTGGGCTTGTCAAGCAAGCGTCCGGGCCGCCAAGAAAGCCACCGCGGGCCGCAAGTGGCCCGCGGGCCGCGGGTTGAAGGCCCACCTAGAGCTTGGCTATGTCTGCCTTGAGGCCGATGTTCTCCTTACGAAGATCCGTCATGGCGGCCATCAGGTGAACAACCTCCATATACAGCTTTGACACTCGTCTGTCGAGGCCTGAGCTGTTCAGCCACTGCCTCCATGATCGAGGCCGATGCCTGGCTGATGGCCCTATCCTTGCAGGATTTCAGCCTCTTGAATGATGAATCGCAGCCTCTTTGCCGCCTGAAGCCTCACCCTCCGCTCCTTATCAGAGCCGCTAAAGGAGTTCTATTTATTGCTGGAAAACTCCGCGTCCGCCTGCCATGCTGACGCGGGTCCGCGTCCCTCGCGGTGAGCCCCCTACCCTTCCTATTGCCTCTGTCCTTTCCCCGCGCATTGGGATCTTAGGGGCTGGGGCTTGCTCTTCGGTGGAGGACGGCCCCAGGTCCCCTCCGATCTGGGACGCTTCTTACGCAACTCCTCAGTACAGGTTGCAGTTCCCTCCTGGATCTGAGATGCCGAGTCAGATTTTGACCCCGGCACCCTCTCTCTTGGTGCCGTGTTGTGGACGTTCTGGAATTCTCCATTGGCTCCACCCGGGCAAGTGAACCACACTGGTGCAATGCGTCCTTGAAGGACGGATAATAATTTGTCGATTTTGGACGATCATTATCCTCCCTAGAACACGAGGGACGAACCCAGCTCTGCTCGATGAGGGACTCTCTCGCTGCTGCGGACCAACACGAGCAACCCTTTGGTAAATATTTTTCATGATTCACCCGCATATTATTTTGGTTGCCGAACACAGCTTTGCCTTTTTTAGGGTTCCGTAGCCGAAGGGCAAAAAATGGAACCCTAATAAATTCGTCATGTCAGTCTGTCTGTCCGTCCATCTGTCACAGCCATTGTATTCCGAAACTATTAGGGCCACACATGTGAAACTTGGTAGGTAGAGTATTCTGTGAACCGTTTTCCAAATTCTCATACAGAATCTAGTTTTTTTTAAAACCTACGTGTGATGTCTATATACATTAAATCTTTAAAAATTGGCGAACTGCGAATCAGACTCGCCCATGAGGGTTCTGTTATATCGTATATATCTATATATACACGTGAATGCATATAAAATAATAGTGATGATTTTATTTTTTTTATTTTATTTTATTTTTTTTTTTATTTTTATTTTATTATTATTTTTATTTGTACTTGTAATTGATTTTTCATACTAACATTAGTTTTAAGCGTGTATATTTACTAACATCATGGATTTATGTTGTCCGAATGCAATTAATAAATTAAAAATTAAATTAAGTACGCTAGTCTTGACACGTGGAATCACTGTACTTTTCCTTTGCTGTGTCAGCTTTTCCGCCACACGGCTACTTTTCGAGAACCCTACAGCCAGTGTGGATTTGGACGTTGTCGCGGATACATACTTTTACTGTATTTACCGAAATCTAATTAAAATTCAGTTTCAGTGTTTAATTAAATGTTTTTTAAAAACCGTCTTAAGACCCACCCCGTAACAGTTCCGTAGTAGCTACGCCAAATAACTTTGTTTTTCATAGTGTTTGCATTTTTCAACAATTATGTTAATACACGTACGTCTGTCTTCACCGAACACTCATGTATCCAACAAGTCCACCGAATCGTAGAACACCTCAGCGCCGGCTTCCAACGGGGCGCAATAACGGGAGCCTTATTTTTCGACATAGCTAAAGCGTTCGACAAAGTCTGGCACTATTGCTTAATCTATAAGCTATACCAACTCGGCGTGCCTGACCGTCTCGTGCTCATCTTACGGGACTTTTTATCGAATTGCACCTTTCGTTATCGAATTGAGGGGGAGCTTTCCTCTATTCACTAGCGATATCCCCAAGCATAAAAATACCCAGCTATCCCTATTCACCGACGATACGGCTATCTATTATACCGGTCTGAAACCCGATGCCATCGATCGCACTCTCCAAACTTCCGCAAATACTCTGGCCAAGTGGTTCCGGAAATGGAGAATCGAAGTCAATCCAGACAAAAGCCAGGCAGTCCTCTTTTCTAAACCGCGGATAAACCCACCCTCCCCCCGTCCGATTACCATGTACGGCAAGCCAATCCCTTGGAAAAAGCAAGCCAAATACTTAGGCGCGATAGACACCTCTCCTTCGCTGAGCACATAAAGCAGGCACGTTCGTGCGCTGCTTTTGCTCTAGGTATGCTCCATTTCATTCTTAGCTCCCGCAGCAAATTATCACTCAGGTGTAAGCTGTGCATTTTCACCGCGGTCATCCATCCCATCACGACCTACGCCTGCGTTGTTTTCGCACACGCAAAGCCCCACCTCCTCCACAAGACGCAGACCCTCCAAACCGATTCCTCTGTAGAGTCACGGGAGCCCCCTTTTATGTTTGAAATGAGCTTCTTCACGTAGACCTCAAGATGCCCACCATCAAGCAGTTCATGAAACGCGTCTCCAAGCGTTTCCTTGATACTGCAATCAAACATAGGAATCCCCTTATCGCATCGGCCACCCGATACGAACCTTCGCGCCAACAAAAAAAAAAACAAATAAAGTACATTTATATGTAAATCCTATGATAATTTAGGCTTATTATTCACTTATATACAGCTTTATACTAATTATAACTCTTAATATGCTACTAAATATTAATTAGGAACTTATTCTAATGGTTTATTAATTATGAAGACTTATTTCCTAATGAATAGTCGCTTACAAAATAAAAACCGATTAATTTGTAAAATACCATATATTTTAGTAAATACTAGCTTTTGCCCGCGACTTCGTTCGCGTGGGAGGATTTTCCCGCGTAATTCCCAATTCCGTGGGAATTCCGGGATGAAAAGTATCCTATGTCCGTCTCCTGGTTCTAAGCTACCTCCCTACCAATTTTCAGTTATAAATAGTGTAACTAACACGATTTTTTATATATATAACTTAATGAAACTTGCCCTCTAATAACTCTCAGTTTTCTTACCTGCTGTATAATTATATCAGTGTGGTATACATATATCAAAGACTGACTTGGGATGACATTTATTTCATTTATAAAAATCTATATGAATAACACTTTGCGAACAGTTAAGGAGATAGACAAAATTGAAATTACAACGGTAATAGAATGTGATTCGTCCAACCTTTCAGACCACAAACATTTGACAAGAAATGATTTTACTATAATTTCTCAGAACATTGCAGTTTCGACGACTTCGTTGTTATGTTGTCCTCTTTTAAATTCGAAACAGGCCATACCATGACGTGTTAAAGCGAGAGTAAAACTCTAACAAACCTAAATTAAATTTCTCTTTCAAAGTAGAGTTGCACTGTAACTATCAATTCCATCTAAACCTCTTCGACAGAAACGTTGAATGGGCAAGCAAACAAATTCAGGATCATTTAATTTTTTCGAAAATCGGTATAACGTGAGTCGAATTGAGTTTTCAGATCTTGCAGCGCAGTAATATATGTATTTGTCCATGTTTGAAATTTCGCAAGACGACATATATGGAAAATGAGTAACATTTTTTTTAATTGACTTATCCAGAAATCCATCTTCATGTCAAACGCTTTTAAAGCGTCAAATAGCTCTTGAATCAAATTATCTTATCCTTGCAGTTTCTTATTTAAATCATTGAGATATGATGTAATATCAGTGAGAAAACCCAAATCACTCAGCCATGCTTCATCAGTGAATTGCTGAACAGCTTTATCCTTACTTTGCATAAATGCTGCAATTTCCTTCCGCAAATCAAACACACGTTTTAACATCTTTCCTCTGCTGTGCCAACGAACATCACAGAAATAAGTTATGTCACCATATTCAGCATTCGTTTCTTTTAAAAACTCCTGAAATTGCCTGTGGTTAAGGCCCCGAGATTTGATAAAGTTAACGGTTTTTACCACAACACCATGACATCTTGAATATTAAGGGACTTTGCACATACATTTTCTTGATGTAAAATGCAGTGGTACTGTACAAAGGAGACATCGGGATTATTTTTCTTTATTAAAGCAACAAGTCCTTCATTTTTGCCAACCATAGAAGGTGCGCTGTTTGTGGTGATCCCAGGCAAGTTTGATAATTTGCTTAATTTTCCTTGAAGATGTGCAAACTTACTGGAATGTTTGAAATCATAATATCGTTTGCGTTTCGCGTGGAATAGATGTGCGTTAGCGCCTCGCCGCATGCTCAGTATGTACATAGGTAGGTACATATGTAACAAATAGATTTTGGGCTTGTCAAGCAAGCGTCCGGGCCGCCAAGAAAGCCACCGCGGGCCGCAAGTGGCCCGCGGGCCGCGGGTTGAAGGCCCACCTAGAGCTTGGCTATGTCTGCCTTGAGGCCGATGTTCTCCTTACGAAGATCCGTCATGGCGGCCATCAGGTGAACAACCTCCATATACAGCTTTGACACTCGTCTGTCGAGGCCTGAGCTGTTCAGCCACTGCCTCCATGATCGAGGCCGATGCCTGGCTGATGGCCCTATCCTTGCAGGATTTCAGCCTCTTGAATGATGAATCGCAGCCTCTTTGCCGCCTGAAGCCTCACCCTCCGCTCCTTATCAGAGCCGCTAAAGGAGTTCTATTTATTGCTGGAAAACTCCGCGTCCGCCTGCCATGCTGACGCGGGTCCGCGTCCCTCGCGGTGAGCCCCCTACCCTTCCTATTGCCTCTGTCCTTTCCCCGCGCATTGGGATCTTAGGGGCTGGGGCTTGCTCTTCGGTGGAGGACGGCCCCAGGTCCCCTCCGATCTGGGACGCTTCTTACGCAACTCCTCAGTACAGGTTGCAGTTCCCTCCTGGATCTGAGATGCCGAGTCAGATTTTGACCCCGGCACCCTCTCTCTTGGTGCCGTGTTGTGGACGTTCTGGAATTCTCCATTGGCTCCACCCGGGCAAGTGAACCACACTGGTGCAATGCGTCCTTGAAGGACGGATAATAATTTGTCGATTTTGGACGATCATTATCCTCCCTAGAACACGAGGGACGAACCCAGCTCTGCTCGATGAGGGACTCTCTCGCTGCTGCGGACCAACACGAGCAACCCTTTGGTAAATATTTTTCATGATTCACCCGCATATTATTTTGGTTGCCGAACACAGCTTTGCCTTTTTTAGGGTTCCGTAGCCGAAGGGCAAAAAATGGAACCCTAATAAATTCGTCATGTCAGTCTGTCTGTCCGTCCATCTGTCACAGCCATTGTATTCCGAAACTATTAGGGCCACACATGTGAAACTTGGTAGGTAGAGTATTCTGTGAACCGTTTTCCAAATTCTCATACAGAATCTAGTTTTTTTTAAAACCTACGTGTGATGTCTATATACATTAAATCTTTAAAAATTGGCGAACTGCGAATCAGACTCGCCCATGAGGGTTCTGTTATATCGTATATATCTATATATACACGTGAATGCATATAAAATAATAGTGATGATTTTATTTTTTTTATTTTATTTTTTTTTTTTTTTTTTTTTTATTTTATTATTATTTTTATTTGTACTTGTAATTGATTTTTCATACTAACATTAGTTTTAAGCGTGTATATTTACTAACATCATGGATTTATGTTGTCCGAATGCAATTAATAAATTAAAAATTAAATTAAGTACGCTAGTCTTGACACGTGGAATCACTGTACTTTTCCTTTGCTGTGTCAGCTTTTCCGCCACACGGCTACTTTTCGAGAACCCTACAGCCAGTGTGGATTTGGACGTTGTCGCGGATACATACTTTTACTGTATTTACCGAAATCTAATTAAAATTCAGTTTCAGTGTTTAATTAAATGTTTTTTAAAAACCGTCTTAAGACCCACCCCGTAACAGTTCCGTAGTAGCTACGCCAAATAACTTTGTTTTTCATAGTGTTTGCATTTTTCAACAATTATGTTAATACACGTACGTCTGTCTTCACCGAACACTCATGTATCCAACAAGTCCACCGAATCGTAGAACACCTCAGCGCCGGCTTCCAACGGGGCGCAATAACGGGAGCCTTATTTTTCGACATAGCTAAAGCGTTCGACAAAGTCTGGCACTATTGCTTAATCTATAAGCTATACCAACTCGGCGTGCCTGACCGTCTCGTGCTCATCTTACGGGACTTTTTATCGAATTGCACCTTTCGTTATCGAATTGAGGGGGAGCTTTCCTCTATTCACTAGCGATATCCCCAAGCATAAAAATACCCAGCTATCCCTATTCACCGACGATACGGCTATCTATTATACCGGTCTGAAACCCGATGCCATCGATCGCACTCTCCAAACTTCCGCAAATACTCTGGCCAAGTGGTTCCGGAAATGGAGAATCGAAGTCAATCCAGACAAAAGCCAGGCAGTCCTCTTTTCTAAACCGCGGATAAACCCACCCTCCCCCCGTCCGATTACCATGTACGGCAAGCCAATCCCTTGGAAAAAGCAAGCCAAATACTTAGGCGCGATAGACACCTCTCCTTCGCTGAGCACATAAAGCAGGCACGTTCGTGCGCTGCTTTTGCTCTAGGTATGCTCCATTTCATTCTTAGCTCCCGCAGCAAATTATCACTCAGGTGTAAGCTGTGCATTTTCACCGCGGTCATCCATCCCATCACGACCTACGCCTGCGTTGTTTTCGCACACGCAAAGCCCCACCTCCTCCACAAGACGCAGACCCTCCAAACCGATTCCTCTGTAGAGTCACGGGAGCCCCCTTTTATGTTTGAAATGAGCTTCTTCACGTAGACCTCAAGATGCCCACCATCAAGCAGTTCATGAAACGCGTCTCCAAGCGTTTCCTTGATACTGCAATCAAACATAGGAATCCCCTTATCGCATCGGCCACCCGATACGAACCTTCGCGCCAACAAAAAAAAAAACAAATAAAGTACATTTATATGTAAATCCTATGATAATTTAGGCTTATTATTCACTTATATACAGCTTTATACTAATTATAACTCTTAATATGCTACTAAATATTAATTAGGAACTTATTCTAATGGTTTATTAATTATGAAGACTTATTTCCTAATGAATAGTCGCTTACAAAATAAAAACCGATTAATTTGTAAAATACCATATATTTTAGTAAATACTAGCTTTTGCCCGCGACTTCGTTCGCGTGGGAGGATTTTCCCGCGTAATTCCCAATTCCGTGGGAATTCCGGGATGAAAAGTATCCTATGTCCGTCTCCTGGTTCTAAGCTACCTCCCTACCAATTTTCAGTTATAAATAGTGTAACTAACACGATTTTTTATATATATAACTTAATGAAACTTGCCCTCTAATAACTCTCAGTTTTCTTACCTGCTGTATAATTATATCAGTGTGGTATACATATATCAAAGACTGACTTGGGATGACATTTATTTCATTTATAAAAATCTATATGAATAACACTTTGCGAACAGTTAAGGAGATAGACAAAATTGAAATTACAACGGTAATAGAATGTGATTCGTCCAACCTTTCAGACCACAAACATTTGACAAGAAATGATTTTACTATAATTTCTCAGAACATTGCAGTTTCGACGACTTCGTTGTTATGTTGTCCTCTTTTAAATTCGAAACAGGCCATACCATGACGTGTTAAAGCGAGAGTCGTTCGACTGAGAAAGAGGGATGAAGCTATGCACGCTATATAGCTCCATCTCTCTTTCTCGCTCGAACGACTATCGCTTTAACACGTCATGGTATGGCCCCAGATGTGATAATACTAACATAATGTAGATTAAATAGTAACAAACCTTTACCAAAACTCAATTATCAATCATTAGTATCAGTACGTCAGAAGAATCAAAACGATGTTGTAGTTGTGTTCGTCAAAAATACACTTAAGGTAAAAAATTCAAGAAATCCCGTTATACCAGGCAACCTGCTTACAGCTAGATATATAAAATACTTGATGTGCCCGCGACTTCGTCCGCGCGGAATAGTGACTTTCGGCAGCATTTTTAATTTTTTAGGCTAATTATTTTGAAAATAAAACTCATACATTATTTGAATGTCGTATTTATTAATATCTTATCAAAAGTCTTAAAAATAAGTTTCAAGCTTCCAGCTTTAAAAATGACGTAATTTCCATACAAATTTTCATCCCCTATTTCAACCCCTTACAGCGCTTTTTTCGCATTAAAAAGTAGCCTATGTCCTTTCTCAGGCTCTAGAATATGTCCGTACCAAATTTCTTTAAAATCGGTTCAGTAGTTTAGTCGTGATTGCGTAACACACAGACAGACAGAGTTACTTTCGAATTTAAAATATTAAAGTAAGGATAACACTCTTTTGTGCATACTTATATCGCTCACCATGCAACAGAAACACTGATATTTTTCTGGATTCACAGTTAGATACGTAGTTACCTTGAAAAAACTTGTCATTCGAAAGGTCAAACATCGTCCAGCATAATTTGAACTAATAAATATTGATGATCTATCATTCCATACGTGATATTGGCAAAATTGAGATGGCTCCTCAACAAACGCCACTTAACAAGAATTGAAGTTGAACTAATAAATATTTGATTTTTCTAGTCTAATTGATAATAAGTAAATGCGCTGGGAATCGGTTGTTGTGTCAGTGATAGTGTTATCCAAGCCTCAAACTGCAGATTAACGAGAACAGGACCAAGAGTGGAAGTGCATAGTAGCTGGCATCTGTCATCAACATCAAAAAAACAGGTTAGATATACACAATCTGCAACAGAGAGCTGAAATTGGGCTGCAAACTTTAAATACTGAACCGAAATTTTATTCTATTTTGGAAACATACAGCTAAAAATAGATGAAAATGTTTTAACCAACTTCTAAAAAAGGAGGAGGTTCTCAATTCGGATGTTTGTGTTTTTTTATGTTTGTTCGGGCATAAAGCCGTGGCTTGCCAACCGATTTGAAAAAATCTTTTTTGTTGAATTGGGTATAATTTTCAAATGGTCCTATGAAAATTTTATCGAAATCAGACAAGCCGTTTCTGAACAAAAGTCTAAAAAAATATCTACATTGACGATCTTTTCGTTTTCTCTGCATTGAGTTCTTTATTCGCGCATAACTCCGTCATTTACGAACCGATTTGGAAAATTATTTTTTTGTTCCAAAGCCTATGCTTTCCAATTGGTCCCATAGCAACCAAGACGGGATCTGATGATGGAATCTAGGCGAAATCGAGGGAACCCTTCAAATTTTATAGGAAAACGTAAAGCGATTTTAGTATTTTTAACCGACTTCTAAAAAAGGATGAGGTTCTCAATTCGGATGTTTGTATTTTCTACAAAAAGTGAAGCATTTCCGTTCAATAAGAACCATTCTACTACCAGATCTGATGATGAATCCAAGAGACAGGCACCGGAACTCCATAACAAGACAATGTATCTTAGCTGTGTTTGGGCTTGTTGGAATTGTAACGGTATGAACTTTCCAGATGTATGTAGTACCAAGAATAATAACAAAATTAGAATCGTTTTTCATTCTCAGTTTCAGTTCGACGCCGTTTTCTCATACGAGAAGCATATTTACTAGCGCTACCCATATTTTATAAGATTAAAAATATGTCACTAAAAATTAACAAATGATTTTTTTGTAAAAAGAAACCGACTTCAAAAAACCCATAAAAGCACTAAAAAGTTAAAAATAATACTATAACCCACCAAAATTAATAAACCTAACCTAACCTACGATTAACCTATAATAACATTTAACATTTTTTTGGAGTTGGTGCCAAGCTAGGTAATGAAACAACTGGTAATTCCAGAGTATTTTTCCATTTTAGTACAACAAAGCTAGGTTGCTACACGCTCATTATGTTCACGTGACTCAAGATCTTGAAGTTAATCCTCGAACTCCTTGCTTTTCTTGCGTTGTTGCATTGTGTAATTCACAGCTAAAGTAGCTGAATTTCAGTCTGTGGTAGCCTAAGTATGTAGCCTAAAATATCAGTAAAAATTTAGTTTATATCAATTTATTTTTACCTACTTTACTTGCTTTAAATGCTGGTATATTTATCCATTCATCGCGTATAATGTATGCGCCAATAATTATACGTGAAACAAAAACTTTGGCACAAATGCTGTACGAACCGAAATGAAAATGACAAATAATAACTGGGATTGGCTCGAACTAAAACAATGATTGATAAGATAAGATGATTGCGTTTGCACCAAAATTAATACTTATCACGTCATTGCATCCTAAATTTGGTTATATATAAAAATTAATTCAGGGTATACTCAATCTAACCAACCACAATCAAAAAGGGTGGCCTCAACAAAACTCAACATATTTTATTTCACATGGGCACTTATAAAACGACAAAAGCTATGTGTACGGTTCGAAATTGATCGGATATGGAGAAGAACCGTCAAGAAACAAGAAACTCCACAGTTACGCTTTTCAAAATATAATTCATTTTTATAATTTATTCACAATACTCGTTTGATAGGTATGCTCTGCAGTCGATCCTTCATGGCTGAAGATCGCGATCACCATTATTCAGCCTCCAGCGGCTCGTTACGCTTTTCCACTTGTTGCGATCAGTGGCCATACGGAGAACTTCTACACAACTGTGAGCTGTTTGTTTTCAGTTGCTCCGACCACCGTAACGGGGTACTCCCTCTTGATCTTTTGCCCTGAACGTTTGCTCAGATGTTTAACCTCTCCAAATTCTCATCCTGGCGTCCAACAATGTGGCTGAAGTAACTCAAGATGCGGCGTCGGTATATTCTTAAGGAGCTCGGTATCGAAGACCGTCTGTCTTTGATACCGAGCTCTTCAAGAATAATAATAATTATCAACACATGGCGTAATACCCAAACAACTCAATCCCTCCATTCTCTAAACTTACCCCCAAGCATTTACCAATTGCTGCAGAAAGCTGTGATATTAAACACATGTAGGCTAGTCAGAAAGTTTCTGCAATGTGAATCCGATAACCCGTACCAAAACATCCACACTAACACACCACCAGTGATCATACATCCTTTTTTTTTTTTTTGGTATCGGTTTTGAAAATTCTCATGAAGTCCCTCCGTCCTCGGGGAAGGGCGGAGGGGACTGTCAGACTCTTACTGACTAAAAACCAACCCGGTGTTCCTCACGTACCCGTGTGTCGGAAGGGGCGGGTGTCGCAAAAGCATTCTTCGCTAACCCCCCGACGGGTATTGGCCCGCCAGATGGTCAGGCGGGCCCCGTCACCCACTGCGGCCGTCACCCCGGCCGCAGGACTCCACTAAGAGGCGCGCGCGGAACACGACGCTGCCGCCTCGAGGCCTGCTGCTGATCAGACGACAAGACGCCCCGAGTCTGTCGTCCGCAGGCCACGCCCTATGGTGGCCGAAAGTCGGCCACCCTCCGACGCCCCGTGCGTCTGCTGCGGGAGGGGTGAGAAGAGGCAGCCTCTCTCTCCCTTTCCGCCGCCTCCTTTGCGAGCATCACGGCCTCGCAAAAGGTGGCGACGGCATTCCAACCTGACTCGCTCCCGACCATGGTAGACACAACAGCCGGAAGCGAGAGGTTTCCCGCAGCCCCTACGGCCGCGACCAAGTCACGGCGCTGCTCAGCCCAAGCTGGGCACTCCGCCAGCGTATGCAGCGCCGTATCCTCGCGGCGATCACCGCAATGGTGGCACTGGGACGTCGGCAGTGTTCATACATCCTACCGTATCCACTCTTGACCCCATTGATGAACACTTAGCTTAGGCCCGTGCCATCAATTCGTACCGGCTTTGTCGAGAAAAAAATAAAATAAATATAATAATAATAATATTTATTGAATCCAAGTACAGATGAAGTAGAAATCTTAAACTATGATGAAATATACAATCTTATTGACTATAAATTATGGTAAAAGGTGATGTACATCTGCTAACAATATACATACGCTGCTTCTTAAACTAGGCTGCCCTGCACTAAGTTAAAGGCCGTTAAGCCACAAAAGGTCATTTTTCACTTTTTAACTACTTTGGATTCTCTATCTTTTGGACTAAGAATAATTTTCAGTTTCAGGGCAGTAGGGTATACCGTATATATGTACATACGTAGGCAGTAGGGTATAGGTATAAAATGTTAGACGAGCGTCTTGATTGGCGTCCACAGGTGACTACTCTCACTAACCGAATTCGAAGGCTTATGTATATTTTTAAGAAGCTCAGATCTACTGCAGATAAATCTACGATTTACATGGTATATACCGCCCTCTGCCAATCTTTACTAACCTACTGCATACCTATATGGGGTGGTACTTATAAAACCCTATTTCTTAAGTTGGAGAGATCACAGAGAGCAGTCTTAAAGGTAATTCATCATAAGCCTCGATTGTATTCAACTACAAAATTATATGCTGAATGCCGCGTACTAACCGTGAGACAACTATACATTCAAAAAACCTTACTCCGAAAACACCTCCGGCTACCTCTAAATCAAAAAACAAATACAAAGCGCTCCGGTGCACTTGTATGTCCCGGTGTTAGCTGCAGAACAGCTTTTGCAAGCCGCCAATATGAGGTCGCTAGCTCAAGAATGTATAATGAGATTAATAAAAGACTGGCAATATACAATTTAACCACACGTGAGGTAAAGCATAAGTTGAACAATTGGTTGTTAACTTTGACTTATGATCAGACAGAATTACTGTTAATAGTTAAAAAGTAATTATAAAATAGGTATAATAGGTGTCAAGAATTGTCTGTATAGTATAATAGTTGTAAATGTTAAATTATATCATTTTGTATGACTTTACTG
This sequence comes from Tholera decimalis, assembly GCA_943138885.2. Classification (NCBI taxonomy): domain Eukaryota; kingdom Metazoa; phylum Arthropoda; class Insecta; order Lepidoptera; family Noctuidae; genus Tholera; species Tholera decimalis. The sequence continues at coordinate 52,816,105 of OW964548.2, read as the reverse complement.
TAGGTTTATGTTTTGTTTTTATATTAAGCTTTAATAATTTTGTTTATGGTATTAAGATACATAAGTTCAAGGTTGGGTCTGAGTCAATAGCTCACTAACTCCTATAATACAAGTTTTACTTAGTTTAGGAGTTAGGAAACTCCATAATTATGTGACAGCGTACAACCTGTAAACTTAGATTTAATTTGTCATAATATTAAGAAAATTGTACCTACTTTGATGAAATAAATATATTATTATTATTATTACCTGTATTTTAAGAGACAGTGGACGGCCATAGAGATTTGTCATTTTTTTTGTGTGGACTCTGTCGATCTACTTACAATTGTACATAAATAAAAGAAAGGTAAGTTAACTTAAATATGAAAACTTTTTTGTAAATAAAGAAGCTTAATTCTAGGATGTATGGGTGTGTGTATATGTGAGTGGGTGTGTATATGTGTATGGTAATGTGTGTTTATATGTGAATGTTATACTGGGCTAGCAAGTGTGAAGAAGCGTGTTGTTGTATGTGTGTGTGTGAAAATATTTATATATATGAGTACACGTAAGTGTTTGTCGCTAAGTTACGAATGTTAATAAGGATTCTGTGTGATTATAATCTTGTTGAAGTAGCCACTCTGTAAGTTTACGTTTAAGTTTCATTTTGTCAGATCAAGTATGTTCAGGCGTTTTTGAATTTTCCGGTAAATGAATGAGCTCAGTATAAGATACTGACGTTTAGCAAAGGTTGTACTGGGAGGGATATATGTGTGCTTTTATGGATTGGAAGGGGGTGTGGAAGAATATTTTTAAGGACTGAGTTGAGCATAAAGAGCTGACGTACTGTGAGAACTTTGCATTCAGCGTACAGTTGGGTTGTTGGATACCTGTAGGGGTTTCTAGGCATCACTTTGAGTATGGCCCTTTGTGCTCTCTCTCGTTTGAGAAAGATAGTTTTGCTCGCCCCTCCCCACACCGTATTGCAATATCCAAGTACCGATTGACACAGACCAAAGTAAACCATCTTTAGAGTGTCGAGGTTTGCCGATTTCCTAAAGGACTTGAAGATGTGTAAGAGGCGGAGGGTTCTGGTGGTAAGAGCATCAATTTGTTTATCCCATTTCAATTCATTATCTATTTGCACACCTAGATAATTCACGCTAACTGTTCTAGTGAGATTAGGACAGGAACACAACGTGAGCGAAATAGATACATTTTACATTTAAAATGGCTGTGATATACGGACGGACAGACAGACATGACGAAACTATAAAGGTTCCGTTTTTTGCCATTCGGCTACGGAATCCTAAAAATCATATTGAGGTTTCTAAAACCATTTTTGCGTAAAGTCAATCGTTAAAAAGATCGACACTTCCAAACACGGAATAGATGAATAAGGTTGGAATGGTAACGTGGGCGTGGCGAGCGCGCCACAATTATAATATAATATAATATAATAATAATATAACGTTTTATTTGGAAAAAATAACAAATACAGACAAAAAAACAATATTAAACGATGATAGCTGCAAAAGTTGACAGAACTGTGGCGCAGCTATCAACGCCCGACTCCAGGTGAGAGGGAAATTTATTCCAAGTAAGGAACGTATTTACACAAATTACACAAGAAAAAAGAGAAAACAGTCTAAAGACTAAGATTAAGATTATTAATTGCCGTGACTGATTTGTGTGGCTGCGTGAGTATTTGTGTGTGGTGTGTATTAGTGTGAGTTATGTATGTGTGAATGAATTAATGTGTATGAGAATGTGTGTCTGCCTATTTATTATTTAGTTTCTGATTTATACTTCCACAAGTTTTTCTGTTGCATCATATGACAGAGATTTAAGCCATATTCCTAGCCTACTCTTACATTCTTTCCTAGAGATAGAATATATGCTCAATGTTGAATTAATTTTGTTATAAATTTTATAGCCCATGTAGGCAAAGTGTCGTCGTGCAGCTATAGTTTTTCGTGGTTTAACGTGGCAAACTAGATCAGTACGGCGTCTGCTAACATTTCTTTCTGGGTCATAGGTGAGATAGGTATGTGTTCGCAGCACCGTTTGGTAAATGAACAACTGCCGGACAGTTAAAACACGGCAAAGAGAAAACAAGGATGTAGTAGGAAAGCGGATTGGTTTCCGTGCAAGAACTTTCAAAGCGGCTCTCTGGGCTCTTTCCAAGCGTATCATCGCTATTTTGTGAGCTACACCCCACACCGTCAGACAGTATCCTAAGAGTGACTGAGCAAGCGCAAAATATATGTTTATTAAGGTGTTAAAATCCGCCGAACCTCTGAGCTTCTTAAAAATATATAAAAGTTTTCTCAGGCGGGCCACGACAGAGTCAATGTGTTGATGCCATTTAAGATGAGAGTCAACCATGACACCGAGATATTTTATAGACTGCGTTCTTAAAAGCTGAGGACTGGCACAGGTTGTAGCGGAACTAGGGTTAGGACAATTATGGGCGTGAAGCGCAATAGGCAATGAAGGTTGGCCTGACTTGTTTATAGAGAAACAAATATATTTAGTTTTGTCTATGTTCAGGGTTAAAAGATTTGCAGCTAGCCATTTTGTGACAACGCCTAAGGCTAACTCTGCATTTTGGAAAGTTTCTGCCCAGTCATAGCCGGAGATGATGAGAGCTGTGTCGTCTGCATAAGTAATTATTTTGCAGTTTGGGATCGATAAGCGGCACAGCTAATTTACGTATAACAGGAAGAGGCTGGGCCCGAGCACACTGCCCTGGGGTACTCCAAATTCAACAATTTTTTTATTACTTAAGTGATTATTGATTTTCACATACTGACTGCGACCGGTTAAATAGGTTCTAAAGATATTCAGGGCAGTTCCGCGGATACCAACATCTTCCCTTTTAGAGAGAAGTATGGGGATGGAGACAGTATCAAAAGCCTTTGATAAGTCCAAGAAGATAGCCAGGGTTTTAGTTTTATTTTCAAAATTATTAATGATACTATCAGTAAGGTCCAACACGGCGTCATCAGTGGTTTTCCCACTTCTGAACCCGAATTGGTTACTGGCCAGGATGTTAAATTTTGTAACGAAGTTAGTTAATCTGATGTTTATCACTTTTTCTAATATTTTTGACAGTGTTGTAAGTACCGAGATGGGTCTGTAGTTACTGACTTTGTCTCTGTCACCTGATTTATAAATAGGATAGACAACCGCTGTTTTAAAGATGTCAGGAAAGATGTCCGACGAGAAACATAGATTAAATAAGTGTACAAGGACCGGAGTAATAATATTTTTTGTAGCTTTAACAATTGAGGTAGGAATACCGTCTATTCCAACGGCACAGTTGTCTTTTAGACCAATAATAATGTTATTTAGCTCCGAGTCATCCACAAGAAATAGAGCCAATGAGTGTAGTGGTGGCGACTTAGAGATGCTACCGTTGACATTGGTGGGTGTGAGATTATTAGGATCAGGTTGCTGGATTTTAGAAGCTAAAAGACTTCCCACATTAGCAAAGTAGTCGTTTACCATGTCAACCGATTGGGAGGGATTGTCACAAGTCTTTAGGAGATTAGAAGATGGTGTTCTAGTTTGATTTAAATTTGCGATTTGTTTGATAAGAGACCATGTAGCTTTAGGATTGTTTTTTGCTTTCTGGAACTCAGCGCGTTCGTACTCACTCTTAACTTTTTTCAGTAAATTATTGCAAAATTTCCGATATCGATAGAGTACTAGCTTATATGTGTTATTGTCTGGATATTTCTTGGACCTTTGATATAATTTGTCTCTATGTCGGATGCACCTCAAAAGGCCCGGCGTAATCCAAGGCTTAATAATGCGTCTCCTACTTGGTATTACTGACGAATGAGTATGAGCCTTAATCGCTGCGGACATTATGTTAACTAAGGATTCAGCGGCTTCATTAGGGTCATCAGTGTTAAGAATATGTGAAAAATCGGTATTTGCAATACTATCAACCACACCAGGAATATCAACCTTAGGTATAGAAATATGCGGGTTATCTTTAGATCTCTTGTTCATGTTACAAAATAGTATGACAGGTGAGTGATCCGATTATGATTATGATTCTGAAATCATAGCTCGACCGAATAATTCATTCACCGCGTTTAGTGCGCTTCGGGTTACTTCGGAACACAGAGCTTTGCTTCAAAATGCCGTGTTGTGCAATTATAACCCGTAAAACAAAAAATCTGATCGCAAGTATAGAGCGAGGAGGTATATATTTCCATCGGTAAGTCGAAAATAACACTTAATTACAATTTTATTTGTGAAAAAATAATAAAAATATTCTGATCACTATGAAATTCCAAACATTAATAACATTATTGCAACAACATACAAAAAATATACATTGCTCGATGTGTACTCGCTTAATCAACGCAATGACACACACAGCTCGTCTTATAAATTAGAAATTCGTCAATATAAATTGAACAAACCAATATCATCTAAGTACCTATGTATATTTCGTGTTTCTGATGTAGATTTTTCCAAAAGCGCTGAACCAAGTTCCGTACAATTTTTATGAGACCACCTCTGAGGCTCTGAAATATGACCAACCTTACCAAAAAAGAAACATACAATCGAATAACAAACCTTCTCCTTTTTAAAGTCGGTTAAAATTATGTTACAATTGACGTTTATTATAAGTTAGATAATTAGAACACGGATACGAAGAAAAGTTATAAACAATTAATAAATCATAGCAGTAAACTATACAAATCGGTTTAATTTTTGTTCTAAAAAATATCTGTCTTATTTTTGGTTTACTTCTGATAAACAGCAAAGTTGACATAATCATAAAAAATAAACTTCCCTTGTCAAACATACTTGTCAGTTTATCAACAGGTAACCCTGTAAACTTACTGCAAATTATATTTAAAGGGTGAAAACAAACAGTCGCAGATGATCAGAAAGTTATATCATAGTGATAATAAGCAGCAGATTAGGGCTGGAGCCGTGTCAATTAGTGCAGAAGACAGAGTGACGCCGGCAGCATGAGCGATCAGCCGAGGGCTAGCGGCTCTAAGAGCAGCACGACGCGCACGCCGCCCAGCCTGGCCAACATCTCGCCGTCCAAGGTGCCGTCCAAGGTGGCGTCCAAGGTGATGTCGGCGGTGGACCTCACGGCCACCAAGAACGCCTTCCTGTCCCCACTGCAGGTGCTGGGCCGCCAGCAGCCCGAGGACTACGACCCACACAAGCACCGCAACGCGCCCAACCCTACCTCGTGAGTCACATTACACCGTTGCCAGACAGAGCATATTCACCATCATAATAAGTTTTTAAGCTAACTTAGTGACCAACTAACAGTATCATCAGAACTTAAAACGGGATATTCCATGTGTATTCATTGCTTCCAGTTTCCGATTTTTGACCATGGCGCTTGCAACAGTACCGAAATATCGGAAACTCAAAACAATAACTACACAATTGGTAAATCTCCAATCCAGTTTTAAGTTCACCATCATTGTACTTCTGAGCACTAACAACAGAGTCCGCATGGTTTGAGACCGCTTGTATTTCCCTTTTATGATATTTGAGTGTACATCTCTCTTTCATTACCGATCTACTAACGTACTGCAGGGTACCATCCCCACTTAGTCAGTATACCATTGTCGTACTAAGCGCATCTCCTCTACATTTATTTGGTGCACGGCCAAGATATGGAACTCTCTGCCGGCTTCTGCGTTCACTTCCACACACACCCGCCTTTAAAGCAAGAGTTGTCAAGTATCTTCTAAGCTCGCTCGTTTCGTCGTAGACCTCATCTATCGCTTATCGCCTTTAGGCGTGATCGAAATCAAGAGCGGGCTCATCCGTAATAAAAAAAAAGAATAAATTATTTTGTATTCGCTACTAAAACGCCTTTGCTGAAATTACTTTTTACTAAAAAAATTTCAGATAATATATTATTGTTCCCAGCTGTCATTCGTAGGTACCTAACAGTCGTTACCGGGAGTATCTTTTTACTCAGTTACTTTGTTGTGGAGTTCACACAGGGAATCACTACGTGTTAAATACTAGTACTTAGCTTCATCCGGTTCTATAGGCGCACCCAACATAATAAAATAGTATAAAGAGACATTTTACATCGGCTCTTCGCCTGTCAGAAGTTCAGTAGTTATGTGTATGTAGGTACTCCTCCGTCCAATCCATACAAATGTTTCCTGCATACAAACAAAGCCGGATTAAGCCTGTCAGCGTGCTCCATCTTCGACCACATCATCACTTACCATCAGGTGAGATGGTGGTCAAACGCGAACCTATTTTAAATAAAATAAAAAAGAGACCATAGGCAATGGAATTCTCGGGGCCCCTTTTACTTACTTTCACTCACCGAATCATGTGTTGTTAAAATCATTACCACCCCGTGGTTCTGGGTACGATTCTCGACATAGGCATGGATGTTATGAATAAAAAACTTTGTAACAAAAAATTAAATCGACTCCCAAAAAACACTGCAAAGTGAAAAATAACTTTAATTTCGGTAGTCGGTGTCTTTAGTTTTGTTTTTTCGTTTTTGGCACCGACTTCCGAAATTAAAGTTATTTTTCACTTTGCAGTGTGGGAGTCGGTTTAATTTTTTGTTAAAAAGTTTTTATTTCGCTCTTTTTAGTTGGATGATTTTTAATTTACCTAGTTACAAGAGCCTAAATGTCAACTACTTATAACCTTTTACAAAATATTGCTTTTCCCAATGCTGGGCCGTTAATTGTTGAGTTCTCCTGGTACTTCACCATCAGCTCTACATCACCATATGCATTGTGACGAGCATAAAGTGCTTAACATCCATATTCAAGTAATCGAATCTCAATCCACTCAATACTTATTATTGAGTAGTTTCGGCGGCCATCTGTGGTCTTCATCATCAGTTCCACTTCCCCAAATGGTACTTTTTGAGAGCAACTGCACAAGTTACTATAAGAAATACCCAAAAATATTTGAAGAGTTCCCTCGATTTCTCCAGGATCCCATCATCAGATCCTGACTTTGGTGATAATGGGACCAATTTCGAAATATACCCATTCGAACAAAAAAAGAATTTTCCAAATCGGTTCAGCCGTCTTCGAGTACTCGATGATCATACATTAAAATATATATATATATATATATATACGCGTCGAATTGATAACCTCCTCTTTTTGTCGTCGGTTGAAAATACATAAATACTAGATTTATAGATTACCAGCTTTCCTATGAACTTCATTTCAACCTCGTTCTTATTTTTAAACCGACTTCTAATAAAGGATCGTTATCAATTCGTCGCCTATTTTTTTATATGATCACCGATTACTCAAAGACGGCTGAACCGATTTGGAAAATTAGCTTCGTGGGTTGCGATTCGATTTCTTGAATATGGTCGTTAAGCACTTTATGCTCGTTACAATGCATATGGTGAAGTGGAGCTGATGATGAAGTACCAGGAGACCTCCTCAACAAGTTATGGTCCTCGATCGGGAAAAACAATATTTTGTAAAAGGTTATACGTAGTTGACATTGAGGCTTTTGTAACTAGTTGAATTACAAACCGACCCACTAAAAAGGTCGAAAATAACATTTTAACAAAAAGTAAAACCGACTTTGGTAGTCGGTGTGTTTGGTCTTCAGTATTTCTGTTTTTTAACCCCGACCACCAAAATGAAATTATTTCTATAATTAGTACGGTAGTCGGTAGTATTATTTTTCACTTTGCAGTGTTTTTTTTTTTGGAAATCGGCTCTATTTTTCAATAAATTTTTCAATTATAAGTACTAGTACATCCGTAAAATACGATGGGTGGGTAGCGAGTTCAGCTTGGTGACAAGAGTGCGCGTGTGCAGGTACTCGGAGACCATGACGCACATGCTGAAGGCGTGCTTCGGCGTCGGCATGCTGGCCATGCCCAGCGCCTTCGCCCGCCTCGGGATCATCTTCGGCACTCTTGGCGCCTTCTTCCTTGCGTTTTTTGCCACATACTGCATACAATTACTGGTAAGTTACTCTTTGTTCTTTATTAATATAAATGAACGCATTGTACTGGCAGCCAGACCCGGCATCATGGCAGGGCGAACTATAGCTATACGAATCAGATCCAAACTCGGCGGCTCTTGTTGGCGCTGGTGACTACAATCTACATCAACTTACAATCTGAAAACTACACTATCTATGTATACATATACCTATACATAACTAGCTGTTGTACTCGCCTTCGTTTGCGTGGAGTTCATAGCCTATAATGTTCTATACTATAATCTACCTCTGTGCCAATTTTCATCGTTTACCTTACAGCCATTTTGGCATAATTGAATAGGTTATAAACATCCATACCTCTAAAGTTACAAACTTAAAATATTACCCACAGATAAATGTAACAAAATAACATACAATATGTAAGCAAAATAATATACAGTAAAATATACTGTTAACTCTGAAGATAACGTATAAGATATTAGAAATGTCAGTTATCAATGACTTTTTATAGATGCATTTAGTACTGACGATAATATAGAATGAAGTTGAGCTACACGATAACTTACAAATGCTTGCTCTGACTGGACGGGTCCGCTCAAATCCGCGTGCTCCTTTACTCAAAAGACACAACTGATTTATGAACCTTCGTGCTTCTCATATGGTTTGATAAATACGAATTGTATGGACTTTAAGGCTGCGTTTCCACCAGAGATGTTCGATGGAAATGTGTCGTGCGAGGATGTCTAGCTGTGCTGTGAAAATGTGTGGGGGTTTCCACCAAAGCTGTGCGATGAAAATGTGCCTTCGAGGATGTGTAGCGGAGCTGTGAAAATGCGCATTAATGTGTGGTGCGAGTATGCGCAAACCTCGCAACACATCCTTCTCAACACATATTCCTCGCAACACATCCCTCGCAACACATCTCTCGCACACATCCCTCGCTTGTTTTGTATGCACAAAAATCTAGCTCCGCTGAGCCGTTTCCACCAGAGCTGTGCTGACCGAGGCGAGGTAAATGAAGCGATTCTATTGGTTCTTTACAAACACATCCCTCGCTACGCATCCTCGCACATCTCTGGTGGAAACGCAGCCTAAAAGAGACAACAACCTCTGAGTTAGTGTCGGTGTTTTTTCTCAGAGTAGTCAGTTAGGAAACACCGGCCATCTAGCTTAACTTAAAACACAAAAAAGACGTGTAAAAGTGTTATTTAAAACCAATTTACAAAATAAATATTTCATTTCATTTCATATCAATGAACTACATGCTACTATTAATAGTGTTACTAACTAATGTAAAATTAGTGCCTCGTTGGTCGAGTGGACGCAAACGTGACTGCTGAGCACGGGGTCTGGGGTTCAATTCCCGGGTCAAGCAAAAAGTGCTATAGGGTTTTTCTGTAAGGAATTTCTCTGTATTAGACCGGAGTTTTGAAGTGGGTGGTGTTTTAAAGACATGGGGCCTTTGGAAAGTACGTTAAACCCGATGGTCACGGCTCACGGCTGTCACTTGGACATCTTCGATAGTCAGTCTGCCAAAGGCTGTTACAGAACTTGGCGAGGGAAAATTTAAAACCCACGTCAAACGTGTCCTTTTTAAAAAAGTGTGAATTATAAGATTCGGGACTACGTTGAAGACATGACTGCTGGCGATGATTCCTTCTTTCTCCGCACATGTAGCTTCCCTGGCTTATTGTAATTGCGTTATCAACTAGTGTATTTAACAACTCCACTTTCATGAGTGTGTCTTTTTAGGGTTCCGTAGCCGAATGGCAAAAAACGGAACCCTTATACAAGGTGTCTCAAAAGAAAGTTCACATTTAAATCTTTTTTTAAAAGAAAAGTCTTAGCTTTATTGAAAAAATGTTTATTTTATATTGAAGTACACTGTTTGGGAATTTATTTTTTAAAAATAACATCGTCCAAATGTAAACCGTTGCGCTCTCGGCATTCATTTAGTCGGGCACTAAAATTGCCTATGACAGCTCGGCAGGTAGTCTACGTGATGGCTGCCATTTCATGACGGATATTTTCTTTTAATTGTGCCAGTGTGTGTAACTCGAGGCAGAGATCTGTTGGACGTGTGTGAAGTTGCTCCATCCTGCTGGAACCATGTTCTTTGGTTGTAACCAGGAAAGTTTTGCAGTTGGGGTACGAAAAACTCGTCTAACATCTCCACATAACGCTCTGAATTCACTGTGAGTGTGCGTCCCCTTCCATCTTCAAAAAAGTAAGGGCCGATAATTCCTCGCGCCGACATCGCTGCCCATACGGTGACTTTGGGTGAATGTAGCGGTTTCTGATGTTTTTGTTTTGGGTTGGTTGCACTCCAGTAACGACAATTTTGCTTGTTTACATGCCCATTCAGGTGAAAATGGGCTTCATCGGAAAACAAGATGTTGGTGAACGTTGGAAAGCGCTCAATCATCTGATTTACAAAGGCAAGCCTCTGACCAGCATCTTGAGGCTTCAGTTCTTGCACTAACTGAATTTTGTACGGGTGCAGCTTTAAATCTTTGTGTAAAATGCGGCATAATGAAGATCTGTGCACATTTAAAACAACAGCACGCTTCCGAATCGAGAGGTTTGGATCATCTCGAATAGACTGAGTAACACTGTCCACGTTTTCGGCTGTTCTTGATGTTCTTGGTCGCCCAGATTTTGGTTTCTCCAGAGTTGACCCAGTTTCTTCAAACTTCTCAACCCATTTTGCAATGAGACGAGTGCTAGGCGCATCATTTAAGTGACGAATATGTCGAATACTGCAGAATTTTCTACGCGCTACAGTCCCGGAATTACCGTTTTTGTAAAACTCACGTACGCACAACGCACGGTCCGCACCAGAGAAACGCTCCATAGCGACTAAATTCCCAAGAGCCAGACGACTGACATACCCCCCGCGCCCCTCAGAATATTTGCTTTCGCGTAATAAGATAAGCAAATGTGAACTTACTTTTGAGACACCTTGTAGTTTCGACATGTCTGTCCGTCTGTCTGTCTGTCCGTACGTCCGTATGTCACAGCCATTTTATTCCGAAACTATTAAGACTATACATGTAAAACTTGGTAGATAGATGTATTCTGTAAACCGCTTTCCGATTTTAAGAGAAAATTTAAAAAAAAATTTAAAATAAAGGGGGCTCCCATACATGGAACTGAAACTGAAAATATTTTCTTTCATGAAACCTATACGTGTGTGGTATCTATAGACAGGTTTTTAAAAATAACATTAAGGTTTCTAACTTGAATTATTGCATAAAGTTAATCGTTTAAAAGATATAAATTGTAAATAATCTAGTTTTAAGAAATTTGTAAGGTTTTTTGTTTTTTTTTTTTGTTTTTTCAAATAAATATATTAAGTATATTATATTTATTATAGTTACTACGGAACCCTTCATGTGCGAGTCCGACTCGCACTTGGCCAATTTTTAGTTTTCCTTACGATAATCTATCTGATTTGACAAATTTTCTTTTTATTTTATTTTTATTATTAATTTATCCTTCATTATTAAAGTCTAATGTTGTCGCTTCTCAAGTTTATTTTAATATAATATAAAGTTTTTTTGTGAACGGGAGAACACTGTAGACTCTTGTATTTTTTTTACATTTTTTTATTCCATTGTTCTGTATTAATTGGTCTATACTGTCCTCTCATACCTAATTAACCTGTATTATGGATACATTGTAATAATGATATTTTGATTTGAAAAGAGTAACTGTGGAGTTTCTTGCCGGTTCTTCTCCGTAGAAAACGACCAATTTCGAACCGTGCACTAACTGCTGACGTTTTGTAAGTGCCCATGTGAAACAACCATTTTGAGTCGTTACGGGTAATTAGAAGCCAGTAAATGTGACGCTGGTCTTGCCAAGGGGTATTGTGTTACCCAGTTACTGGGTTGTGGAGGTCAGATAGGCAGACGCTCCATGTAAAACACTAATACTGCATCCGGTTAGACCGGAAGCTGACCCTAGTATAGTTTTATTTAATTAAAGAAATGTGGTAGTGGTGGTGGTAGAATTCACATTACTAGCAATCTTGTTAACCCCTCCAACTAAGCTAAATATGCTTGTGTCTGGAGTGGGTTCACGGCAATAGTGTAGTGGGTGGGGTTCGAACCCGCGACCTTACGATCACGAGTACGACACCTTATCCTTTAGGCTATTGACGCTTCAGTTGCGAAAAGGCCAAGCTAATTATGATGACAATATACTATGAATTCAAACTCAAACTCAAAATCGTTTCCTTAGAGTGAAAACCTCGGAAGTATTTTTTTGTCCAAATTTCTTTTTATAGCCTTTCCAGAAAGCAATTCTAGCACCGCACATCCTGATATCACAATTTTTTTTTTTTTTTTTTTTGGTCTGCGAAAATCATCGAATGACTTCTTCCGCTCTGGGTCAAGCGGAAGGGTGTGTCAGATTTCTACTAACTAAAAACCCACCCTGTTCCCACCCACCCCAACTCGGTAGAACTTTCCCGCAAAAGCGTAATCAGGCCATGGATTATGCATTTCTGAACTGTTCGATATTATGTATAATATTTTTCATATTATACTTAATATCGAACAGTTCTGGATATAAAAACGGGTTAAATTTACATATAAATTAATAAAAACAACATAAAAGAAACCGTACAAAAATTTTATAGCACGCAGATTTTTCTTCCTCCTGAAAAGTTACTCCTTTTTCACTTACGAGGTTTTCACTGTAAGGCGTCGAAATGTTTTATTTCATATAGGCGTACACGTCACAAGTTAGTGCACGGTTCGAAATTGGTCGTTTTCTATGGAGAAGAACCGACAAGAAACTCCATAATTCGTTAAAAAAAAATGTTTACTATGTATCCAGAATCCAGGTTAATTAGGTATGAGAGGTACATATCTCAGGGTCCTGTTGTCGAGCTGCTGTAGCTTTAGTGTGCTTCAGGTGCTGGCGCAGTACCAGGTGTGCAAGAAGCACCAGGTGGGCTACCTGTCGTATCCGGAGACCATGAGGCGTGCCCTGCGCGACGGCCCACCCTGCCTGCGCTGGACCGCCGGACCCTTCGCAGTCGCCGTGGACGGCTTTCTTATCACCTGGCAGTTTGGTGTCTGTGCCATATTCTTGGTTTTTGTCGCTGAAAATGTAAGAGAGGTAAGTGGCGACTCTTGCGTTATGTTCGATCCGATTACAAGTACTTTGATGTAATTTAAACTGCATCCTAAATAGAAACCGTTTTGGTAAAATGTTCACCAACTGCTTAATTGAATAGGTTTCATAGTCCTTTAAAAATATCGTATTTGAACAATGCACTAGAGCACTTTAGAAAATGTTCTGAAATATTAAACAAATATGTAGTTAAATGTAGTAATTAAAAGGGTAAGACGTATACACGTTGTTCACAAAACATCAACGTGCCTTTTTAGGGTTTCGTAGCCGAATGGCAAAAACCGGAACCCTTATAGATTTGTTATGAATGTCGCAGCCATTTTATTTCGAAACTATTAGGACTACACATGTGAAACTTGGTAGCTAGATGGAATACATCTGAACCGCTTTTCAAATCTATATGTATAAAAGAAAGTCGTGTTAGTTACATTATTTATAACTCAAGAACAGCTGAACCGATTTGGCTAAGAATTGGTAGGGGGGTAGCTTAGAACCAGGAGACGGTTTTTTATCCCAGAATTCCCACGGGATCGGGATTTACGCGGGAAAAACCTCCCACTCGAACGAAGTCGTGGGCAAAAGCTAGTTTTATATAAAAATGAAACCACAATATCTATAGATAGGTCTTTAAAAATGACATTGAGTTTTCTCAAACCATTTTTTCTTAAAATGAATCGTTTAAAAGATAGAAACTTCTAAAGTGGTAAAATGTGTATGTCCCCTTCTAAGTTTTATTATAATAGAGTTAAAAAAACGAAAAAGAACTGTAGATCCTAATGAAAACTTTCAAAAAAATGGTTTGAACGAGATAGAATCAACAAGCTTTTGAGATATAAGAACTTTGTATACAAAGTTATTTTACGTAGTTACTACGGAACCCTTCATGAGCGAGTCTGACTCGCACTTGGCCAATTTTGTGTCCTCGCGCATGTCAGCCTATGAGGTTGTCGGCTGCACTGGGCTTGCCTGTGCGTGGCGTTGTTAATTATTATAATTAATAATTTACGCCTTCGATGTTTGTGTCTTCAAAGTCTACACTCCTGTGTCGTTTTTTTGTGGAAATAAACTACTATAAATAAGTGGTAACGTAATTAAAGCTTCCAGCCTGGGCTTATATTTATCTTACACGCTAAGGGTACCCCGTGTGGGGCCCGGACCGAGGCTTAGGGCGTTACTGGGGGAGCGCAGCTAAGGACAGGTTGGATCAGGCTATTATTTTGGAACGAATATAAAGCTACAGGCTTAGCTTCGCGGGCTGGCTCTAACAACAACGATCAGATTTTCCGCAGTTTGGAAAAGAGAAGCGTCTGGCTTTTTTGTGGGTTAACCTTGATTTTTTTTTTGACCACGTTTGACTACAATTGTTGCGGAAGTATCGAGAATGCGAGCGACAGCGCACAGGGTTTGCGATCAATATAATAGACTAGTACTCACGCGGGGCTTCGCTCCCGTGGATTCTATCACGGTAAAAACATAACTCTCCTTTTTTGCAGTCGCGTAAAAAGTAGCCTATACCTTCCTACCTCAAGCTTCAAGCTACTTCCATACCAAATTTTATCCAAATCCACCCTGTACTTTCGAAGATTAGCGCGTTCAAGCAAACAAACAAACAAACTTTTCCGCTTTGTAATATTAGTATAGATAGCCGTATCGTCAAATTATTTTTACCCGACTGCACAGGAAGGGTGATGTTTTTTGCGCGTATCTTGTATGTATGTATGTTTGTAATATTCTTTATTACCTCATATCTCCAGAAACGCTGAACGGATTCACACAATTGAGGTATCGTTAGATTTGTCTTAACAGCCCGAGTGTTCTTAGATAGGTAACATTTAAAAAAGTTAAATATGGCGGCTGTGCGAAGCCATTATACATGGAGAATAAAAATATTTTTTTTCAAATTCTGCAGTATGGGTATCAAATTAAAGGGCTTTTCAACCGACGACAAAAAAAGGAGGAGGTTATCAATTCGACGCGTATATTTTTTAACATAAGGATTTCAAAAAGGTATATCATGTTTATCATTAGTGTAATACTACCAAAATAACACAATGAGAAAGTTTAAAAATATGGACTCACTTTCTGAATCCGGTGGAGTGCCAATGTGACACGAACGGGAAAACTAAAAAATTGTTAATTAATATTTTAACTAAAAAGTTGAAAAACAAACTTATAAAAAATCTAAAAAACCCGACTGCTCACCTGAAGTGTAAGAAACAAGCACATTTTTATTTTTTAAAGTGACAAGCAGGCGGACCCATCCCATTTTAAAAAAATATGCTCAATTGGGTCCCGCCTGCTTGTCACTTTTAAAAATAAAAATGTCGAGCAGTCGGGTCTTTTAGATTTTTTAAATAAGTTTTTTTAATATTTTATTTGGTACAAGCTGTGCCTTGCGTTAATTTTAGAGAAAGCCTACTAAAATATGTTCCTTTACTTTAAGATTACAACTTAGAATAGCACTTTAAACAGACGTGTTAAAGAAACGCGGCGGCGCACAGACGGGTATTAGGCTATAAAACGCGGTCAAAAGTCAGTTTTAAAAAGGTTCCACTTCCTAGAAATTAGCCTTATCTGCCGATACCCAAAGGATTAAGGAACAATGGGCGGCCATGTTTTTTACTCGACTCTTGTCAAAACACACGTAAAGTTCTAGTAAGACGAGTTTCGACTGCGCTGTTGGTTGCACGTTTATTTATGTAGTGAGTGTTTGTAAAGTTTCTAATTTTCATTAATTGAAAAAATAGATAAGTTCAGTTTCCACTGAAAGTTTTCAACGTGGATATTGAAGAAGCAGGTATGTGTTATTCAAATAAATTGTTATTTTTAAAATAATTTGTTTCTATCTAGAGTTATGGTGTTTTTGTATAACTGCATTATTTTTCACTTATCATTCTCACAATCAAATTCAGAAAATGAAAAAAGTAAGATAATCGGGCGTTATCGGATTTTATATCGTTTATGGTATGATAGGATATATATTTGTGGTATATTATGTAGAAAATTAAATTGCTACTTTTTGCCCCTTTTATGGATTTCCCTATTTTGATGTGTTAAGAGCTCCATAAAACAAACTTTGTTTTACGGTTGTAATTATATTTTTGGATTTTAATTGTTCTAGGAACGTCAGGGGCTCGAGTGTTAACGCGAATGGATATTTACAACATGATTCATAATGCTTCTGATGTATTTACGATTAAAAAACTTGAAGAGATAGAAGGAAAGTTAATAAATGACTCTTCTTTCGATATCGAAAGAAAAAAAGCTTTTCGTTGTAAATTTGCGACATTCAAGCGTGATTTTAAGTCAAGATGGCTAGCAGCAAACAGGAATAAACAGACTTTTTTAAAAAACAACGAACAATGGTTCAAGGCTCTCTTGAAATACCTCGGAAAAGACTTTCTAGCAGTAATACAGGGCGCCCAGAAAAAAACTTTGAGGGTTTGTCTAAACGAAGCAAACGCAGGAAGACTGAGAATCTTCGTGAAACCCACGAAGCTCCAGCGCTATTATATGCCGGTCAAATGGCACTTCGAGAGCGCGGAGATATTGATGGAGCAAATTTTGTGAAGGAAAGTTTTCTTCATACTGTGACAGTACTGCAGAACTTTATGTTAGCTTATACAGCTGGCATCCAATGACACCCACTCTACACAAAGTGTTGATGCACGGGCCACTCCTTGTAAAAAACGCTCTGATGCCAATTGGAACTTTGTTAGAAGAAGCAGCAGAAGTTAGGAAGAAGCATTTTCGAGATTACAGGGAAAATTATTCACGAAAGTTTTCCCGTGAAGACTGTAATAGAGATATCCTGAATAGGCTGCTGCTCACATCAGACCCGTATCTGAGTTCAATTAGACCAAGACCTAAGAAAAGTTCCAAACCTTTTACCTCTTCGGCAAAAGAAAGGTTACTGCCATTTCACGACACGACACTTGACAGCGGTGACTCAGACAAAGAAAATAAAGAAGATTAGGAGTACTTATTATGATAAGTATAGTTGTGATAAGTTCGATAAAATAAAATATAAAAGACTAAGAATTTGACATATTTTTTTATTTACCTTTTCTCAAACACCCTATATACCTTTCCAGTTAATCTTTTTTTATCAACTAGGTTCCAAATCATGATTTTTCAGTAACATTGGCGAAATAAGCACTTCACACGGCTTGATATATTTTGCCTATCTAATAAGCAATTTAAAGTAGAAGCTTGTAAACTCTTGTCTGAGATTTAATTTAATAATATGTTAATCAGTTACGGATTTATTAGATAATGTTATTTTAACTATTTCGTTTTTAGCTATAATGTGTCATTGTAACTTTCATTTCTTTTGTTAACCTGTGGACAATGGTGTGGGTTGCATAATTATTTAATTAGTTATACGAATTTTAGTAATATGTTTTTATTATGTAACTGTTATTTGTCCCTAAATAAATAAATAAATAAATGTAAAAAAAATATTGTTAATTAATTTTGACCACGTTTTAGTGTCTAATACCCGTCTGTGCGGCGGACAGCCAGCGCTGGCCCTCCGCATGACGACCCCGTGCCCAACATAAATGCGCGGGTGGTACTTAATCATTATTTTGTTGCATTTTATTTTAAACTAGCTGTTGCCTGCGACTTTCACGTGGAAAGAAATCAAAAGTTTAATACAAATTTTGACCATCTTTTTTACCCACTTAAGGTGGGAATTTCCAAAAATCCTCTCTTAGTACAAGGAACATACATGCTGAATTTCAGCTTCTTGTGCCCAGTAGTTTCGGCTGTGCGTTGTCTGCTGTCAGTCAGTCAGTAACGGAAGCATTTTGTATATATTGATAGCTTCTACCTGCAGCTTCACTCCCATGTTTAGATTTTTTCAGCGAAATTAAAGTAGCATATCCAATAATCCATCTAGACGCCATATAACATATCGAACCGTTGCGTTGCTCCGTTTTGATGTGAAAAAAGGACAATATCTTAATGCTTATAATTTGATGAACAAATCTCAGCTATTGCATCTATATATCATTATGAGGTATGCATTGTTGTAATTTACTCTTCATTTGTAAAGCCGGACAAGCGTGAGTTGGACTCTTTCCGCAGTAGAAAGATTAGATAAGCGAAAAATAACTTTATTTATTATAGTAAGTATTTCTATAAATGACAAAGCTATATTTGCATTTTTTGTACAATGTGCTAAATCTCTAAAACTACTGAATGTATTTCGTTGAAACCCATTTCCGTTGAAAGTTTTTATTAAAATCAGCATATTTTTTTTAATTTTTCACTTTATTATTTTAAAAGTTGACATCTTTTGGAAGTCTCTTTCTTTCATGAAGAAATTCTAATTCTTTTATCCCTTTCTTTCCCTTTGTATTTTTATCGTAAAATTCTGTGCTAAAAACGGCTGAATACGATATCGATAATTATAAAATTAAACTTATGAAGCGAGGGTATAGAATAAAGAACACACTTTAATGACACTTATTTATTGTAGGTATTTCAATATAAAATATGCTTAACAAATTAGGAAGAGTTTAGTCTTAGCTCAGGTATAGTCACTGAGAGAGAGTGGCGAGTCTCTTTTTTTTTTTTCGATAGGGCCACTCGTAGTTTAGCTCGCTAAGGCTAATATACTACTTAACCGGGCGATCCTGTGGTGACCTCTAAAATTTAAAGGCCCCCAGCCAGGGCTTACAAACTAATATTTACATTTAAACAACCGCGCGCTAAGGGCACTCCCTGTGGAGTACGAGCCTCGGCTCAGCGGGGTCGTTGATGGTGGACAGCAAAGGGTCAGGCTGGGTCATATTATTTAAGGGAGTATTTATTGCTACTGGCTCAGCATCGCGGGCTGGCTCGTTTGGCAAAGGTCGGGGAGGGTTGACGTTACAAGAGCGCGGACGTCGCGATGGGCCTCGACGGCGAGGCCGGAATACGGAACGCGTTTTGTTTATGTGTTTTATTAGAGTGCTAGTTTCCCTACTGCTCTCTTGACGGATAGTGGTGGGATCGTCAGGTACGTCAAGGACAAGGCGTGGACGACGAACCCGGGAAATTTTTGAGAGTGTGTACCGGGCGGCCGATACAATCAGGGGGTTTGTGTGTTTTTCAGCAGAGGTGAAGTAACGCGCTGACTGGCGTTTCAACACTTGCTTTATAGTCGGGATTTTGAGGTCTACGTGAAGATCCTCGTTCCTCAAGTACCAGGGCGCGCCCGTGGCATTTCGGAGAAATCGGTTTTGGATAACTTGCATCCTATGGATCTGAGCCGGACTAGAGTGAGCAAACACCGGACCGGCGTAAGTTAATATGGGGCGTATGCACGTAGTATAAATGCGTAGTTTACATTTAAGGGAGAGTTTGCTGCGTGCATTCAGCATGCAATATAGCCTACTGAGAACGAAGGCGGCTCGCGAGCGTACCGACTTTATATGCTCTCTGAAGTTTAGGTTTTGATCTAGAATCACTCCTAGGTATTTAGCTTGCTTGTCCCAAGGGATTGGCGTGCCAAACATAGTGATTGGGCGGGGAAGGGTAGGTTTTCTATGGCGAGCTCTATAAAATAGGACTGCCTGACTCTTGTCGGGGTTTACCTCGATTCTCCATTTCCTAAACCAATCGCCTAGTGCGTTGGCTGAGGTCTGGAGGGTACGAGCGATTGTATCGGGTTTGAGTCCCGAGTTATAAATAGCCGTATCGTCGGCAAACAGGGATAATTCTACGCGACGACTTTTTGGGATGTCGCTAGCATATAGCGTGAAAAGTGGGGGGGAGAGCACGGCACCTTGTGGAACGCCAGCTCTGATGGGACGGGGAGTGGAGAGCGCTCCTTCGACACGATATCTGAAGGAGCGGTTCGACAAAAATTCTCGTATGATGAGCACGAGACGGTCCGGCACACTTAGTAGGTATAGCTTATAAATTAAGCCATTGTGCCAGACTTTGTCGAACGCTTTCGCGATGTCAAAGAATAGAGCTCCCGTCAGATGACCGTGTATGAAGCGGCCATTGACGTGCTCTACGATGCGGTGGGCTTGGTGGACACTAGAGTGTTGGGCTCTAAAGCCAAACTGTTCATTTGGGATAAGGCTCTTTGCTTCGACATAATCCTTGAGCCGATTATAAATAATCCTTTCGTAGATTTTGCCGAGGGCGCTGAGTAGACTGATGGGGCGATAACTACTTGGGGAGGACTTGGGCTTACCGGGCTTTGGAATGCCTATTACGGTAGCCTCTTTCCACGTTTGTGGAAACATATTGTTTGACATGGCGCCATTGAAGATGGCTACCAGTAAAACTATGATGGAGCGGGGGAGGAGTTTAAATACTCTACTTGTCAGTCTGTCAGTCCCGGGGGCTGTTCTGGGTTTGAGTTTCCTGATGATCTCCTCCACCTCGTCCTCCGTTACGGGGGGGAGGGGAGCATCAGGGTCTCGAATGGGGGTAGGGCAGACCTACGTTCAACCTCAGCATCCACGTGGGCAAGGTGGGCTGGGTCGACTGGCTGAGTGCTGGGAGAGCACTGGGCTTCCAGGCTGTCGGCCATGCATTCAGCTTTGTCTTCGTCATCGAAGGCAATGCTTTTATCCGGGCGGATGAGGGGAGGCATAGAGGTGATTTCAGTGGCGCGCAATCTCCTCTGAAGTTGCCAGAAGGCATGGTGGTTAGGTTCCAGCTCGCTCAGAGTCTTATCCCAGCAACTTTCACGCCACTCTTTTATGCTGTTACTTACTTTGCGCTGTAAGTACCGCATATAAGTTTTGTTATTTTGACAGGGGAAGGCTCTGTAGGCACGGACAGCCGCGTTCTTCTCAGTCAGCAGGGCCCGTACATCGTCAGGGAGTTTCCGTTGCCAGGACTCTGTCAACGGAATCTCCTTTGAACAGTCGTTCAAGACAGATTGTACGTGCTCCGTGAATGAGTCGATCGCGGCCGTCGTGTCAGCGGCGGACTGGATGAGGTCTGGTATTTTATCCAGGTGAGGAGACGTGTTGGATTTCAGCAAGTCGCCTACTTTCCCCCAGTCAGTGATCACCTGTGTTGGAGGGGGGCGGTTAGGGTCGTAGGGACCCGATCTGGAAGTTAGTTCCAAGATCACCGGTCTGTGGTCTGAGTCGAGCTCGTCCACCGTCTCCAGGGAGTGCAAACGTAAGTTTACATTCCTTAGGAGAGCGATGTCGAGTAGGTCAGGTAAGTGAGTTGTCTCAAAAGGATAGTGAGTAGGACGCATAGGCCCTATGATATCTAACTGAAGCGGGGAGCATAGCTCGTACAATACTTTCCCCCGGGGGTTAGTAGTACTGCTACACCATGCGGGATGTTTTGCATTGAGATCCCCCGCCATAAGGACGGAGTCGCTCATATCAAGAAGAGCGGTAAGGTCGCTTCGTAGTGAGGCGTTTACCGATGCGCTTGT
This sequence comes from Tholera decimalis, assembly GCA_943138885.2. Taxonomy (NCBI): domain Eukaryota; kingdom Metazoa; phylum Arthropoda; class Insecta; order Lepidoptera; family Noctuidae; genus Tholera; species Tholera decimalis. Next base: position 52,794,618 of record OW964548.2, on the reverse strand, counting down.
ATCTGCATCGTTAGTCGGAGGGAGGTATACAGATACGATTGTGATGGGAGGGTGGCCCGTCATGCCTAGCCGACAGACGGATGCCTCTAAATGGGCTAGGGGCCGCGGATCCATAGGGATACAGTGGCGAGTCCCTCATGCAGACAGTTATATAGGCTTCCCCGACTAACGGTGGCATCCGGAAGTAGGGTTGGTGGCATGGCTTGGCTGTGATTGGCTGACTTGAAAGGCTTGGCTGTGATTGGTCGATTTGAATGGCTCGCTCTGGCAGCTGTTAAGTGCGTCGTTACACTTATTTTTTTTTAATTCAATTCAGATAGTTGTCATAAAATACCTATCTACATTAACCGACATTAAAAAAAAAAATAATGCAAAAAATAGAACCGACTTCCATATCAAAACACTACAAAACCAAAAATAACTTTAATTTCGGAAGTCGGTGTTATTGGTTTCGGATTTTCCTTTTTTTTTCACACCGCCTTCCGAATTAAAGTTATTTTTAGTTTTGTAGTGTTTTGATATGGAAGTCGGTTCTATTTTTTGCAAAAAAAATTTTTTTCACTCTTTTTAGTGGGTCGGTTTGTAATTTATCTAGTTACAAAAGCCATTGTCAACAACTTATCACCTTTTACAAAATATTGCTGTTCCCGATGTATAGCCGTTAATTTTTGAGGAGTTCTCCTCGTACTTGACCATCAGCTCTACATCACCAGATGTATTGTGACGAGCATAAAGTGTTTAACATCCGTACTCAAGTAATCGAATCGTAATCCACGAAATACTTATTATTGAGGAGTTTCAGTGGCCATCTGTGGTCTTCATCATCAGTTTAACTTCCTCAAATGGCACTTTTCGGAAGCAACTGCTCAAGGTACTATAAGAAATACCCAAAACGCTATAGGTGTGCCTATAATATTTAAAGAGTTCCCTCGATTTCTCCTGGATCCCATCATCGGATCCTGATTTTGTAACAATGGGACCAACTAGAAAGTATACCCATTCAAACGCAATCAGAATTTTTCAAATCGGTCCAGCCGTCTCCGAGATATGAGGTAACATACATAAAAAAAAAAGTTCAAGACGAATTGTAAACCTCCTTTTTTTGAAGTCGGTTAAAAATAGGAGGAAGTTCTAATATTTTTCTTCAATGTGAAATGCATGTTTTAATTTTAGATTTCCGAAGATTCCAGATTAAAAAGTGGATGGATAAGGTTACTAGGGAATATTGGTTTTTAGTTTTGTTTTTCAATAAAAACAACTTTACAAAACACAACACAAACAAAAAACTTTTCTCAACATTATATCTATACTAGTATTTGCAAGTTGCGCGAGGTGGTGGATTGTTCACTTTTAAAACCCCTAAATGTAGTAAAATGTCAAACATAACCCTTCGTTACGCTACGGAGGTCGCCGGCTCGCTTCGCTCGCCACCTCCCCCCTTCACTCCACTCGGTCTCGCAGGTTCGCTCCACTCAGGCCCACGTACCACCGGACAGGTTTCGACGCCTACTATAATATTTGTTCAAACACCTAATGGCTATCTCTAACCGTTATGAAGTTACAGCCTTTTCAATTTTAGGGGAGGTCGGGGAGGGGAGGGCATGGCATAAAAAATTTGAAGGCCCGTTTATAGTTAAAAGTAAGAATCAACAGCTTTTTCAGTGGTAAAAATCAAAATGGGGGGGGGGGGTGATGGGGGAGATGGGGGGGGGTTTGTACAATTATTTTGACTAAAGCATTGCCCCTCTAAATGAATCTGAAAAAAAAATGTTCCAAGTCTCTTAATTTCCGAGATCCGCTTAAAGGGGGTAAGAAAAAAATTGGTTTTTACTTTACCGAGCCTCCTCTATACGAATCCGTAAAAAAAAAATTCGGGTCTCGTAGTTTCCGAGATACGATAGGGAGGGGGGAGAAGGGGGCTGAAAAGGGGAGGTTTGGCACTTGTCCCGTAGGTTTGAGAGTTACTTGTTTACGAATCTGTCAAAATATACCCACCTCCCCATCCACCATCTGGGAGAAGAATTATGTCAATGAGTGAGTGAGTCAGTCAGTCCAGAGTCAGTGGTAATTTAGCTTTATATAATATGACTAGTATTTGCGAGTTGCGCGAGGTGCAAGCACCTCGCGTGCTTGTGGTGTGAATCTGAAAAAAAAAATGGGGGATGTGATGGGGGGGGTTGCACAATTATTTTGACTAAAGCATTGCCCCTCTAAATGAATCTGAAAAAAAAATGTTGCAAGTCTCTTAATTTCCGAGATCCGCCTAAAGGGGGTGAGAAGGGGGGCAAGGGGGCGACTTTGAAAAATGGTTTTTACTTTACCGAGCCTCTTCTATACGAATCCGTAAAAAATAAATACGGGTCTCGTAGTTTCCGAGATACGATAGTCAGGGGTGAAAAGGGGAGGTTTGGCACTTTTCCCGTAGGTTTGAGAGTTACTTGTTTACGAACCTCCCCATCCACCATCTGGGAGAACAATTATGTCAATGAGTGAGTGAGTGAGTGAGTCGGTCAGTCAGTCAGTCAGTGGTAATCTAGCTTTATATAGTATAATAATACTTCAGACCTTGAATTTTTTAATTTCAAAAGAAAGGGCTAACCACGCTTAATAAACTTTGTGAACATAGCATGTCGATAATTTCAATAGTTTGGCTGGTCTGTTACGGTTTCTACTCAGGGTCGTAAGGTACTCTAGATCTTCCATGATCCTAGTTTTGATAGTTTTCCCTTCATATAGGCACTAAACCCTACCTCTATGCCAAATTTCAGCTCTCTAGGTTTATGGAAAGTACTAGTTCTATTTTGATGATCAGTGAGTCTATATATGTCGAAATAGTACAACTTTGCTTTTGCATAACTTAGGAAATAAACAAGCTACAAACATGAAATTTTGTGGTTTAAATGTGTGCTGGTAGCTTACTAGATAACGATAATTTCAGCGTTATAAATCTATCCAGAGGTCCCCAAACAGGGGCCTGAAAATACGCCGAAATGGTTCCAGAAAAGGATGGTACGGCAGTGTTTGCTTTGCGCTCGACTTGGCGGGGGCACTGCCGTGCCCCCAGACCTACCAAGTTTTAACCATGTAGTCCTGATAGTTTTAGAAAAAAGTGGCTGTGAAACATGGATGAGATACGGAAAAAAAAATGAGTTCTTATTATGAGTAAGTAAACGAGTTTCACTAATTATGTATTTTTGTCGACAGGTGTTACAAAATTTCGATATATATATATCGGTGCGGATAGTGATCTGCTGTTTGTATCCCCCACTGGTCATCATGTGCCTGACGAAGAGTCTCAAACTGATGGCACCGCTATCAACATTCTCGAACGTGTGCAATATGTTCGGAGTCGCTCTAGTGTTCTATTATCTGATACATGATGACATCGAACTCGACGATGAAAAATACAAATTGAAGTCATTGATGGACATTCCAATATTTATCGGCACCGTGCTGTATGCGCTGGAGGCGGTGGGAGTGGTGAGCTTGCTAGAGTAGCGGAAGCGCCGCGAGCGAGGCGCGCCGGTGCTCACGCGGGTTGTCTGTTGCAGATCCTCGCGCTGGAGTACAGCATGGAGAATCCCAAGGACTTCACAGGCTGGTTCGGTCTGTTCAGCATCGGGATGACTATCATCGTCATGATTTACACTATACTGGGAGTATTCGGGTACCTCAAGTACGGAATGGCAGCTAAGGCATCAATTACTCTGAATCTGCCTCAAGATGAGAAGTAAGTCTTCATTAAATACAGCATAAGTTAAGTACTTTTTATTAATTCTGTAGGGGCGCGACCTAAGTGGTACCTTGTGGGATTCGCTATGCTACTAAGTTAAACACACTGATAACCTTCAAGGTTTTATTGCTAAGTAACAAAGTAACGTAAGGATTAAAACTCGCTAAATGATGGAAATGAGTGCACACGGTTGCTGTACGAAATACACACTAAGCTCGCGGCGCACTTGGTGCGACCGCGTTATATCGTTTGCTAAGCAAACGTGGTCGATTGCAAAATATTGCATCGAACATGCTCCCGAGGGGAAGAGATGAATAATGAGATAAGCTTATACAAAAATAAGTGGTTACGTGAGTGTGAGCTTAAACGCTAAGGAGTTAAGACAATATAATATGAGCGCTGATTGACAAGGTGATCAAACAATTATATCATAATCTTATAGCTATACTAAGTACTCAAACGGTTGAGTCACCAATCGAAAACACAGGTTGTCTTTTAGCTATGGGAGACGTCGACGTGTCTCGCCGCTTGGAACGTAAACTAGACCAACGTTTAGAAAAATAAGCTACGCGCGCACTATCACTGACACATGACCCCTGCTCGGGCAAGGGTTGATTTCGCGCACTTGCACTAGAGCCTTGCTCGTGCTCAAGTTTATTAATACACACACTCATACTCGCTGGCATACTGTCATTCCGCTCTTGATTGGGCTGACCTCCGGCCCCGGCTCGCTGACACCTCCTCCTCAGGAACCACAGGACTGCTGCGACGGCTGCTACTAACAGACTATATGACCACGCATACTGATGTATGTCATGTGTCGTTAAATCTTCTGTCTGTTGGGTTGATTCCTTCATCGCTTTAATTTGTTCACCGAGATACTTTAAAGAAGCATTTATCGGTGTGCTATCTTCGTTGACCTTGTAGTCTTGGAAATTTTGGATAGGTAGCGTAAGATTACTAATAAAACGGTTTATGGGAGTTAATTTAGTCTCCAATATATTTGGTTTAAGTGTAAGCGTATTCTCTAATTGCTGATGAGAATAAAGTGTTACGTCCTGACCCTTCACGATGCATTGCTTAGTTAGTTGAATAAGTCCAGCCTTGCTGACTTCGCTCGCTTGTAAGTCGTCGTCGCATATGACTCTCAAAGAGTATGAGTCACAACAGAAATACAAATAGGTAGAAAGGTCGTGTAATGGAACCCATTTGTTTTCACAGCTAGATTTGCTTATCCTGCAAGTAGACTGCTCATCTTTTTCGCAGAATTGTTCATTAGGACCTAAACTCTGGACAGGCCCTCGAAGACGACAAAGGTAGGTTTCCGCTTGATATTCGCAACTCTGCAGGTCATTGACGCTGGCTGTTAAGTATGAATCTCTTCTCAAGTTAATCGCAACATATTCGGATGCTGGCGTGATGCTGATCATACTTTTGTTAATTTGAACCGGTATTGGTATCAAATTGTATAGCTGGAACGTATCTCTGCTAATTAACGGTAGTGTAATTTCAAATATAAAATACTAGCTTCCGCCCGCGACTTCGTCCGCGTGGAAAAAAATCCCCCGATTTTGAAACATTCTTCATTAGTGCTCTGCTCCTATTGGTCTTAGCGTGATGATATATAGCCTATAGCCTTCCTCGATAAATGGGCTATCTAACACTGAAATAATTTTTCAAATCAGAACCGTAGTTCCTGAGATTAGCGCGTTCAAGCAAACAAACAAACAAACAAACAAACAAACAAACAAACAAACTCTTCAGCTTTATAATATTAGTATAGATTCCTCCGTCATTCTCGCTTTAACTTTTAACAACTTGTAGACCTCATACAAGTTGAACTGAATATTATCTACGGGTAATGCTAGCTCTTTAAAAACTTGACTAGACACAATCTGTAACTCCCCAAGGAGCTGTTGTGGAGTCAAGAGATGCAGATTAATCTGACCATGATATATCTCCGTCATAGTATCAAGAAAAGTATCCTGAATTCGCTTTAAATTATGAATCATATTTATGGTCGCTAACGCTGCTAAAGAGAAATCTTGCTGAATAGACATTACGTCGATCTCTTGCTGTAATTTATTGGTGACGCTGTCTAAATAATTTAAGTGCTTATTAATTATCTTATGCTGCTTTGCGATAGTCTCTTCTGTTCTCTTTAAGATATTATACTCCGCTTCTATGACCGACGTCTGATTCCTGTACAGCTGACTTAGGTGGAGTATATTCTTACGTATAAGGTCAATGTCACGTTTGTATTTTTCTGCGAATTCCTGATCCAGTACTCCGAACAATGAGTTAGCTATAGAGCCGACTGCGTTGATAAGCCCGCGTCAAGTTCGCGCACGAGCTCCAAAGTGCTGATTGAGCAACAGCTGATTATAATATTGTAGTTCATCGTACTCGTGTTGTATTTGTAGGTTGATAATTTTACAATGGCTCTGCTCTTGAATTTTCCCGCATGTTTGCTCGAGATATTGAGAAAATTGTTTGACTGCTTTGTCTCCTTGCCAGAAAGGAGACATATTATAGTAAGTTATGATTTTCCACTGATCACGAATAAGATGCATTTGTCCCAAAGAGTCAAAATACAATGTTTGATTGCTATTAAATGTAGTTACTTTGTAAGTCCCTTCAGTGGATAGGATAAAGCTCATAAAAAATAGCAATGCTAACGCTATGCTATAGATTTTAGGACAACTGCTAGACTGTTTGCTCGCTTTCTCTTCCGCTTTTGCTTTATTGCTTTGCTGATGTTGCTTTATTGTTGCACTTTTTTCTGGCTTTTGCTTACTTGCTTCCTTTTCTGCTATAGGTAAGATAGAAAGCTTGATAATCGGGCGCTTTATATAACCATTTTTTGTTTTTAAAGTTACCACTCGGACAGCTCCATCTTTCCCTGGATGGACCTCTACCACCCGACCAACGGGCCATTTTCCAGGGGTTAAATTGTCGTCATGAGTGGTTACCATATCGCCTATCTCTATATTGTTTTGTGCTTTTAACCATTTGCTGCGTATCGATAACTGGCTAAGATACTCCGCTTTCCACCGCTTCCATATATCTTGGAACGTTTTATTGACTAAATACCATCTCGTCCTTGCATCTTGTGCCGTTTCTATTACAGTAAGACCAGCACGAGTGGTAAGAAAATGCGCTGGCGTGAGAAAATCGATGTCGTCGATGTCTTCAGATATTGGGCACAATGGTCTTGAGTTAAGGCTTGCTTCGATTTGGGACAAGATCGTGCTGTATTCTTCGAATGTTAAAGCTTGTTCCCCTATTACTCTTTTCAGATGTTGCTTTAGACTCCGAATAGATCGCTCCCAAATCCCTCCAGCACTCGGCCACGAAGGGCAGTTCCAGTGCCATTCTATCTTCATCTCCGCTATCTCTCGGTGAAAAGTGTCATTAAAGATTCCCTCGAACTTTTGCTGTTCCTCCTGAAGGATCTTGTTGGCACCCACGAAGTTAGTGCCATTGTCCGAATAAATATGTTTTGGTGTCCCTCGTCGAGCCGCCATTCGACGCAACGCGGCTATGAATGACGTACTGCTTAGGTCGGAGACTAGCTCTATATGGACCGCTTTTGTAACCATGCAAATAAACAAGGCGATATATCCTTTAGTCGTTTTAATACCTCTCCCTTTGTTTGCTTTTACTCGAATAAACCCGGAATAATCTATTCCAGTATGATAAAATGGAGGCGCGGGATTAGTTCGACAATCTGGCAGATCTCCCATTATTTGCTGTAGCCTTCTTGGTTCTTGTTTTTTGCAGGTCACGCATTTACGAAGTTGCTTTTTCGTAGCTCTGTTTCCTTGAATTATCCAATATTGTTGTCTCAATAGAGACAAGGTAAGTCGAGCCCCGCCATGGAAGGAGTGCTCATGTGCTTGCTGGATAAGAAGTTCCGTTAATCTCCCGATATATGGGATTATGATTGGATGCTTCATATCAGAGTGAATGTTGGCGTTTTTAAGACGTCCCCCGACTCAAGAATATGCCATTTTCATCTAAAAATGGTTTCAGATTTAATAATTTGCTTTCAGAGTTGAGTTTATTATTCATCAAACTCTCGATATCCGAGCCAAATTCGCTGCGCTGTATGCATTTAATTATAATTAATTTTGCTTTTCTTAGCTCTTGTAATGTGAGATATGACGGCCTTTGTTTACTTGTGCGTGCAAGTGCTCGTAATAGCCATGCTACAATTCGATTTAATTTTATGAATGAGCTATGACGATCTAATAAATCTTCAATTACGCTTTTTCCCGGATTGCTATTTTGAACAGTTATAATTTGCTTCCGGACCTCTTCCTCCGTTGTATACTCTAGTACTTGTTCTTGCTTAGGCTTAAAGGTAGGAGTCGATAGCCAAGCTGGACCTCGCCACCACAACGTATGCTCCATTAGTTGTGTAATAGATAGTCCTCTGCTCGCGGAATCAGCTGGATTTTCCTTAGTCGATACGTAATGCCAAACGTCTGGTGATGCTACGCTAATAATTTTCTTTACCCTATTCGCTACAAAAGGCTTCCATCGTTCTGGATAGCCCTGTATCCAGCTAAGGGTTACCTTAGAGTCGCTCCAGGCGTAGTTTCGTAATCTATGCCAGTCATGCTAGTGACTACTTTCGTAAATAGTCTGGATAAAAGTTCCGCTGCACATAGCTCCAATCTAGGAAGCGATACTGCCTTGCTGCTAGGTACTAATCTTGTTTTAGCAGCGACTAGTACTACGGATGCTTCAGTTTTTGATACAACTCTGGCATATACGACACATGCGTACGCTTTAAGAGATGCATCACAAAATCCGTGGAGTTGGATAGTGTCATCTCGTTGGCTTTGCAACCACCTTGGGATTTTAAATTTAATAATATATCCCATATCTTCAGTTAATTTTACCCGATCATTTCTGATCTCAGCTGAAACTTCATCGCTCCATTGTATTTCATCAAGCCAGACCTTTTGAAATAAGAATTTGAATTTTGTAGTTAGCGGCGCTAGCCAACCTAGGGGATCAAATAACCGAGATATTTCCGACAGAAGTAATCTTTTTGTAAGCTTTGTATTATTCGCTGATACAGAATATTGGAAAGTGAATTCATCTGTGTTTGGGTCCCACCTCAAGCCTAAAGCTTTTGCTGTGTTTTCAGTTTTGAAAATGAATGATAGTGCTTGATTATTTTGCTGCGATGAATTTATCTCTTCCAATAGTTTATTTTCATTTGATGACCATTTTCTCAGCGAAAATCCGCCGCTGCTTAGACATGAATTGAGTTCTGAGATACTGTTTTTCCCTTCTTCGATAGTATGAGCGCCAGAAACCAGATCATCCATATAAAAATCTTCTAATATTATTCTTGCTGCTGTTGGAAAGTTATTCTTCTCGTCCGCTGCTAATTTTCGAAGGGTCATCATCGCCAAAAAGGGAGCCGATTTCGTGCCATATGTAACCGTCGTTAACTGGTATGCTTTAATTGGCTGCGTAGTCTGTGCTCTTCAATAGATTTGTTGAAGCTTTTGATCCTCTTCACTAACTAGTATTTGCCGATACATTTTTTCGATATCGGACGTGAATACATATCGATATTGTCTCCACTTAAGTAACAGTGCCTGTAGATCTTGCTGCAAATTAGGTCCACGATGCATGACGTCATTGAGACTAAATCCCGAAGAAGTCTTTGCGGACGCATTAAATACGACACGTAACTTTGTAGTGGTCGATTCTGCTCGCTGAACCCCATGGTGAGGTAAATAACACTTTGTTCCCTCGCTGCAGGGAGTCGCTAATTTCATATGCCCCAATTCTTCATATTCGCTCAAGAAATGCTTATATTGTTGTGCTAATGATTCTTGTCTGCTAAGCCTTTTCTCTAGATTTTTTAGTTGCGCTAATGCTATTTCCTTTGATGATCCTAACTTCTCGCTCGCTTGCTGCTTCATTGGCAACCTAACTTCATAACGACCGCTTTCCAGACGTTTTGTCATGGATAGGTAATACTCGATACATTGCTGATCTTCCGCTGATATTTCATTTTGCTCGTGAATATCCTCAATTTGCCAAAATGTATGAATATCCGCTGTATTGTTTACTATGACGTTACAATGGAACTGTGGCTTTATGGTTCCACACAGTAACCATCCTAGGTGTGTTTGCTGTGCTAAGGGCGAAGACGAGTCCGCGCCTCTTATCAAACCATCTAGCATAATAAGAGAATAGGCGTCTGCCCCGAGTAATAAGTCAACTGGACGACTTGTGTTGAACTCTGGATCCGCTAAATTAATATGTTCCAAATGCGACCAAGAAGGTTTTTCAAATGATCGGTTTAGTAAGTTTTTGATTAGACTTTTCATAATTAAAACATCCATATGAAATTTAAAGCTAGTGTACATAGACTGGCATATAATGCTTAGCTTGCCTGTACAGTTCGACTCTTTTTCTGCTATTCCGGAAACTGCTCCATCAAATTGCTGTCGCTTCAGACCTAACTGCTGAGCTGCCTTCTCCGTAATTAATGATACCTGTGAGCCCTGATCAACGAGAGCCCTCAGGACCAGCTGCGTGCTATCTGCTGCTATCACCCTCACTAACGCTGTAGCTAAAAGAGTCTCGGTGAGATTTCGCTGAGATGTGTGAACACCATTGCTGCTGCTTTGCTTTGAGTACTGTTCTTGTTTAAGATTTTCATCATTCGTTTGCTTGACATCAGCAAAACAATCATGTTATAAAGTATGATGCCTGCCAGAACACGTGAGGCATCGTTTTTTTGAATAGCATTTATTACCATTATGATTAAAAATGCAATTAATACAACATTTCAGTTGTTTGACGGTTTTAAGTTTCATTTCCTTTGGCATTTGAAGAAACTTTTCGCAATTGTGTAATTTATGCTCAGCAAAACAATGAGGACATTTAATTTCCTGCACGTGCATTGCTTTTGCGTTCTTGGTAATATTATCGTTTGTTTTTTGATTTGTGTTATATTTGTTACGAAATGATTTTGAAGAACCCGCTTGTTGCTGATTTTGCTGCGATTTTTGCATGGTTTCTTGTCGTCGACGAGATGTTTCTAGACTAGTGAACTTATTTTCTAAAAAATCTAAATACTGCTGTAGAACCAGTAGCTCTCTAGGGTTACGTAACGACTCAATATACTCGGAATAAGATTCACTATCCAGCTTTTGCGACATAATATGCGCAATTAGAGGGCCCCACGTGCTAATATCCGCACCTAGGTTTTTGATGGAGTGAAGACTCTCTAATGTAACGTCATGCAATTTTTTGAAGGCTGAAAACGATTGCTGCTGTATGCTGGGAATATTCAGGAACATATTGGCGTGCGCTGTAAAGATGATCCTTTTGTTATCAAATCTATGATTAAGAATATCCCAACAAACGTTATAGTTCTCGGAGCCGATTGGAAGGTGCTGAATCAAACGCTCAGCTTCGCCTTTTAGCTTGCTTTTCAAGTATTGCATTTTCTGAGCGTTTGACAAAGCGTTGTTCTTGTGTATTGCTTCGCTGAATAGATCCTTAAAAGACATCCATTGCTGATAATGGCCTGTAAATACAGGTATATCCATTTGCGGAGTGGATTTCTCGCGATAAGATGTTGACAACATCTTGGAGTTGATAGCTTTCTTCATACTGATAAAAGTCCGCTCGTGCTTGGTGAAGTTATACTCATAATCTTCTGCTAAGTCTTCCCCCGATTCGCTAATGATTTCCCAATGAAGGGTGTCAATGGTAGTCCACCGACTGTGCAGGTTTCGAAGGGCGTCTTCGAACTCCCACTTGTCAACAATAGTTTCTACAGCAATATTGTCGACTGCTCTAAGAAATGCTCTAAAGTTGACCGACTGCTTATGAAGCATGTCGTCAAGCTTACTATTGGATCCTCTTGACTGAAAGGTCGGAGTTGCTGCTGCTGTCTCTGGTGGTCCCTGCTGAATTGCTGAGGTTCCAGGAGTCTCTTGCTGTGGTAGTTGAAGAAAATACGGTGATTTTTCACCTCGTTGCATCAAATCTTCTTTATATTGGCTTATAAGGCCTTTAGCTGTTAAATAAAGCTGATTCGTACTTTCAAATTCAGACTTGGTAAAATATTTATGATTCGTCTGTTCTAAAGGTAGAATCTTTTCATGGTTTATTTGAAAGTCCTTCCAGTACTTCACAAGTAACTCGAGTTTACGCTTACAGTAATCGACCGTTTTACGCTCTACGCTATCCTTTTTAAAATTGATGAGGAGTTTTTTAATGCTCTCCGCAATCTCGGATTGAATAAAATAAAGGCTTTCCATCTCGCTGCTGGTGTAAGAAAATTGAACGATCTTACTTGGGATACTCCTCTGCCTCTGCCGCTGTCAACCTGATGAGGGTTGCTCCCCACGTCAGTGATACGCTGATGTCGCTAGTGTGAGCTGTGAACTCACTGCAGCTGTAACGGAACTCCCTGAGTGCCGCTGTTCCTGATACCGCTGATAACTATTGAGCACTCCTACTCAATATACTGCCGCTAAAGTCACTCCTAAAGTTTCGCTGCTAAGGTAACCACTTCAGTCACTGCTAAGCTACGCTAAGAAACACTGTACTCCAAAATGTCACTAGTTAAATTCAAGTTCACTTCACGACCGACAGTCCCGAAAAACTAAAAACCGACCGCGAAGTCCTTGATAGAGGCTCAAAGGACCAAAATGTAGGGGCGCGACCTAAGTGGTACCTTGTGGGATTCGCTATGCTACTAAGTTAAACACACTGATAACCTTCAAGGGTTTATTGCTAAGTAACAAAGTAACGTAAGGATTAAAACTCGCTAAATGATGGAAATGAGTGCACACGGTTGCTGTACGAAATACACACTAAGCTCGCGGCGCACTTGGTGCGACCGCGTTATATCGCTTGCTAAGCAAACGTGGTCGATTGCAAAATATTGCATCGAACAAATTCAAACCATAATAATGTAGGATTTACATACACATCAATCGGAGAACAGTACATTATCTACGTCTTTCTCAGAGTTTCTTTGGGTTTGATTACCGCACTTGGTCCATGAACGGGTAAGAATGCCAGCCACAGGCACAGCTTTCAAGTTTACTCCTCACAAAAGTGGTGTACATTAGTCTAATAACATTGGGATTGCTAAAATCGTGAGCATTTCTTACTACAAATCCTAGGCGCCTAAAAGATTCTTCCGCAAGGGCAGAGACATGATCTCTAAAATGCATGATAGATCTAGTATTCAGTAGTTATTAACAAAAACCAAATTTAAAAACAAACAGGTTCTCTTGATACTTCAGCAAAATTTGCAACGAAAAGTAGAAAATATTTCTTCAATGAAAATCATAAAATCCGGAACCCTTAGGTGCAAATGGTTAAAATTGTAGGTAGTATGCTGTAGTAAATTATGGTGTGTTGAATCCTTAACATTGGATTACTATTTAATTTACGTCACACCTTGTAAATAAATATCAATTACTGTTCGTTGGTGTCACTGAACCACGAACGACTGGTCCGATCTGGCTAATTTTGATTTTAATATATTTGTTGAAGCGCAGATGTTATGGCGGTACGAAGTTCTCCGGGTCAGCTATACCGTTAGATATGTTGATAATGTAATAGGTACTGCCTAGTTTAAACAATTACAATGCGTTTCAAAATATGCAAATTTAAATATGATACTATTATAGGTTAGTACTCATCTATTTGCAACTGACTAGGGTTGGTGGGCTGCTAGCGTACGTCCGCGTGTGGTGGACAAACAGCACGAATACCATAAGTTGTATGTTGTTACAGGAAGGCGCAAGTAGCAAAAGTGGCATTTGCTTTAACTATTTTTACGTCATATCCGCTACAAAACTACGTGGCGTGGCAGATCATCTGGGGTTTAATACAGAACAGGTTCTCTGAAGACAAGAAGCGCTCGGCGGACATGGCGCTGCGCGTCACGTGTGCCACAGTGCCCTGTGAGTACCAACATTTGCCATCAGTTGCTAGTCGCTCATTTCCAACGTCGGCTGGGTATCCTTTCTTAAGCCGGCAATACATGTTGGCCGAGCGTTGTCGAGTGAAGGCCAATACCAACATGTAGACGGTATATTTGCCTTGTCTTGCTATCGCTCGGTGTCACTTGCCTAGTTGGCCGAGCGGAGGCCAGCGACAACGTGTATAGAGCTCATTTGGTGCAACTTGTCTTCGCTCGTCGTTGCTCGTGATCACTTGCCTCACTTCGGATCGGTGTCGGTTTTTGGTTACAAATCAAAGGCGCTCGCCTGCGATCGGCCAACGTGTGGGCAGCTCTACAGACTTTCTTCTACATTGGTCGTCTGCATTGGCGTTCGACGAACTTGTCGAACGTGTGGACATTATTTCTTGCCTTGTACCTATTTGCCAACGCTCGCGTTGGCCAACACTCGGCCAACATGTATTGCAGGCTTAACACAAGAGTACTTATATCTGACTAGCTACTGCCCGCGACTTCGTTCGCGTGGGAGAGTTTTTCCGCGTAAATTCCGCACGCGTGGGAATTCCCGGATAAAAAGTAGCTTACGTGTTATTTCAAGATGTCAACTGTAACTGTAAATTACGTTAACTAATTTACGTCAATAGCCTAATTGATATGGTGCCGGACTTGTGATCGAGAGGTCCCGAGTTCAAATCCCACCCATTACACAATTGTCGTGAACCCACTCCAGACACAAGCATATTTAGCGTAGTTGGAGGGGTTAACAAGATTGCTAGTAATGTGAATTCCACCCACATTGCTAGTTGTCTTTTAAAAAAAACGATTTTTTAATAATATTGTGTGAAAATAACAAAAAGTATAATGTGATTATAGATAAAAATTAAATTAATCTATTAAAAATTAAATTAATTTAAAAATTTAATTAATCAAATTAACCTCACGCAATTTATTAAAATGTTCATCACACGAAACAATTTGCAAAAGAGCGGCTTTTATCATGTCTGGTTATACATCAATATTTTTAAGAAAAACAGATTTATTTATAATAAAATCTAGTTACTACTTAAAAATAAATGATAATACTATACATTTTATTCATTTATTTATATTTCTCACGAATAAAAATCGCTCATTATTTATTCGATTGATTGAATCCATCACTATTAGGTTAAATAGGGTATCATTATTTTAGTAAGTGACATTAGCTTATGTCAACTTACTGCATCGAATTAAAAGTCCGCATATAGTTGAATTAAAAAAAAATAACACGAAAAATGACTGTCACTTCATAATTTCGAAATTAAATTTCATAATGTGTTCGGTTTGTTATTTGTTTAAAATAAATTAGTATTGTTGGGTAACGTGATGTTTCAGTCGTGCTGGCGGTGGCGGCGCCGACGCTGGGCCCTTTCATCGGGCTGCTGGGCTCGCTGTGCCTCACCACGGCTGCCATCCTGTTCCCCGCCGTGTTGGACATCAGCGTCTACTACCCTAACAACTACGGCTGCCTACATTACAAGCTGATAACCGACATATTTATCATTGTGTTTGGTGCCTTCTGTTGCGCTTCTGGCTGCTATGTTAGTCTCCTAGAGATGGTAGAAACGCTTTCATAGTTGCTTGCTTATTTCTATGAAGGACGCGTACAAATTTAAAACTGGCTATATACATAATTATATACGTATAGAGCACAGTTTTCAATTTGTAGATGTCAACGTAAGGGTACAAGTAAGACGATAGTGATACCGACCCGCTTGTGTATCCGTACCTTGACGTCAAAAAGATAATGTATAATAGTTTTAGTACAGTCTTAAAACCGTTAGGCGCCACCGACACGAGCGAGTATTGACCACAAGTACTAAATGAATATACAAACAGTGTGCTGTATCGAATGATCTTGATGAGTCCTAGTCTTCAGCCATTGCACCGTTACACGTCGCAACAGATTACTGCATACTCTCTCCAGCAAATAGTTGCAGTTGTTCGTGCTTCGCTTGCATCGAGCTCATCGCGTTTAGTTGTCCATGCAGCGGCATAACATTTGCGATACAGTCGCGTCGCTCGCGTTGGTGGCGCCCTCGCCTCACCTCGCATGACTCCTGTTTTTTTATTATTTGTTTTTGGGATCGCATAAGCGCCGCAAAGAGCACTACGGTTCTCTTTGCATCTTTTATTGTATCTTGTATGATATTCCACATTTAGAAGAAACTTTAAACATAAAGGAAATTTTAAAATGAACTGTTGTTTGCTCTTGGTTTGCTTATAAGAAGGCAAACTGTAAACATTTGCTTAGGATCATATTTTATGTTTAACAAATTATCAATTGGCTTGTATGAGAAAATAACTTAAATCTCTTTTATATCGGCGCTGCCGTGTACTATCGTGGACACTCCCGCCTGACCACCACTAAGCTCATTTTTGCTTGCACTTACAACATTGAAACGCTCTCTAGCCCCGCCCCCTTGACTTTGTATAGAAATAATGAATGAAGTACAATACCGAGCGGCCGAGCGCACTGGCGACGCACGCTAAACGAGTTATTGTTATTTTCAAACTGCTATTGAAATAGGCATACGTTACTAAAATGTGATATTTAAATTTTTGTTGAAATTGTCTTACGTTACTATTGATATACGTTTGTCGGTAATTGTAAATTCACAGATTCCTGGATTCCTGTAATAAACTTTTAATTTATTATAGGAATCTATAAAATCCTATACCACTAACAAGCAATAGGTAAGCTAGCGAGAGTCTCTAAGCGCGTTCTCTAAATCGGCTTTAACAATTTCGATAAAATTTTAAATGTAAAATGAGGTTTTAGGAGGTGGAAAGTTGATCTAGCTAGATCTCGTCTGTGGAAAAATTCATTGCGGGTTAATATTTGTCCTAAGCGGAGCTCGGTCGCCCAGATTTACTTAAACTATTCTAACTACAATATTTATTCTAACTAGAACTTTGATTTGTTAAATTCTATTATCGTTTAGACATTTTTTTTTATTACGGATGAGCCCGCTCTTGACCTCGATCTCGCCTGATGGTAAGCGATAAATGAGGTCTACGATGTGACGAGCGAACCCAGAAGATGCCTGTTTACTCTTGCTTTAAAGGCTGAAAGGTCATAAGTGGCAGGGAACACAGAAGCCGGCAGAGAATTCCACAACTTGGCTGTGCGCACAATAAATGTGGAAGAGAAGCGCTTGGTACGACAAGTAAAAGTAATAATATTTAAAGGTTTATCAATCTTACTACCCAAAGTTAATAAAACAAACAGATATTCATAAAATATTTATTAGGTCCAATATAGAAATTGGATCAGTAAATAGGTATAACATTAAAAATCAAACAACAAGTAATAGAACGAACTTCAAATAGTTTACCGTTTAAAGAAATACAAAACCTCCCTTCCTGTGACCTTATTACTACAAGCAACACTTTTTTTTAATATTCAACAGTTATTCGATTGGAGTAATTCGTTACAAAATTACGATTTACTGTTGGTGGTAGATTCAAATATGAAACAATAAAATTTGAAAAATAAATAAAAGCTGTGATAATAAACAAATATGCAAAATAATTGGCTTTTTGCTGATTCTTATTTAAAAAAAAAATGATTTTTTTTGGTAATCAAAAATATCTACAGATGAAAGCAGTCACAAATACCTATCAGAACTTATACTTAAATATTTTGCATATATGAAAACATCAAAATTATCTGTAAGTAAGCATTAAAAAATTTAATAAAAAAGATAACATAAACAAAAACTTTGTTAAAATTAAAACAGTCGGTAAATCATATTTTTTCTAATGCCTTTTAAATATTAAAAACAAGGTAGGTAAATCAGTAATTCCCGTAAAAAGAAGCTCCATTTAAAACAGAATTTCCGTCAACCCTAAACTATAATTACTTGCAAATATTTTTTAAGTTAATACTTATATCTATACAGGTGGCAAGCACTGTTTCTTTAAAACCTACCTAAGAAAATGAAACAAATAGTGCGTGAGTAAGCGAGAAAGTATTCTAGTTCGCCTCGAACAACAAAACAATAATATCCGTGCATATATAATTATTTCATTTTCATTTTCGCTATTATTAAAATTAGACTTTCTATTTAAAATGATTCAATAAATCAAAATAAACACAAAAAAATAATAAAAACCACTATAAACAATATCTTCTCTAAAATTAAATAAACAGTCGGTAAATAACAATTACTTTTTACTATACCTTAATAAAAACAAGGTTATCACAATAATCACTCAACGGCCACTCAATCTTAATACTACAATACAAAACTTAAATAAAAAAATTAAACTGACTTCTAAAACAATCCAATCAAATCGAATAACACAAAAAGTGTAAAATAACTTTTCTTTCGGAAGTCGGTGGCAAAAAAGTCAAGGAAATTAGAAACAAAGTCACTAGAACACTCTCGTCGGCGTGAACGCATTCTCTTGTTGATCTTGGTGAACACCTGTTCACCATACGTTGGACGTTTTCTTCTGATATCAGATATGGACGTGGTGCCCGCGGTCTATCCTAAGACACCCTCTTCTTCATGGCGTCTGATCACAGCCGCACAGTGTTGCTCTGCAAACAATAAACAACCTCATAAGTCACAGATACCAGTTTACAAAAATGTTAACCTGATATTTTTAATCAGAACAAATTACATATCTATTTTGCGCTTTATTTACACCTATTAAATTCTCAATGGTGTTATTTATGTTTAGATAATAAAACTGCGGCTTGGGCCCGATTTTTTTGTCATATTAGAGATATTATAGAACAAAACATGTTTTTACTTCGGCGTGCAATTTGAAACAAAGAAGATAGTTAGGGCGGGCACCCTTTGCATTTTTTGGCAAAGAATTAAAACTACAAACATAATAATGCTCTTTGTTGTCACTCTTTTAACTTCGTCGGCAAAGGTATGGTTTCTGTTATTTCTAATTACTTTGTTATACTGAGGTAACTAAAAATAGGATTTCGGGTTTGTCTAAGAAATTATTACTATATCGTTTTGCATTCAAACTAATTTGAAGCTCACTCGAAATTCAATTGCAATGTTAGTAATTTTTATTATTTTGTTTTATCTCTACTTTCACGCTTATTGTGCATACCGTGGCAGCCTTTAATTGCATTGCATTTTTTGGCAAAGAATTAAAACTACAAACATAATAATGCTCTTTGTTGTCACTCTTTTAACTTCGTCGGCAAAGGTATGGTTTCTGTTATTTCTAATTACTTTGTTATACTGAGGTAACTAAAAATAGGATTTCGGGTTTGTCTAAGAAATTATTACTATATCGTTTTGCATTCAAACTAATTTGAAGCTCACTCGAAATTCAATTGCAATGTTAGTAATTTTTATTATTTTGTTTTATCTCTACTTTCACGCTTATTGTGCATACCGTGGCAGCCTTTAATTGCATTGCATTTTTTGGCAAAGAATTAAAACTACAAACATAATAATGCTCTTTGTTGTCACTCTTTTAACTTCGTCGGCAAAGGTATGGTTTCTGTTATTTCTAATTACTTTGTTATACTGAGGTAACTAAAAATAGGATTTCGGGTTTGTCTAAGAAATTATTACTATATCGTTTTGCATTCAAACTAATTTGAAGCTCACTCGAAATTCAATTGCAATGTTAGTAATTTTTATTATTTTGTTTTATCTCTACTTTCACGCTTATTGTGCATGCCGTGGCAGCCTTTAATTAAGGCTACACTATTGTTTGTAATAATATTGTAACTTGTTTATTGGTGTATGCTTAAATGCTTGGTTGTCCTTAAATAAATAAATTCAAGATACGATTAATGATCTTTTTGTAACGAGAGATGACTTCTATTGGCATTTAAAAATGAAAATAAAAATTGGCCAAGTGCGAGTCAGACTCGCCCATGAAGGGTTCCGTAGTAACTACGCCAAATAACTTTGTTTTTCATGTGTTTGTATGAATTACAAAGTTATATTTGCGGTTTTAGAAAATATTCTGTATCTCAAAAACTGCTAACCCGATCTCGTTCAATCCAATTTTGGTTGAAAGTTTACATTAAGATCTATAACATATATATTTTAAAATTTTTCACTCCATTATTATAGACTTTAGAGACATTTTACCACTTTGGAAGCGTATACCTTTTAAACGATTAACTTTATGAAATCGTGGTTTTAAAAACCTCAATGTCGTTTTTAAAGACCTGTCTATAGATACCACAGACGCAGAAGTTTCATGAAAAAACAAATTTTCAGTTTCAGCTCCATGTATGGGGTCCATTATTTTAATTTTTTTTTTAATTTTTTTCTTAAATTCGGAAAGCGGTTTACAGAGGACGTCTACCTACCAAGTTTCACATGTATAGTCCTAATAGTTTCGGAATAAAATGGCTGTGACATACGGACGGATGGACAGACAGACAGACATGACGGAACTATAAGGGTTCCATTTTTTGCCATTCGGCTACGGAACCCTAATAAGACTTATAATTCGTTTTTTTATTTAGTCTCGCTAGTCGTGTTCTTTTTTCTGGGTGGGAAAATCATCGAATTACTTCTCCCGCTCTGGGTTTAGCAGAAGGGAGTGTCAGACTTCTACTGACTAATAACCCACCCTGTTCCTTAAGCTGCCCTTAAGTTCCGGGGCCGCGGTCGTGTCCTGGGGGTCTAAAATCGCCGCTTTAGCAGAATCATAATAGGATAATAATATGAATTACATTACAATTCGAAAAATGGTCACTAAGTGACAGTTCATAATATACTCATAAACGCAGTTCCAAGAATTTTATTAACGTGATTCATATCATAGTATGGTCACAGTCTAAAGATCATACAGTCGTCCGACGAAGACGTCTAGACAGGGCAATCGTGCGGGGTGTGAGGGCGAGACGCGGGAATGCCGATCCCAAGCTGCGAACAAAACTATGTTAGTAGCTTGGGAGACATCATTCGGGGCTAGCACGTGTTTGTTTTTTAATTATTTATTTAAAATGGTGCATACGACGTGTGCTGTGTGAGATTGCAAGTCTTCATCTTGTTTAAATAAAGATCTCCGGTTTCATCAGCTTCCACGCACAGAAGACAGGTAAATAATTAATAATGTTTTGTTATCGTTTTATTTGTAATGTCGTGCCGCGTTGATAACGCTAACAAAATAGCCAAACGGCGGACGGTAAAAAAATTATACCTAATAGGTAATCGCACAGGGCCGTGAGGGTTTGGACATTTTATATATTTTTATACCTAACTACTTAATATTATTAGGTGTTCTGTTTTTATTCAAAATGGTAACGATACTTTCAAGCTTTATTCGAATACTGATAACAAAAATTGTAATTTCAAATTCAAGATGGTGAACTTTTTTTGTTATTTAATAAAGGTGATTTTTTATAATAAAATATGGGTGTCAATTTTGAGTTTAATTGGGATGTTTGTTATGAAAATGCCATCCTTTTTGAAATCCAAGATGGCGGACGTCATTTTTTTTTAATAATTTGATATTGGTGTCAATTTTGAGGTAAATTGGGGTGCTTGTTACGAAAATGCCATCTTTTTTGAAATCCAAGATGGCGGACGTCATTTTTTTTTAATAATTTTATATGGGTGTCAATTTTAAGTTTAATTGGGGTGCTTGTTAGGACAATGCCATCCTTTTTGAAATCCAAGATGGCGGACGTCATTTTTTTTTAATAATTTGATATTGGTGTCAATTTTGAGGTAAATTGGGGTGCTTGTTACGAAAATGCCATCTTTTTTGAAATCCAAGATGGCGGACGTCATTTTTTTTTAATAATTTTATATGGGTGTCAATTTTAAGTTTAATTGGGGTGCTTGTTAGGACAATGCCATCCTTTTTGAAATCCAAGATGGCGGATGTCATTTTTTTTAATAATTTGATATGTGTGTCAATTTTGAGGTTAATTGGGGTGCTTGTTACGAAAATGCCATCCTTTTTGAAATTCAAGATGGCGAACGTCAATTTTATATTTATTGGACGTCAGTTTTTTATTATTTATTGATTTGTATTGTATTGTACATTTCAGATGAAAATTATGGGTGGAAGCTTGTAGAAGACCGGATTTATTTGGAAGATCTCTCGAAAGATTATATAAAATATACATTGTGCATCAGATCAAATTTTAAATCTCTTTGTTGTATACGCCTCATCTACATTTTTTTTGTCACCCTCAACTCCTAAATAATACGTTCAGTAAAGAGCGGGTTAAAATTGTTTTCATTATTATATTAAGTTATATTAAGATTGCTAACGATGTTGATCTGCAATAAAAAAAATCATTTCTTAAATATTGTTTACTTGTGACAACCCTGGCCGTCGCGATACTGTCTAGACGTTGTCGGCATTTTCCACAAGATCAAAGGCGTCAACCTACTGTGCGATCTTTATACTGTGGTATGGTTCTGCCAAATCGGTCATCTTAGCCCCTGGGCATGAGCACAAATCATCTATAGCTACGTATAATACCCGTTTAGCTAGATCGTGCTTGCCACCAAGTGTTAAACAAAATTGTGATATTAATGAATAAAATACTTTTATACGATACACAATGGCAAAGATTTGAAACTTTTAAACCGATAACAGAATATTTTTTCTGCTTGTTTCTAGTTTAATTATATTTATCAAAACCTATTACTCTTGTATATAACAAGCTAAAAAGTATCTAATTATTTACACAAGATGATAATTATTTGCGTGAAGTTTTATTTATAGGTAAATTTAGGTAATTGAAAATACCAAAATTGATCATAACAATAATTGAAATAATTTATTACTTACGCTCATATGCAGCTGCTCAGCGTTTTGATTGATGTTAAATCCTTGTCCATGCAAAATTATAATTTCATTTCGTTCTCGTATGAGATTTCTGGAAGACATTATGCACAAAATGTTCTAGCTCAGGTTCACAGGAGTCCAATATTATCGCACAGGTTAACGTTTATGCAATCAAAAGTCAGGTAAACAAAGCAATAGTCAATATTCGAGATGTCCGGTAAGCGCGCTAAAATTCGTCCGTAAAATTCGCAAAAAAGTGTACACAGGATACGTCACTAACCTGCGCAGTGCAGATTGCAACTAACTACGTTAAAGCTTTCCTAATAGGCCCAAACTTTAAGGGGGCGTGGCTCGGCGCCTCCGCATGATTTAGGCGAAAATATTTTTAACTGGTTAAGCGGAAAAGACCGTGATAGTACGTTTAGAAATTAGTGTCAGTCAGTTTAGAGTTTAGACAATCATATTTTATCTTGTATAAAGCAGACACACACATTGTTCCACATCACATTCCTCGCAGGAGCGATGACAGTCTTAATAGTATGAGGTCGATCAAAAATAAAGGGAGTGCGGGAAGACCAATTTTCAATTTAGGGATCCCTTTGCGAAATATGAAGCTTTAAAGTGCTAATTTTCGTAAGTCAGTGTCCTGCCTTGAAAATCAGGTGAGCTCAACCCCCCCTGCCTCACCCCGAACACCAATGTGCTCGTCTCCGATAGTTCACCAGCACACCCCACACAGTTCTCCTGATTCAGATACCAGAACCTCAGAATTGATGCCAACTCTGATGTCACTCCGATATCAGCTAATTTTTGCCACAAAATGTTGTAAGCCACTAAATCGAATGTCTTGCTCAGATCTAGGAAACTGGCATACACAGGAGTACGTCTATCTGTATAATTCAATTAAATTCATTTATAAATTAGAAGTAACAAAATTGATTAGTAAAAATTAGTACTTAACCTAAATTACAACGTTGATTCGTGAATAATACTTGACAGTGTGTTTCAAACTAAGAATGGAAGTTTGTGTTGACAGCCCCGTTCGAAAGCCGAGTTGACCATCATGTAATTTCACATGCTTCCAATAATACGAGTTCAACACTCTGTCAACTATTTTACCTACAATGGTGTGGTAGCTATAAGGGTCCCCTAAAAACTGATGAGAATTATCATATTTGTTTTATTTCACAGTAAGTACCTATTCCTAGTAAGTACCTGAAACCAGTATAAATTTATAAGTAACTAGGTACCTTTTAAAGAAACAAACGAACCTCCTTATTGGTCGAGTGGCCGCTGAGCACGAGGTGTCAGGTTCGATTCCCGTGTCGGGCAATAAGTGCTATTGAGTTTTTAGGGTTCCATAGCCGAATGGCAAAAAACGGAATACTTAGATTCATCTCTCCGTCTATCACAACCGTTTTATACCGAAACTATTTAGACTACTCATGTGAAACTGGGCAAGTAGGTAGATATATTCTGTGAACGCTTTCCGATTATCATACAAAAATGAAAACATTAAGGGGGGCTCGCCATACATGGAACTGAAACTATTTTTTTTCTTTAAAGTCTTTAAAAATGTCATTAAGGTTTCTAAAACTATTTTTGTTAAAGTCAATCGTTTAAACATAGACAATTCCAAAGTGGTACAGTATGTTTGGTATGATGTGTGGCACTCTAAATGGACTAGATTGACAGTTGAGCTGTCTCCTCGTCGAACTTCCGCATAATTGCGTAAGCAGTAAGGGCGGGGGCACACGATGCGTTGCGGCGCCGCACCGCAAAGATTTCACCGTGTCAGTGGGCACACGAGCGGTGCGGCGCCGTAACGTTGTTATGTCGCAGTGGCGCCGTAGCAGCGTTGGACAGTCTGTTGACAGACAATCGAAACGAGCGAGCGTGTGTCCTTCCTTGTGACGCAAAACAACTGAGCGGTGCCGCTCCGACGTCGCAACGCATTCACCCCTCCCCGCCTCGTCTTGGTGGTTGCAAGTCCGGTGCGGCGCCGGAGCGCATCGTGTGCATGCCACAGATATTTCTATGTAAGACGACGCAGCGACACCGCTCCGGCGCCGCACCGCCGCCGCAACGCATCGTGTGCCCCGGCTCTCAATCTCTGAAAACTAAACTGAACTGTCCACTCTCTAACTTTTATAATAATAGAGTGAAAAATATATGCTGTAGATCTTAATGAAAACTTTCAACGAAAGTTAGCTTGAACAAGATAGCAGTTTAGATAGATATAGCACATTTTCTAAAACCGCAAATAGGACTTTGTCTTTCATACAAACATTATGAAAACAAAGTTATTTTGCGTAGTTACTACAGGACCCTTCATGGATGAGTTTATTTTATTTTTATTTCGTACGAATAATACACAGTAGTACAATGAAGATTACAAACAGTAAAGGATAGAATCATAGTTACAAATATACTTACTAGGTACTCACTACGTTATTCACAGATTATTAGAGTGTAATTACATTCTTAACTTAGAGCTTACAACTACATACATTTAATTATAAACTACTATCTTTTAAAGAAAATATTATATAGGTATTTTACAAATACATTAATGAAAATAAATAAAAAATAAAAAGCGGGGAAGCGGTCAACAGCCTCGGGCACCATGGACTCTCTTGCAGTCGTAGTGCGGGTCGTTTTGCACGACATGCCAATTTAAACGACATTATCCGACGAGCCCTTGTCACCGTCGTCGGCGTTCCAGCCGTATTGGAACCCATTGGACTGGCGCGTGACGATGGCAAGAGACCGGACGGCACGTCATTGTTTCCTTGGAAGATGGGTAGGCCTTTAGTGTGGGACGCAACTTGTGTCGATACTGTCGCGCCATCCCATCTTCCCAGTTCATCATGTTGTGCTGGCGCTCCCGCTGCGGCTGCGGAAAACCTCAAGCGGCGTAAATATAGTCATTTCGGTGATAACTATATTTTCGAGCCGTTTGGGGTCGAAACTCTCGGACCATGGGGCCCGTGTGCTCACAGCTTTTTTAAAGAAATATCGAAAAGGCTCGTTGACGCTTGCCGCGATCCAAGGGCTGGCTATTTCTTTGGTCAACGGCTAAGCATTGCCATACAACGAGGCAATGCCGCCAGTATCTTGGGTACGTTGCCAGCCGACAGCGTTGAGGATGAATTTTTTGATGCTTTATTGTAGTTTGTATTTTAGTACATAATTTTGTAAAAAAAAATGTTTATTTCATCAAAGGGTATTTATTTGTACATGATGTTAGCAAAATGTATGTTGTATGTAGGTATTACAAATCGACAAATTTTTTGGGTGACCAGCTGTTCTCCTAGCTAGGTTGCTGCTGAAATTTTATCCAAGAAACAATATCTATAGACGAACTGTTTATTATAAGTATCAACTAGACGGTGTAATGGGGAGCGTGCGCCAGAGTTGGTACGACGGAGATTGGTTGCCCTGCGAGAGCCAGGGACCAGAAAGCACAAATTGTTCACAATTTCAATGCAGTCAAACTTGTTACGACATATACTTAAAAGTGTCATCATTTCCAGCAGAGTACGTCTAGATTTTAGTGTGAAAAGATTATACTTTTGCAGTAAAGAATCGCTAGATACTTTCAGAAGAAAGCATCTATAGTGCATGGTGCGAAGATATTTACGTTGCACTAACTTTATGATATTTATGACTCTATGATACAGCTTATGCGGCCTACCCAAATGTCCTTACTTTGGTACTGTTCGTCAAATCATTGAGCTCCTTAAGTTCTAAGTTGAGCCACACGATAACTGACAAATGCTTGCACTTTCTGAACAGGCCCACTCAAATTTGGTGTGGCTATTTCCTCAAAAGAGCACCGCAGGCATAAACCTACATGCTTTATATGATTGGACAGAGTAGTTAGGAAACACCGGCCTCATCTACCTAAACTAAACCTAACACGCAAAAAAACATGACGTGTAAAAGTTTTGTTTAGAACTAATTTACAAGAAAAAATTTTTTGCAAAAAATAAAACCGACTTCCATATCAAAACACTACAAAGCCAAAAATAACTTTAATTTCGGTAATCGGTGTTATTGGTTTTGTATTTCCTTTTTTTTCACACAAACTTCCGAAATTAAAGTTATTTTTGGCTTTGTAGTGTTTTGATATGGAAGTCGATTTTATTTTCTGCAAATAAGTTTTTTTCACGCTTTTTAGTAGGTCGGTTTGTAATTTATCTAGTTACAAAAGCCAAAATGTCAACTACTTTTACTTTTACCTTTTACAAAATATGGCTTTTCCCGATGTAGAGCCGTTAATTTATGAGGAGTTCTGCTGGTTCTTCACCATCAGCTCTACTTCACCATATGCATTGTGACCAGTATAAAATGAATAACACATTCAAGTAATCGAATCGCAATCCACGAAATACTTATTATTGAGTAGTTTCTGTGGCCATCTGTGGTCTTCATAATCAGTTCCAGTTCCCCAAATGGTGCGTTTCAAGAGCAACTGCACAAGTTACTATACAAAATACCCAAAACGCTACTCGTATAGGTGTGTCTGTAATATTTGAAGAGTTCCCTGGATTTCGTCATGATTCCATCATCAGATCCTAACGTAATGACAATGGGACCAACTAGAAAGTATACCCTTTCAAACGAAAAAAGAATTTTTCAAATCGGTCCAGCCGTCTTCGAGATATGATGTAACATAGTTCAAAAAATAATTTAAAAAAAGATCAAGACGAACTGAAAACCTCCTCCTTTTTAGGGTTCCGTAGTCAACAAGGAACCCTTATAGTTTCGCCATGCCCGTCTGTCTGTCTGTCTGACTGTCCGCGGTTTAGCTCAAAAACTACTGGTACTAGAAAGTTGTAATTTGGCATGAGTAAACACGTTAATGACGCCGAAAAAGAGGTAAAATTAAATTTTGAAAAAAAACAATTATTTTGGGGTACCTACATGTAAAGTGGGATGATATTTTTTTTTTAGTCCTTCCCGTAGTATGGGGTATCGTTGGATAGGTCTTTCAAAAATATTAGGGGTTTGGGAAGACCGTTTTTTGATTAAGTAAACCGTTCGTGACTTATCAAGCTTTAAAGTACCAATTTTCGTTAGAGTCAAGTGTCCTCCCACTCTACCAACTAAACGGTTGTAGTTAGAAATTCAAATGTCACAGCAATAGTACCTATATATAACGAAGTTTAAAGGAAAACTATCACACATAAGTGGGCTTTACAAGTTTACGAGTAACTAGCTTGTGCCAGCGGCTTCGCCCGCGTGGGAAGTTCCCGTGTAAATCCCGATCCCGTGGAAATTTCGCAAAATCCTTTCTTAGCGGATGCTTACGTCATAACATCTGCCTACATGCCAAATTTCAGCCCGATTCGTCCAGTGGTTTGGGCTGTGCGTTGATAGATCACTATGTCAGTCAGTCAGTCAGTCAGTCACCTTTGAGTTATATGTATATAGATAGTAGACCAATTGTATTTGATTCGAAAATTTCAAACAACTCCATAGAAATGTCGATAGATGGCGCTAAGCGTCAGTTGTATCGCGCTAGTTTCATATTGAATACGGCACGCACTTGGCTGTTATAAAAACTACGGAACCCTACACTGCGCGTGGCCCGACACGCACTTGACCGGTTTTTATGAAGTGGGTTAATAAACATTTCATTTCATTTCGTTACTAAAAAAATAACCGATTTTTAAATAAAAATACTAAATCCATAATATTAGACGCCCTAATTTACCTTTGGTACCTATATGTAGATCCTCACAAGATGGTATAAAAGATCGGGGAAACACTTTTACATAAATTCAGGTCTTTTTTAGTTGTGTTGATATCTACAAGCCCACAATTATACTTTCAAAACTATGGATATGAGTCTGAATGATTTATTTATTACTAGCAGCTGCCCGCAACTTCATTCGCGTGGGATGAGTTCCCGCGTAAATCCCGATCCCATGGGAATTCCGGGATAAGGGATGCCTGTGTTATTCCAGGATGTCAACTATTTAGTACATACTAAATTTCATTAAAATCCATCCAATAGGTCCGGAGATTAGCGTGTACAAACAGAGAAACAGACAGACTGCCGTGTTACCGTTTCGTGTTACCGCCTCAATTATTATATTCGTAAAAATTTTAATGTAGAGTTGATACGACAGAGGGACATTAAATTACACTACGTATACTATAGGTGTTTAGTGTTAATTTGATACAGTTAAAAAATAAAAAGAGCCAAAAAATATTTTTTCAAACATGCTAAATAGCTTACAAATCAGAGTAAAACGCACCCAACCTTTGTAAATAAATGTGACTGACCTTAAATACCTAGGTAACAAAGTGGCAACGTAGCGCTGCGTGTGTTATCTCTTGTCTTGGTCAGATTCATCTCATCAAAATCATTTGCGACTAAACTACTTCTCCTATTTAATTGATTTTTGGTACAAAGTTTGAAAATGGTAAAGCCCCTCGGTCGTATCAACTCTGAATGTATTGAAACTTCTGTAAAAATTGTATGGGTCTCAAAACGTTGATTTCTGAGGTTGTTTCGGTTTCTACTCAGAGGTTCCTTTTTCCGTGGGAAAATCATGAAATGACTTCTCCCGCTGTGGTGGAGCAGAAGGGAGTGTCAGGCTTCAACTGACTATAAACCCCCCTTGTTCATTTAGTTGCCCGTTGGCACGGCGCGCGGTCCCCGACGTCTGGGACGTCTCCCACGGCGCACAGTGTTCAATTTCAAAAGGTATATTTATAACATTAAATAGTATCAAAAAATCATTTTCACAAATTTAACTTGGTAATTAATATTTTATGTACTTTGTTACATCACTCCTCATCTAACACAACTTCTGGTTCTTGTAAAAGATTAAGTACCTCAATTGGCATTGTATCATTTTATTTTGTTTTACAGTGGCTTTACTGATCGATGTAATGACAAAATATTGAATAAATCAATATTTTTTATTGAGGCACCATTACCTAAAAAAACATGTACATCAGAACGTTCGGCCAGTCGAGGTAGGGAGCTGGCTGCTACTCCAGTTTTTACTGACGATCATGTGACGCATAAAGATGCCAGCCAAAGAATTTGTGACGGAAGAGTTCGAAAGTTAGAAGCATTTATTTATGGCCGAACGACCTGATATCAGAACGTTCGGCCAACCTGAATCTCCATAACTGAGGACCTCAGAGAAACTGTTACTGAATAAAGATTTAGCAACGATTTGCTGACAAACAACCACTGCTTTACTTTTACTCGTAATGCCACCGATTAAAAGTAAAATGAACTTTAGTTTCTGGAACATCAGGACGTTCGGCCAACGTGATCTCCATAACTGAGGACCTGAGAGAAACCGTTAATGAATAAAGATTAAGTGACGAGACTGAATGGAATTTTTATTGCTTTATTTTATTTTGTGACGGCCCCGTTAAGTAGTAAAATGAAAATTTAACTTATAACCTCAAAACATTGGGATTATCGATTCCTCCACAAGGAAGAAGCCCAGAGAAACCGTTAATCAATAAAGATTAAGCGACGACACTGAAACGAACTTTTATTGCTTCATTTTTGTTTGTAACGGCCCTTTTAATTAGTAAATTGAAAATTTAACATATAACCTCAAAACATTGGGATTATCAATTCCTCCACAACAAAGAAGCCTAGAAGACTCGGAAAACACCTGGTGGTTTCAGTTTTCAGTCCAACGGTGTCAGTAGTTTTGTTGATTCAAGATTAATCTATAAAAATGTACTATGGCGGATGGTGCCTGAAATAGGGTGACCATGTATTCCAACGAAACAAGTATTTTCGAGTACTTCATTACCTAAACAATGACGCAAAACACGTCGTAATATAAAATTGTGTACGAGTACAAGCAACGTTGAGCTGATGCCTGCATACCAGTGTCCACTTGTGAAGTTTTTGTTATATTAGTTGGGTCTATTTTGGCTAAAGGCAAACGAAAGTGGAAAGGTGACTGACATTGGAGATTGGGAAATTTGATTAAGTACAAGAATACTTAAATATATAGGTTTCCTGATCGCTATAACCTGGGAGTCTAAGTCAAGAGTGAATAGGTTACTTCTAGGCAAGCGTGCTCCATCTTCGACCACATCATCACTTACCATCAGGTGAGATGGTGGTCAAACGCGAGCCTATTTTTTTTTCTTTTTTATTGAAAATAGGTTCGCGTTTGAATAGGTTACTTCTAGGCAAGCGTGCTCCGTCTTCGATCACATCATCACTTACCATCAGGTGAGATAGTGGTCAAACGCGAGCCTATTTTGTTTTCTCTTTTATTGAAAATAGGTTCGCGTTTGACCACTATCTCACCTGATGGTAAGTGATGATGTGATCGAAGATGGACCACGCTTACCTAAAAGTAACTTATTCACTCTGGACTTAAAGACTGCTAGGTTGTAGCTGTCGGGAAATACAATAATACAACAAAACAAACACAACTTAAAAATTCTTTATTTGTAATCAAACGTTGGTATGTAGTTAGGTACATAATAATATGTACTTTTTAGAATTACAGTTAAATTGGTTTACTACTTCGTGTCTACTGCTAGGTGATTGACTTGAAACTTGTCAAATCGGAATTAGTTTGATAAACTAGATTACACATTTTACAATTAAATAACAGTTCCATAGATAAATCACAGTAAGTATTATACAATAACTACACCAAATGACCTCTTAAAAATACGTCGACAACATTACGGCTTTCTTTCCAGTAAGACCAGCCAGGACTTAAGCTACCCATTCTTGATGCCCGGTTCTATTATATTACCAAAGGATCTCTGCACCTGACCTCGATGACGTCACACTAATGACATGAGCGAGCGAGAGACAGCAAGGCGCCCCGCGGAGAAGTTGCGGAGAAAGGAACGCATTCCACGCGGGTGCAGAAATACCTTGGTACTATAGTAGAAATTGATAAGAAATCACATTTAATATGCACGAGAGGAAAACTCACAGATGCCATAAAAATAAAATTAAATGTAGAAATCACATTTTTGCATTACCATTAACCTTTTAAATAGCGCTGAAAAATACTTAAAAAATCAGTCAGAGAATATTTTTTTTTTTTTACACTTTAAAAGCGCTTGATTCTTATCATCAAAAACTGCTTAAAAATTAAATTGACTTATAATAAGTTAGGTATTAGTTTAAAATTAGTCGTGTTAACAAGTAGGTAGGTAGGTTAGAAGTAAAAAACTTAACAACTCTATAAAACTTAACAATAGTAATAGTAATTTATTTCTCTAAAAATTTAGTAGTAGTTTACAGAATTAGAGTTTGGCAGTGAGTAACTGTGTAAAATGGATGTAGCTATTGTAACCGAACTAGGCAATGTCTGTGTTTCAGTTATCAATGCCATTTCCAGGAGTTTAAAAAAAAAAACGCTAACAAAGTGTTTACAACAGCATGGAGTACTTATCAGCTAAGGTGAAAATTTAACACTAATTAAAAAAAATGAAGAGTTAGTAAGAGTGGAGGTGATTATGAGAGTGCGTGCAGTATCTGTGGAGTTTGATTGAAGTATGTATGTGTGAAGTGTATGTAAGTGGTACCTACTTAATATTTGTATTGGTATGTAGTGTTTGAGTGTGTAACTAGGCCCGCAAGACGCACCGCAGTTCGCGTCGCCGGTAGCTGTGGCATACTTCATAGGTTGTCTACAATTTGTTTTCGGCACTCACCTCTTGACGCGCCTCAAGACGCGCCGCAATTCGCACCGCACTTAGCTGTGGTCAGGGGGTTTGTGAGGAGGTTCCTGTCTCTGCAGCTCTAACCACAGGTAGCTTGGACCCTGCTCCCAATACGCGGGCCTCTATTTTTTTAATGAAATATTTAAAAATGTAACTAGATTAGAAAGAAAGTTAATAAAAGACATAATAATAATCTTTATTCAGAACCTTCAAGGCACGAGTTCTACTCGCACTTGGCCGGTTTTTTTCATACTTAATGGTTATTATTCATTTCTTAAAAATTCAAATAAGCACACTTACGGCAAAGGAAACGTGAAAAAGCGTGTCTCTTCTTCTTTTCGACTAGATCCTCGTAATCATTACACCTAGCACCTTCCAGCAGAGGTGGATCGGAGTCTGAAAGTGTAGAAGTCAAATGACTAACTAAATTCATGTCATAATGATTAAAGGTAACTTTAATCATAATGACACTAACCATTTTGTGCATCATTTTTCTTTGATTATACACGGTTAATTTTACATCGTTTTGGAGCCGAAACACTAACTCCAGACGAGTAATAGTTACTATTGGCAATGTTATTGTTTTATTTAAGACATCTAATAAAGAAGTTAGAAATTTTTCAGTTTTTTCTGTAATTTTTTGTTTTCTAGTAGCGCTTCCACTATTTTGTTCATAAAAGCAAGATCATACGCGATCCACTCGGTGATGACGTAGTGCGGCATAGATGTGCGTGTATGAGTCAGTTGATAGCGCGCTCGCAGTGGACTCAAGGGATGGTCAGACGAATAATCGTTACCTACAAGTATGTATTTTATTTCAGGTACGATTTAGGTTGGTGCAAGTTCATTTACCTCCATCATCTCTCGTTATAGCAGAAGCATGGCACAGTTTCTACCACTATCACATCTCCTTGTAAACGAGAGAAATTAATTGGGATTGAGATATATTTTAGAAAGCGGCTGTAACTGAATAAAGTAAAACTATTGGTCGCCTTTTGGTCGAAATTCTATAGATAGTTTCAATTAGTTTCAATTATTTTTATTTATGTGACATTGACAAACAGTAAAATAATAAAAGTCGAAGCAAAGACGGTGGCCTCATTGCTTCGACTTTTTCATCATAACGCATATGTGTATGTGTTTTTTATAACAATTTATGTCTAATGCATATTATATAAATATTAGTTATCTGCACTCCTTCTCCATATAAATTTAACTGTGACAAACTTCATACTCCTCCGTCCGCGTATCTATTTATTTCGTTGCAATACCTACATCGTCACCTTATTTCAACTATTTCGACGTGTTTTGCTTCATTAAGTAGATAAATAGGTACCTACTCGATAAATACTAGTTTCGTTGGAATACATGGTCACCCTATTTCAGGCGCCATCCGCCATAGTGCATTTTTATAGATTAATCTCGAATCAACAAAAATACTGACACCGTTGGACTGGAAACTGAAAACACATCAGGTGATTTCCGATTCTTCTAGGCTTCTTTGTTGTGGAGGAATCGATAATCCCAATGTTTTGAGGTTATAAGTTAAATTTTCATTTTACTACTTAACGGGGCCGTCACAAAATAAAATAAAGCAATAAAAATTCCATTCAGTCTCGTCACTTAATCTTTATTCATTAACGGTTTCTCTCAGGTCCTCAGTTATGGAGATCACGTTGGCCGAACGTCCTGATGTTCCAGAAACTAAAGTTCATTTTACTTTTAATCGGTGACATTACGAGTAAAAGTAAAGCCGTGGTTGTTTGTCAGCAAATCGTCGCTAAATCTTTATTCAGTAACAGTTAATCTGAGGTCCTCAGTTATGGAGATTCAGGTTGGCCGAACGTTCTGATATCAGGTCGTTCGGCCATAAATAAATGCTTCTAACTTTCGAATTGTTCCGTCACAAATTCTTTGGCTGGCATCTTTATGCGTCACATGATTGTCAGTAAAAACTGGAGTAGCAGCCAGCTCCCTACCTCGACTGGCCGAACGTTCTGATGTACATAAAAAAACACTTTTTACTATAGAAACCGGCAATCACCGGAAAAAAATGTATATTTTTGTATAACCAATAGTCCCTACTATATAATGGAATCAAAATGATAATGTACTAATTTGTACTTTTAAACGTAACAAAGTTCAAACTTAGAAAAGTTAGTATTTATCAGTACATTAAGTATTAAATATATTTTTTTTTATAATATAAATTGATCTTTTTTATTTTTTGTTTATATACCAATAAAAAGTACAGACCTTCCTTAATGTGCACCATTTTTTATGAGTTTACAATTTACACTGTTAAGTTAGCCAACTTAACTTGAATAGGAGCGCAAAACAACGATAAATCAGTCTTGTTATAATAATTTAGCTTTCGAGATAACTTTGAAATGGCATATCTATTAAACTACTGTCTGTATAATTGTGATATTTTAGTATAATGTAAACAACTTACCTTCAAGTCTTAATAAAATGATTTTTCGAACTACCGTACCTACCATAATTATTTTTGGTCAATACACATTGACAATGTGTATTGACCAAAAATAATTATGGGACGCTAACTTTTAATAATTGATCACTGTGCGGCGGCTGGGGCGTGAGAAAAAGAGTTGTCTCTCCCTCACGCGCTGCTTCGCTAGCATGACTGGTTCGCAGAAGGAGGTGGCTGCATCCCATTTTCCCTCACCCCGCACCTGGGCCTGGACTAGGGCTAGGCGAGAGAGTCCACCACCGTCGATCTCCTCCACGCCTACTCCCCCCAAATGCCACATGCCTTCTCTTTAAAGAAATAATTGGTAAATATTAAAAGAAAACTGTTGCTTTTGTAAAATGCTTTATTAACACATTTAAAACTCGTAACTCATGAGTACTAAAATACAAAATGTCGCAAAATAAAGTTTATATTTAGTAGGCCTACTTAATGAACCAGCTATGCGTGAGTCAGACTCGCACACGAGTGATTCCGTACTGTAAGGTAAAGGCACCAAATTTTAATCAGAAGTCTTATTTATTCTGTTTTCTAAATATACTCACAGTTTGACAATAAAATTTTGCTGAAAATATTAAATTATGTAAAAATAAGAAGAGGTTGAGGAGACTATATGTATTGTACAGTGGTTCCAATTCCAATTACTGTTTGCGTGGTGCCCCGATAGACAGACCTTTTGCAAACGAAAGTGGACGGGGGGGGCGTCCACTTTCGTTTGCAAAAGGTTATCTACATATTGATTACATGTGCATGTTTCATGTGCATGTTTATCTCTCTAAATGAGTCCCTTTGGGATGATGTTAATAAATCTGGATCAGTTTTTGTGACTCTCTACTTGCTAAGATCCAGAGGCTAATAGACATGTCATACCCCCGCCCATCAGATGATTTGACGCACTTAATCAAATAAACATAACATTTATTTTGGACACCTTGTATATTTTGGTCTATACAAAACTCTTACTGGTAAGTTAAAGTTCATATGATTCATACATTTCTAATAAGCTAGTATAAACGCCGGAGCCACAACAGACGAGGCCGAAGATAATGATGAAAATATCCATTATTAATTTATAATTATAACGTCCGTAGTTGTTAGGGTAGTAGACGCAGATGTCCATGACGGCGGGGAACAGGATGGCCACCATGGTGAGGCACAGCGCGCCCAGCAGTCCCATAAAGGCGCCCAGGTTGGGGGCCGCTACCGCCATGCCAACTGCAACACACACTTGCTCACACCATATCGAGGAGGGCCAATGTTGCTTTGGTACGGCAGGTGCCTACAACTTAAAGTACGATACGTACATACACAAATGACTCTACATTTACTAAGTAGGTTTCTAACTGAGAGCCACTACAAATCTTGAAGACGATGACTTGAAAGTTCCTAATGGTTACATTAGGCACGCCCACACGGAATACATGGAAAATTGACTGCTATATAAAATGAATAATCCCTAAGATCCCTCTGGCACCCTGGAGGTGCATACCCAGGTTGTGCCTTCTCTGAGACTGAACAGTGTACATGACAAAGCCGTGGAAGCGAGCAAGCTGCTTGTGCTGGAATTTGAGTTACATGATCGGGAGGTATTAATGTGCGGAGGCAGCCTACAGTCATACTTACACGGAATGGTCGCAATAATCACTCGGAGGGCGTAGTCCGCCACCGGGCTTTTGTTAAATCGTTTACCTACTATGCGCCATGATATTTGCCACGCCACAAAGTTTTGTAGTGGGTATGACAGAAATAGTGCTACAGCAAATATTAATTTCACCACCTGCGCCTTCCTGTAAAATACCAATCTAATGTTACGACTTTGACACAAAATAAAACAGAAGCTATTCGTTTAAAAAAGTTTAGTACCTATATAAGTTCTACAGGATAAGGATAAAGATTTGTTTAACAAATAAAAGTGCGAGTCAGATTCGCCCATGAAGGGTTCCGGAGTAACTACGCCAAATAACTTTGTGTTTCTCTTTTTTTGTTAACTCTTGCATAAACTCAACATCATGTTCATACCCAAAATTAGCTAGAAAAGACTGTGTGAAGTATCTAGGTTTGCAAATAGATGACGGCCTACGATGGGATAAACAGCTTGAAATGATTACAAGCAGAACAACGCGTCTTATCTATGTTTTGAAATCCCTTAGAGAATTGGCTGACATAGGCATTTTAAAAATGATTTACTTTGCGCTGTGCCAGTCGATTATTCGAAATTGCATCACTGCATGGGGTGGTGCATTTAAAACAAATCTGCTGAGGGCAGAGCGGGCTCAACGAGCCGTACTAAATGTTTAAGAAACCGTACAGATATCCAACCAAACAACTGGAAACAACTTTACAAAGTATGCTTCCCACGGGAATCGAACCCACGACCACCGGGTCACAAGGCAAACGCCTAAACCACTGGACCACGGAAGCAGTTTCAGAATGTAAACTATCTACTTACCTTTCATTCATATCTATCCTATAGGTCCGGAGATTAGCGTATACTAACAACTAAACATACATACTTTTTTTTAAATTCTTCCTCTATAACTGTTTCATAATCTCCTTCTATTATTGTTCCATCTGATTGGACCAATGCGTTCGAAACTATTGGCTGTTATTGCAAGCAATGGTGGTCACACCGTAAATCGTTAGGTAATAATGAGTTCAATATTATGATGTAGATATATATTTTTAAGCATTTTACCTCTCCATTTTTTATTGTTGCCTTAAAGCACTTTGCATACAAAATTCTGTGAAGGTGTATGCAAAGATTGCGGAATCTCGTTTGTAGCACATTTAAGCTGAACGCATATTAAAATAAATAATACATCAAGTATAATTAGATTAAAACCACATTATTGTGTGTACTTTCATCTTTATACTTCACTCGTATGTAAAACAAAGACGGAGACTGCAATAGATAATTCTCTGTGTAATTAATAGTACACTACAAGGTCCTGGCCATGAAATGAACTGGACTGAATTTGTAAAAATTATAATTTGTAAATAAATAACACATTTTACTCGTATTTTTTGTGTTTTAAGTCAAGCCAGATGAGACCTTTGTTTTCTAACTGACTCCTCTGAGAAGAAACACCGAGTTCAACGTCTCTTTTAAAGTCCATACAATTCGTATTGGTTAAATCATATGAGTATGAGAAGCATAAAGGTTCCTGTCTGTTGTGTCTTTTGAGGAAAAGAGCACGCAGATTTTAGCGGACCTGTCCAGATCTGTCATGGAAATGGAAACATTTATTTATTCCTTCGACCTAATTGTCTTGAATGTCTGTAGAAAAATAAGCCTATGGTGGTCATTATTCAATTTTTTTTTTATTGGTAATAGGTTCGCGTTTGACCACCATCTCACCTGATGGTAAGTGATGATGTGGTCGAAGATGGAGCACGCTTACCTAAAAGTAACCTATTCACTCTTGACTTAAAGACCCCTATAAGGTTATAGCTATCGGGAAACACACTCCGGCAGGGAATTCCACTCCTTAGCCTCACGCACAATAAAGGTATTCCCAAAACGTTTAGTGCGTATAGGTGGGATATCCACCATGTAACGATGACGCATCGCTGTTTGTCTTGTAGTCCGATGATGGAACGGGCTTGACGGAATTAGATTGTGTAATTCAATCGCACACTCCCCGAAATGTAACCGATGGAAAACCGATAGACTAGCAACTCGTCGTCGATGTTCAAGTCTCTGGAACTTTGATTCGACCAGTGTCAATAATACTTTAATTTATCTCTCGTTAATCCATTTGAACATATTTTATAAAAAGTATCTCAAATATTTGCATCTTTTTCTCATATTATTACATTCATTTTCATCTTTTTAGGGTTCCGTAGCCGAATGGCAAAAAACGGAACCCTTATAGTTTCGTCATGTCTGTCTGTCTAACCGTCCGTATGTCACAGCAATTTTATTTCCCAACTATTAAAACTACACTTGTGAAACTTGGTAGGTAGATTCATTCTGTGAACCGCTTTCCGATTATTAGAGGAAAATAAAAAATATATAAAATTAAAAGCGGCTCACTATGGGGAGCCCCCCTTAATTTTATATTTTATATACATATATATATTTCTCAATTTTATATTTTTTCATCAAACCTATACGTGTCTGGTACTGCTAGACCGTCTTTTAAAAATGACATAGAAGTTTCTAAAATCAGTAAAAGATATACGCTTCCAAAGTGGTAAAATGTGTGTCCTCTAACTTTTATAACAATGGACTGAAAAATCAAAAAGAAATATATACGAGGTGATGCAGGTCTTTCAACGAAAATTAGTTTGAACGAGATCGGGTCATTAGTTTTTGAGATAAAACACATTTTCCAAAACCGCATATACAACTTTGTATTTCATACAAACACTATGAAAAACAAAGTTATTTGGCGTAGTTACTATGGAACCCTTCATGTGCGAGTCTGACTCGCACTTGGCCAATGTGTTCATAATTTAATTAATACTTAATTTCTAAGTTAAGTATTTTTTGTATAAGATTGATATTTTCCTCTTTCTTTCTTGACCTCTATCGATTACATTGGAAAACATTAATTGTCTGTCAATAATTTCAATGTATGTGTTTTTTATATTATAGCTTTTTACATGGTTTTGAAATACAAACAAACTTCAAAAAATATGTGTCTGTCTATCTTTTATTTATCCGGGCTAATCTCTGGAACGGCTGAATCGATGGAACTTTCACTGTAATATACAGGAGGTTATAGGAGTTTTTACAGGATTTACGCGTTATGTAAGCTCCTGGCATACCTAGAAGCCAACGGCATCCTCAGTGACCGACAATACGGCTTCCGCAAAAACCGGTCTACTGGGGATCTTCTAGCGTATGCTATTCATATCTGGAGTAAGGCCATCGAGAAGCACGGGGAAGCACTTGCTGTCTCCCTTGCCTCTTTGAATTCCCTTGAATCTCTAAGGCCTATGACAGGATCTGGCATGATAGCCTTATTGCTAAGCTACCTTCTTTCGGTTGGAGTGGAATTCCCTGCCGGAGTCTGTGTTTCCCAATAGCGATAACCTAGGGATATTTGCGGTAGCTCACCGTCCGGTAAAGACCAGGCCCGGGTCGGCGGCGCGTTGTGTTCCAATAGTGACGGGGTCCTATAGGGCCATTGCCTGTCGGGGTTGCGGGAATGATCTAACGAGATACCGTGGCCCTGGAACTTAAAGGCAGCTGAAGGAACAGGGTGGGTTTTTAGTCAGTAGAAGTCTGACACTCCCTTCCGCTACAACCAGAGCGGGAGAAGTCATTCGATGATTTTCCCACCCGGAGAAAAAAAAGGGGGTTTTTTAATCAAGAGTGAATAGGTTACCTTTAGGTAAGCGTGCTCCATCTTCGACCACATATCACTTACCATCAGTCAAACGCAAGCCTAATTATCAATAAAAATAAATATATATACAGGAGGTTGTAGGGGTTCCTACAGGATTTACACATTAATATGCACGAGGTTATAGGAGTTCCTAAAGGATTTCAAAAAACACTTACTTTTCATCTTGTGGCAGGTTAAGCGTAATAGATCCTTTGCAATCTGTCCCGTACTTAAGAAAGCCGGAGACGCCCAGGACGACATAGATACCGAGAATGATAGCCATGCCGATGCTGAACAGCCCGAACCAGCCGGTGAACTCCCTCGGCTTCTCCATGTTGTACTCCAGCGCCAGGATCTGCACAGAGACTGGCGTCAGTGCAGCTCGCTCTATCTCCCTCGCACTCGCGCGACAAGTACTGAACGCTGTCACTCTCGCTCACCACTCCCACTGCCTCCAACGCGAACAACGTGATGCCGATGAACACCGGAATTTCAGCGATTCCCTTCACAGTCAACAGCTTTTCTTGGTCAATTTCTACATCATCTTCTATCAAATAGAAGAACGTGAGAAGCAATCCGAGCAACACACAGAAATTGGAGATAGTCGAAAAAGGCGTTAAGAGTTTTAAATTTTTTATTAAACTCATGATGAGCGCTAACGGGTAACTATAGCAAATAAGTAATCGCACTGATGTATTATTACCAGGGTTGTAGAAATCAACTATCTGTCAATAGAAAGAAATGGCGATTAGTAAAATAATATCGTATGGAAGAACCTCGATAACAAGCAGGGTCGTTAAATACCTGTTTTATATTTTCAGCAACGAACACGAAATAGATAGCACAGATACCAATCTGCCAAAAGAGGAGGAAAAAGTCCACAGCGTTGGCGAAGAGGTTGCTGCTGGGACGCAAGCATTTGGGCCCCCGCGCCACGGCCACGCGCATGCTCTTGGTGTACGCCATGTAGCCGCGCCGCTCCTGCTTGCACAGCTGGTACTGCGCCAGCACCTGCGCAACACCGTTCGTTACTTTTTAGGGTTCCGTAGCCGAATGGCAAAAAACGGAACTCTTATAGTTTCGTCATGTCTGTCCGTCTGTCTGTCTGTCCGTCCATCCGTCCGTATGTCACAGCCATTTTATTCCGAAACTTTGACTATACATGTGAAACTTGGTTGGTAGATGTATTCTGTGAACCGCTTTCCG
The DNA here is from genome assembly GCA_943138885.2 of Tholera decimalis. Taxonomy (NCBI): domain Eukaryota; kingdom Metazoa; phylum Arthropoda; class Insecta; order Lepidoptera; family Noctuidae; genus Tholera; species Tholera decimalis. The sequence goes on along the minus strand of OW964548.2, from coordinate 52,753,399 downwards.
ATTTTAAGAAAAAAAAATAAACGAAAGGGGGGCTCCCATACATGGAACTAAAACTGAAAATATTTTGTTTCATGAAAACTATGCGTGTGTGATATCTATAGACAGGTCTTTAAAAATGACATTGAGGTTTGTAAGACCACTTTTTCATAAAGTTAATCCTTTAAAAGATATACGCTTCCAAAGTGATAAAATGTGTGTGTCGCCCCCGCCTCTAACTTCTATAATAATGGAGTGCAAAATCTAAAAAAATATAGGTCTGTAGATCTTAATGTAAACTTTCAAACAAAATTGTAGTTTTTGAGATACAGTATATTTTCTTAAGCCGCAAATATAACTTTGTAAAACATACAAACACTATAAAAACAAAGTTATTTGGCGTAGTTGTAAAAAATGTAAATAAGCTAGTTTTAAGAAATTTGTAAGGTTTTTTTTTGTTAAATAATTATACATATTATATTATATTATTATAGTTACTGCGGAACCCTTGGCCAATTTTTCTGATATACCAAGTCATCTGTTTTGTCTAAGTTACCAAAGTTTGTTTAGTTAGGGCTTGTAGAGTTAAAAGCTTAGCTCTACATGAGGTTATTCACCTTTTTTACACTGTGAGCCATATTACCTAGCTAAGATCACGTCTCATTATCATGTTACATGAAAATGTTGTTGGTCGGATTTCCCCTATTTGGGAAAGGAGAGGAAAGTATTTTTTTTAAACATGAGTCTCTATTAATTTTTAATAAAGACATTGATTACTTGATTGATTTCATTTTTCATTTGCAATGTATGTGTATTGGAGAGTATGAGTACTAGTTTAATTTTCAGAACCCAAGCATTGTATACAACATTGATAAAAGCGAGAGGCATTAAATTAAACCACATATAGGTACTATATGTGCTTGCGGTTAATCCGAAACTCTTAAAAAAAAAACCGGTCAAGTGCGTGTCGGGCCACGCGCAGTGAAGGGTTCCGTAGTTTTTATAACAGCCAAGTGCGTGTCGTATTCGCTGACTGATCGTTTCGTACCATGCTCTAACTAAAAGCCAAACATGACTACCTAATTTGATTTCCTATATAAATCCTCACCTGATCCGACAATTTTGCACGGAAAGTTTTAATTTTTTTTAGAGATTTGTATAAATAAAACTTGTCATAGCCGGTGTCTTGAATTTAAATATATTCTATTATTACTATTTCAATCTCCAAATTCCTACACTCAACGAGACTTGATTATGAATTTCACAATTCAACTATTTCAATTTTATCTCTAGCCTCTACACACAATCTCAAGAACTTATTTTTTTTGCTACACACAATCTCAAGAACTTAATTTTTTTAGGTAGGGCCACTCGTAGTTCAGCACACTAAGGCTGGTCACTACTTAACCGGGCGATCAACAAAAACTTAATTTTTTTTTTCATAGGGCCACTCGTATTTCAGCATACTAAGGCTGGTCACTACTCAAGCGGGCGATCCTGTGGTGACCTCTAAAATTAAAGGCCCCCAGCCAGGGCTTACAAACTAGAATTACATTTTAAACAACCGTACGCTAAGGGCACTCCCTGTGGAGTACGGGCCTCGGCATAGCGTGGTCGTTGGTGGAGGGCAGCAAAGGGACAGGCTGGGTCCATATTATTTAAGGGGTTATTTATCGCTACTGGCTCAGCATCGCGTGCTGGCTCGTTTGGCAAAGGTCGGGGAGAGTTTCCGTTACAAGTACGCGGACGTCGCGATGGGCCTCGTCGGCGAGGCCGGAATACGGAACGCGTTTTATTTCTGTATTTTCTAAGAGTGCTAGTTTCCCTACTGCTCTCTTGTCGGATGGTGGTGGGGTCGTCGGGCTCGTCTAGGACGTTACGCGGGCGACGAACCCGAGAAATATTGGAGGGTCTGTATCGGGCGGCCGATACGATCAGGGGGTTTGTGTGGTTTTCAGCAGAGGTGAAGTAACGCACTGAATGGTGTTTCAGCACTTGCTTTATGGTCGGGGCAAAAACATAATAGTTTTCATAACTACCTACTTATAGTTTTGGCGGTAACGAAACCATTGTGAGATATAATTCGACGAGAACGCCATCTAGTTAGAAAAGAAGTACTAATTTTTACACAAAACTGAAAAATGAGACTGGTTTGACACAATCCTCAACTAATTTAATTACTTAAACACAACTAACTATAATTTTACTGGACAGAAACTGTTTTTTAACCGACTTCTAAAGAAGGAGTAGGTTATCAATTCGTCACGTATAATATATAATATATATTTTTTATGTATGTGCACCGATTACTCCGTCAATTGTGGATCGATTTAGAAAATTATTTTTTCATTTGAAATGGTATGCTCTCGAGGTAGTACCATTGTCACTAAATTAGAATTTGATGAAGGGATCTCATGGAAATCGAAGGAAATCCTCAAATTTTAAAGGCAATCGTATGGCGATTTTGATATTTTTTATAGTCACTTGTGCATTTGCTCTCAGAAAGCACCATTTGGTGAAGCGGAACTGATGAAGAAGATCACAGATGGCCACCGGAACTACTCAATAATAAGTATTTCACGAGTTGCGGTTCGATTACTTTAAAATGGTTGCTAAGCAATTTATGGTCGGCACAATGTGAATGGTGAAATGGAGCTGATGGTGAAATACCAGGAGAACTCCTCAACAATTACCGCCCCTGCATCGGGAAAAGCAATATTTTGTAAAAGGTGATGAGCAAGTTGACATTAGGCTATTGTAACTTAGATAAATAATAAACAGATCCAGACACCATCTTCTGAAATTAAAGTTATTTTCACATTGTACCTAGTGGTTTTTTGGAAGTCGGTATTTTTTTGTTAATAAGTTTTTTTATAAAACTTATTTAAATATGAAACTAGCGCGATACAACGGACGCTTAGCGCCATCTATCGACATTTCTATGGAGTTGTTCGAAATTTTCGAGTCAAATACAATTGGTCGACTATTACTCGTAAACTTGTCAAGCCCACTCATGTGTGATAGTTTTCCTTTAAACTTCGTTATATATAGGTACTACTGCCATAACTTTTGAATTTCTAACTACAACCGTTTAGTTGATAGAGGGGGAGGACACTTGACTTTAACGAAAATTGGTACTTTAAAGCTTGATAAGTCACGAGCGGTTTACTTAATCAGAAAACGGTCTTCCTAAACCCCTAATATTTTTGAAAGACCTATTCAACGATATACCACACTATGGGAAGGACGAAGAAAACAATTATCATCTCACTTTACATGTAGGGGAGGTACCCTAAATAATTGTTTTTTTCAAAATTTTATTTTACCACTTTTTTGGCGTCATTAACGTGTATACTCATGCCAAATTACAAATTTCTAGTACGGTCGGCCAAGAAAGTGGTGTACCAGTTTTGATTTAGTTTCCCGGTCATCGAAAATTACAACAAGGTTCGTTATAAAAAGATATTACTGAAAGAGACAACATTATCATGACGTAAACCTATGTATTTAGTATTCATACGTCATATGTCACATATAAGTACATGACATTTTAACCTTTAGTATAAATGAAAAGGACATTAGTTTCTACAAAGCAATTGAAATGTTTCCAAACAAAAGTAATAAAAACTATTTAGACAACCGAATTCCATTTGAAAAAGAAAACTGACAATTGACATTTTGTCAAATATATGCAAAAAATCGATATATTTTCCGTGTTATTTTTCAATCAACTGCATATAAAATCATCTCAATGCCTGCCAACTTGACCATTGCCGAAAGAGCACAAATAATTGCCCAATTTAATGAGGGAAGCAGTATCAGTGCGATATCCCGGAATTTGAATATATCGAGGCGTTCTGTCCGCTTTTGGATTCGTCGTGAAGGAGAGGAGGGAAGTTTGTTGGATCACAGAAGAAGTGGTCGCCGGCCTGCACTCTCCAATAACGATAGAGAATTCATGAGACGGGAATATGAAATCAATGGTTTTAAGCCCACAAAACATTTTGCGGAGATGTTCGATGTGAGTGCCCAAACAATAAGGAATCATCTACATTACATGGGGTTGCACCACAGGCATTACGCCAAGAAAATATATTTGACGGATGCTCACAGACTTGCTCGTCTGAACTTCGCCAGAGAGCACTTAGAGTTTGATTGGTCTAATACAGTGTTTTGTGATGAAAAAACGTTTAAATCCAGTCAGCATGGACGTCTTCACCTTTGGCGATATAATTCAACACGGTATAAAGATGATCATGTAATCCCAAATAGAGAATCAGGTCGAATTTCCGTAAATATTTGGGGCTGGATGAGTACGGATGGTGTAGGAGAATTGTGTTCTCTACCTCCTCGAGCGACGGCTGTAAATTATATCGACGTGCTTCAGAATGCAATGCTACCGACAGTCCGTAATGTTTACCCGGAGAACGAAGTGCCACAATTTGATTTTGTTCAAGATAATTGTTCAATTCATAATGCGAGGATCGTAAGAGCCTGGTTTCGTTCACACACTGACGTAAGGGTAATTCAGTGGCCCTCAAGATCGCCGGACCTCAACCCGATAGAAAATCTTTGGGGCCTTATGGTCCAACGATGGTCGCATCAAAATGAAAGAACCAAACAAGCTCTTATTAGTCACTGTAATTATATCTGGGAGGAAATGCGGGGAACCGATATTTGCTCACGGCTTGTTGGTTCAATGAGGTCTCGTCTTTTAGAGGTTATAGAGGCCAACGGCGGTTACACCCGTTTCTAATTTTTAAAAATTTTCAATATCTTCTAAATATTACTATATATGCTATGTTTTTGTTTGTTATAAGTATTTTAAAATTGATTGTAGAAATTTAATAAAAGGATAAATCTATTTTTAGCTTGTTTTTTATTGATATTGTAATTACAAGTTTACAGAAATTGTAGGTTTGTGGACTCGCCTTGTGCCTTTACAATTTTATGTAACTTGTTGATTACAATTCTGAATTTGTAGATACAATTTTGTCATCAAAATCTACAGCCCCCCGCCGTTGATTTTACGACGTCATTGGTTCCATCAAGTTCAAACTAAGAACAGCTGTCACGTTACAAACAGTAATAGTCGTTATCAATAATCAGATAAAGACAGCAATAGAAGTTGTCAGATCGATCTGCAAGCGAAACTAATCTTTATCACCTATGAATCTGCAAGCGATATTCAACCTTAGGGTGGTACACCACTTTCTTGGCCGACTGTACCAATAGTTTTTGAGCTAAACCGCGGACAGACGGACAGACAGACGGACATGGCGAAACTATAAGGGTTCCTTGTTGACTACGGAACCCTAAAAAAGAAGTGAAAAATACGAAAAAACTTTTCAATACATTTCCTCGAAAACTGGCTCTTATCGCACTATGTATTTCACACTCGTGGATTTTTTTTTCATTTTTCAGACACGAGGGTTTACCATTCCAGATTTTGCCACAGATAACATTAAACAACTATTCAATTCCCTATATTCGGCGGTGATTGTTTTTTTTTTTTTCACAGCAAAGGGTCTTATATTTAATGAAACTTAAAATTATGTTTATGAACAGAATATCAGAAATAAACATTATTATTTATAAAATAATTTTGCTTTTATCAACAAATTAACATTTACTTGCGTTCTAAATAAAATTAATATATTTTATTATAATATCAGGCTGTTTTGCGGCTTCATACCTTTGCTTCTCCTTTAACCCGCAAAGGGAAAGCGTGGGGGAAAATTAAACAAAAATACTTTTCGTTCTATTATTTCATTTCTTCGAAAGTGTATTGAAAAACGTTGTTTGATACACGTGGACATTTATTTGTTACTGCAGTATTCGGCTCCATAACCCCCTCGCCTTGCGGCTCGGGCGTAACTCCGCCTCGGCCGCAATAACAATCTTTCTCCACTTGTATCAAAATGTACTATTTTCAAAGAACTTAAATAGCTGAATAATCAAAGTAAAACGTTAACAGGCTTTGTAAACACTTATGATGCACATCTTCGTCGTAGAGTGAATTTTGTCGCTTTAAGATTCACTTAGCTGTTCAGGAAGATACATCGTGTAGTAACTAAGAAGAACTTTAAAAAATCCTATGATTAAACTATTGCTACTGTTGAATTGATTTTTGGTGTGTAGCCTGAAAATAATACATAGTAAATGTGGTTTTATTGAATGCTTCTCGCTTTTATCAATGTAAGAAAAGATAAAAGCTTGCGAGATGTGTGCCTATGTCAAATGTTGAGATTTGCAAGTATCATTTATTGGGTTCGGTCGGGCTTAGCTCTATATTTTTTTTTCATATGTTTTTAATTACCCATGTTAGCAAATAAATGAATTTTATAATTTTGAATAAATGCTGTGATTAATTAGAGTTGTTTAGATATCAACTAGCGACCCGCCCCGGCTTCGCACGGGTGCAATGTTTATCTTACTTCTTACTAATATTATAAATGCGAAAGTTTGTGAGGATGGATGGATGTTTGTTAGATACTCTTTCACGCAAAAACTACTGGACGGATCTGAATGAAATTTGGTAAGTAGATAGTTGAGATTCTGGAATAACACATAGGCTAGGGCACTATAGGCATATACTTTTTATCCCGAAATTCCCACGGGTTCGGAATTTGCACGGGAAAACCTTCCCACGCGTACGAAGTCGCGGGCAGAAGCTAGTATTAAATATACTATAGAATGTCTTTATATACATCGCTGACAGCCTTTTTGCCATTCGACATACATGTTCTCTTTAGTAATTACTTTTGAAAATGCGACACATAATTTACCATGGGAAAAACATTGAACGCTCAAATCTAAGCAACATAGGCACGCGCGCCGTGCCTCCGTCGCGCCGGCACCGCGCCGCAACCGCTATGTCCTTGCATTTTAAATCTGTAATATCTTCGAAACTATTTATTTAAATTACATTCTGTAAAAGGCAATATTGATTTATATTAAATGCATAATGTATTTATGGTACTTAATTGGATAAGGATTAATGCTGTATTGCTTAAAATCGCTTCGTAAAATATGCTCGTATTTCTCGTAAAAAGTAAAGGATAAAATCTGGTTGTTGTGGGTTATCTATAAGAGATAGATAGATGTCATCGAGGACTTTTTTGTTGACCTTTTTAAGGTGTACAATACTGTAGTACATTATTTTGATCTATCTCGTAGGGTTCAACCAGCGTTTGCAAAGCAAGCGCAAAAAATTGTGTTTATTTGCGACATCACATTAGAAACCTCAAAAATTATCAGTGTTCCTCTACTATATTATGCGTGTTATATACTTAAAAACCTTCCTGTTGAATCACTCTTTCTATTGAAAGAAACTGCATCAAATCCGTTGCGCAGTTTTAAAGATTTAAGCATACATACATGTGCAGGGACAGAGAAAGCGACTTTGTTTTATACTATGTAGTGATAAAATCTACAGTATAAGAGCTATAAATGAAATGAAATGAAATATTTATTTTGTAAATTGGTTAAAAATAACATTTTAACACGTAATTTTTTGTGTTTTAAATAAAGCTAAGATGAGGCCGCATATAAAAGTTAATAATATTTACATCAATTTAACACAATTTCATTAATACGTAATTTAATTTATAATTAAAAAATAAATAATAAATAGTAACAAAACTGGCAATCCTACACAAGGTGGGGCGGTACTTCACGCCTGGACAGCTTCTAAATCTGTATAAAGCACAGGTCCGTTCCTGCGTGGAGTACTGCAGCCACTTGTGGGATGGCTCTGCAAAGTACCAACTTGCTGCATTGGACTCGATCGAGCGCAGAGCTAAAAGGCTTATAGGCGACGAAGTGCTGGTGGATAAGCTTCATAGCCTGGCTCATCCGCGAACCGTTGGTTGCCTGTCGGTTTTCTACAGATTGTACTTCGGGGAGTGTGCGCAGGAGCTCCATGACCTGATTCCTCCATCTCCCTTTCACTACCGGTCTACCAGATGCACAGCTGAGTACCACCCACACTTGGTTGATATACGGTCTTGTCGTACCAAGCGCTTCTCCTCCACATTTATTATGCGCACAACCAAGCTGTGGAATTCTCTGCCGGCTTCTGTGTTCTCTGCCACTTATGACCTTTCGGCCTTTAAAGCACGAATAAAGAGGCATCTTCTAGGCTCGCTCGTCCCATCTTAGTCCTCATCTATGGCTTACCATCAGGCGAGATTGAGGTCAAGAGTGGGCCCATCAGTAATAAAAAAAAGTTGACTACGAAAAAGGTTAAAACATTAAACAAACAAAAACATTAAACTTTATTATTTGAATTAAATTAAATATAAATTATTACCAACTTAATTATAAATCTCAGGTAGTCAACTGACATGCCCGGGTGGTGGTCCCCGATGATGGTAACAAATCACTATACTCGTATGACTGCGTGTAGTCGTATCCAGTGAGCCAGCATCGGGGACCTCCACCGGTCCACCAGTGCTCGCAGGATGGTGTTGGGACTGCCGCGCGTTCGGTGCTAGATAGATGCGCACCGTTTGCGCATGATGGCCGCAAAGCCAGCCGCCGCAAGCATCGCGGAGGCGCTGCAGTAGCGCGGCAGCCCCATCAGCACCCGGAACGCGTTATTGTATAGAACACGCAGGTCGCTGTAAGTCCACTGCGTATAGTTAACCCACAGGCTGCAGGTGTAAAAGTACTGACAGTACGTTTTAAAAAGCGTAACTTTGGCAGCCCTCGTACACCATTAAAACCTGCGGGCCAACATGTTGCATCGGACAGACAGCGATCTGCGGTGGCCCAAATACTTAAAATGCTCGACTTTCTTTAGAGTGGATCGAATGTGTCACGCTTATTGTCCGGTCTGAAAACCATTATCTTACTTTTTCGTGTTGTATTTGAGCCCATGCATCACTGCGTACGACAAAATTTTCAGTAGTCAGCAGCACCATATCGTCAGTATGGCCATCTATACGACACCCGATGCTGGTGCTGCGGAGCTCATCGATCAGCCGGTTAACGTACAGTTTGAAGAGCGTGGGCGAGGTCTGCCCCCCCTGCCTCACTCCGCACTCCAGTTCGTACTCCTCCGAAAGAGAGCCTGTCCATCTTATAGAATTCTTCTGATTCTTTTACCAACGCATGTAGAAGAGCATCGCCTCCTTCTGCGAAGCAGTCATGCTAGCGAAGGAGGAGGCCCAACGCGCGAGGGAGAGGCAACTCTCTTCTTCGCGCTCCAGCCGCTGCGGGAGACGCCCCGGGCGTCCACGAGCCGATTTCCGGCCACCGACGCCCCGGGCGTCCACGAGCCGATTTCCGGCCACCGTAGGGGCGGGCCTGCGGACGGGGAGCAGGGGTCGCTCACCGTCCGGTAAGGACCAGGCCCGGGTCGGCGGCGCGTCGTGTTCGATGCGCGCCTCAAAGAGCTGTCAACACCAGTGACGGGGCCCCATAGGGCCATTGCCTGCCGGGGTTTGCGGGAAAGTTCTATCGAGATACCGCGGCCCCGGAACTTTAGGGCAGTGGTGGTAATAAGTAGTGGTGGTTTAGGTGGTAGTCAGTAGAAGTCTGACACACCCTTCCGCTTAACCCAGAGCGGAAGAAGTTATTCGATGATTTTCCCACCCAGAACAAAAAAATAAAATGTACAAGAGCACAATTACACAAGGTAGACAAGTTTCTTCTCTTAATTGACCCCATAGAATATCATACGATACAAGATCGAACGCTTTCGATAAATCAAGGTAGCATGTGTGGGTTAAGTTCGCAACTTTACTTCCACTACTAGATACTTGAATCTAACTAATGTGTTCTATTGCTTGTGTTGGGGTGAAGACTAATTGAAACGACCATTTACGACTGCCGTTTATTTTGTATCACGGGCGCAGCCGTGCGTCATAATAATATCGCTGATTAAGCATTTACATTGTGTCCCTACAGTAGCCCCTTCTTAAAAAAATATAAATGGTACTTACACTGACTGTACACATAGGAAATAATGTTATACAATGTTAACAAAAATAAAAATATTATAGTTTAACTTAATACATTGCAGTTTTTTTTACATGAATCCAAAATATCATCTTATTTGATGTTACAGTAAACAATGAAACATACTATGAACTAAACTATGTACTACTGAACTATGTTAAATATAAAAATCAACTAGTCTCTGTGCTAGTTAGTTATTCATTTCGTTGACCTAAAACAACAACTTTTTAATGCAAACATTACATTATTTCATTATTAATTACAGTGTTTTAAATTTTTCTACATGCAAAACAATTTACGTATCAATTACTTCTTTGTTGAAAAGGTATGCTTTACACTTATATTGTTAACTTTTCGTAACTAAATACACACATCAAGTGTCTAGGGATCAACATATATTTTTGCAATAACTTTTCTCCTGATTGATATTAACTAAAATTTTCTTTAAGGATTCATCAAATAAAGTGTTTTCGTTTGTCACAGTAACGATAAACCAAGTCACCTTTGCATTAATAAAGAAATTTGCCATTTTCCTAATAAAGGGATTTTTGACATTTGAACCACTAACATTAAAGTTCGAAAAAAAGACTGAAATAACAGTTTTCTTTAAAATTTTATTGGGTAACTTAAACAATTAATAATCCGTGTTTCTACCGCGAACACTAACAACACAAGAACATCGGTTTGGCATACTCAAATTGAGTTCATCCAAATCACGCTGTGGAATGGCCGTCCATGTTCGTTGCAACAACAAAAAAAGGTCTTCTTGCGACTGGATACCCTCCATATTCGGCAGAGCTCTTCTCTGTAGCATATCCCATGCATGCTCAATCGGGTTCAAGTCTGGCGACTGAGCAGGCCAGAGCAGGACATTGATGTTAGCTGCGGCGAGAGTCTGTCTTACAACTCTTGCGGTGTGCGGTCGTGCATTATCATGCATTAACTGAAATAAGGGACCGATTTGCACTTGTAGAGGAACGATGACGTCAGGTACAATCGTCTCAGCATAAATTTGAGCGTTGAGGTTGCCTCTGATCCAAATCAACTCAGTTCTTCCGCCGATCCAAATACCCGCCCATACCATGATGGTTCCACCACTATAAGGATGGACTTCCTGGCAGGATTTTAATCGCTGTTGGCGTCCAGGGGTTCTCCAGTGTCGTATACGTCTTGTATCCGGTCTCATACCAAAACGAGACTCATCAGAAAAGCACACGAAACGCCATTGTTCTTCTGCCCAATTTCTGTGTTCAAGAGCCCATTGATATCGAATCCTACGATTGTGCATTGCTATAGGTGGTACCCGTAGCGGTCTTCGGGAATGAAGGTTCACTTCATGCAAGCGGTTTCTGACTGTTTGGTCGCTAATTAATTTCCCTGAAGAGTGATGAAGCCTCACGGCTAACATCATGGCGGTTATTGTTGGAGCTCTTCGAGTTAAGATTTGAATGTATCGGTCTTGTCTCCGTGTGGTGCAGCGATACCGTCCTCCATGGCGCTCAGCCACGGTACCAGTGCTTCGGTAACGTGTCCAAAGTCGACTGATAACACTGACTTGTATTCAGAGCTAAAGCCACAGTACGTTGCCGGGAACCAGCTTCTATCATTCCCACGGCTCTGAGCATTTCTTCCCTGCTTAAATGACGTCGCCGCTCCATAATAACGTTGGTTTTAATCAGTAGTAGGGAAACAGTAGCACTAATAATGTCTTCAATGCGTTGTATGTTTTTATAGGGAAAATATTGACAGCTGATTTTCATCTGTTACTCGAATTTGATTAACAGTTCCTGTTTCAAATTATGAAATGCACCAAAAAAGATCCATATAAATTTATAAAATCATAAATTTATAATACATTATGGTTCACTGCACTATAGGTCACACAACATAGTTTTATTTTGCGAACCTTATCGGCTGCTCAATTTATTAGTAGTCTTAGTTACATTACATTTTTTTTTCTGCGGTTTGAGTGGAGAGATACCTTCGTTTACTACGTACGCCGGTTTTAACCTATCTATTGAAACCTTCACTCGCTTATCCGCTATTTGTAACAAAAAATATTTTTCCTTTCTTTCTAAAACCTGATATGGACCATCATAGGGAGGTTGTAAGGATCTTTTAACCAAATCTACTCTCACAAAAACATGAGAACACGTCTTTAAATCTGAATGAACAAAGATAGTCCTAGTGTTTCTCTGTTTGCTTGGTCTTGGCCTAAGGTTTTCGATCGTATTTCTTATCCTACTAACATATTCGTTTGAATCGCTAATGTTTATGTTATGGTCTTCGTAAAAGTCACCGGGTAACCGTATCGTTTTACCAAAAATCAATTCCGCGGCACTGACACCAGTGTCGCTCCGCGGTGTTGCGCGTAATCCAAATAGAACTGTCTGCAATTCTTCGACCCACGTACCACTATCCCTTCTGGCCATCAGTGCTGCTTTTAATACTCGATGATATCTCTCTACAGTACCATTCCATTGCGGGTGATACGCTGTTGTCCGTATTCTATTTATTCCTAAACATCTCATCAATTCATTGAACAGGCTGCTTTCAAACTGTCTGCCCTGATCTGTAGTAACCCTGACCGGACAACCGTACCTCGAAATCCAGCCTTCGTAGAGTGTTTTAGCTACTGTGCTAGCATGAATGTCTCTAATTGGAAAAGCTTCTGGCCAGCCTGTTGCCCTATCCACCACTGTAAGACAATACCTATACTCATCCGGTGACGTAGGCAATGGCCGTACTAGATCGACATGTATATGCTCGAATCGTCCACTACTTTCGTATTTTCCTAGTCCCGATACTGTATGACGGATAACCTTCGACTTTTGACATTGAACACAGGTTTTGGCCCACTTTCCTACGTCTGTGTTCATGTTTGGCCAAAAATACTTTGACGTCACTAATTTCCTAGTAGTACGAATTCCAGGGTGGCATAAGTTGTGCACCACTTGTAATGCCGTTTTTCTAAAACCTACTGGGAGGTATGGCCTTGCATTTTTAGAAGATACTTCGCATGTCACCTCACTTTTACCGTTGGGTAATATGATTCGCTTAAATTGCATTACTTGGTGTTCTTGCGATAAGAGCGCGGTCAGCTCGTCGTCCGTCCGTTGTGCTATAAACGCTAATTCATTGAAATCAAGCGTTGTCGGACATGTGATAGTTTCAATACGAGACAACGCATCCACTACAGTATTGTCACTGCCGCTGATGTGCTGAATATTTGTTGAAAATTCACTGATATACATGAGTTGTCTAACACGTTTAGGCGTCTCTTTGTCGCCCTGTTTTTTCGCGAACGCATAAACTAACGGTTTATGGTCCGTATAAATTGTGAAAGATCTGCCTTCCACCATATAACGAAAATGCTCTACCGCCAAATAGATGGCTAACAGCTCCCTGTCATACGTACTATATTTCAGTTGTACACCAGTAAGTTTCCTAGAAAAATAACCTAACGGGCACCAGTGTGAGTCAACCTTAACTTGCAATACGCCACCTACACAGTCATTCGACGCGTCTGCGCATAGAGCGAGCTCAGCGTTTATTATCGGAAACGACAACACAGTTGCGTTCAGAAGGCTAGTTTTACATTTCGCGAATGCCATGTCTGCTTCTGGCGACCAGTTAATGACAGACTTATCTTTTTTTTTTAACGTTCTGTAAATAATTATTTAATATTGATTGATATTCCGCTGCCCTGGGCAAACTGGACCTATGTATGTATGTATGTATGTATGTATGTCGGGCAGGTATCCGCAACTCCACGACCAAGCGCGTATTTTGCGTAAGGGTAGGGATCTTCTTATTCTATCCATGCCAATTCCTCCAGGAAGGCGAGCAACGCCCTCGTTTTGCTTACCATTTCTCGGAGGGTACCTGGTTTGCCGAAGTATTTAGTCCTGTAGTCCGCAACTGCAGGGCAGCTCAGTAGCAGGTGTGCTGCTGTTTCGTCCTCCTCCATGCAGGCTCTGCAGAGTGGGCTGTCTGTGACTCCTATTACATAGAGGTGTTTATTAAAGGATCCATGACCGGTAAGGGCGGCTGTCATCAGCCGCAATTGCGGTTTAGACAGTCGTAGGACCTGTTTTGACAAGCGGCCGTCAAGGGTCGGGAGAGCCTCTTTAGCCTGCCTGCACTCACCATGGTTCTCCCATAGTTTGTGGTGTAGGTCTCTGGTACATTTCCTTACCAGGTGACGCAGATAACCGAAGGGGAGTGGTGTAATGGGTTCAGGTCCCATAATCGCCATACTCGAAGCCCTTCTAGCGAGTTCGTCCGCTGCATCGTTGCCTCGGGAGTCGCTGTGTCCTTTGATCCATTGAATGGTTATATTATTGTGTCTACCAACCTGGTTGAGGAGATTGTGACACTCCAAGATCAGCCCGGAGTTAACTGTGTGGCTGCTCAGTGCTTGCAGGACTGCCATGCTGTCCGAAAGTATGCGTATTGAGTGGTCCACAACTTCCCTGTTTATAATAGCTGAGGCTGCCAGTGAGATCCCCAGGCACTCGGCTTGAAACACTGTGTTGTAGACCCCCAATGGTCTGGCTATACGAATGTTGAGATCCTCCGAAAAGACTCCTGCACCCGTACCAGTACCTGTTTTGGAACCATCGGTGAAGACCCGTACCTCAGAGGGGCACAGCCCCTCGCAGCGGTGATCCTCGTACAGTTGGATTCTGTATTTTTTGTCAAAGACAATTTGTTTGGGCACCCGGTCATTAACTGCCTTCGTTATGGGGAGCTCGTTGTTGAGTTCCTCAAGCAGAGCGGTGTGCCTTGTTTCTATCTTACCCCAAAGGTCCAGTGTTTTGAGACGTACTGCTGCCATCGTCGCTTCCTGTTGTATGAACAGATGGAGCGGCGGGAGCCCCAGCATAGCCTCTACAGCTGCTGTCGGGGTAGTTCTCATGCAGCCCGTTATCGCCATGCAGGCCAGCCTTTGCATGCGTTGTAGTTTGTTAATGGCTGTGACAAGCTTGGTGCGGGGCCACCACACCACGGCCCCGTAGGTAATCATGGGCCGAATTACAGCGTTGTACAACCACATAGTGTTTTTTGGGGATAGGCCCCACTTCTTACCTATCATTTTCTTGCATTGCCAGAAGGTGATGCAAGCCCTGTTTAATTTATAGTCTAGATGGTTACTCCAGTTTAGTTTACAGTCCATTATGACCCCCAGGTATTTAACCTCGCTAGACAACTGGAGTTCTGTATTGAACAGCTTAGGTAGGCGATGAGGGCCTAGTGTTCGTTTATGAGTGAACAAGATTAATTCGGTTTTAGTGGGGTTTACCGACAAATCATACTCCCTGCACCATCGCTCCACGATGCGTAATGCTTGCTGGGTGAGGTTACAGATAGTTCCTGTTACCTTCCCAGGCACGAGGATCGCGAGGTCGTCTGCATAGCCTATTGTGTAATAACGGTGAGCGTTGAGTTTCGTGATGAGGTCATTGATCACTAGATTCCAGAGGAGAGGTGATAGCACCCCGCCCTGTGGACAGCCTCTGGCTATTAAGGCTACCTGCTGGTCTTCCTCAAGGCGAACCACACGTTTGCTTAGCATGTTTGTAATCCAGTCAATAAGTACCTGCTGTACCCCATGTCTGGAGAGTGCGGCTCTTATGCTGGAGAAGTTTGTTTTGTCGAAGGCTCCTTCGATGTCTATGAACGTACCCAGGCAGGAACCCTTTTGGTTGATCGATTCTTCAATTACGGTGACTACCTGATGAAGAGCGGATTCGGTCGACTTACCAGCGCAATACGCGTGTTGGTTGCCGTGCAGTGGTACTGTTTTTAGAGCGCCGTCACGTAGCTCCCTTTCACACACTCTCTCCATTGTTTTTAATAAAAAGGAGGTCAAACTGATTGGGCGGTACGATCTTGCGTTCGTGTAGTCACTCTTACCTGGCTTTGGGATGAATATGACTTTCACTTCCCTCCATACCTTTGGAACGTATCTAAATGCCAGGCACGCTCTCATTAGGGGCACCAGTCTTGTCGCAAGAGAGTTGCCTCCCCATTGAAGTAAGGCAGGGAAGACTCCGTCGGGACCTGGCGCCTTAAAAGGTTGGAAGCTTCGGATGGCCCACTGGACTTTCTCCAGCGTGATCATCTTACGAGCGTGTAGCCAATCAATGTCTGATGGTGTTTGGATTTCGTCCGTCCATTCGGTTACCTGCGCGAGGACGCTCCCTGGGAAGTGTGTTTCGATTAGGATACGCCTCATTTCTTCCGGTGATGTGGACAGTGTGTTATCAGGTTTACGAAGTGAATCAGGCCCAGAGGTGTTCTGCTGTGCCAGTATCTTCCTTACCCTGTTTGCTTGTTGGCAAGATTCGATGTCGCCACAGAACTTCCGCCATCCAGTGGTTCGTCTGAATCTGATGCTTTTTTTGTAGGCGGATTTGGCGGCATAGTAAGCCTCCCAGTCATCCTCCCTGCATGTGTTCATGGCCCTATTGAATGCCTTCCTTACCTTCCTGCGTTTACGCTCCAGATCCGCTCCCCACCAGGGCTGTTTGCCCGGTGTGTCACGCGGTGTGATTTCTGGGCATGCAGAATGGTAGCTGCTGATCAGTGATTCGGTGAGATGGTCTACCTGCGCGTCTATCTGAGTCGCATCCACCAGGTTCACCAAGTCGCTTGTAACGACAAGCCTTGTGTCAAGGCTGCGTGTATAAGCCACTCTATCCGTATTACGCGGGTTACGTCGAGGGAGTTTAGGAGTAACACAGACCTGGATGTCGAAGCGGATCCACCTATGATCGGAGCATGAGGCCTCGTCAGATACCTGCCACCCAGTGATGAGTTCCGCTGCACCCTCCGTTGCTAGTGTAAGGTCTATAATTGTACGACTGCGTTTGGTCACGAATGTTGGTTCGGAACCTGTATTAAGAAGGGATAGGTTAGTTGTGAACAAGAATTCAACTAAGGCCTTACCTCGTTCGTTTTGTGTGTCCATACCCCATAAGGGGTGGTGTGCATTGGCGTCGGTCCCGATGACGACCTCATCCCCCCTGCCTTCACAGTGGGTCACGAGGCGGGCCAGTTCTCGAGGAGGCGGCGCCTCTGCCTCAGGCATGTAAGCCGAGACGAAGACGATCGCTTTCTCCTCGTGCCCCTGCTGTATGGTCATCTTTGCTGCAGAGACATCTCTGCAACAGAATTCGTATAAGAACTGTGTTTTGACATTACCTGTAACGTAGATGCACGCCCTCGGTTTGTCGTGGTTCGTGTTGACTAGGAGCTTACCTCCGAGATTGGAGAGTCCTCGTACTTGGCCGCCACTGATCCACGGCTCCTGAATCAGGGCAATGGCCGTGTGTTGAACCTCCAGCCACTTGCGTATTTGGGCCGTCGCAGTCTGGCTGTGGTGGAGGTTCGCCTGTATAATTTTACAATTGGACGAATTGGGAACCATCTTTGATGGGACCCTCGTCATCCAACCCCAGTTGTAGCCCGGCTAACAGGTCGTCGAAATCACTCCCACCCGGGACAGAGGATGGTGACAGTGTGATGTCATCCATCGCCTCTCCCGATGCAGGGGCGGCGTCCACAGTGTCTGGCACTGCCTCAGCAGCTGGATCCACCGTGGTTGTAGCCGGGTTGTCTTGTGCACCTAGTGGTGGTGCAGTTTGGTCCCATCCTGGAGGAACGTCAGTAAACCTGCTGTTCGCGCCCTGGTACTTGATGTATACCGACCCCAGACCAATTGAGAGTCGGCGATTGTGCTCCATGAGTATATAAACTGGACCTATAAAAATTTATCATGCCCAGGAATCGCCGTAATTGGTCTATCGTTTTGGGTTTTGGGAAATCGATTATTGCCTGCACTTTGTCTGGCAATGGTTTGATCCCAGACGTTGTTACCTCATAGCCTAAAAATTCTAGTTTTTCTTTTCCAAAACTAGATTTCGCCATATTTATGGTTATACCGAATTGATTTAATCGCTCAAATATCGCCCTTAAATGTAATTTATGTAGCTCCGGCGTCTCACTGGCTACGATGACGTCATCTATATAACAGAAGTAAAAACTAGAGTCTGATTGACCTTCTGAATCTATTTTGCATTGTGCCTCTAAGTCTTGCAATACCGAGTTATTCATATATCGCTGAAAAGTTTGCGCAGCGTTCCTAAGGCCAAAAGTCATACGCTTAAACTCGTATAATCCAAAAGGGGTAGTAATTGCTGTTTTCGCTATATCCTCAGGTGCAATTAAAATATTGTGGTATGCTCTATTTAAATCTAAACGCGAGAAAATGCACTTATTGCTTAAAATATATGTGAAATCATTTATCCGCGGGATGGGGTACCTGTCTGGAATTGTAATAGCATTTAAGGCCCTATAATCACCGCAAGGACGTAGCTGCCCATCCTTTTTGGGTACCACATGCAGTGGACTGGCCCAAGGACTTTTCGACGGCCTGCATATTCCCATTTCCTGCATGCGCCGAAACTCCTCCTTGACCTTGACGTATTTTTCTGGGGCTAGTGGTCTAGCTCGAGCAAATACGGGTGGTCCGTGTGTCTCAATATAATGAAACACTGCCTGTGGGGGTACCTCCCTGAAAGACACAGGTTTAGTGATCTCTGGAAAATCCGCTAGTATTTCCGCATAAATACAGTTGCTATCAATCGTAGTTAAGGATGGCTCTCTCCACTCTACAATCGAACCTATTGAACTTAATGTACACACATCAAAAGTGTCTAGGGATCAAGCATTTTATGCGGATTTCTTGAGATTGAGATGTGGCTTTGTAATAAATTTATGATTTTATAAATTTATATGGATCCTTTTTGGTGCATTTCATAATTTGAAACAGGAACTGTTAATCAAATTCGAGTAAAAGATGAAAATCAGCTGTCAATATTTTCCCTATAAAAACATACAACGCATTGAAGACATTATTAGTGCTACTGTTTCCCTACTACTGATTAAAACCAACGTTATTATGGAGCGGCGACGTCATTTAAGCAGGGAAGAAATGCTCAGAGCCGTGGTATGATAGAAGCTGGTTCCCGGCAACGTACTGTGGCTTTAGCTCTGAATACAAGTCAGTGTTATCAGTCGACTTTGGACACGTTACCGAAGCACTGGTACCGTGGCTGAGCGCCATGGAGGACGGTATCGCTGCACCACACGGAGACAAAACCGATACATTCAAATCTTAACTCGAAGAGCTCCAACAATAACCGCCATGATGTTAGCCGTGAGGCTTCATCACTCTTCAGGGAACTTAATTAGCGACCAAACAGTCAGAAACCGCTTGCATGAAGTGAACCTTCATTCCCGAAGACCGCTACGGGTACCACCTATAGCAATGCACAATCGTAGGATTCGATATCAATGGGCTCTTGAACACAGAAATTGGGCAGAAGAACAATGGCGTTTCGTGTGCTTTTCTGATGAGTCTCGTTTTGGTATGAGACCGGATACAAGACGTATACGACACTGGAGAACCCCTGGACGCCAACAGCGATTAAAATCCTGCCAGGAAGTCCATCCTTATAGTGGTGGAAACATCATGGTATGGGCGGGTATTTGGATCGGCGGAAGAACTGAGTTGATTTGGATCAGAGGCAACCTCAACGCTCAAATTTATGCTGAGACGATTGTATCTGACGTCATCGTTCCTCTACAAGTGCAAATCGGTCCCTTATTTCAGTTAATGCATGATAATGCACGACCGCACACCGCAAGAGTTGTAAGACAGACTCTCGCCGCAGCTAACATCAATGTCCTGCTCTGGCCTGCTCAGTCGCCAGACTTGAACCCGATTGAGCATGCATGGGATATGCTACAGAGAAGAGCTCTTCCGAATATGGAGGGTATCCAGTCGCAAGAAGACCTTTTTTTGTTGTTGCAACGAACATGGGCGGCCATTCCACAGCGTGATTTGGATGAACTCATTTTGAGTATGCCAAACCGATGTTCTTGTGTTGTTAGTGTTCGCGGTAGAAACACGGATTATTAATTGTTTAAGTTACCCAATAAAATTTTAAAGAAAACTGTTATTTCAGTCTTTTTTTCGAACTTTAATGTTAGTGGTTCAAATGTCAAAAATCCCTTTATTAGGAAAATGGCAAATTTCTTTATTAATGCAAAGGTGACTAAGTTTATCGTTACTGTGACAAACGAAAACACTTTATTTGATGAATCCTTAAAGAAAATTTTAATTAATATCAATCAGGAGAAAAGTTATTGCAAAAATATATGTTGATCCCTAGACACTTTTGATGTGTGTATATTAGTATGAAAAATCGATTAATAATTAATCGTTTTTTCTTAAGAAAATAGTCGATTTTGTTATATTAATCGATTTTTCTTTTGATAAAAATCGATTTTTAATCGATTATTTCCATAATCGATTAGTATTTCACATCCTTAACACCTCGGGCAACTTATGACTACTCACTCGCCTACGTTTGGACGCTCCTTAGAACTTACTACTTATTACTTAACTGTCTGAGTTCTTAACTCGCTACTGTACTTGTTGAAGTGTAAATCGGGCTGTAGCGACTGATATCGCACTCTTAGATGAAACTGACCTAACTCTAAATTCGTGTAATTTCAGAATTTGATGTAAACCGGCCTGAATCATTACTCTGAATTGCCGTGGAAACAAGAATCTGAATTACGAGTTATAAAGAGACAGCTTATACATTCGCCACTTTAGATATATGAATATAATTTATTCAATGCTGCTTTATTAGTTATTAATGCTCAAATCCAAAAAATACTATTTTTTGAATTAGGTCCCTTTCATTCTGAGAGTGCGATATATTAAGATGGTCACCTATCAGGAGACCGGCCTCGGCAAACGTTAACTTTCAAAATCGAAGCTCCTATTTATCAAAAAATTCGAGACATAAATAATTTTGTAAAATGCTACCCTAAGGTCAGTGAGAATATAATACTTTTTTTTTAATAACTACACCATACCAGTGGCCAAGGCTCCATACAACCCGATTCCTACCGGCTTCCCTTTTGAAATATGGCAAATATTAGTCTATTATTTTATATATGAATATATAAATAGTAATCTATTGTTTTCATCAATTAAACAAATAATTATTTACGAAGTTACAAGATTTCGTAGTCAGCCACAGGGCCACAGTTACTGGAATTCACGCATCACACTTGAGCAAGGTAAGCATTTTTTGGTCCGGCTTCCCTTTTATGAAAATTCACCCTTCGCCACTGCACCATACTTACCTATTTGTAAGTTAGGCCGTGCGCGCACTGCCTTGCGGTGGCCGCAATTCCGGTAGTTCTACCGCACCGGTAGACTGACCGCAGTGCGCGCACTTCTATGACACTCCATACTTCACAAATTTTGCGTTTCCAAAACGCAACGCAGTGCGCGCACGGTCCGTCACCGTCAGTACATCTCGCACCGAAGTAGGCAGGTGTGATTGCCACATCAACTTCAGGATCTCGTCAGGCACTCTCTCCCTGGCCAACTCACGCATACGCCGTAGCAAATGTGATGGTCGCTGATCTCCCAACTCCATCTCGCCAATCAGTTTCTGTAGCTTTCTTGTTTCCGACTCCTCGAACACCTCCAGTAGCCTTCCCTTCAGCGTCTGGTACTTCCGAGTTTCCGGTGGAGCGAGCAACAAGTCGCTCACCTGCTCTATAGCAGCCTTGCTCAGTTTGGTAACAACCAGATCCTGTTTGGCTGCATCGCTCAATTTCTGGTTCTCTACCGCGGCCTCGAACCGGACAAACCAGAGCCGCGTTTGGTCTGCCCAGAACTCGGGAATTCGTGAAGTGACGGTTATACTTGCCAGCTCTTTTTCACTGGCGTCACCGGACCTGTCCCCTTTCACATTCTGCGCACGTGTTGTAGCACTTTGTTGCGGATTCATTTCCGTTCCAGTCAATCTCACCGATAAAAAAAACAACACTAAAGATCACGTCAGGGTCACCAATGTGGGTTAAGTTCACAACTTTACTTCCACTACTAGATACTTGAATCTAACTAATGTGTTCTATTGCTTGTGTTGGGGTGAAGACTAATTGAAACGACCATTTACGACTGCCGTTTATTTGCGACTGGTATATATTGTCTATGTATCACGGGCGCAGCCGTGCGTCATAATAATATCGCTGATTAAGCATTTACATTGTGTCCCTACACATGCATAAACTAGGGTCTTTCTACTCGTGTAATACTGTTCAGTCCCCTTGAGGAACATGATATCTCTCTCGGTGGAAAGCCCAGGCCTGAAGCCGAACTACGCGTCGTTTAACGAGACCTGCCTATCCAAGTGCTGACCAAGCAGACTGTCGAGCACTTTGACGACCATTGTGGCTAGACAGTTAGGTCTATAGTTGTTTACATCTCATGTATCACCAGTTTTGTTTTTGATCATAGGTACAACTGTAGTACGCATTAGACTATCGGGCAGATGGGAGTGGCCTCTGCAAAGCACTCTGGGTAAGTGTACACCACACCTCACATGTCACACACGGACACCTTCACCACATGGGAACCTTAGTTTCCGCTGTCATAAAATTAATTCAAGGCTCAGGAATCGCTTATCAAGGTCACGGGCCACGAAGATTGGGTTATGCTCGGAGTCGGTATCACGGATCAGACAGGTGATACCGTCTATATCTCGGACACTATTCCCCGCCTTCCTCCGCGTTATCTTACACTTTGTTGTCGGCAAAGATTCGAACAACAAATTCTTTGCCGTTACAATTTCACTTTATCGGAGAAAGCACTCACACAAATTCTACTTATACTGACATCGTCCATCATGGATACGAAGGCCAACACTTCGTTAATCACTACATTGTAATTTGCACAATTAACTGAGGATATTTTTAGGGTTCCGTAGCCAAATGGCAAAAAACCCTTATAGTTTCGACATGTCTGTCCGTCTGTCTGTCTGTCTGTCTGTCTGTCCGTCCGTCCGTCCGTCCGTATGTCACAGCCATTTTATTCCGAAACTGTTAGAACTGTACATGTGAAACTTGGTAGGTAGATGTATTCTGTGAACCGCTTTCCGATTTTATGAAAAAAAAAAAATATTTAAAATAAAGGGGGGCTCCCATACATATGGAACTGAAACTGAAAATATATTTTTTCATGAAACCTATGCGTTTGTAGTATCTATAGACAGGTCTTCAAAAATGAAATTGAGGTTTCTAAAACCACCTTTTCATAACGTTAATCGTTTAAAAGATATACGCTTCTAAAGTGGTAAAATGTGTCCCCCCTCTAACTTCTATAATTATGGAGCGAAAGATCTAAAAAAAAAATATGCTATAGATCTTAATGTAATTTTTCAACCAAAATTAGTTTAAACGAGATCGGGTTTGCAGTTATTGAGATACAGCATATTTTCTAAAACCGCAAATATAACTTTGTAATTCATACAAACACTATGAAAAACAAAGTTATTTGGCGTAGTTGTAAAAATTGGAAATAAACTAGTTTAAAGTTATTTTTAAGTTTTTTCAAATAAGTATATTAAATTATATTTATTATAGTTACTACGGAACCCTTCATGGGCGAGTCTGACTCGCACTTGACCAATTTTTAATTCATCGACACACACCGTCTCGTACCTACCGATATCCCAACGTTCGCAAGGGTGCGCGCGGCGGTGCGGCGCGGGGCGCGGCGGCGCGGCGTGACTCTGCTATATCCATACTAATATTATAAATGCGAAAGTAACTCTGTCTGTCTGTGTGTTACGCAATCACGCCTAAACTATTGAACCGATTTTAATGAAATTTGGTACGGACATAGTCTAGAGCCTAAGAAAAGACATAGGCTACTTTTTAATGCGAAGAAAGGGCTGTAAGGGGTTGAAATAGGGGATAAAAGTTTGTATGGAAATTACGTAATTTTTAAAGCTTGAAACCTAATTCACCCCAAATTATGTATGAGTTTTGTTTTTAAAATAATTAGCCTAAAAAATTAAAAATGTTGCCGAAAGTCACTATTTCGCGCGGACAAAGTCGCGGGCATAGCTAGTAATACATATATTATAGTATTTTTTGTGTCAGACCATTGATCCAGTAAGTTTAATAATAAGCTTAACCTATTGTTAGTTAATACTATTAAAACAAAAACAACAATTTAATTGGCGACATGTACGACATGTATACGCCTGTGCGATGCAAACTTTATATTGTTTTTGTTTAGTTGGTACTCGATTACCTGCCTACGACATCGTTCGCATGGGCGCCTTGTTTTCCTGCATGAATTCTGAACCCGTGGGAATTCCGGAATAAAGCCTGTGTTATTCAAGATGTCAACTATCTAGTCAGCAAATTTCATTCAGATCCGTTCAGTAGTTTTCGCGTGAAAGAGTACTAAACATCCATACTACATTATATAATCATTTCACTAATAAATTATTTCGGAATTCACAACTATCGCCTGGAATAGCATAGGTATTTGCTAGGGAAACTTTGTATCCCGGGACCGTGTGCGAGATTTCCATGCAAACCAAGTCGTGGGCAACTGCTAGTATTTATATAAAATTGCTATACGTTGTTGAGCAAACCTCGACGTTTAAACATAAATATGAAGGTATGCGGAGCTCGCACGCTAGTGACGATGTATGTGTAGAGAGGAGACTGACCAGTACTTGTATGCAGAAGGTGGCGAACACTCCGATCACGAGGATGCCCAGCGTGCCGAACACGATGCCCAGCCGCGACACTGCGTTGGGCATGGCCAGCAGGCCGGCGCCCAGGCAGCCCTTCAGCATGTGCATCATAGTCTCCGAGTACCTGTCTCAACACAGACCAAGTGACGTGACGTCACGAGCTCATGGCCAAGGGTCGATCTTTAACCAACGGTAGCCGAGATCAACTCATGGATACGAACTTATCGTTATAATGACCAAATTACACATAATTGTTTCCTATGTGTTACGTACATACGAAACCAGGTCTTTAACTTGGTGTGGCGCGCGGAAGTGCTGCGCGGTGACACTCCACTGCCGTTAGCTAATCTCTGGCTACAATAGATGTGAGCCTGCGAACGGCGAGCAGGGTTAGCTCTCCGTCCGGTAAAGAACAGGCCCAAATCGGCAGCGAGTCGTGTTCCACGCGCGCCTCAGAGAGTAGTCAGCAGCATTTTCAGGTCCCGATATGGCCATTGCCTGTCATGGGTGCGTTAAATTCTTATGAGATCATAAGAATATTCCCGCAACTAATCATTTCATGATTTACCCACCCAGAGAAACAAAATTTGGTCTCTACGAAGATAACATACCAATAAACACATTTATTTGCATAGGTACTGTTTGGATAGATTGAAAGAATTTGAGGAGCGTAAAGCATGTCTGAAATGTGTGGTATTCACTCATTACACTCACGCGGCCGTATGTGGCGTGCAAGAGCCATATGTAGTGTTATAGGTAGTAGTGTCGCAGGTACTACTACGCTATGGGTACAGGTATCAATTGGCTGCACTTACGTGGTAGGATGTTTTATCTTACGATGTTCATGAGGGTCAAAATCTTCGTCTAGGTCAGAAACTGCAACAGAAGTCACAAATGAATTAAGTCAGCGAAGCGCGGGACGAAGGTGGAGGCTAGGCTCGACAGGCGGCCGGGCCTGCTGGCGGGCCGGCCGCCTGTCAGCGCTGGTCGCTCACGCGCTGTGATGACGTCATCGTAGCCCTTCTGCACGAACTCGTAGATAAACATCGTGGCGGCGCTGCTTCCTCGCTCTCACTCGCCTCGGCAGACTGCGGACCAACGTTGCGGTAAACGAACGGTAGCTTCAATTCGAAACTGTCATCTGTCAATGTTCAGTGGTTATGTTGGAATAGAGAGCTGTAACAAGTACCTACTCATGCTAGAATGAAGCATGGAAATATTATGTACGTCGGTATTAGCCGAGCTTTCATTGCACGTGCTTGCTTCTAGCACACAGACACACATGATCTCACTTACCTAACTGTTTGGTTGAGTCCCTTGGTGACAGCTAACTATAAAATGCATTTATATAATTGGCAAATCGACATAATACGACCATAGACAAACTCTATCTTATTAGCTGTGCCCCGAGGTTTCACTCATAGGTATCAATCAAATCACAACACTACGTTGATACGGCTCAGATGCACACATGATTGCACACTGATTTTGATATATAAAATATATAACTACGTACGAACATGTATAACTTCCTGAATTTTGATAATGTCAATTGAACCTCCCGCCCCGTGTCCCTAAGGGTAGAGGAGGACCTCGTCACAAACACACAGTCACACTGTCATCTAACACTTTGCTTACTGTTGTGGCAGTGTGTTTAGCTGCCTGTTTCTACATTATACCTAGGTATATCTACATAGCTGTCCAGAGTTACGCAGCATCTAACTGGATATATTTTTTTAGGTTCTGGGGAAGTTGCCTCGCGAGCAAGTCTGTAAGTTGTCTATAAGAGAAACATTTTAATTCAAACTTATACTTTCCTTTTTAACCCCCTTAGGACAAGAACTTCCAATTATCCTTTCTTAGTGCTCACTCACGTCACTTGACAATCCTTTATACAAAGTTTCAAATGAATACGATGAAGAAATAAAAAGTTTCACATAAATTTTGAGCCCCCTTTTTAACCCCTTAGGGGGAGAACCAAAAATACCATCTCCCCTATCCTATCTTCCCTTCAAGGAACATACATGCCAAATTCGGCTTCTTACGCCCAGTAGTTTCAGCTGTGCGTTGTCTATCAGTCAGTCAGTCACTCAGTAACGGAAGCGTTTTATATATATAGTTAACTTCTACCTGCGGCTTCGCTGTAGCTGTAATAAACCAGTAACTATATCTGTAAGACATTCTAAAAACATAAATCCAAAAACCTATTCTTAGTGCTCTTTGATTGGGGAGATAAATAGATAGATAGCTACTTCCAGACCAGTTCTTTTCTCGTAATATTTTACTATTACCATTCACACATTTCTTTAGCACCATTTTCACGTATGCTAATAATCTGTTAGGCCCAGAGGCGGCCAAAGGAGCAGGATCCCTTCAACGTGTGTCCCTCTGTGTAGCAGAGGGGCTCAGCGGTGGAGGTAGAGTGGGCTCGACGTGCACTAACCCTGCCACCGAGCAGACAGAACTCTGCTTCTGCAACCGCTAGTCTCGTAACCCCGAAAATTGTTAAGGCCATGTTTCTGACTTTTAACGAGGGTCTTGGCTTCATTGCCTGGAGCCCGAGGAAAAAATCTCTCTAAAATTATCCCAAGCTTCCAAGCGGCCGCAGCGGCGCACCGTGAGGGAGGTTGGTAGCTTGGCTCACTTAGCTACAGGGGGAGTCGCTAGTGTAAACCAAACAAGTTTTTGGTAGGATATCTAAATTACTCGTGGGAACAGATATGGATATACATAAGTGCGGAGCGATGCGCGCTCGGATACGAACGTGGTTTCTGTACGAGTAATTGTTAGCGTAACGCCCATCATTGTCACTACGGGCTCACCGCGGCTCATAGTCAACGAGCTGTTGGCGTTTATGCAGCATGCCATCGATACCATGGACGAGGTCAGCATTTTGCAGATCTGCAAGTCGAACTTCAAGGAAGCGGATTTAAGCAACGGCAAGCTGTTGCAGTTTCAGTCACTCAGGAAGCTCGACCAAGGGTAGTTGTGTTACAAAATAAACACCTCTTGAGGATCACAGTACCCATCATAGCAACACGGTTTTTTGCAGTTTATAGGCTTAACCTGTCACTCATTTTCTGGCAGCAGGTTGTTTTTGGAAGCGATTCATTTGCTGGTGGGATGGCAGTTCTTACTTTTCTTTTTCTGTCAGTAAATAGATTTTGAAACGAGCTGCTGCCAGAAACGTTTTTGATAGCGATTCATATTCTGGTGGGATCGAAGTTCTTGCCTTATCTTAGCTTTTTTTCAGTTAGCAAATTGATTCGTAAAAGGTCACAGTTCATACCAAACCTATTTCTTTGTTGTTTTATGTCAGCAAATCGATTCAGTCAAGCCTCTTACTTAACCTAACATAAATTTTCTGGCCGCAGCTCGTTACTGATAGCAATTCATTTTCTGGTGGGATCGCAGTTCTTACCAAACAGTTTTTATGATAATATTCTTAGCCACATTCAAGAACTATGCATTGTTATTTTTTAATTATTTTTAAAACGTAAGCTATGTCAGAAAGCTTTTTACACAATCAAAGATTATATTGAGGACAAAAAAGGCTTGGAAATGAGCTGCTCCAGTGATATACGAGGGGCTTTTTAACCGACTTCAAAAAAGGAGGAGGTTCTCAGTTCGTCGGAATCTTTTTTTTTATGTATGTTCCCCGATTACTCGATGACGGCTGGACCGATTTGGAATTGAAATTATTTTTTTGTATGAAAGGGTATACTTTCTTGTTGGTCCCATTGTCACGAAGTCAGGATCTGATGATGGAATCATGGAGAAATCACGGGAACTCTTCAAATATTATAGGCACCCCTATACCGATTTGGGTATTGTTTTTCTGTAAGCACCGTTTGGTGAACAGGAACTGATGGTAAAGACCAGCTTGCTGAACTACTCAGTAATACGTATTTCATTGGTTACGATTCGATTGAATATGGTTGTCAAGCATTTTATGCTCGACTCAGTGTACATGGTGAAGTGGAGCTGATGTTGAAGTATCAGGAGAACTCCACAACAATTAACGGCTCGACATCGGGAAAAGCAATATTTTGTAAAAGGTGATAAGTAGTACATGCCACATCGGTTCTATCCCCTTTAACCCCAAATCTCTTCTTAAAGGGGGAGTTAAAGATGACTATCATGCGGAAGTCATTAGTAAACAGATTATCTAACTTATTAATATCAATTAAACTGCTTTTTTGTGAAAATAAACATTTCTGAGACCGTATGTGTACCATCTTTGGATTATCTAATTATCTTCTCTTCTCTTCAAACATTTCCTTCGCCAGAACGGTTTGTGGCGCTGATGAGTTTTATCCATCTCAACAATATAAAATTGTGAGCCGGAGTTCCAAATTATATAAGAGTAATGGCTAACTTGTCGGACTTGTGATCGAGAGGTCGCCGGTTCGAATTCCACTCACTACTCTATTACCGTGAACCCACTCCAGATACAAGCATATTTAGCTTAGTTGGAGGGATTATGCTAGTAATGTGAATTCTACCCACAATGATACTTAATCAGTACTATTAAAAAAAATTGTCTCTATGGTTGCGGTATAATGTGTTTATGTATTTTTATTCTTTCTTTGTTACACACTAACAAGTCCAGCCTTAACAATCCAAGTAACAGAAACTAGGTACCTGTTATTTATTTACCTTTTGTCTCTATATATGCACACGCTTTCCCAATTTACTTTAGATATTGGTAGAATAGTCGACTTTACAAGCCATTAAAAAAAATGGAATAGAACTTGCAGGCAGCACCTTTAAGCCCATGGTGATACTTAACTTAAGAAATGAAATGAAATTAAAATGAAAAATATTTTATTTACACAAAAAGATTCATTTACATAGTAGCCTTCTTTTAGGCAGACAATGCCTGTAAATATCCTAGATACTACATGTTTTACTAAGTTTAAATCATAAAATCTAGTACCTAATTATACTAAAAATGGAACGATAAAAAACATTTTAGCAAAATTTTTTACCGAATTCGAAACAAATATAAACCCACTAACACGCGAAATTATCTTAGACTAACCGGAGCGAATTTGCTTCAAAAGTACTGGGTGGGTTTAGATAAAATTTGGTACGGAAGTAGCTTGAAGCTTAAGGAAGGTTATAAGCTATTTTATCCGACTTCAAAATGAGGGAAAGTCCACCGGAGCGAAGTCCGCCCGACTGCTAGTATAATGTATTTTCATACCAGTTTATTCTATAAAAGGTTAAAGATTTTTAAT
The DNA here is from genome assembly GCA_943138885.2 of Tholera decimalis. NCBI lineage: Eukaryota > Metazoa > Arthropoda > Insecta > Lepidoptera > Noctuidae > Tholera > Tholera decimalis. The sequence goes on along the minus strand of OW964548.2, from coordinate 52,723,563 downwards.
ATTGATATGGTCACTATAAGATGTTAGGTTAGATAATTACGTAACATCTTAAGACAGAAGGTCCCTTAAGTAGGGACTGAATAAATTAATAACCGACTTGGTATTACATGGATCTCACAACTTTTTACGGTAGAAGAATTGAGTTGCGAGACTTGGTTTTTTTGACAAGTATTGTTTTTTATGGGATAATGTATTTTCATACCGCAGTGTTTCTAGGTGCTTTTATTTCTAGTTTATAAGGAAGTGTTAAGAATAAGAATAATTGAATACCATAATAATTACATTTGAAAGTGTTGATTCCTTTTTTTCTTTCTTTTTCTCTGGGCGGAAAAATTATCAAATGACGTCTCCCGCTGTGAGTGAAGCGGAAGGAAATGTCAGACTTCTATTAAAATCCCACTCTGCTCCTTCATTTATTTATTTATTAAAACTTTACGCAACACAAAATGTACTAGGGCGGACTTAATGCCATAGGCATTCTCTACCAATCAACCATGGGTGGTAATGAGATAACATGGCAGGTGCATAACAAAATAAACTATATTGCCCTTGCGTTCCAAGGTATCTCGTTAGAATATTCCCACACCTCTGCAGGCAATGGCCCTGTCGGACCCCAACAATGTAGCTGACTGCTCTTTGAGGCACGCGCGGAGTAAGGCGAAGAACTGATGAAACTGACACAGGAATTGTACACCTTAAACCACGTCCAATGAAATCCTGTTTCCACGGAACAGCTTCAATTGGCGGGACGGGTTAAATCCCCTCCAAAAGTTTGACACGGAAGGCTGTAGGAACCCACCATTATTAATTTCCCATAGGCAACCCCTCATGGAACCAGATCTACGAATTGAGACGTCTCGCAACCCGATTGACACTTGGCGATATCTAGTTACCAGGCTGAGCAGTGTCAAATTGGTTCCCCCCCATCTGTATCGGTATGAGTTTCATATTCTTAAACTCATGTTTTCAACATCATTCCAGAAGCCTGTGCATGTGGAAATCTCCGAGGCACGCAAGTATAATATATAAACTGGATCTAGACGGCCTAAACCTTTAGTAATTACTTGCGATTATACTATTTAGGAAATATTTGTAACTTTCTTATAAACAAACTTCAACACAGGTTACTTGGTAATCTAGCTAAGATGCCAGTTGCGATCTTTACTGTCACTGTAAAACCATTTGCACTGTTTTGTATATAATTGTATTTGTCACTTATCCTAAGGTTTTATACTGTATGTGTTAATAAAGTTATTGAATGACTGGTTGATTGAAAAAAATAATGTCACCCGTCGCGTATGTCTGTCCGCAATAAACAACAGAACAATATATTATACTCTAGGGAGTATAAATAATAAACTAAAGCCCAACGATTTCCCGCGAATTCTCGAACCGAGAATTCCCAGGAAATCGTTGGGCTTTATTCCCAGGAAATTATGCTAAAAAAAAAGTCGAGAAATCATATTTGAGTCTATGAAATTATAAAAGAAAACTATTTGCGTTTGCCGTTTGTTTTAAACGCGCGGCGGCGGCGGGGCGGCACGGGCCTAAGCGCAGCGGCACCCTTTGATTGCCTCGCATAGCAGCTATGATGAACACAACAACTCCGATGAGGCCAGCAGCCCTGATAACGATGATGAATCTAATATATCTAATGAAGAACCTAGATCGCAAATTATTGACGACATAAACAATGTGATGACAGACCCGATCGATCATTAGATTTTTCAGAAAGAGTCCTCTAAAAACAATAGCACTGCAGAAACATGTAGTAGCCGAATTCGGAGTAGAACTAGTTTTGTTACTCGATGTCAGAACTACATGGAATTCAATGTTGACGATTATTGAACGTATCTTGAAATTAAAAAATGCTATAAAAAAGGCATTGATAGATTTAGATAGCTCACAAAAATGGAATGAAGATAATATTACTGTGCTACAAAAACTGCAGGTGATATTAACACCAACGAAACTTGCAGTAGAGGCGTTGAGTAGGCAAGATGCCATTTTTTTGACTGCAGAGGTTATAATAGACGTATTACTAAAAAATTGGAAAGTATCAATGATCCTTTGGCCTGGCTCTGATGGGCTTACTTCTACCATTTCGAAACTCAATTAGAAAAAGCAATAAAAGGCGTTTCGACAAATAAGGAGGCGAGTGCAGTGCGCTGTCAAAAGAGAGAGTTCTTACTTTTTGAACAGACTGGGAAGAGGTCACCAAATTAGGAATCGATGCATTGCTTTCAGTTAATTTACTACTTCAACTGAAAATGAAAGAGTGTTTTCAATATCAGGAAATGTTGTTAATAAAATAAGGAACCGGCTGTCTGATAAAGCTATAAATACTTTAGTTTTTCTAAAGGCATATTTTATCTGACAGAGTAAGCTAACCTAATTATTACGTACCTGTATGTTCAGCTTGAGATATTTCATTGATCTTGCAGTTTACATTTTATTTTTTTTCTAATTACACGCCAAAAATGGTGCTGTGATTGTAATCTATACTAATATTATAAAGAGGAAACCTTTGTATTTTTGTATGTTTGTATTGAATAGGCTCAAAAACTACTGGACCGATTTCAAAATTTCTTTTACCATTACTTAGAGGGATTCTTCCGAATCCGTATAGGCTATATTTTATCCCGGAAAATAGATAGGATTTTTCGTGGTAGTGAAAATTGTGGAGTAAGGCGTCGAAAAAACTGCCGTACGTTAACGATTCTCGCGAACGCTGCCTATATTTAATATAAACATTGCACCCGTGCGAAGCCGGGGCGGGTCGCTAGTTAAATTATAAGTTAGGATGATGTTAACATTTTCATGTTGAAATTGTTGTTTATTTTTTGTTTAGTTTAATAGAAGCTAATTTTTTTGTTAAGTTTTAAGTTGATTTTAGTACACCTTAGTGCCACAAAGGCTGAAAATTCGAAGAAGTATCCTGAAGTGTGTTGCTCCACTTACTGGCGAGCAGCCTAAGGAGCGCCTAAAGCTGTGGCTAGAAAGTACATAACCTTCCAAGCCCATTTGTACCACCAACTGAGCATCTACCACCTGGATACGAACTGCCATGGCTGACCTGGAAGTCTTTAAATAAACTTCGTACCCAGATTATTCGCAGCAAAGAAAATCTATTCAGGTGGAGATTTATCGATGTCTCTGCCTTGGAGTGTGTATGTGGTTCTGCTCCACAAACCATGGCACACTTAATTTCCTGCCCTGCGTGCCCCGTCAACTGCTCACTGCAGGACTTGATGGAAGCTACCGACGGTGCCAAATTTGTTGCCCTGTTCTGGGCAGACTCCATCTATTTGCCAACGACATGCTAAGTTGTTTTATTTTTCTATTTAACCAGCCAAAAATGGTGCTGTGATTGTAATTATAAGTCAGACAGAATACTTTTTTTGTTTTCTTTAAGAAAAAGATAGGCTAATTTTGTTGAAAACTGTCAATAAGTTTTATAATTATTTTGATACTTTTATTTGAAAGGAAAAGGATCGCGAGCTGATCTCCGGTCGATGTAGACGCGGGCCTGGCGAGCTAGGATGGCTCACCATTCGTTAAGGACCCGGCCCAAGTCGGCGGCGCACCGTGTTCTGCGCGCGCCTTAAAGAGCAGTCAGCAGCATTGACGTGTTTTTGACGTGGCCATTGCCCGCCGGGGTTGCGGGAATATTCCAACGAGATAACGCGGCCCTGGAACGCTTAGTCAGTAGAAGTCTGTCACAGCTTTCCGCTCCACCCACAGCGGGATAAATCTCGCAGAGATAATTTCAATCTTAGGGTTTTCTGGAATAACGTCCACCAGGCGGCAGCACTGAAGCATCAGATCCAGGCACCTGTCAAATGCTTAAGTTTTCTGACATCTGTCAAATTGACGTCAATGTCATGTATACATCAACGATTCCTTTCCAAAGAAGACCTATCCGTAGTATTATAGTACTCTATGAGAAGACCATTCGACTCAGTAGCGCAAACTGGTGGTTTATATTTTCCAGAAAACCCAAATTAACCAAATTTTTAGAAATCATGGTCTGCAATTTTTCCCTTACTCTTGTGACACCTCTACCACCATATTCTTTATATTTATACTAGCTGATGCCTGCGGCTTGTTCCCGTGGAAAAATAGTATGAATAAAAAGAAATAGTGAATAAGTACTGAAAATACTAAGGTACCGAAAAAAAGTTAAGATAGAACATTGCGAGCTATAACAAGCAATAATCAACAATTGATGGCGTTACAATTTTATTTGCAGGATATTTTAGACAAACTTTACCCGCAAAATATAAGAGCAGAATCAGGAGTCTCGAATCTCATTACTCTTCCAAATGGGAATCATACGGCCAAAATTGTTTATAAAGAAGCATTATAGTATCTACTATGCATACAGTAAATATACATACACATAATCAATGACGTATTATAAATAGACGCGTCATATTCCCACAAAGCACCTCTCAAAAACGGCACGAAACACACACTTAGAAAATTACTATCTAATACGTGTAAAGAAAGGGAAAGAAAATAAATGCCATCTTTAGGTACACCTGATGTTAGAGAGAGATGAATATACATCTTTAGTTACGTTCCAATGAAACGCTGCATGCTTATTTGTCAAGCGTATATGTGACGTAACAATCAGAGGCATGTGGGGAAAGAAGGACACTTGATTTTTGTATAAAATAGTATTTTTAATTTATAAATATTAATGTAATATTTCACAACAGTAGTTATTTTTAAGGTGCAGTTATATAATGTTGTATATTATATAACTGCTGTATGGAACTTTTTAAATAAATTGTAACAAAACTTATGTTTTTTTTTTTATGTTATACTTAACATGTTGTAGGAAAATGTTACAAACTGTTATTAAATGTTATCGTGTTACACAAGGTTATAAACCATTATACAACGTGTAATTTAAAGTACAAGTACATACCAAGTGCATGGCTTCTTTGGATGATAACAAACGACATGGCAAGGGTTTTGTAATCCTAAGTCTACGTGTGTAGAACTTATTACAAATTCCAATGCACTGATACCAGAGACCGATTTTTCAAATTAAGAAGAACGAAAAGAATTATCGTGTTATTGGCAAGTGACGTGGAAAGTTATTGACCCTCGTAGTGCTGTGACACGTTTGTTATGATATGGTATTCAAGAAATATATGAAACCAATAATTTGGTATCAATTCTTTGAGTCACTTATTTTGTGCTGAAACTGTGCATAGGGACTCCATACCAGATGTTGTCTTCAGCCCTTTTGGATAGATATGGGGTTTCGTTACACGTTGTATAATTGCTGTGTGGGAGCACCTTTGAGCAATTATTATAAAACAAACATTAAAAACCTTAATCTTAAATTATAGATTAACTAAAAAATGGGATGGACTGTGCCGGCAATCTAAAATGTAAATAAACACTATAGTTAGTATAAATAACATGGAATATGATAAAAATATTATATTCATTCAATATAATAATTAACAACACAAAAAAGCTGGTATAATAGTTCCCCAACCTCCCCTAACGTCACGTGGCTGACTTCATTCATACGCTAGCCGCCATTAGCCGTGTTGAAAAATTAAAATAAAAAATAGTATTTCTGTTGATATTTATTTACCTATGAACTGACACATTATGGCCTCTCACGGAAGCAGTATAATTAGTACAACGTTTGAAAACATACAAAGGCATGTTTTTTTAAAACACATTTTTTCTTAAGATGTGTAATGTCGTGTTCGCGACACAGGTTCGTGCGTAACTAAACAGACACGAGGCACTTACCTTGATTTCAACTTGCCATTTCAGAGCGTGGACAACGCATCTATAGTTATTATATCGTTGCACATAATAGGTAATTCATAAAAGAATCGGCTTTCCTCTTAATTCACTATTTTTCTACGCGGACCGGACGTAGTCTCAGTGACACGATGAAGTCTCAATGGCATCAGCTAGTTATAAAATATAATCTTAGTAAAAATCTTAAAAACTTAAATATTGTCGACACATGATCAATATTTTATTAAACTAAATTATTTGTACTATACATAATAACTTCTAGGTGATTAAATGCTAACATTTGACATTGAAACTATTCTATCACATAACTTGTACATACATTATTAATAAAAAAAAATTGACATTGTTATTACTTATTTATTAAAACTATTAATGATAATTTATATTTTTGACATGAATTGACATTGTTTGTTTTCAAGATTTCAGTATTTTTGTTTTAAATTCTTGTTGTATAATTCAATTTTTTTTTACACTATTATTACCGTAATTTTCTAATATTTTTTATTTTTATCAGTCCCATTATAAGCAATTCAATTATTAGTTTCTACTGCATGTGTACCTAGTTGTTAAGCTTTAATATTCGCACACAATGTAAATTGTTTCTGAATAAATGAAATTAAATGAAATGAATCAGATTAAAGAACTTACTTTCGATCTAATAATAAACTATTTGACAAAATGAAAAATAAAGTGTTTTTGAAAGTAATATAAGTAAATTATGACTCCAAAAAGCGTTATGGAGTAAAATAAATAGAAAATAAACGATAATTTGTTAAAAAATCTTAATTAAATATATTTATTTTTATACGTCAGTAACGTGACACAAAAAGGTCAGGATTGGTCGAATCAACAATGACGTAACATGCTTGACAATAAGTCTTCGCCTGTCATAATCCTGCTATTGGTCTTTATTTTCGTTGGAGACAGTTTTAAAGGTTTTTTTTAATTTACGCAGTAACAATATTTTTTTTAAATAATTCTGATTTTTATACTCCTGAGCTGAAATATATTAAAAGTAGGTAAGTTTACTTACATTGAGGTGAAAGAAAAAATATTCGAACTCGGCCTTGTACCATCACAATTTCTCCAAGTAAGTTCCAACCACTTTCAACGCATTTTGATATTCTGTGGAACACATACATATAAATAGTTTTTCCAAGGTTTTTACAGACGTATTTGTATATTTTGTCACTGCACACCATTTGTAACTCATTTTAATACATTAATCACTGACAATTTAACTCAAATCGCAGAATGGTAAATTATCGCTTAGACCATTTGACGTTTGTTTACTTGTTGACAAGCATGTGACGACACAGAAACTAGAGCGACGTGCGTAGTCTTTTTGCGGGTTATTAAAATTGACAATATTTAATTTGAATTTTTAAGGCCAATATTTATCAGAATTGAAAATAAAAAACAATTTTTATGGGTTCCATAGTGACTATTGAATAATCTGAAATGGTTTTTAAAATCTTGTCAAATAGCCTATTGTTCTTTAATAAGAGATATCATCCTCGATGCCCGAGCGTTCACGATCATAGCATACGACGCGAAACGCAAGTGGGACGAGCATAGCATACGACGCGAAACGCAAGTGGGACGAGCATAGCATACGACGCGAAACGCAAGTGGGACGAGCATAGCATACGACGCGAAACGCAAGTGGGACGAGCATAGCATACGACGCGAAACGCAAGTGGGACGAGCATAGCATACGACGCGAAACGCAAGTGGGACGAGCATAGCATACGACGCGAAACGCAAGTGGGACGAGCATAGCATACGACGCGATACGCAAGTGGGACGAGCATAGCATACGACGCGAAACGCAAGTGGGACGAGCATAGCATACGACGCGAAACGCAAGTGGGACGAGCATAGCATACGACGCGAAACGCAAGTGGGACGAGCATAGCATACGGCGCGATACGCAAGTGGGACGAGCATAGCATACGACACGAAACGCAAGTGGGCGAGCATAGCATACGCCGCGAAACGCAAGCGGGCGAGCGTACTTTAATAACATAATTATATACAAGATAACGAAAGTACATAATGAGGTAGTAAACAACTAAACTAACTTTCAGGAAGGCGAGTCACACATTCGTGTGCATACTTATGCTAAGCACTTATGTATTAAACACAACTATCACATACAATACAACTATATTACTTTGGGTAGTATTTAATCGTAAGTAATAAACTAAATCAAAATTAACATATTGTTTAATGGATTAAAAAAATCTCTATTACTGAGAGATTATCTATTATTTCATAATTTATACGAGTCGCAACTAAATATTAAACCTATTTTATTGAAACTAGGCTTCTATTAAACTGAAATTCCAAAACAAAACTTACTTCTAATTACGCACACAAAAACAAATACTACATTCATTCTTTGTTGCACGTTTCCTGTATACATGGTGATTCCCTCGTGAAGCACTTTATTAAACCGCTCAAGGGGTTTGGAAGAAAAAAGACTACATCCCTGAATATCCAAATCCGTTTTAAAACGATACATTTCCTAAAAGGTACATAACTTAAATTGAAAACATGGTGAAAAAACCTACAAACATTTTAAAAGACCAATTCAACGATACCCGATCGAACGTTCGATTTTTTCATTTTGACAATATAATGTGTAGTTCTCGTTGTGGTGAATTTTTATAATTACCGTCATGTCTTTAGTGACACTCGCCAGGTTAAACAAATCGATTGACGTAAGAATGATTAAAACTGGCCTCTACAGCGCCACAGGAGTACAAACATACATACAAAGACTGATAATTCCAGCGGAGTGAACGAACCAGAAAGGACTAGGACGGTGATAGAACTTTTGCCGAGTGACAGTATCGTTGTAATTCTTACGTCAAATAAAATAAACAAGAACTTGTTTTACGATACATTTACTGAAAAGACATTAATATGAAAGTTACACGTGACATTATTATCCAATAATCCTGTGCAGAGTAAAATATATTAAAAAAAATATTAAAAACTAAATCCGCTCTCGTGCTGATTTGTGTGTGTACCCGCTACATTTAAACAATAATAGACTATTGTTGTATTCCTCGTTAAGCTTTAAAAAAATAAAATGAAACAATAAATCATGAATCGTGCGTGATTCGGAACGCAACGTAGCCATAAAAAAATGGCCAAATGCGAGTCTGACTCGCCCATGAAGGGTTCCGTAGTGAAATACAAAATTATATTTGCGGTTTTAGAAAATGTGCTATATCTTATCTAACCAATTTTCGTTGAGAGTTTTCATTAAGATCTATAGCATGTATTTTTTTAGATTTTTCTCTTTATTGTTAAAACTTTGGAGGTAAAACACACATTTTACCACTTTGGAAGTGTATATCTTTTAAACGATTGACTTTAAGAAAAAGTGGTTTTAGAAAGCTCTAGGCTAGCCATCGCAATGTTAGGTAGTTTTTAGGGTTCCGTAGTCAACAAGGAACCCTTATAGTTTCGCCATGTCCGTCTGTCTGTCCGTCTGTCCGCGGTTTAGCTCAAAAACTATTGGTACTAGAAATTTGTAATTTGGCATGAGTATACACGTTAATGACGCCAAAAAAGTGGTAAAATAAAATTTTGAAAAAAACAATTATTTAGGGTACCTCCCCTACATGTAATGTGAGATGATAATTTTTTTCTTCGTCCTTCCCATAGTGTGGTATATCGTTGGATAGGTCTTTCAAAAATATTAGGGGTTTGGTAAGACCGTTTTTTGATTAAGTAAACCGTTCGTGACTTATCAAGCTTTAAAATACCAATTTTCGTTAGAGTCAAGTGTCCTCCCCCTCTATCAACTAAACGGTTGTAGTTAGAAATTCAAGTGTCACGGCAGTAGTACCTATATATAACGAATTTTAAAGGAAAACTATTACACATAAGTGGGCTTTACAAGTTTACGAGTAATAGTCGACCAATTGTATTTGACTCGAAAATTTCGAACAACTCTATAGAAATGTCGATAGATGGCGCTAAGCGCCAGTTGTATCGTGCTAGCTTCTTGTGACGATTGAGTAGTGTAGCTCTGTGTCCGTATTTAAATTCAAAACACCGGCTATGATAAGTTTTACACAAATCTCTAAAAAAAATTAAAACTTTCCGTGCAAAATTGTCGGATCAGGTGAGGATTTGTATAGGAAGTCAAATTAGTTAGGTAGTCATGTTTAGCTTTTAGTTAGAGCATGGTACAAAACGATCAGTCAGCGAATACGACACGCACTTGGCTGTTATAAAAACTACGGAACCCTACACTGCGCGTGGCCCGACATGCACTTGACCGGTTTTTTTTGTTTTGTTTTATCTCTACTTTCATGTTTATTGTCTAATGCATGCCATGGCAGCCTTGACGCTACACTATTTTTTGTAATAATATTGATGCTTTGTTGGTAAAATAAATAAAATTGCTATAAACCTAAATGATCCAAGGGAAAAAATTAATTACTTTGGTATTTCCTAATTATCTTTATAACAAATGATTTCATATTAAAGCATAAGTCTGAATCAAATACCAATGATATTAAGATCATAAATTCAAAAGAATCTGTTTTTTTTTTCTTTTCTGCAGCTGTATATCTCATTTTTCTACTTGATGACTTGCCGCTCTAGGGGGACGATATTATTAACTATTTTATTAATTACTTATATGTTTATTTTTTATTAGATGTTATTATTATATATACTATATTATTATTTCACGTTTGAGTTTACACATTTTACTAACGGGATTATCCCCAATTACTATTACCACCATATTGACAGGCTCTGAGACAGATTATTTCATGCATGTTTTTGAAAAATGCTGTGCAATTTACGTTTCATGTCGCCTTTGGTAATTCTAATGATATTAAAGAAGAATATAGTTGTATTGGTACATAATAATACTTGAAATGTTATAAATATTAAAAACTTATTTAATAAGGGTTTAAAAAAAATGCGTAATCATGATTTCAGTCGATTAGTTGGTCGCGTCATATCCCGGCATGATGGTGCGAAGCGCCGTCTTCAGTTCCTCGTTAGGCGTCACCTCGTACTTCGCAAGATTTTTTCTGCAGCACGGACATTGAGGGCCTGATTTTTTGATAACCTGATTTAGACATACCTATAAGGGAAATAGAAAATCTTTTATTTCTGGTGAAAACTAACAATTATTTACTTCTAACTGTATCTTAGAAATTATACAGTATGTTAACTAACAGAGGGCGTTCCCGTTAACCCGCAATAGTACAAGCACATCAATTAGATCGCCGCACACGCCGTTATTCATAAATAAATTGCGACGTTGCCGCCCTCCAAGTACGCGTGTACAGTGTTTCTTTTACGTATCAATTTAACATTTTTAGTGAATATTATTAACTTAAAAAAAAAACATTTTGTTTTCGAATGGTAATATTTTTTTAGCATGTATGGATGCTATACTATTGCGGGTTAACGGGAACGCCCTCTGTTAGTTAACATACTGTAGAAATGGGTATTTTTGGATGTTTCAAACACGCTGTAGCAAATGAAATTTGGGACAAGGGTCAAGCTAGCTATTAAGATTGAAGGGGTTCACATGCGTCGAAAATTTAGTGTTGCTCATCTAAAAATAATATAAGTCAAACCAATTTTAACGCATTCAAAACATTGTGCCACCAACACACACGTGCACACGACATTATTGTCCGTCATTTCATTGTGCACAACGGTATGAACGTGTTTCCACAAAACAAGTGACAGTACGAATTATTATTATCCAGTATTTTCGAATATTACTAGCGTCTGCCCGCGACTTCATTCGCATGGGAAGGTTTTCCCGCTTAAACCCCAATCCCGTGGAAATTCCGGGATAAAAAGTAGCCATGTATTTATTAATCTAGGATCTCTACTCTACTCACCAAATTTTATCTAGATCCGTTCAGTATATTTTGCGTGAAAGAGTAACAAACATACATACATCCAAGTTTGTGAGGATGTATGTATGTTTTATTAATATTAAGTAGGAAGTAGAATTATTATTTTCGGAAAAAGCCATACAAAGGTTGTTAGTAAAACACCTTACATTATATGTTAGTAAAAAAAAATAAAGAACTAAAAACGAATTCATGTATTTTTCTGCAGCATCAGCGCAGCCGCCATGAATTATGACGAGAGACATGACCATTTCGCGACACACTCGCTGCAATTAGTTTTCAACAATGGAACTTTCCTTTACTCTTTGTCTCCTTGTATACTAAAACAATTAAAAAAGTAAGTACGAACATAAGAGAAGAGATACTCACCATACAGAAGTTGTGCGAACACGGCGTAGTCACAGGACTCATTACTACATTATGACAAATGATGCAGAGGAACATTTGCGTCATATACTCGATAAATTCCTGAAAATAAAAATAAAACATTTTTTAATTACGGTTCAACCCACTTTTGACCTTAATCTCGCCTGATGGTAAGGATAGATGATAAATATCAAGCTAAAAAAGCATATTAGCCGTAGAATAACCGTCAGTAAATGTAAGGGATTTGCACGCCTTCAGGCTACGAAAAGCTACATTGGAAGCAGGTAGTGGTAACAGCAGCTGAGATTTTTTCATAATAGGCTCGTTCGACAACCATCTCACCTGATGGTAAGTGATAATGTGGTCGAAGATGGAGCATGCTTGCCTAGAAGTAACCTATTCACTCTTGACGTAAAGTTATCTGGTTATAGCTATTGGGACAACAGACTCCGGCAGGGAATTCCACTCCTTAGACGTACGCACAATGAAAGTATTCCCGAAACGTTTTGTGCGTATGGTTGTGATATATAGGAAATTGAGATAATAGCAGAGCCTATGTTCAGCCATGATGACGATAAAATAACATAAACGAATGGGCTTTTAGCATAGCAACAATGGTCTATAGAAAGCTAAGACTCGAAAAGTACGCGAGGCTGTTGGTCGCAGCTGTATTTAAAAATGTTTCGGACGTAACAACCGTAACAAAACTCCCATTTGGTGCAATTCGGAGACACACACCACACCAATTTTCCGTGTTACAATATTTTCTCATTTATAATATTTTTGGTTGTATATGTTATGTTAATTTGCTTTTGTGTCTTGTGTCTTCTATTGACCAATAAAAGTTTTATCGAACTATCTGTGTAGTTAGGAGCCGTTATTAGTTGGTCAATCAATCCTTTTACTGGGGTATTGTGCTCAGTAACTGGGTTGTGGATATCGGATAAGCAGTCGCTCGATGAGACATACTACAACGAACTTAATAGCAGTAGAGCTATGCGCAAATTAAGTATTTTTGGTTACTAAACAGTACATGATATTTACGGTGTATTAAGTGCTAATTTAAACTAATACTCCAAAAACAATCTTAGAGTAAATTCCTATAAAAACTAGATTGTTTGATTGTTATTTATTCCAGACTAGCTCTACCCGCGACTTCGTTCGCATGGGAGGGTTTTCCCGCGTAAACCCCGATCCCGTGGGAATTCCGGGATAAAAAGTAGCCTATGTGTTATTCTAGGATGTCAACTATCGACATACCAAATTTCATTCAGATCTATTCAGTAGTTTTTGCGTGAAAGATTAACAAACATCCATCGACCGATCTATTCTTACAAACTTTTGCATTTATAATATTAGTAAGATCAGTAAGAACAAGTAAGATATCTTACCTTCTTTCCCCTCTCCTCACACACAGTGACACATTCCGACCACAGATTCATGTTCACTGTATCCGCTTCGATTGCTACACGCTCTTCGTTGCTTAAGCCGCTGCCTGTGTGAGATATTTTAAATTATAAATACGTATTTACATTAGTTTTATACCGGATGACATTTTTTACCGTCTCGAAAATAATATGATTTATTGTGTAAGTGAAGCAGAAGTCATATATGAGAATATTGCGCCTGCGACAGGATATCAAAAAGTCCGACGACGCATGCGGCAAATATGCTATACTAGCTTTTGCCCGCCACTTCGTTCTGCGTGGGAGGTTTTTCCCGCGTAAATCCCGATCCCGTGGGAATTCCGGGATAAAAAGTAGCCTATACGTTATTCCAGGTTGTCAACTATCTACTTACCAAATTTCATTCAGATCCGTTCAGTAGTTTTTGCCTGAAAGAGTAACAAACATCCATCCATCCTCACAAACTTTCGCATTTATAATATTAGTAGGATAGTAGGAAGGATAGTAGGATAGTAGGATTGACCTATTGGCAGACTTCAAGAATTAGGATTGCGCTACTAATTCATTTATACATTCTGCTCATTTAATAGGATGTGTATAATTTGAATTTCGATATTTTTTATCAATTTATACATATTTTTTTATACTTCTGTTTTTATTGTTCTATTTTTTCTATATTTAAAAAATACTTCAAATCGAGAAGTATTTATTGATAGATAAATTCCTTCGTTTCTTTTTTAAAAATAAAAAAGTAATTTAAAAAAAGTCTATGCCATAGGCTTCTACCCCATTCACCTAACATACCCTATTTTTTCAAGACGGTAAAAAAGCCACCAGTATAAAATAAATAGTATAAGTAAATAAATAAGAACTTAAATATTATAGAATTATTGGAATTATGTTGTAAGTCAAATTCAGAGCATAATAATTATACTTTGCTTCATACGTCATAGCCGGTAGTCAGAAGTGGGGCAGAGTGGGGTGGTTGATGGAAAAAGTCGGCAATGAGACAGTCCACATGTGACTATCTCATTCGAGATTTTGGACAGAACACTTCTCTGCTTCCTTTCGGTTCTATATGGCTCTGAGTACCTACTTGTATTTGAAGATAAATATTTAATTGTGGTTTTATACAGGGTGGCCCGTTTACAGTGGTCCAAAGACTTTTTTCAGCTTGAGAGCATCATAAGTGATCATTTAAAACATACTTTAGTTAAGCGAAAACTTATTAACTAGCGTTAATCCCGATCCCGTGGGAATTCCGGGATAAAAACTAGCCTATACGTTATTCCAGGATGTCAACTATCTACTTACCAAATTTCATTAAGATCCGTTCAGTGGTTTTTGCGTGAAAGAGCAACAAACATAATATTAGTAGGATAAGATTATTACATTTTATACTTTGGTATATCGGATTATATTATAAATATTTGATTTTATTTATTTAATAAATACTTTAGTTCTGCTTTGTGTACAAATGCTTGATTGTTGGTTTTTGAAAATCATATAATTTATTACAAAATGAATATTTCTTTTGTTTTCTATATATTTTTATAATTATATAAATATACTTTTAACACGTTCTGTCTCTTCGGAAAACTTCCCGGCCTTCTCGATGAATATACAAGGTGTCTCAAAATCAAGTTTATATTGGTTTAGCTTACTGTGTGAACGCAATGATTAGGAAGGCCGCAGTTGATATGTCAAGCGGTAGCCTGGTTCTTGAGACGTTTTCTTCCGTTCTCAATAACTTTAAGTGCCCGAGTTTTGTTTTAACTAATGTTGAACCGGTCTCTTCAAACTGTCTCTCCTTAATACAGGTTGCCCAGCAACCTAGCTAGGAGAACAGCTGGTCACCCAAAAAATTTGTCGATTTGTAATAGTAACAACATAAATTTTGCTAACATCATGTACAAATACCATTTGATGAAATAAACAATTTTATTATAATTTTATTTTATTATTATTTTTACCCAGTTCTGAATGAGCAGGAATGCTTGACGCATCATTTAGGTGACGAAAATTTCGAATATTGTCGCAGAATTACCAGCTTTGTAAAATACGTTAACGCACGACGCGCAGTCCACTTCTGAAAAATACTCTACTCTCAATAGTGACTATTCCCAAGACCAGACCAGAAGTTGACAGTTTATTATACAGTACAGACAAAGTGACACTTGATCGAAGTCTCCAGAGCGTTCGATCAAAAGACTGTTCGCTCCACTGCCAGTTTACTTTTCTCCCGGTGGTCTCCTTCCAATCTGGTTGGAGCGGAAGGGAGTGTCAGTGAACTTCTACTGACTAAAAACCCGCCTTGTTCCTTCAACTGCTCCTACGTTTCGGGGCCGCGGTATCACGTTAGAACATTCCCGCAACCCCAGCTTACCTTTCTCCGAGGTCTTCTGTTTTTTCAAAGGTGGCGAGCTTTCTATTTCCGATGAGGTCACAATGGTGTCCGCCAACATGCGTTTTTGGCCCTTGCCTTCGGTATTGGAAACGCTTCCCTTGAATGTCTTCGAAAGAAGTGAGCCCTCTATTTTCCCCTTGCCTTTAACAATGGAGCCGTTCCCCTTGATGATATTCTTTTCCTTTAGAGCTTTCTTTTCGGCCTCAGCTTCCAAGTAGCCATCGGGATACTGTAATGATACAGACAGTTAGTTGTAGTTAATGGTGACTGTAGTGTAAAAATACCGGCCAAGTGCGAGTCGGACTTGTCCATGAAAGGTTCCGTAGTAGCTACAGAAAATAACTTTATGTATATTTGGGGTTTTAGAAAAAGTGCTATGACTCAAATTTAATGACTTTATCTTGTTGAAACCAATTTTCTTTTAAAGTTTTCATTAAGATGTCCAGCATTTTTTAACCGACTTCTGAAAAAGGAGGAGGTTCTCAATTCGGATGTTTGTTTGTTTTTTTTTATGTTTGTTCGGACATAGCTCCGTCGCTTGCCAACCGATTTGAAAAATTCTTTTTTTGTTGGAAAGGGTATACTTCCCAAATGGTCCCATGAAAATTTTATCGAAATCGGACAATCCGTTTCTGAAAAATCAACAAAAGTAAAAAAAAAATATTTATATTGATGATCTTTTCGTTTACTCTGCATTGTGTTTTTTGTTCGCGCGTTTTTAGTTTTTTGTAGTTGACATTTTGGATTTTATAACTAGATTAATTACAAATTGACCCACTAAAAGCGCAAAAATAAAAACTGTTTTGCAAAAAAAATAAAACCGACTTCCATATCAAAACACTACAAAGCCAAAAATAATTTTAATTTCGGAAGGCGGTGTGAAAAAAAAGAAAATACAAAACCAATAACACCGACTACCGAAATTAAAATTATTTTTGTCTTTGTAGTGTTTTGATATGGAAGTCGGGTTTATTTTTTTTGCAATAAAGTTTTTATTAGATTTTTCACTCTATTATATACAGTTAGAGGGGGGGACGACACTGGAGATCTTTTAAACTATTGACTTTAAGAAAAAATGGTTTTAGAAGCCTCAATTTCATCTTTAAATGCCTATCTATGGACACCAAACAAACATAGGTTTGATGAGAAAAATATTAGTTTCAGTTCCATGTATGGGGAGCTGTCCCTTATTCCTTTTTTTTTGTTTTAAAATCAGAAATCGGTTCACGTACATGTCTCAGTCCTAATAGTTTCGGAATAGTCCGTTCAGTTTTTTGCCATTCGTCTACGGAAGCCTAAAAATAGTTTTAAGAGTCTCACTGTTATTTTTAATGACCATGATAAAAAAACCAGTTCCATGTATGAAGCTCCCCAAAACGCTTACTTAACAGATCACTTCTGACTCTTACCATAGTTGTAATATTATTGGACCAGTACTGTTAGTATGACCAATAAAGATATTTTTCCCTCTGACTGCTTTGGTGTTTCCTATCAGCTAGTTTAAAAAAATAAGTCGTTGGTGCTATGTTGCATCATCATCGAATAATGCTTTCTATTCTAATACATTCTTTTAAAGAGAACTAGCGATGTGGGTAGAATCCAGGCGCGTGCATAGGATTATGACAGGGCATGCGGCGGAGTAAAAACACACAAAAACTTCTTCTTTTATAGATTTTTAGCATAGCCACAGCCACGCATCGCCACCGTGCTACGATGCGTGGCTGTGGCTATGCTAAAAATCTATAAAAGAAGAAGTTTTTGTGTGTTTTTACTCCGCCCCATGCCCTGCCATAATCCTATGCACGCCCCTGGTAGAATCCACATTAGTAACAATGTTGTTAACCCCTCCAATAAGCTAAATATGCTTGTGTCTGGAGTGGGTTCACGGGAATAGTGTAATGGGTTGGGTTCGAACCTGTGACCTCTTGATCACAAGTCCGACACCTTAACCGGCTATTGACGCTTAATTAGATATAAAATTAAATTAAATGAACACTCACAATAATTGGGTACTTCTTAGCACTGGGCTCCCATGGGGCAGGAGACGGGTCGTCTCGTCTTAACAGGTATTTCCAAACACGGAAACCTGACAGTCCTTTCTCAGGGTAGTACTTCACTACCTTGTAAATGCCGTCATATCTGAAAAAAATATTATAAACATTGATATACAAAAAACCCAAGATGCACTTCTTTTTTTTAATTACGAATAAGCCCGCTCTTGACCTCGATCACACACCTGATGCCAAGTGTAAAATGAGGTCTACGATCGAACGAGCCCAGAAAATGCCTATTCACTCTTGCTTTAAAGGCTGACGGGTCATATGTGGCAGGGAACACAGAAGCCGGCAGAGAGTACCACACTCAACGTCTCAAAACCGTCCGCATAAAATGAGTGCTTAATTCAAAATTATGCGCTCATTTCAAATAGTATCGCGCACAGATAACTCAAAGATAACTTTAAAGTATCGCGTCACTTGCGTCTAGGTACACACGTCGAAAATGCCGGAATTTTCTTTGACAAATTGTAAAAATATTACGTAAAAAAAGAAGGCTAAAAAAGAGTTTAATGATTAGTTTTTATTGTTTTTATGACTGATTATAGGAAGCAATATGCAATTTGGATTTAATTTGTCTTAATATTTCACTCACCGGTCAAAGTGTAAGACGGAAAATTTCAATAGCCGCTTTTTCAGTGTCAAAACAATGTATTATGACATCTTTTTAGGGTTCCGTAGCCGAATGGCAAAAAACGGAACCCTTATAGTTTCGACATGTCTGTCCGTCTGTCTGTCTGTCCGTCCGTCCGAATGTCACAGCCATTTTATTCCGAAACTATTACGACTATACATGTAAAACTTGGTAGATAGATGTATTCTGTGAACCGCTTTCCGATTTTAAGAGAAAATTTAAAAAACATTTAAAATAAAGGGGGCTCCCCATACATGGAACTGAAACGGAAAATATTTTTTTTCATGAAAGCTATACGTGTGTGGTATCTATAGACAGGTCTTTAAAAATGACATTAAGGTTTCTAAAATGACTTTTTCATAAAGTTAATCGTTTAAAAGATATACGCTTCCAAAGTGGTAAAATGTGTGTCCCCCCCCCCCCCCCCCCCTCTAACTTCTATAATAATCAAGTGAAAAATCTAAAAAAATCATATGTTGTAGATCTTAATGTAAACTTTCAACCAAAATTGGTTTGAACAAGATCGAGTCGGCAGTTTTTGAGATACAGTATATTTTCTAAAACACAAATATAACTTTGTAATTCATACAAATACTATGAAAAACAAAGTTATTTGGCGTAGTTGTAAAAATTGTAAATAAGCTAGTTTTAAGAAATATTTAAGGTTTTTTGTTTTTTTTTTTTCAATTAAATATATTAAGTATATTATATTTATTATAGTTACCACGGAACGCTTCATGGGCGAGTCCGACTCGCACTTAGCCAATTTTTTTATTTTAGTTGCATAATAAAAATTACCCTGTAGAAAATTTAATAAGACAATGGAGTCGATTTTTTTTATTGTATTTGTTTATGTTTTGTTAATAAGTTTATGTAGTTTCAACCTTTATTGTATTTAAAATAGAATAGAATAGAATATACTTTATTGTACACCCTAAGTTTTTAGCAAATATGAGAAGAGAGGTCGTCAATTTTACGGTTTTTTTAATGTTCATAAATATTTTATGTATTTTGTTGTTTTTAGTTTTTATGATATCGATTCATTATGGGATAACTTATGGGTTCACGACATGTGGCATGCTAATGATAAAAGTGTGTGTAAGTGTTGCTTTGGCGCAACACCAATCTCATTAAGAACTTCTTATTTTTATAATTTAGTTTTTCTCGTGACCCAATATGATGCGGAGAACGGACATCAATCGTCAGCCAACGAGAGATTTTTTTATGCCGAATTTTTGGACGAAAATATTATGTAGGTACCTATATGTCACGATAAAAGGTTATTGAATCAAACATTTTAATAAACGATTTTAACAGTTAATAATATTTGTTTCATTGATATACGTATGTTCTACCCAAAAACATATTTGCGCTCACATAAGAGTATAATTACGTCTTTAGAACACAATTTAACAAACTTTTATAATACTAACAAAAATGTCTTACAAAAAATATTGGTAATAAGTATATAAGTCTCCACTCAATGCACTCTCCTACCGACCAACGTCAGTCGTAAAATTTGATTGCGTTGCGCACACTGCTTTGTAAAAACAACTTTAAACAATTTTCATAAGATGGAATTTGCAAAAACATATTTTATGCTTATAGCATAACTATTACTACGTAGGTGGTGAGTGTTTGGCGACAGTTTCGAGCGTCACTTTTATTCGAGACTGTGCATCTTGGGTTTTTTGTATATCAATGATTATAAACCGTAGAGCTAGGTAACCTTAAGGGCCGACATTAATTACATCTGCCAGCTCAGTAAGAGTACCAAATGGACCTCAAAGTTACGACATACATCCTAATGAATAATGTAATTAATAAATAATCCTTATGTGTGGGTACTGATTAAAATAGCTGAATAAAACGGACGTATAGTAGCGCTACTGAATCTTTCATATTTAGCACGCAGCTTTACTAATTAATTGTGTAAATGTAATTATCGCCATTTTGATGACAGTTGTGGTAGAGGCTTAAAAACATAAAATCTGTGGATTTGGATACTTAAGCTCCAAATCAAGCTTATTATTACGGACTTGAACTCTTCAGTTACGTATTTGTGAGACTTCTAATATCTGTCCGTAATTAGGAGTCTGTATCGCAGCACTAGGAACGTTAAAGGTTAATTATTACCATTCAAAATTAGAATTGGATTTATTAATGAAATTCCGTTACAAACCTTAAGCCCTCCATGGGCGCGTATTCCGGGAAGTGCTTTAACATCTTGCAAGACCTCACGACGCGGACTGGCTTGCCTTTCCTCCAGTCTTCGCCCGCGTCTCCACCATTTTCGCTGACACACTTCACATTGCAGTTGCGTGCTAACGCTCTGTAGAAAACATGTTGTTGAAATAACTATTTTAAGACTGATATATATGGACATGTCGGCGTAAAATACAAATACAATTTAACGCATTATTTTTCGTTAGATTATAATCTATCGAAATGAAACGGTGAAATACCATACAATGGAACGCAACAGGCTTGCTGATTGGTTTAAAGTCATTTGCTTCGTGCGGAACTCTATGGTCACAGAATGTCCTATAGCACAAACCGACCAATCCGGGACAACCTTTGAACAGTTAGATAGATAAAACTTTTATTGGTCAACAGAATACACAACACAATTTAAGGCAAATTTACGTGACAAATTCTAATCAAACGGTATCTGTTCGATAGATTATAAATGAAACAAAAAATTGTATTGTACAGATTACTATTTATCCAGAGATTACAAGTTTGCAAGATAAATTATAACTTTACGGTTTTTGCAATTTTACAGTGTCATAAACATTATAAAATATATACACACATACATTCCGGTCGAAAACAGAACCTCTTTTTTAGAGGTCCGTTTAAATAAAATTAAAATAACAGTTGTGATGGAGCATACCTGTTTTCTCTTGTGAGTGTTTGGTCGCAAGATTGGCCTGCGGTGCGCTTGTTGCCGGAGAGGTCCCGGCCGCCGCTGCCCGTGTATGTAAATTCATTTCCATTGTCCACGTCATCTTCATAGCCACCTGAGCAAACGTACCTTGTTAAAATCATTGAAAACAAGCACAGGGTATCTAAAAACGAGGAGCTCTAGGATGCTAATTAATTCAAATGAAAAGCCCTTAAGTTTTTCTTCTTTCTTATATATAAAAATCAATTTCTGTTCATTGGTCTCGCTAAAACTCGAAAACGGCTGGACCGATTTGACTAATTTTGGTTTTAAAATATTTGTGGAATGTGAAATGATGTGTGTTCTCAGAGACAGATTAAAAGGTTTGAACATATGGAAAATACGGTACACTAAAAATGGCGGCACGCAGTTGGCCAGGTCAGCTAGTTTCTTAATACAAATAAATAAATGTATATTTATTAAAAAAAAAAAACTACCTCAAAATCAGAAACAGGTTTGCTCAATTCTCTATAGAATCTTATTTTGTGAAAATATATGTAAGTACACTAGCTGTGTCGCGTGGTTTCATCCACGTTAATTTGAGGAAAAAACCTACTATAATAATTATATTCTATAATATTATTATATTCTAAGATTCCTATCCTCTAAGATTATTACTTAGTAGCAACTGTGTTACCTCACAGAGCCACCGGCGCAGCCGGCCAATACCCTCCCAGAGGTCCTAGAGTCCTCTGAGGACTATCTTGGTGCGAGCTGCCTAAACCGTTGGGGTTGCACGAAAGTAATGTACCATGGGATTATTTGTCTTATAGTTACAAACAAAGATCCGCGACAGCATATTCCTCTTTAAAGTTTGACTTACTATAAACCTTTTTATAGTAATAAAATTTATTCTAAAATAATGCATTATTTGCGAAGGTGTTTTTACAAACAAGGTGTTTATATACTCGTAGTTTTTTCTACTTTGTGAAACATTATTGTAACTTTATTAAAAATCTCTTTTATTAAGTAAATTGTATAGCCTACTTCCAGATAATGTAGCTCAAAATACCTTTATTGCAAAAAATAAAACCGACTTCCATATCAAAATACTACAAAGCCAAAAATAACTTTAATTTCGATAGTCGGTGTTATTGGTTTTGTATTTTCTTTTTTTATCACACCGCCTTCCGAAATTATAGTAGTTAAAATACATATAAAAAGTTCAAGACGAACTGAGAACCTCCTCCTTTTTTTGAAGTCGATTAAAATAGTTAAATTCAGTCCATTAGATACGGAGCCTATATGGTAGAAACAAAACATCTTTCCTCTTTTTAACGTCAGTGCAGAAGAATGGTTTTACAGCTTTCAGATCCTTTACATGTGTTATAAGCAGTGATCGGTGTAGGTAGATTGAAATGGGGTCATTGATCCGAAACGTATATATTAATATGGACATTCCTCCGGAATTGGTGGATTATTAAAAAAAAACCGGAACTTATGTAGGAATTTTATTCTGCCAGAGTGGAAGGAGTCATTTGATGATTTGCCATCCTCAAAAAAAAGGTAGGAATTGTAATAAAATGCTAAAAATAAAAAAATAAAAATTAAAGCTTCGATCGGAATTAGATTGTTTTTATTATTCAACAGATAAATAATGAATTAATTTAGTTTTTATACCTTCCTTTAAATTTTGAATTGAGTAGGAATAATATCACTACCAACATTAACAATGTTTAACTGAATCCGGAAATACCGGAATTACTTTCCGGGAAAATGGCTTATCCATGTTATTCTTTCTGTGTGCATTTATGATACAAGTACCAAAAAACAATCTACCTACTCCGATCACTGGTTATAAGACATTACTTCTTGCCAAACGATGATGCTGTCATGATTCTAGGTAAACGGGAAATAGTTGTAAATCCGGAAAATATGCGAAATAAACGGCCACATATCTTTTGATTGCGATATTTCTGTGTGACACAAGTTTTATTACTAAAAGTTTATTTTTATTACTTCGTTTTGGTAAGTAATGTAATTAAATCATAATAAAATACTTTAGTTTCAGACCAAAGCCCATATTCGAACACAGTTACACACAAAAAAATAAACACACAAGGTAAAAATAAATAAAAACTACAATAATAATAAGACAACTTAGACAAAATATTATAAAATACATTTATTAAATGTATGTGAATGACGCTCTGTGAGTCGTCATCCAGTGCCACATTATTGGAATTAAAGTTGCAGTCCATTATTATAATAACGATTAATTGACATAAATAAAAATTAATCATGATTATAACATACCCGACTGGTATGTGCTCTTACCTGATAACACAATACTGTAAGCGCCGTCTTTATCTCGCCCATGGATACCAGACACAGGCGGTCGATGGATTCCAGTTTCTGATAACTGAAATAAAATTAAACAAAAAAGGTGATCCATTGGACAGTGTTGATGGACACTTACTTTTGCAAAGTGTCCTAATAATAAAGTGATATTATTCGCTTATAATAGTCACATGTACACTTAAAATTTAATCTCCTTCTCTCACACACACACAGACACCCTATCACACAGACAAACACACCATCACACACAAGACGCACCATCACACACAGACACACTCACGCACATATACAATTAATCTTATTTTCTTTATATTTGCCTTATGTAAATTTATAATGTAAGGGAAGAGCGGAGCCTTCAACTACAGGCATTTCTATGCTTAAATCGCGGCTCCTCGACATGAAATGTAAGCCAAAATGATATTTAATAAACTTATTTATTTACTTTTTGTTTACGCCTTTAATTTTCTAATTTCAATTATTAAATACGATATTGTTTATTAAAATTAGTATTTGCATACCTAAGTAAATATGATGGTATAGTAACATATTCAATGTATTTATACTCTTATTTGCAAAGAAATAAAATTAATATTATGATTATTTAAAGTTAAGTGGACAAACATTTAGTCCCCAAATAAAATTGCAATGGAATACAATGTTACCTGTATCCTAAATCTCCAGCTCATGCCGACTTCAATGCCGGGGATGGGTCCGTAGTGGTGAGGCGGCATCGCACAAGTCTTTGTCTTACCTGTAATACAGACGCCTTATTTATTTATTTATTATATACTTTATTGTACACCTTACAATATTACTATACAGACAGGCCTGTTGGTATAGTGGTCAGTGGCCCTGACTGCTATGCGCAAGGTCGTGGATTCGATTCCCACCTAGGACAAATGTTTGTGTGATGAGCACGATCATTTGTTCTTTGTCTGGGTGTAATTTATCTATAATATGTATGTATTTAGAAATATATATGTATGTTTATCAGTTGTCTAGTACTCATATCACAAGCTCTGCTTAGTTTGGGACTAGATGGCGTTGTGTGAAAATTGTGGATTATATAAAAAAAAAAATAAAAAAAAAATATTACTATGGATACAAAAAAATTAAATTAGTGTACAATGGGCGGTGTAGTTATATCTTAAGAAATATATGTTAGTTGTGAACTAAGAAAGTAATAATAATCAAGTTTATGATAATTAATTGTATTGCGAATACATTACACATAACACCAAGCCAGAAGTTTGAAGTTCAAAGTTTATATTAAGATCTATATCTTCATATTTGTATCATTGTTATTTAAAAAATTAGACTTTTTTTTTCTTTGGAGAAATATTTACACTTTCAAAGTGGTAAAATGTATGCCTCCACGTTTTACCAGTTTGGAAGTGTCTAGATTTGAAACGATTGACTTTGAGAAAAAGTTTTAGTTTCAGTGCCATGTATGGGGAGCCTCCTTAATTTTTTTTATTATTGTATAAACATCGTAAAGCGGTGCACAGAATACATTTACATACCAAGTTTCAACTCTGTAGGCCTATTAGTTTCGGAATAAAGTAGTTGTGACATACGGATGGACAGAGAGACAGATATGACAAATTTACAAGGGTTCTGTTATTTGCCATTCGGCTACCGAACCTTAAAAATGAGCAAAACAGACAGCGTTTATGCAAATAACAAAACACAACTATATTTCGGTTTACTGTTGTTATGACGTGGGCTAGCTTGTGGCTAAAAAATAACAGTCTAATGGGTCTTCTAAGTATATTCTAAGTTCAATACTTGCCGACGTCAGTTCATTGATGGGCGACTATTTTGTCAATAAATTGTTCAAATTGAACTATAGTCTGTGTTGATTGGCTGCTAATATAATTTAAGAACTGAAAGAATTTTAAATCGTTGCAGTCGTTTTAAGTGTATGCGTTACGATTCGCGTATTTCATGTTTATACAGTTGATAACTACGAAATTAAGTGTTTAAATCGAATGAATTAAAAGTACATATTTTGCTGCTACATAAATACCGTTGATGATAATACTATTTATTTAGATAAGAATTAATACTGCGATACGAATACCAAATTTTGTTTCTACCAGCAAGCAAATTAAATTATACAACAAAAAAGCTGCTTAAATTTAATAGTTAGATAATTATAGTTTCTCTCGGACTTTTTGTAGGTAATAATGAGTACTACAATCAAGTAGTACAATAATTTTATGTAGCATCAACAGTTTTCTCAACGCAAGCCAAATAACGATTTTTAATAGGCAAAATGTAGCTACTTGGGTTACATTATTGAAATTTTCTTAAACTGTACTTTTTCTAAAGTAATTATTGTTTTCCTGTTTCATTCCCATCCCATACTATTGGTGAAAAAATGGTTCAAATCGGGCCAGTAGTTTCGGAGCCTATTTGGTACAAACTGACAAAGAATCTTTCCGCTTTATAATATCAGTATGTATACAGACATTTGATTTTTTCTGTTCGTCTTCTCATTAAGTTACATCCTGAACCGTCAATGCATCACCTTAAGGACGCATTTACATTTTCTCGCAAATTTCAATGTTTTTCTGGTTCCATTTTGATACATAAGGAGTTAAAATTTTGACAATGTTATGGTATTAATTTCAAGATAATTTATTCATCTCCACATTGAATGCATTGTAATTACACAGTCTCATACATCTTTTTCACACAAATACGTTTTTATCGCCGCAATAATCGTAGAAAATTACAAAAAATGGGGTCTGAATACGTAACTGTAAGCCAAATCTGGAGCATATTCTTAACTTCAAAATAACAAGAAATTATAGCCTATGTATTTATCTATACGTTAAGCTAATTATTTTGAACATACATAAAAAACTTTATGATTTATGAGAAAACTAAAATCGGTCTCAAATTTCTTCATACATTTTTCTACCGAACGCACGGCTCCGACCGTCATTCTGCGCTCAGACGCGCTCGTGAACGCAGGGGTGTATCGCTTTCCTCGAAAAAATAAATACGTCGAAACCTATAATAAAGACAGTGGCGTCTTGTATACTGTGACTATAATACGTTGATACTTTTTCGTACCGAAACAAAAGTAAGAACGAGAACCATACTTATTTTTAGAATTGGATGGATATTGGTTACTGAACCTAGCATGAAATAACAATTTTTTTTTTAACCGACTTCAAATAAGGAGGTTTCGCATTTCGACCATATAAATGTTTTTTTGTTTTTCATTAAGTATCTTAAAGTACTACAAATTAAGGAAGGTCTAGAGTTGATCTGATGATGGAGCCTTTCATCAGATTGACTCCTGACAGTCGAGGGAACTCCTCAACGATTTACAGCAGTAACCTTTTGTTTGGGTTTGATTAATTTGAATTGACCAGAACTTTACACCTAGATAGTTTGTGACTGTCATTAGAGGTCTGATGATGATGACGAAGGACAGTTAAGGGAACTCCTCAACGGTTTAAAGTAGCTACCTTGTGTTTGGACTTAATTCATTTATATTGATGAGAACTTTGCACCCATATGGGTTATAAGTGCCATTACAGGTCTGATGATGGAGACCATAGACAGTCGAGGGAATTCCTCAACGATATACAACAGTTACCTTTTGTTGGGCTTACTTCATACGGTTCAATATGCCAAAATGTTAGTTCGTACAAAAACTAAAAAATTGGCCAAGTGCGAGTCAGACTCGCCCATGAAGCGTTCCGTAGTAACTACGCCAAATAACTTTGTTTTTCATAGTGTTTGTATGAATTACAAATTTTTATTTGCGGTTTTAGAAAATATGCTGTATCTCAAAAACTGCCAACCCGATCTCGTTCAAACCAATTTTGGTTGAAAGTTTACATTAAGGATCATAGCATATATTTTTTGTATAATTTTTCACTCCATTATTATAGAAGTAAGAGGGGACACATTTTACCACTTTGGAAGTGTATATCGTTTAAACGATTAACTTTATGAAAAAGTGGTTTTAGAAACCCGTATGCCATTTTTAAAGACCTCTCTATTAATACATACATACACGCATAAGATTCATGAAAAAATATATATTTTCAGTTTCAGTTCCATGTGGGGTATATGTAACTCAGAGAGTATTTAAAAGAGCTTATAGGCCGATTTCTTTGAAGAACACAACTCACCAATACGGGTCGGGACGAGGAAAATATGCGCTACTCCAATTGGTCAGTTCAAGGTCAAGCTTCATAGATATGCAGTTAGGGATTGCTCTACTTGATTGAGGGAAAGTTATCGATATCGATAAAATGAAGTTTAACATCATAAAAATACTCAATAAAATCACATAATAATATTTAATCATTATCAGTCTCAATTACAAAAAGAAAAACAAGTATGCTGTTATTATTGATTTTTAAAATGAATTAATTTGGTAAATGTTTTTCGAATTAAAGTTTTAGGGTCCTGATTGTTTTTGCTAAAAAATGATAACCGAGCCGAATTATATTTCTGAGACAGCACTTTCGAACCACTCTCGTTGATCGCCCTTTTAATATAAATTTCACAACTACGACAGATTTCTATTACTGTGGTGGATCCGTACAATAACTTGTTTTAGTGTCTTTTTTAAATTGTAAGGCGTTTTGATTTGTAACACCAATCAACGCTCCAATACAAGTTAGGCATTTTATTTGCTTTATATCAGAGCATGGACAATGTAGCCGGCCATATATTATTTTTATATTTTATTTTTTTATATTTATTTTACATTCCATAATAAATATATTTTCATTAAAATCAGTTGTGTCAACACCTGTAGCTTCAGCAGGCACTCGGTAATAATTATTTTTTTGGTGGTGAGTCATTAGATGATTTATCTAATGACTCCTCCCTCCTACATACACTTAACCCGTGGACTCGACATCGAAACAAAGTAACCTGTTTCTTTTTCCTGGGTGGAAAAATCATCGAATGACTTCTCCCGCTCTGGGTAAAGTGGAAGGGAGTGTCAGAATTCTACTGACTAAAAACCCACCCTGTTCCTTCCGCTGCCCTTAAGTTCCGGGGCCGCGGTATCTCATTAGAACATTACCGCAACCCCGGAACCAAAGTAACTTACGAGGGCGATATTGTAATGCATAGGTCCATGTTAATTAATATTAGACTCCGTCATACTATTTGAAGCCTAGAAAGATTGGGTATAGGTATCTTATATTATTTTGACTTTTCTCAACATTATATCAATAAAAACCAAACTAGAAACCAATATTCCCTAGTAAAAGGTTACTAGGGAATATTGGTTTCTAGTTTGGTCCATCCACTTTTCTTTTTAATCTGGAATCTTGGGAAATCTAAAATGAAAACATGCATGTCACACAGAAGAAAAAATATCAGAACTTTCTCCTTTTTTTTTTAACTCGGTTAATGTAGATAGGTATTTTATGACAACTACATATCTGAATTGTATTAAAAAAAAAGTTTAATTTTATAATTATCGATATCGTATTCAGCCGTTATAGGTAACAGCACAGATTTTTACGATAAAAATACAGATGAAAAGACAGGGATGAAAGAATTAGAATTTCTTCATGTAAGAAAGAGACATTTCCAAAAGACATCAACGCGCGACACAATTTTGTCCTTGACCACCCAAACCAAACCTCTGCGGTAGTTTATAATCTGATTAAATAATACATATTTTTCCTATTACTTCATTACTGATGAATAGTTATGTCATCCATTTGGTATCTAGATGTCTGGGAATGTTTTCCACACCACTTCAACGTGCATGAAAGCATTATTATGCGTTATAAATTGGATACAAAAATTTAAAATTTGTAATTGTTTAACATGCACACAGGCCTAATACTTGGTCACAACTAAAATGGTTCGTGTATCGTAGCCAATAATAAGAGCAAAAACTCGCATAGTTTTCGTGCGTCGGGGCAACGTATGCGCGATCAAGTGGTTTTCAAATCAGTGATGGAACTGAAACTGAAAAAATATTTTTTTATATTTTTTTAATATTTTCTTACTTTTTTTTTTAAATTGGAAAGCGGTACACAGAATACATCTACCTACCAAGTTTCACATGTATCATTCTAATAGTTTCGGAATATAAAAACTTTTACCAAAAAAATTAAACAGACTTCCAAAAAACACTGCAAAGTGAAAAATAACTTTAATTTCGGTAGGTAGGCAGTGTCCGAATTCCGAAATTAGTTAGAAAGTAGACAAAATATTGCTTTTCCCAATGCTAGGCCGTTAATTGTTGAGGAGTTCTACTGGTACTTCACCATTAGCTTCACTTCATCATATGCATTGTGACGAGCATATTGTGCTTAATAACCATATTCAAGTAATCGAAGCGGAACCCATGAAATACTTCTTATTCCTACTTATATATTGAGTAGTTCCAGTGGCCATCTGTGGTCTTCATCATCAGATCCACTTCACAAATGGTGCTTTTCAAATGCAACTACAAAAGTTACTATAAAAAATACTCAAATCACTGTAGGTGTGCCTATAATATTTGAAGAGTTTCCTCGATTACTCCAAGATCCCATTATCAGCTCCTGACTTGGTGAAAATGGGGCCAATTTCGAAGTATACCCTTTCAAACAAAAAAAGAATTTTCCAAATTGGTTCAGCCGTCTTCGAGTAATCGGTGATCAAACATTTAAAAAAAATATACGCGTCGAATTGATAAGCTCCTCCGTTTTTTTCGTCGGTTGAAAATGGCTGTGACATACAGACGGATAGACAAACAGACAGACAGACAGGCATAACGAAACTTTTTTTTATTTCTTATTAATTTTTTTTTATCACATATGAGTATTTTATTTCCAAAGCCCCTAGTACTCCTAATCGGGCGTCAAACACATTAATAAACTAACATCTAATCAATAAGCATGTAACCCTTTGTAAACAATAAGTTACCACTTATTATGATCAAACAATAATAAATAAAATATAATATTACCTTCAAGTATCAATATTAGATAAGTAATGTATAAAATCGGGCGAACAATGGTTTGTAAGTGTGTGTGCGCGCAATGTTGTTGTGTTGCTACTAGAATACCTAAAATTGAGCGAGCGAGCGATAAACGTAAATGCGTCCTTAAGGTCGATTTGTGAAAAATTTCTTATGCATTACATAGACTTTTCACGAATGAAAAATACAAATTAACACATACATTAATAATATAATATAATATTCCACAACTTTCACAAAACGCCATCTAGTCCCAAACTAAGCAGAACTTGTGCTATGAGCACTAGACAACTGATAATATAGATATATATTTCTAAATACATACATATTATAGATAAATTACACCCAGACAAAGAACAAGATCACGCTCATCACACAAACATTTGTTCTGGGTGGGAATCGAACCCACGACCTTGTGCATAGCAGTCAGGGCCACTG
This sequence comes from Tholera decimalis, assembly GCA_943138885.2. NCBI lineage: Eukaryota > Metazoa > Arthropoda > Insecta > Lepidoptera > Noctuidae > Tholera > Tholera decimalis. The sequence continues at coordinate 52,692,332 of OW964548.2, read as the reverse complement.
ACCACTAGACCAACAGGCCTGTCAAAATGTGTGATATGACTGTGTTTGAGTCATCAGCCTTTCACTATTGTCGTCTGCCTAGTCTCCCTCAACTGGACATGAGCTCAACAATCGATCAAGCAGCATTGGAAATAATACCATACAAACATAACTATCGCAAACAGCATATCCAAAGCAACGTTTAGCAGTACAAATAAAATCACTTTCGCCATTCGGTATCACATTTGATTGTATTTCAGCCAGCCAATTTTTGGAATATTCACAAGCTTGCTATATATCACATATGTATTACCATTTACCAATAATAGGGAAGCCAAGACGTTTAAATCCCATAATGTGAACATTATTCAATATCTAGACTGCTGCTTAGAAATCGAATCCCAGAGATCCAACCCAGGTATAGACCAAATGCAATAACTAGGCTACTGCAACCTAAATCAATCTGTGTAGCTCCCTTGTGTCGGGTTTGTCATCAAGCCTAATTGAATGCGGCTGATAATACTATCTAAATATATATATCAAAGGTGACTGACTGACTGACTGACATAGTGATCTATCAACGCACAGCCCATACCCCTGCACGGATCGGGCTGAAATTTAGCATGCAGGTAGATGTTATGACGTAGGCATCCGCTAAGAAAAGATTTTGCGAAATTCCCACGGGATCGGGATTTACACGAATATACAACTAGTTGCGCCCGCAACTTTGTTCGTGTAGGAGGATTTTCCTGCAAAAATCTCGATCCTGGAGGAATTCCAGGATAAGAAGTAGCCTACAATATATACTGCCCTATAACCATTAACCCTTATCTTCCATTGAAAGCTCCATTAAAATCGGTTTGACCGTTCCAGAGTTTAACCTGAACAAAAAGAAAGACAGACCAACAGCAAACGAAAAAATCTTAATTTTTTATTTCTGTTTTAGTACCACATACTCAACACTCCAACTCCACAGTAAAATTTTTTATTCAAGTATAGATTGATAGTTGACAAAAGTTATAATCAGAATTCACATCACGGAGATAACAATGGCATTGGCATTTATTTAATCAAGCTTTTCTGTATAATAGCTGTGCTAACGATAATTAATAACGACAATAATATTAATGTATGTTAGTTTATTGAGCCGCTATGATGGCTGCCTTGTTGGTCAAGTAGTTGGTACTGGGTTATGGAGGTAAGATGGGCAGACTATGTTAAACACTAATATTCAGATGCTTCCGGTTAGACTGGAAGTCTAACCAACATAGCCCCACTATGAAAGGCTAACCAGATATGATGATTCACCCGCTACAATGAAGAAATACAACTTGTCTTGGATACAAAACCATTAACTGAATCCATTACTGTACTACATTCAACAATAAGCTTTGATGTAGCTTTAATTCTGCGCAAATCCTTTTCTTACTACATAAGGTTATAGATATACCAACAGCCCTGCAGGGCTTTGCTGGTACTTTATTGCGATAAAAACATAATAAATAAAAATAGTTTTTTGCAGTCGAGTAAAAAGTGCTCTACCTTCTATTTTCCTTAAGCTTGAAGCTATTTTCATACCAAATTTTGATCCAAATCTACCCAACACAAACCTTCCAGCATTATAATATTAGTATAAAAGTTATTGTAACGTGTAAAAGTGTTATTTATAACCAACTTACAAAATAAATATTTCATTTCATTTTAGTATGAATTAGGCATTCGTATTAGGACATCGCTGTTGGGCGAGTGCCATTATTATAGCTGAAAGGCAAATACTGCTAGCAACAGACCTCCCACAGGCATCGCCACATCCAACGGTCTAATGCTTCTAGCAGCCAGATTAAGTATTTCATAATCAGCATTCGTAACATAATATGTAGTTCTAAGATAAAACTCCATTCGCTATCTTCAGCATTCATAAGATTTAATATGTCACGGCTTGTTACATAAATGTTTTCTTTAGCCAATAGCTCAGCCACATTATTTGCCTTTGCAATCGTCAAATCAACAACAAAAGTACCAACCATACCATCTACAATTATACCATCGGGTGGAATGGTGGTCAAACGCAGGCCAATTATCAATAAAAAAATATATACTGACCAACACAAGCCATTCCTCGTCCCCAATCGCGATTGGTCTTAGTAACCTTCTTGGTCTGCTTAGCTGCTCCTGGCGCAATAGGGGTAAGGGGCTGTCGAACGCAGGAGACACAATACCAATCTTCTTTGGGCACCTCCTCGAGCGGAGGCGTAAGGCACGTCAAGTGGAACCCTTTGTCGCATTCGTCGCAAAGTATTATCTGTAACAATGTGTTAAGGGATTATAAAACTTACAACTTAAATGTCGGCTAAGCCGCCAGTGCCGAGGAGTGGAACACCTCAGTAAAAAAACCGGACAAGTGCGTGTCAGGCCAAGCACAATGTAGTGTCTGCTACAACGCCAAGTGCGATTACAGGTCTGCTAAAAGAAATATCTTATGAAATAATCAGCACCTTTCTGCTCTCTTGTTTGTATGTATTCTTTAGGTGTCATGTGTTTGCATAAATAAATAAATAAATTGTGGTGTGTTACAAAAAAAAAATGTCCACTTAGAGCAAGAGAAAATACGAAAAATACACATATTTCTTCCATACAGTTTACAGCACAGATCATCATCAAAATAAACAAGTTATAACTTACGTCTTCTGGTGGTTCTTTTCCGGCACATACGTAGCAGCCGCAATTTCTGCACGGAAGGTCTTTATCGTCGCGACATGACATACAGCGTAGTGGTGCAGTTCCTGAAATTATATTAATATTAGGCGGCGTTTTTATACCAAGCGAATTCGCGAACTTTTTATAAGAGAAGCAATTATAAGAACAAGGCCTTAGTAACATCCATCAAGAAATTATATAGAAAATTATGGTGTCCTTGAAACAAACTCAGTTGGCTCTTATGCTATGTGTGCCATGTGTCATGTTATGTTATGTTAGTAGCTGCCATACAGGGAGTGGTGGGTACATTTTCCCAAAACTAATGTGTTTTATTGTTTTCTGAACATAATACCATGAAACATCAGCCATCTATATATATTAAAAAGGTTTTCCATTCTACTGGGCGAACTTAGGACGTAAAGACAACATAGCTCAATGAACTTAACTAAAACTTACTTGTCTTAGGTGGAGTAATCATCAACTGCTGGTACTCCTTAGTCCTCTCGACTAGTGGCACCACCTCTTCAATAGCATATATGTTATCTTTCACGATCAATGTCCTGTCATTTGGCACTGCACCAGCACCCAAGAAGAGAGTCCCTATCAGCTCATATGTTTTTCTATGATTATTTATGTTTGCCACTTCGAAATCATACCTGTTGGTTAAATGGTTAATGTTAATAGAATGTTAAAAGAATGGTCTTACATGCTAAAATTGCTTGCATGTAATAGTGATCAATGATGACCGGTCTCATCTAGCTTAACTTAAAACACAAAAAATTAACTAAGTGTTATTAATTACTAGTACTCTCGCGGGGCTTCGCTCCCGTGGATTCTATCACGGTAAAAACATAACTCTCCTTTTTTGCAGTCGGGTAAAAAGTAGCCTATAACCTTCCTCAAGCTTCAAGCTACTTCCATACCAAATTTCATCCAAATCCACCCAGTACTTTCGAAGATTAGCGCGTTCAAGCAAGCAAACAAACAAACAAACAAACAAACAAACAAACAAACAAACTAACAAACTTTTCCGCTTTATAATATTAGTATAGATAACCAATTTACAAAATAAATATTTCATTTCATGACCATATAACAGAGTGGTCTTACCAAGACAGTATTTAGCCCGGTTGAATGATCATATAAACAGTTATAAATTTTTTATAAGTCTTAAATCTACTAGTTTTTACATACCAGTCTCCTATTTCTGAAGGATTGTCAATGTTGTAGTTCAGCATCACCTTCTGTCCTACTTTAAGATCTTTCATATCAATTATTGTCCTCGCTCTAGGCCTTATGTCTTTTAATTTACAATACATCTCTGAATCGTCTCCACTGTAAAAGTGTTAGAATGTTTTTAAGTAATTACAAAGTTGTGAAGTAAAGCCATAAGCATAAGCCAAATTTTATGGTAATGGCTTACTTTAATAAAGAAAGTACTTCAAATTGATGAAAAAATAGAAGTCATTTAGTAATTTTAATGTAAAGGTTTTTTAATGTAGTTATTTAAATCACAAAATGCAAATTTTACTCACTCAGTCTTCACTTCATACAGCAATAAGGAATCAAAGTCCTTGGTCTCAGTAGTGTTCTTTTTGTATTTCTTCCGCAAAGATTTAAAATATTTATTAGAATTTTTTGCAATGCCTTTGCCGTTGCTCTTAAAAAAGCTATCTCCATTTTTGGTCCCATTTGGTGTTTTATTACCTAATTCATTCTCTTTACCAATACTCTGGTTACTAAGATCACAATGTGACAAATCGGATGAATCATTCATAGAAGAGTCAGTTGAATCCAGTAAATGTGGAATGCTAGGATCATAGACTATTCTAGTTATTTTTGCTTCCAACCATGAACCTGTATCAGTGTCTCTTATGTCTACTAAGTCGCCAACTTCATACAGTGTGCTTTCGGCATCTGATAAAATAAACAAGGAATAATATAAAGAAAGAAAAATGTTTATTCCGCACATGCCACAAAGCACACAACAGGAGACAAAAGGAAAGCAACAATAAAGAAAAAAAAACGTAACTACATATGAGCAAACAAAAAGAAACAAATTATGTGTGCCTTGTGGCTGTACCTAAAAGGCTCATTCAGCAAAATGCCAGACAACTAGTGCATGACACCGACCGAACCTAGTGTGGAAGTGACTACCGGATGTGAAACAGCTTTGTATATAGATAATCATATGTATTTGTGTAGGAAATAAATGTTTTAAACCATACATACAAATAAAAAATTGAAGCATCTGCCTAGGACCTCAAAGCAATTGTGTCGCTTGACTTCAAACTCGGATAAATCCACTCTAGCCTCTTACGAGATATTTACAAAAAAGTGATAATAGTCTTAATTTCATGAATTAAAATGCAGTATTTTGTTATTATGGTAACAGGTATTGAATAAAACGATCCTGTTTAGTAAATTCAGTATTTAACCCATTCATTCTTTAAAAAATGCAATATTTAGATTAGATTTACTTTCATTTGATATAATGGAACGCAATTTATCTATCTTTGAAAAAAAATTATATAAGGCCGCTTGCGGGCTTTACTTGGTAACACAATTTAAATAGAATTATCCATGGGAATTGGCTAAAAACAAAAAGAAACTATAATAATGCAGGAGGGTACCATGCTACTATCGCAATATTTACGTCAACTGACGGCCATGTTGAACAAATTCAATTGTCTGATTGGCTTTCATGGACTTAACTACATTTGAAAAAAAACTGTCTCATGGATCTATCTGATTTAGATAAAATATAAATCATAATATTTTATCTAAATAACGCTTTATTTCTCAAAAACCATGCGGATTTATACGCAACTGATAAAATTGTTTAAAAACATTTATTTCTTCCTTTTTTTGATACCAAAATCATAAAAATGTTCAGAATTGGATTTATCCGAGTTTGAAGTTAAGCGACACAATTGTGCTTTCTGCATAGCTATTTACATGATACCAAATCACAAAATCTGTATGTCTCACTGTAATTTGTTGTACTGTCTAGAACGGTCAAAAACTATATTAAAAGAACATCAGAGACAGTATTTACAGTATTCCTGCACCTACTAGTCCACATTCTTCATATCCACAACTTCAGATTTAATCACATAAATGAAACATTTTGGCTGAGCATGACTAGTTTTCTTGGTGCATCTATTAAATACTGCTTGTAAGCATTTCCTGAATATGAAACCTAACAAAACACAGCCAAAAGACATGATAAACAATAAATTACCTGTATACTCTACAATATTTTCAGGTACCACCTCTGCTTCTATTTCCATATCTTCAGTCTCATCTCCAGTCTTCTCTGGAGGCTGTACTCGAACCATCAGCTGGATGACATCGTTAAGTTTTATGTTGTAGTCATGGAATGTGTAGCCATCTTCCAGCTGAAACAAATAAAGATAAATATAAAATTCTTTCTACATGTATTTTCTTACTTGGGGAATTATACCAAATCAAGGTTCAATTGAAATCTGACAAAATTCGAGAACTTAAGTAAGTTACAAAACTGATCGGGTTTAGCGTTTCGATCGCTAAACCCGATCAAAGTTATGTACTTTTTAAATGCAGAGGTTCTCATTATGAAACCAAGTGCTCTGGACGCATTTTTTACTATGCCATCAGTAAACTTATCGAAGAGCACCTTGCCGTCTTGTACAACCCCAAGATCCCTAATACTATTGAATTAAAACATTAATTCTATGCTCATCGATCCCCGTTACCTATGTATTCGTTAAGACCTTTCAAGTTTTCAACACAGTGTGATAGATTGTAAAAGCACTAATGAGGTATATTTACTTACCAGCTTCCCGCCGTAAAATAAGCTCTGTGATTTCGGTTCAACATCAAACTTCTCGTGAAGAATTTGCCGGAACTGATCTATCTTTGTTAATTTCGATTCGACCACTACAATAGTATCTTGCTTCCCAAATACGCGTATTCGTACGTGCATTTTGTATAACTGAGTAATTTAAAATGGGAAACCAATATACACAGCTTTTATCTAATCTACAACCATGCGCTATGCACATAGAGAAACGAAAAAGTGAATTAAAATCGGAAAAGGGTTCATAAAGTTAGTAACGACTTGCGTACCGAAAAATGAAATGACATGTGACATACCGGCTGAAATGGCGCGAAAATCACTGTCAACGACAAAAAGTCTATGTCCATGCGTCTATGCTTATCCAAGACACTAACCATTCAAGAGTCGAAACAATGCTTAAAATTATAAAACATGCCATTTCAATATTTAAAATAATAGGCATTTAGGTAACATTATGCTATTCTATTACATAGCCTTAGTGGATTATTATCATATATCGTCAGATATATCCAAATTAGGTATTCTAAAGCAAATTAAGTTCTTTACTTGACGTACGTACGACATTCTCGACATGTGGAATGTGAACTTGGCAGTCATTCTACCGATAGACATCACAGCCAATGGCTTAATAACCAAAAGCCTCGACCAACATCTCAGGAGGCTCTGTTAGGCAGCTGGATCAAGGGCTTGCTTCAGAAAGCGGCACGGCGCGTGGCGGGGCGGCACGGGGCGTATCGTTAGGAGGTTCCTCTTTCTTGGGTCCTGACCGCCGCGGCCACTCCGCGTTGCCTGGTAGCGTGGATCCTGTTCGATACCGGTGGGTTACGCTATTTAAAAATTGTAGCAACCCACTCGAGACCAGTCAGGGAATCCCGTAACCGCGTGCCACTGCGATATACCGAATAAGTGCGAGTATATCGTAGCTATGTCTTTCTCTTTCTCTCGCACCACTCGCTACTCGAGCGAGGCGCGCGCGACGCCAGTCCGACGCCCGCGCGCAGCAAAGGGAATATAAAGCCGGCTCTACACGTTGGCCAACACAGTGGCGAATGTAGTGGCCAATGACTATTCGCCAACGTGTAGAGGGGGTGTTTGTGCACCCAACATGCACAAACACGCCGTCTACACGTTGGCCAATACGCATTGGCCACTACATTCGCCACTGTGTTGGCCAACGTGTAGAGCCGGCTTAATATAAGAGACGGAACTTAGAACATTCAGTCTGTGAGAAATTGTTAACCTTCTTTAGCCAACCACAAAAAAAAACATAGCTACCAACATTAAAATTTCAACTAGCACTGTCTATGACAATCATGACCTTGACGGGAAGAACTGTCATTGATGCGCAATTTATGGAGAACTCAATAAACTTATCGATATGTTTAAAATTTATCGATATCGATGAACTGCATTATATGCAATTAATTGGGTTCTATTCAAAACTAATTATTTTAAAAAACTGTGTAAAATAAAACACTCATATTATTTCAGCATTTATTTATTGATATAATTATATTACTAACGACCTATATCTCTTTATTTATGATCTATTTTTAATTGCAATAAGGGTAGAACAGAAATAATAATTAAAATAGCTCTTCATATGTATAAAAGATGTATTCCTGTCTTCCCCGTCATAGTCACGGTATTTTTAGTCACTTTAACGGGGACAGCAATTATTTTTATAAACAAATCGCGCAGTTCTAACAAGGGGTTATTATAAAAAGTAGTAAAAATATTCAATAAATTAATTTAAAGACTAAAAACAAGGCATTGGAAAATAACAAATATTACTTATGTTATAAAAACAATATTACACAAGTAATATTAAGTAGAAATTATAATAGGTATAAAGCCGGGTATTCATTAGGCAACATTTGTTAATAAACACTGTTTCACTATGTATGATCATCTTTGAAAACAGTTTATCAACAGTTTATAAACAAAGGTGATGAAACATTGTTTCTTAAACATCGAAACATTTTGTTTATAAGCAAAAATCAACAGGTGTGGACATGTGTTGTGCGAGTTTATAAACATGGAAGTAGCAGGCTGCATTACGTTTTTTCTAATTGCTCCATCAACTGCTTTTCCCTTGGTGTTAAATCTGTAGACAGGTTTTTAAATATGTATAAGCAAAATATTTGATAAAATTTGTAAATATTTCCCTGCATATAAAACGCAAGGATCTTTTCTAAGTAAAATGAACAATAGAGCACTATTTCGAGAATTTCTTGATTTTATGAGGCGGTGGGACAGACTGTCCGAGGCCAAGGCATACCAATTATGAAAAAAAAAAATAAGAAATGCAAATAGTAATTAGTAAAGGAATAGCAAACGTTTTTTTTACATATAATTTGTTGAGAATGTAATATTAAAAGAATTTGGTGATTTTATTTTAAATATTAACCATTTTGGGCCAGCCCCTTGAGGATATGTCTCAATTGCTGGCTTGTGGATGGCACTGCTTCAGGCAAAAGATCTGAAATGATACATTTTAATTTGAAACTAGTTTGAAAACCATCAGATATTCAAGGTTCACTATTTTTTAATTTGAAATAGAAGTAGTATCCTAATTTTGACCTCTTTAATGAATTTGACAAATATTTTAAATGATACGCTTCACCTAGGTGGAGGTCGGAAAACATTCCACATTCCTTGTATCCTCTCAGACCACTTCAACAGCTCACTGTGTATTTGTCTTGACTTAAATACATTATGTCTGTCCCTCTCGCAGAGACCTGTGCCCTGTCTCCCAGCATTGAGTACATTATAGGCTAATTACGATGATGATTATGAATAATTTACCATTTTGAGACAGCTCCTTAAGGATATGTCTGGATTGCTGGCTTGTGGATGGCACTGCTTCAGGCAAAAGATCTGAAATGATACATTATAATTTGAAACTAGTTTTAGGATCTACCAGATATTCAAGGTTCACTATTTTTTTTTTATTTATTTGATATAGAAGTAGCATCTTAATTTTTAACTCTTTAATGAATTTGACAAATATTTTAAATGATAAGCTTCGCCTGGGTGGTGATCGGATATTATCCCACATTCATTATGATGATGATAAATGGTTATTAATATGTATATCTATAAGTAACTATTAATCCCTCTAAATGCCAAATATATTAACTTGTGTTTTTGGTTCAAATTCAGCCTCGAGACTCGTTTCAGCATTTTTTGATATTCCACAGGTATTTCACACTTGAAAAATTCATTCTATACAGGATACTTAATCGTATTATATTTACCTCTTGACTCTGAATGCTGATACACATGTTGTGGAAATTCTGCCAATTGTCCGTCAGTGAGAGGTAAGGCCATCAAATTCAAAGATAGGATTGCATGTCTTTTCAGACGACTTCCCTTTTTGCTAAAATCCTTTTTTCCAAAGTGGTTAGCACATACATTTCGCTGCTCATGCAGTTTTTCTATTGGTAGATGCACCATTTCTTCATTACCAATTGCTTTTAGCCACTCTCGACAGCTGGAAGATACAAAATATTAAAAGTTATTATTAACTATGAATTCATTAAGTGTGATTTAGACTTGAATCAGTGTTTTAAAAAACTCGACATGTTACATTTTCCCAGAAGTGAGTTAGTGCCAGTATCATATTATATTTTATAAACATAGACCTATCTACCAACTGTTAAAGTATGAAATAATCACTCCATTCATAAATTAGTAGTTCATAGCATACAAAGAAATATCACTCACAAAACATTAATAATAAGATAAAGTATTTATAGCAGTGTGAACTGTGAAATGTACGGTGAGTGATATTGTTGTGCTATGAATTATATGCTATTATTATATAATAGAATAGTCTGAAATAATCTTAACATGTGGAGTTTTTGAAGTTTCCAATTCAGTTATGAAAACACCTAATTTAAACGATCAGTGCTATTAAATGGAATAGTTTCTTGGGATATGAAATTCTAAAATAATCACCAATTACACCATATTTACATAAGGATATCACAGGTAGATAATGAAATGTCTCAGACTCTCTGAATGTAGTATATGGAACCTAGTTTCTTGTAATCATGCTAAAAACATGGTGTTTAGCAGTTAACCTACATACTAAAATATATAGTAATCTTGATGGCCAGAGGGTAGTAATACAGAATTTGAATGATGCTATTCACAATAGGATATTTACAATAATTTATTTACAGATAAAGTTCGTGAGATTGTAGGGGGGGTAATCTCTAGATCTACAGAACTAATTTCGAAAATTCTTTTATCAATAGAAATCTACGTTACTTGTGTCATAGGCATATATTATCCCGAAAAATATATGTTTACCACCCAATGAAGTATGCATGGGTCAGCTAATTAGAAATATGGAAATTAACAATATATAGGTACTCACCGGTTTGGATCCAGTAGAAACTTGAAAAAAAAGCAACTTATTTCCAGTATGCCAGGCTTCTTGATACCGCAGACTTCACATCTTCTGTGACCCTTACCCATGATGGTTCAGAGTCACTGTCTCAATTATTATAGTAAAAACAAATAAGTCTCGCAAGAGTCACTTACACTAAGAGACAATATCTCGATGAAACTATGTGAGGGTTAAATGTAGGAGGATGCTCGATTCAACGTTTAACATACAATCACGGAAATTATTCTGTTATGTTATATTCCGAAATCATAAAGAAAAAGGAAAAACAAACAGAACAATCACAACATAAACATGGACGACGCGAAGGCAGACATGTTTGTCTGCACAGACAACAAATCTACAGTTTTAGTGGTTTAATGTTGGTCATCCTCAGATTTTGACGTTTGTTTCTGAATGTTGGCTAAAGAAGGTTACAAATTCCATACAAAAAATATTTGTTCGGAGTTTCACAGGACTGGCGCGCAAGTTGTAGACTCGTACGTAATTAGTGTAATTACTAATTACCTATCCGAAACCACGTGCTCACATGTGGCAACCAATATGTACTTTTATTCCTCATATGTAGTGCCTAACGTGTGTATTTGTGCTCATTGTATATGAAAAACTAAGTCCGATCTCATGTTTGTGAACGTGTTTTAACTGAGTAAACGATAATCATATGAGATAGTGTTCATCATTCTAGTTTCCCTGAGACCTCCCCTCATAAAATATAATTTTCAGTTATGCTTACTTGAGAGAAGTGTTGGTATTTATTTAATCAGAAATACAGGAAATTATCTTTTTATTTGCGGACCAACAAAACAAAACATTTATAACGCCCCGAACGCTCTCCAAACTAGGACTATTTCTATTGCTTCCAAAGCTGTAATTTATAAAACAAATTAAATCGAGTCCTACGATAGGCTAGGGTAAAAAAATCGATATATCAAAATATCGATATTTTTTCAGAAAATAATCGATATATATCGTCGATTTTATTTTATTCGATATATCGATTATCGATATTTATTTTCAGATATCCAAAACGATATTCAATCGAACATATGTAAAAAGTTATCTATAGTCTATGACCCGTTTGTGGTCTGTGCAGTGGAGCCAACCTCTATGAGCCAACCTGAGGAATAGCCCAGATATGGTTACAACTTCGCAACTTAATATGATACACGACCTTATTGCTCTTCTTGGCGCTTTCAAAGAAGCTACTGAAGAAATAAGTGGTGCCAAATATGTGACGTCTAGTTCAGCCTTTCCTGCATTAAATTTAGTTTGCCAAGTAACCGATCAAACAGCTCCGTCGATCACTGTAGGAATAACTGTAAAACACACCTTACTCAAAAAAAAAATGTAGAGAAACTAAGTCCTCTAGAATGAAATACTTTTCTCTCAGCAGCTACAATTTTGGACCCTCGGTTCAAACGTATCCACATTAATTCTCTAATAATAATTGCCGTATCAAATGCTATATCAAAAATAAGCAACGATATTCGCTCAGAATATAGGCGTAGAGGACAACGTTCTCCAGATGTAAAGTCTGACCGAGCAGCATCAGAACAAGCAAATGAATCATCTATCTGGTCCAGATATGAGAAGCTAATAAATCTGAGCATAGCTACACAAAAGATCCCAAGCTCTGGCTCTGTTCCCGATGAGCTTAAGCAGTATCTGGACCAACCACTTCTTGAGAGGAAGTCAGATCCAAAAAAGTTTTGGGTGAATTGCCGACATTTCACGCCGGTTCTTTCGGAAATCATTTTGAAATATTTAATATGTCAAGCTTCCTCGGTAGGTATCATCCGAAAGGGTCGCTGTGGTTATTAATTTAACAGTGCCGGACAATAGGAGCAGATTCACAGGTTAGCACATTAAAGAAAGAAAGAGTGCTGCTGATGTCTATATCAGACGAATACTGGTTTCAATGATGGTTAATTTTAAGCCAATATAATATGTACGATTTATGAATAAATAAAATGATAAATGTGCCAGATATGTATTTTCATTATTTATTATCTAAATTTTGACAGTGCTTAATATATAGGTAACCTTTTCTTGAGTTAAAAATATCGATTTATCGAAATATCGATAGTTTGTGAAAATATATATCGATACATTTGAAAAGTATCGATACGATATATATCGATATATTTTATCCATTTACCCATCCCTACCCTACGATACGTATTTCTATTCTATTTTTGGTTAATGGCAAGTGGAGCCGATGTCAACTATTCTGCCAATGTCTAAAGTAAATTTACGATACGTATTACATAGAGCTAGAAAATCTATCGTCATGAAGTCGCTAACAAAGTTGGACTATGACAAAACAGAAAGCCTACTACACACACACGCCCTAACACAAACACACATACGCCCTAACACACAAACACACATACATACGCACGCACACCCATGAAATCACACGCAGTCATCAAAACCCAGGCTCATCAAATAACAGCTATTATACTTTTTAGGTTTCCGTACCCAAAGGGTAAAACGGGACTCTATTACTAAGACTACGCTGTCCGTCCATCTGTCTGTCCGTCTGTATGTCTGTCTGTCACCAAGCTGTATCTCATGAACCGTGAGAGTTAGACAGTTGAAATTTTCACAAATGATGTATTTCTGTTGCCGCTATTTATTTATTTTTTATTGTTAATAGCTTCGCGTTTGACCACCATCTCACCTGATGGTAAGTGATGATATGGTCGAAGATGGAGCACGCTTACTTAAAAGAAACCTATTTACTCTATAACAAAAAATCAATATTGCAAAAATAGAAACCGACTTCAAAAAACCATAAAAGCACTAAAAAGTTAATAATAATACTGTAACCTATCTATATTAATAACCCTAACCTAACCTACGATTAACCTATAATAAAATTTAACAATTTTTTGGAGTAGGTGCCAAGTTAGGTTATGAAACGACTGGTAATTCCAGAGTAGGTATTTTCCCATTTTAATCCTCGAACTCCTTGCTTTTCTTGCGTTGTTGCATTGTGTAAAGTGTGTTTGCTCTGATTTTCAACCGACGACAAAAAAAGGAGGAGGTTATCAATTCGACGCGTATATATATATTTTTTTAATATATGATCATCGATTACTCGAAGACGGCTGAACCGATTTGAAAAATTCTTTTTTTGTTTGATAGGGTATACTATGAAATTGGTACCATTTGTCACCAAATTAGGATCTGATGATGGAATCCTGGAGAAATCGAGGGAACTCTTCAAATATTATAGGCACACCTATGGCATTTTGGGTATTTCTTATAGTAACTTGTATAGTTGCTCTCAAAAAGTACCATTTGGGGAAGTGGAACTGATGATGAAGACCACAGATGGCCGCCGGAACTACGCAATAATAAGTATTTCGTGGATTGCGATTCGATTACTTGAATATGGATGTTAAACACTTTATGCTCGTCACAATACATATGGTGATGTAGAGCTGATGGTCAAATACCAGGAGAACTCCTCCAAAATTAACGGCTATGCACAGGGAAAAGTAATATTTTGTAAAAGGTGATAAGTTGTTGACATCACCATATGCATTGTGACGAGCATAAAGTGCTTAACACTTTATGCTCGTCACAATGCATATGGTGCAATGGTATGGTGAAGTACCAGGAGAACTCCTCAAAAATTAACGGCCCAGCATTGGGAAAAGTAATATTTTGTAAAATGTTATAAGTAGTTGACATTTAGGCTCTTGTAACTAGGTAAATTAAAAATCAACCAACTAAAAAGAGTGAAATAAAAACTTTTTCCAAAAAATTAAACAGACTCCCAAAAAACACTGCAAAGTGAAAAATAACTTTAATTTCGGAAGTCGGTGCCAAAAACGAAAATACAAATCTAAAGACACCGACTACCGTAATTAAAAATATTTTTCACTTCGCAGTGTTTTTAACCGACTTCAAAAAAAGGAAGTTTACAATTCGTCTTGAACTTTTTTTTTTATGTACCTCATAACTCGGAGACGGCTGGACCGATTTGAAAAATTCTTTTTTCCTTTGAATAGGTATACTTTTTAGTTGGTCTCATTGTTACGAAATCAGGATCTGATGATGGGATCCTAGAGAAATCGAGGGAACTCTTCAAATATTATAGGCACACCTATAGCGTTTTGGGTATTTCTTATAGTACCTTGAATAGTTGCTTCCGAAAAGTACCATTTGGGGAAGTTGAACTGATGATGAAGACCACAGATGGCCACTGAAACTCCTCAATAATAAGTATTTCGTGGATTGCGTTTCGATTACTTAAGTACGGATGTTAAACACTTTATGCTCGTCACAATACATATGGTGATGTAGAGCTGATGGTCAAATACCAGGAGAACTCCTCCAAAATTAACGGCTATGCACAGGGAAAAGTAATATTTTGTAAAAGGTGATAAGTTGTTGACATTATGGCATTTGTAACTAGATAAATTACAAACCGACCCAGTAAAAAGCGTGAAAAAAATTTTTTAGCAATAAATGGAACCGACTTCCATATCAAAACACTACAAAGCCAAAAATAACTTTAATTTCGGAAGGCGGTGTGAAAAAAAAAGGAAAATCCAAAACAAATAACACCGACTTCCGAAATTAAAGTTATTTTTGGCTTTGTAGTGTTTTGAAATGGAAGTCGGTTCCATTTTTTGCGAAAATTTTTTTTTTTGGGAGTCGGTTTAATTTTTTGGTAAAAAGTTTTAATATTGATTAAGTATTAGGTAACGTTAATATCTTTTTCTCTATCTAAATCAATCTTATTAAAGTATATTTGTATTTTGTTTTTGTTTTCCAATTTAAATTAATATTTAGAAGCTGTAAGATTCATTTTTTTTTTGTTTGGCCTTAGTCTGTAGTTATATTATAGTCATTTAGGTATCGTACATTGCTTGACACCGACTCCAAAAAATTGTTAAATTTTATTATAGGTTAATCGTAGGTTAGGTTAGGTTTATTAATATAGATAGGTTATAGTATTATTTTTTAGTGCTTTTTTGGTTTTTTAAAGTCGGTTTCTTTTAGTGCAAAAATAATATTTGTTAGGTTTTAGTGTCATTTTTATTTTTATAAAATATGGGTAGCGCTAGTAAATATGCTTCTCGTATGAGATAACGGCATCGAACTGAAACTAAGAATGAAAAACGATTCTATTTCTTTTTATTATTCGTGGTACACCTGGAAAGTGCATATCAACAAGCCCAAACACAGCTTTTTTTTTTTTTCTTAACGTGGTAAAATTATCAAATAAGTCCTCCCACTCCGGGCAGGGTGGGAGGGACTGTCAGACTTTTACTGACTAAAATCCACGGTGTTCCTTCAATAACCCTTTACATACCGGGGCCACGGTAACGGGATGAGTCCCACGACCCCGGTAGGATTCGGCCCTCTGCAGAGGGGGCCTCGTCATGTTGCTGACGCTCTTTGAGGCGCGCGTGAAACACGACGCGCCGTCGACCCGGGCATGGTCCATGGTCGGACAGCGAGTTGCCCTTTACTCGCTGTCCGCATGCCCGCGCCTACGGTGCACGGTGGGCTGAAAATCGGCTTTCATAGACTTAGGCATTTTATTTTGCAAGTGCGAGTTTTTTTGCCGGATATCACTTCTATTAGTTATAACAATATACAAAAATGACACCAGAATTGATTCTACACAGAAACGAAGGAATTATAATTTTTTTACGAAAATTTTGTATGGAGCTAGTATGAAAAATCGAAATATCTCTAAAACGGCAGCGATAACCGTAATATCCTTATAGGGGGTTATACTACTAATTATTTATGATTTTTTGACATACGTTACATAATGGTTGTAGATGCCTTTTTTTTTTAAAAATCGTCAAAATATTTTTATTTATTTTTACATATTTAAACGTTCCTTTTAGTGTTTAAGTTGAAGAATTCAGAGCTTTAACAACTCTTATCATAAAATAGCATCACCCCTATAGACCTGAAGGACTAGACAGAGGTGTGTAGTGTCTTGTTGATCTTGTAAGATTTCCAACAATACCAAATAGTTGAATATCAGTGTCAAAGTGCCCATGCTGTCGCTTCTTTTTGAAAGATAGGGGAATGAAATTGTTAATTGATCATACCCTAAAAGTATGATTACAACATAACCGGACACATAATAATAATAATATCCTTATAGGGGATTATAGTACTAACATTATTTATTTTAACATATGAAACTGTTCAAAACGATCCATGAACTGTGTCAAAGTTAAGAACATCGTTAGGAAGCATGCTTTTTCCCCAAATATTAAGAATATGTGAAAAAAAAAAGACTGTATATAAACTTTTTATTGATAGGTAATTTAAATAAAACAGAAGTAACAAAAATAATATCTAATAAATTCAATTATACAAAATACATATTTGAAACTATAATTTATGAAATTATTAACTAAACATATTGGTACAATAAACTAACATAAATAACAAAAGAACATAAAGAAAAATAATTAAATTTTACAAATTTTCTTTACAACTTTCGTTGTCGGACTCCAATTCCGAGTCAGAATCCAGATCGGATATACCTACAAACTCGAACTCAGTTTCCGGAAACTGTATTAGGTCGAGAGTTTCAGCAAAAAAGGTTGTCTTCCTTTTGGCATCTAACTTCGGCCTTTGTGCACTTAGAAAAGGATCCGAAGAAACAACAAGCATATTTAGGATATCTTGATTAGAATCTTGCCTGCTTCTTTTCCGCGAATGATGTTCCCGGAACCTCCTAAAATCTTTGTTTCGAGACTCTGAGGCTTCTTCTGAGGCTTTTTTCGATTATGTCAGCTCCGTGTATTAATAGTTTATGTACGGTTGATGACATGTAGTACCAGTCGTATAATTCCACGTACTTTTCTGCTGTTTTGCGAGCAAAATCTTTAAATTTGATGACATCGATCTTCTCACCAGATGTTATTGCTTGCAAAATAACAGCAAATCTTTTTATCAGGTTTTGATCCAACCCAGTAATAGCTGCAGTTTTATTGGGAAACTCGAAAAACTTCCTTGCGGTATTCCCGTCATTGGTAGTTCCCGAGCCTTGTTTTACTATATCAATTAACAGATTGAGCTCCTCTTTAAATTTATTTTGAATGTTTTTTTTTCTGTTTTGTAACATATCTTTATGCTCATTACTTCTTGCTGCCCACTGTTTGAAGTCCAGTCTGTACGCAATGTGTAACAGACATTCCATGCAATTTATACGGGCATGTAGGGATGATAGGCCAAATTCATATATGTCAGAACACACAGTTTTTGATGTTACAGCATCTAAGTGGTTCATTTCTGTTGGTTTTGCTAAGCACAGGTAGCATGATGCATTTGATCTAGCTTCAGAAAGGTACGTGCAGACTTTTGCGTCGATCATTGTCATCATTAGTTTATGAGTCACCCTGTTACTATTAATGCACTCTGTGGGGTTAAGGGCCTCAATTTCCTCATCCATTTTTCTTTTGTTATCAATGACAACTGCATGGCTTTCTTTTACAAAAGTGAACTGAACCGGACGACAATAAAAAGTTGAGCATGGTTTCGGGTTTGTCCATATAGTATTATCTCCATCTGTCAGTTTCAGTGGCACCAAGGAGGTCATGAAAATGCTTGAATCATCATGCTCGCCGTCCATTTTCTGCTTGTATCGGCTTTGATTGGAAGCACCATCAAATCCCCACTTCGATATCAGCTTTAACTGCTTATTTTCCACATTATCAGAAAGACTTTGAAGAATCCGCTTCACCGTGATGTCAAGTAAAGCTTGAAGTGTAATTCTAACTGATGAATCCGTAACTGATACTGATTGATTAGGAGGGTAGCATGCAAGCTTAGTTTGTTGCAGTTTATAGTAGGATGGGTAAATATCCTTAGCACCTTCCCGAATGGCAGTCTCTCGCAACGTAATATATTGCCACTTTGAAAGCTTAAGTGAAAGAAGCAATCCAAGTGCTTTCTCTGGTGTAAATATTACTGTTTTCTTAATGCTTTCCTTGATTTTAACGGCAGCTTCTGGATTTTTGATCATATAATTGATTACAGATGCGATATCTTCATAACCATCTTCTTTTAAACGTGCTGCAGCTGCATATGCCAATTCACAGGAATCCTCGCCTATGTGCTCACTAGATCTTCTCTTTTTCTGTTTGCTTCCCAGATCTTTGAATGGTTTTCGGGACCTTTTTGTCATTGTTCCAACAGTCGATGATGTCGAAGGTTCTGGAGAGACTGAGCGTGCTCTTGGTATCTCATCAACAGTTGGTTCTTGATTTATTAAAGTTTGCACGCAACTCGGCCAATCAATATTTGCTTGCAACCACTCTCCGTACGTATTTCTAAACTTATCAAAGAATCGTTTAGATTTCTGCCACCTGTTTAAAGCAGCTCGCGTGAATCTCCGGCAAAATTCTTTGAGAGTTACTTGATCTTCGGCAGAAAGGCAATCGCCTATGCGGGACACAATTGCACTAAACAATACTTCATGATTAAATGAAGGACACTCACTTTTTAGAAGAACAAACAAATCTAAGTTGGTGATTAAACTTTCCATTCTAAGATTTTGTAGTCGCAAAGCAAATAGTTTTAGTGTTAGCAGTTACACGGTTGTGAACAATCTAAATTATGGAACAAAATTATAGCCCTTTTATTGTATAAAGTCAATAATTAGTTAACTACCCTCATTAAAGTTATAAAAGATATGATAATAAAAATTTATAATCGTCAAAAACATTTCGTAGAACTCATAGTAGAACTAATCAACATTAGCAAATCACATTAGCTCACTAATTATAAAAAGGTGAATGCAGTTCTTAGTTGGTATTGTTGCGAGATATTTCAAATCATTTAATCACTTAAAAGGCTCATTAGAATCAGAAGACTACAACCATCATTCTAATTACTTAATTACTTGTCATCAGACTCATTAGATGACTACACAATATGTTATTTTGTATTTTGAACGTATGCAAGGTTTTAAAATTCCTTTTGTGTCGATATTATTATGTGTCCGGTTATGTTGTAATTATACTTTTAGGGTATGATCAATTAACAATTTCATTCCCCTATCTTTCTAAAAGAAGCGACAGCATGGGCACTTTGACACTGATATTCAACTATTTGGTATTGTTGGAAATCTTACAAGATCAACAAGATACTACACACCTCTGTCTAGTCCTTCAGGTCTATAGGGGTGATGCTATTTTATGATAAGAGTTGTTAAAGCTCTGAATTCTTCAACTTAAACACTAAAAGGAACGTTTAATATGTAAAAATAAATAAAAATATTTTGCCGATTTAAAAAAAAAAAAGGCATCTACAACCATTATGTAACGTATGTCAAAAAATCATAAATAATTAGTACTAAAACCTCCTATAAGGATATTACGGTTATCGCTGCCGTTTCAGAGATATTTCGATTTTTCAAACTAGCTCCATACAAAATTTTCGTAAAAAAATTATAATTCCTTCGTTTTTGTGCAGAATCAATTCTGGTGTCATTTTTGTATATTGTTATAACAAATAGAAGTGATATCCGGCACAAAAACTGGCACTTGCAAAATAAAATGCCTAAGTCTATGAAAGCCGTTTTTCAGCCCACCGTGCGGTGGCCGACACAGCTAAGATACATTGTCTTGTTATGGAGTTCGGTGCCTGTCTCTTGGATTCATCATCAGATCTGATACTATAATGGTTCTTATTGAACGCAAATACTTCACTTGTTTTAGAAAATACCAAATTCGCTTTTCGTTTTCCTATAAAATTTGAAGAGTTCACTCGATTTCGCCAAGATTCCATCACCAGATCCCGACTTGGTGACTATGGGACAAATTGGAAAGCATAGGTTTTGGAACAAAAAAAAATTTCCAAATCGGTTCGTGAATGACGGAGTTATACGTGACCAAAAAACGAAATGCAGAGTGAACGAAAAGATCGTCAATGTAGATTTTTTTTAGACTTTTGTTGATTTTTCAGAAACGGCTTGTCCAATTTCAATAAAATTTTCATGAGACCCTTTGAAAAGTATATCCTTTCCAAAAAAAAAAAAAGATTTTCTCAAATCGGTTGGCAAGCGACGGAGTTATGCCCGGACAAACATAAAAAAAATACAAACATCCGAATTGAGAACCTCCTCCTTTTTTTAGAAGTCGGTTATAAACACTAAAGAACAGAATAAAATAAATATTTAAGGGACTCCCATACAACAAACGTCTTTTTTTTTGTTCGTTTTTGCTCGATATTGATAACGGCAACAGGTAGACCCTTAAAGTATTTAGATATAGGTATATTCACTTTAAAAATAAATTGTATTAAAATAAAACAAATATTTAATAGTCTCTCCTCTCTTTAGGTGGGAGCCTAAAGAGATATATAATTTTATATACACAGCCATAATTTTATTGCCGTTTGTATAGATAATGATACGGAACCCTTCGTGCGCGAGTCCGACTCGCACTTGGCCGGTTTTTTACTATTATAATTTTTACACTTTGTTAGAAATATTTTGTACTTATAATTTTCAGTTAATAGGCAAGAAACTCACATAATGAACTTGTGCTATGGGGTGGGGACCTGGTGATCTGTAACACAGGCTTCATGCTTAATTCAGACACCAGCTCCTCACATAACTAAGATCATAAGCTTATATTGTTTCTGCATAATTATCTAAGTTGTCTTATTATTTTATGTAGTTATGTTTGTCTTATTATGTGAGGAGAAATAAATGATTTTATTAGCATTATACAAAAGTAGTGTAAACCTTTGATTGATACAGAAAGCCAATTATTTATAAGGGCCAATTATTTTAAGGTGTTTACGTTGTAACGTGCTCCCAATATTGTTAGCCGTTACTTTTAATAATAAAACTTCAACCATGTCACCCGTTTGGTTACTATTTGCTATTTTAACAATATTTTTAGAAAACTCAATCGCAAAACTGGCTTCTTTGGTACGTGCTTTTAATGAAAACTCCTACAATAGGTACTATGGATAGTTGATTTTATTTAAACTCTCACCTCTGTTTTAGCATCCAATTCTTGTGGCCAGATCTACCACGGATTGGATGCCAAGTCGGGTCAATTCTTTGTATTCGGATGTCGGAGCCTGGAGCGGAAAATTCGTACGTTTTGAACTACTAACGATAAATATGTTAATAATCATTGCAGCATCTGTATTTCAGTATAAAAATCTACTTTTCAGAGACCAGTGATGGATGAAATTGAGTCTGACGAGGCATTGAGATTCTATCAATTTCTTAATTACTTGGATGGCTCGAGTTTTGGAACAGGTATCTTATATTTTTATAAGGTTAGAAAGTTTGTTTTTATTAAGAATCTAATGGTAACACTTTTTGTGGTTTTTAGGGCCAATTGACGAATTTGTAGACGCAATGGGCAGATTAGCAAATTATATGAAACAACAAAACAGTAGAGAAACTCAAGCACGTGGGATGCGCGAACTTGAAGCAATAAATGGTGAAAAAGGTAACATCACTCCCGAACTGTTCAGAATGTTTCCTCAAGTAAACAGATTCATGTTATAATTTTTTAAGAAATGTCCGATAGCTACTTACAGTGGCGTGATTACACAATTTGAAGCCCGTGGTGAATTCAGCAGAGGGGGCCCTCCTAACGTAATTAATTTCCGAGTACTTTTTATTTAAAGAGCGTATCAGACTGAAACCACAGAAACCTTTTTTTTATCATGTGTGGGTACGAACTGAAGTAGGTAAATTACATTAATTGAACATAAAACTAATACATAACGTTGGGATCCTGAGATCACGGCCTTTTCAGACCGGGGGCTCCTTCCAGCTGGAAGCCCGTGACATTTTGCCCGCCTTGCCACGCTATCGTTACGCCACTAGGAACTTATTATATTAATCTTATTATGCTACGGCACACGACTAATTTCAGCTTTGAGTTCTACGGCTAAATCGAGCAATGATCTCATCTTCTTCTTCTTCTTCTCGGTTTGGTTTCCGCACTTAGTCTCTGCACGAGACCATTGTGCGTGAGCCGTGTCGGCCGTCACTCCATCCAGACAACCTCCTTCCAGAAGCAGATCAGGTCTCTCGGTCTGTTCAGGATGTCTGTAAGGGAATTCAAAGACCCGAGGGTTTGCTTTCGTATGTCAGTGATTTCCGTGCACTCTAGGAGCACGTGTGCCACCGTTTCCTCCGTCCCCATGCAGGCCCTGCACAGGGGACTGTCCGTTACACCTATTGTGTGGTAGTGTTTGTTCAGTGAGCAATGCCCGGTGATGGTCCCCGCCACCATTCGCAGGCTTTTCCTGTCCATGTGTAGGAGGCGCCTGCTTAGTTTTTTGTCGAGGTTTGGCATCGCCTCCTTGGACTGCCTGCAGCCTGGTGCCGAGGACCAACATTTCTGGGCTTGAACGTGTGTGTGTTCTTTTAACCATGTGCGCAGCTGGGTGGGGGGGAGCGGCACGATGGGCTCTGGTCCGAAAACCGTCGTGCTGGACCCCCTCCTGGCCAGTTCATCCGCCGCATCATTGCCGAGTGATCCGCTGTGCCCCTTTATCCATTGTAGTGTCACAGTGTTGCGGTTCTCGACTGCCGAGCGTTGCAGCGCGTTGTGACATTCTAGTATGAGTTTAGATGTGATATAGTTTTTCCCTAGGGATTGTAGTACTGAGGCACTGTCGGAAAGTATACGGATGTGGCTATCCGTAACTCTCCTGGCTTCCAAGGCATGGATCGCTTGGATAATACCCACACATTCCGCCTGGTATACGGTGTTGAGCTTGCCTAGCGGTCTGGATATCTTTATGTTGAGATCGTTGGAGAAGACTCCAACTCCAGTTCCAGTGTCTGTCTTTGAGCCGTCAGTGTAGATTCTAAGCTCCTTGGGTCCTGAGTTGTCCTCTGGCTCCGGCATGAGCTGTATTTGGTAATTTTTTTGGAAGTGGTGTGTCTTTGTAATCTTATCATAGGGTGCAGTCATCAGAGGTTGTCGTTTGACAGAGTCCTCCATGATGCGTGTGTGCTTGATCCTGGAGTCCCTCAAGAGTGCTCCGGATATGGCGAGTCTGAAGGCTGCCAGGGCAGCCTCTTCTCGTACTATGAGATGCAATGGTGGTAGTCCCAGCATGGCCTGTACAGCGGCAGTGGGTGCAGTTCTCATGCTGCTGGTGATCGCCACACATGCGAGTCGTTGCAGCTTCTCGAGGTCTTTTTGTGCTGTACCTAAGTCTGTTCTGGGCCACCAGACAAGGGAGCCGTACGTGATGATTGGTCTTATAACTGTTGTGTATAGCCAGTGGGTTGTTCTGGGGCTGATGCCCCAGTTCCTGTTCAGCATACGTTTGCACTGCCACATGCAGATGCTAGCTTTCTTGGTGGTGTGTTCAATGTGTTTTGCCCAATTCAGTTGCTTATCCAAGAAGATGCCCAAATATTTGGTGTCAGCTGAGAGGCTTAAGGTGGTGCCAAAGAAACTTGGCAGCTCCAGCTCCGCTAGCTTCCTCTTTTTGGTAAAGAGTATTAGTTCGGTTTTTGTGGGGTTCACTGAGAGTTGATGCTCTCGGCACCAGTCCTTTACTATCCTTAGGGCCTGGCGGTAAAGTATCCTTTATCATTTAGTCTCCTGATGAGGCTGTCTGCGACCAGGTTCCATAGCAGTGGCGAGAGGACACCCCCTTGGGGGCAGCCTTTCGCCACAATGGCCCTCGTTGTGCTATTTATTGTGACTTGTACTGCTCTTTGCTTGAGCATGTTGGTGATCCAGCTACTCAGGGTTTGGTCTACACCGTGCCTGCTGAGTGCTGTATTCATACTCTAGAACGTAGTCTTGTCAAAAGCACCTTCGATATCTATGAAGACAGCTATCGAGGAGCATTTGTGGTGTATCGCGCATTCAATTTTTGATATTACGCTGTGTAGGGCAGATTCTGTTGACTTCCCCGTTGAGTAGGCGTGCTGTTGTCCGTGGAGTGGATTCTTCCAGAGAGGTCCGTCCCGAATGTGTCTGCCGCAAAGCCTCTCTAGGGTTTTCAGTAAGAAGGATGTGAGACTTATCGGCCTGTATGCTTTGGGCTGTGTGTAGTCAGTTTTGCCTGGTTTAGGTATGAAGATGACCTTCACCTCATGCCATGCTAGTGGAACGTATCTGAGTGCTATGCAGGCTTGGTATATTTCCGACAGCCAGGGTGTCAGGATATACTCACCCCATTGCAGAAGGGCTGGAAAAATGCCATCTAGTCCTGCAGATTTGTATGGCTGGAACGTTTTAATGGCCCATGCTATGCGGTCCTCAGTGATTATATCGCGGGCTCTAGACCAGTATATTATACTTGGCGTCTGTCTGGGTTCGCTTTCCCACGTGATGTCCTCGGAGATGCGGCAGTCCGGGAAGTGCGTCTCCAGAAGGACCTTACTGGTTTCTTAGTCTGTCTGTGTGTAGGAGTTGTCAGATTTCTTGAGTGCGCCGAGAGTACGGTCCTGATCAGTTGATAGGATTTTTTTTACTCGTGCGGCTTCACTGTTTGATTCTATGGATGCACAGAAGTTCTGCCAAGCAGTTCTCTTGGCTATTCTGACTTGTTTCTTGAATTGGTATTGGATTTCTTTGTATTGCTCCCAGTCTTCCAGGAGTCTAGTGTTCTTTGCTCTGTTGAATTGTTCCCGTAGTGTGTTCCTGAGCCTACCAAGTTCAGCATTCCACCAAGAGTTTCCCTTACTCCTGGTGTTAGGTTTTCTTGGTTTGCAGCTCACGTGGTATGCCTCCGTTATGCTGTTTGTTACTTTTGTCACAATTTCCTCATGTTGTGTGGGATCAGTCAAAGGTGTCGGGTGTGATTGTCGTCTAGCCAACAAGGAGGCTAGGTGGTGTTTGTACTCTGTAACATTTGTGCGGCGCGGGTTGCGCCTTGGTATGGGTTTTACTATGTTGGTTGATAAGGTAAAGCAGATTCTCCTATGATCAGAACAGGAAGGTTCGTCAGATACGTGCCAATTAGAGATAAGGTTAGTCGCGTTTTCGGTAGCTAAAGTTAGGTCTATGATTGTTTGACCTCTGGCTGTGACCCAAGTGGGCTCTGAGCCTCGGTTAACAATGTTCAGGTTAGTGGAGAATAGATATGTGGATAGAGTCTCACCTCTGGCGTTGGATACTTCACTTCCCCAAAGCGGGTGATGAGCATTTGAGTCGGTGCAGATGATCAGGTCCAGATTCGCGTCCAGGCAGTGACGCACCAGATCAATCATCTCTATTGGTGGGCAGTTTTCGTTGTCGCCTGGCATGTACACCGAGGCTAGTACTAGATCTGGAACATTGATGTCGATCCGGAGCCTGATCGCAGTCAGGTCTCTGGAACAGAATTGATTTAGTGGGGTGATAGGTATGTCTTTTGGTGTGTATATGCAGGTGCGTGGCTTCTCTGAGTTAAATGTGTTTAGAGTGACTTTACCTCCGGTGTTTCCAAGGCCACATATTTTGTTATTTCTAATCCACGGCTCTTGTATGAGTGCGATTGTCCGTGGATTCATCTCCAGCGCTCTGCGAAGGCTAGCCGTGGCGGTCTGGCTATGCCGGAGGTTGGCCTGGATGATCTGGGTGTTTGGTGTGGGTGGTGCTGACGTTGAAACGGAGTTAGGAGGCGTCGGATCCATCGGATAGTATATCTCCCTCCTCCGTTTCTCGTCAGGTGTCGCTAGGTGAGGATGCGAGCAGCTGTGTTGTCCATCTCGGTGACGGGGGTGGCGCTGAGTCTGACTCAGCGTCGGCCATCGCAGCTTTCGCCATTTCCTCCTCCAGTATGGTCACT
The DNA here is from genome assembly GCA_943138885.2 of Tholera decimalis. Lineage (NCBI taxonomy): Eukaryota > Metazoa > Arthropoda > Insecta > Lepidoptera > Noctuidae > Tholera > Tholera decimalis. The sequence continues at coordinate 52,665,627 of OW964548.2, read as the reverse complement.
TCAATGTCTGTCTGTGTCGGTTCAGTGGTCTCAGTCTTGTCTGAGGGTAGTTTCTTGGGGTAGAAGCGAACGTATATGGACCCAAGTGGGTACGATACACGTCGTTCCCGCCCCAAGACCTTTTCGGGTTCATCGGTCGGGATCCCCAGGGTCAGGTATGTCACATGGTTATCCCCGCCGACAGAAGTCGCCCTGTACAGTGACCACCTACCAATGTCGTACCAAGTGTTCTGACGGATCAGAACGCTCTGGAGCCGCGCTATGTCCCCATTATACCGGGGTACAAATAGCGCCGCTCGGACACGGGTAGGTATGTCAGTCTGTCGCAAAACTGTTAGTGTCTGGTCAGTATTTGAAAGTCTTATCTGTGGAACATTCTGAGTCAGCCAGGTCAGGCAGTGGTCGTCTTCACACCACATCTGCACAGTGCCGTCCGCTACCCGAGGGTATCCGCGGAAGGCCGGGAGTGGTTTGGACGGATCGCTGTCCGTGACGAGCTCTTCGAGTTTCTTCTTTATGTCATATGCCTCCTCCGGAGTCAGGTCCCTGGAGGGGGGAGGGAAGCAGATTGCTACGGCGAGTCGCGCAGGAATATCCTTCGTGGCCCGCGCGTAGGTCCTCTGCTCCCCTTGAGCAGGCTGGACTCTCACGCGCTTCGGGTTACCCTGAAGTGCGCTCGGCGAAGCCGTGTCGTCCGGGCGGTCCCTCTTTGCCGCTCCCGAGCCGCTTGGCCCAGGTTGTGGTTCAGAGGCCCGGACGACTGACCTCACGTTGATGAGGGTTCCAGACCGTTTCCCCCTGCCTTTCGCCTTCTTCCTTCGGGGTGTAGGGACACACTTACCTCTCTCTGTGTGCGTTACCTGTACGAATGCGTGTGCCTACGTTATTCCCGCCCGACGGACCAGTCACAGGGAAAACGGGTTAGTGAACGGTCGTTATGTATAATTGTGTCTGACAATACACGATCTATATTTGTCAAGGTCTTATTATTATTTACCCGTACATCGTGCCTCAACATTGGTGACCCCGAAACGTTTGGATATTAAATACGCGTGAAAATACCATGGCTCACCCCGGTACATCAGTGAAGCTCGAGTTAGGCGATGCCGCCTTAGCACAAATAACCGTGACGTCGAAGATATGCAGTTTTTGGCAAGATTCTCCGCGTTTGTGGTTTGCTCAATTTAAGGCAGCCGTAGCCAATCAAAAGCTATCGGATGAAACAAAATTCCTCCTCGCTCTTACCAAATTGAGCAAAGAACATGTGGAGCAAGCAGGCGACATCTTTGGACACTGGTAAGATAGACACGTTCGCCCCGGTATCCACTAGGAAGCACAAACCACTATTTTCATCAGTGATGCGTAGACGGTTGCTCGGAGATACTGCCCAGACGTTCGTTGCCGCCTGGACCACACCTAGTTTTTTGAACTGTTGACGCCAGCTTGCCCCTTGTTACTGTCCTTGTAGCGGTAATGGTAGAAGCACTGCCAATTCGGATTGCGCCGACCTGCATTATCTTTACCCTGGCCACTAATTCGATTGCTTCCTTTAGCTCGCCCCTTTTCCAATTGTTCGAAACGCCTAGTTAGTTTGGCAATTTGATCGTGAACGTCAAACTCCTCGGATTCTCTACTGGAACTCGCAATTTCCGAGACCTCAGCCAGGCGAGTGGTCTCCATGAGTTTGTCGGCCATCGCCGCTAACTTTTCCAAATCAGTGATTTCAGTTACAGTCAGCGCGGTACGTACTGCTGTTGGTAAATGCCCCATCCACAGCATCTGTATGGTGTCCTCAGGAAAATTCTGCCTCGCCAGCCCTTTCATTTTGCGCAGGAGTTGGGAAGGTTGTTGTTCCCCTAACTCCTGTTCTTTCAAAAGTTTCTGAACACGGCGTACATTAGATTCTTCATACACAGATAAAAGTCTGACCTTCAGAGCGTCGTACTTCTTCACAAATAGCAAATAGTGATAGTGAATATAAATTATACGCGGCTAACGGAACAGAAATTAAGACTTTCGGCATCAAAACATTGAAACTGAACTTTCGGCTACGCAAAACGTATACGTGGACTTTTGTGCTCGCGAATATATCGCAGGCAATTCTTGGAGCTGACTTCTTGGCACATTACGGGCTGATAGTCAACCTAAGGTCACGTAAGTTAATTGACAGTTCGAATAATAATTTTGTTGCTAGTTTAATTAGAGTAACCAGTAACCAACCTTGTGTAAAAACCGTAGATGATAAACACCCTTATCGCGACTTATTATGTAAGTATAATGACATTACCAAACTTGTATCCTACAAGGAAGTACCTAGTCATGGAATTTACCATCACATTGAAACGGTCGGACCACCAGTGTTTGCTCGGGCTAGACCTTTAGTACCAGATAGATACCGGAAGGTCAAGGAGGAATTCGACATGATGATAGAGCTAGGAATATGTAGACCCTCTAAAAGCCCATGGGCGAGTCCCCTCCATGTTGTTCCCAAAAAGAATGGAGAGATACGTCCATGCGGCGATTACAGAAAACTCAACTCTATCACCAAGCCGGATAGGTATCCCATCCCAAGAGTTACTGATTTCACTTACATACTTGCTAAAAAAAAAATATTTTCCAAAATTGATGTAAATAAAGCCTATTTTTGCGTACCAGTATATTCGGAAGACATCGAAAAGACCGCGATAATCACACCATTCGGTTTGTACGAATTTCCACGCATGACTTTTGGTCTACGCAACGCGGCTCAGACCTTTCAGCGTTTTATGCAGCACACCATCTTGGAAGGCTTAGATGAAGATTGTCGAAACAGCATTTTTAGTTTCATAGATGACGTAATAATTGCCAGTTTAGACGCTACGTCACATCGCAGACACCTAGAGGCGTTATTTAAGCAGTTTTTAAAATTCGGAGTAACTATAAACGTATCTAAATGTTCCTTTGGTAAATCAGAAATAGATTTCTTAGGCTATCATGTAACGTCAGAGGGAATACGTCCTCTGGATGATAAGGTTCAGGCAATAACGGAATTCTCAAAACCCCAAAATATCGAACAATTGCGACGATTCTTGGGGATGGTGAATTTTTATCGTTCGCATATACCTAATGCAATTCGTTCACAGGCAATTTTACATAATTATTTACACGGTGCAAAGAAAAAAGATAAGACACCAATTAGTTGGAACCTTGAAGCTGAGCAAGCGTTCAATAAATGTAAGTTGAGCTTGCGCAACGCGGTCACGTTGTCGCACCCGGTGGCGGATGCACAGCTTGCAATTATGACCGACGCCTCAGATACATGTGTAGGCGCTGTACTACAGCAACATGTTAATAATATATGGTTCCCATTAGGTTACTTTTCAAAAAAATTATCTAAAACAGAGCGTAAATACAGCACATACGATCGCGAGTTATTAGCGGTTTACTTATCTATTCGTCATTTTCGGTATATGGTCGAGGGGCGACAGTTTACTGTATATACTGACCATAAGCCTCTTACTTTTGCTTTTTCGAAAATTGGCAGTGAAAACGAACTACCGCGTCGAACTCGACAATTAGTTTTTATTAGCGAGTTCACCACTAGTATCAAGCATATCAGCGGCGAAGACAATATAGTTGCTGACACGCTATCACGTGTAGCAACAATCCAATGTCCCACGCTCATAGATTACCACGAACTCGCTAAGGCACAGGAAAATGATACTTATGTAACACAAACAATAACTTCTAAGGATTCTAAAATAAAAAAGATAAAACTAACAGGGTGCGACCAATTTATCTACTGCAACGTATTGAATGACAAAAATAGGCCTTATTTAACAGAAAAATTTCGGCGACTCGTTTTTGACAGCATTCACAATCTTAGCCATCCGGGAATCAGGACTACACGAAAAATGATTCAAGAGCGATTCTTTTGGCCAAACATGAACAAGGACATTGGTCGTTGGGCCAAAACGTGCGTCCAATGTCAGCGGGCTAAGGTAAATCGACATACCTTGTCACCTTTAGAGACTTTTTCGTCAAGTGAAAGATTTGAACATATTCACGTCGACATTATAGGACCTTTGCCAACATCAGCTGATAACTACAGATACTGTCTTACCATCGTGGACAGGGGAACTCGGTGGCCAGAATGTTTTCCTATTAAGGACATAACCGCGGAAACAGTCGCTCGTTTGGTATACGAAGGTTGGGTATGCCGTTTTGGGTGCCCCAAACGCCTAACTAGCGACCAAGGTCGTCAGTTCGAAAGTAGGTTATTTAGTGAATTAATGAAGTTATTAGGTATAGATAAAATACGAACCACCCCTTACCATCCGCAAAGCAATGGATTAGTTGAACGCTGGCACAGATCGCTAAAAGCTCTCGCTTATGCAATGTGTCGTCATCTTGGGTGGACGAAATACAAACGGTGTTATTAGGCCTTAGGTCAGCAGTCCGTAGCGATAGTGGCGTATGTGCAGCGCAAATGGTGTATAGTACAAACTTAAGACTGCCAGCGGATTATTATGATAGTACATGTAACGTTAGGAGTATAGACAGCGATTACGAGTATATAAATAGATTAAAGCAAATAATTCGACAGTATAAATCAATTCCTATCAGACAAAATAATAACAGCTCTACTTTGTTCGTCCATCCAGATTTATTACAATGCAAATATGTTTTTATACGGAACGATGCGATACATAAACCTTTACAACCTACGTACGACGGGCCATTTCGTGTACTAAAACGGGGCAACAAGGTTTACGAGATTCAGTTACCGGGACGAAAAACTAATATTTCGATTGATCGTTTAAAGCCTGCGTATTATATTAGTGATAGCCATATATTAGATGCAAACACTGATGTTCCGAATCGCAATCCACCCGACACTTATACCACACGCAGTGGGCGCATTAGTAAACTTCCAGCGAGATATCGACACTAGGTTCGATTTTCGTGTATGCTTGCAAATTATTATTTTTTTATAAACGACATAAGTCGTATAATTACCTACATGTAGGTATTATGTTTGTCAACATCAATAATTTGAAATAATACTAAGCCATGTATCTAAAATTTAATATTTCTAAATTTACTAAACATAAGAGAAATTTAACAATTTATATAAAAAGTAAACATTTTGTTTATATATATACATTTTAATGCTTATTATGTTGTAAAATGCAAAGTCAATAATAGCACATTGCATTCTAGGTCATGACAAGTTAACGTATTATAATATTTCATTATTAATATAGACGTTCAATAGTTATTGTCACCTACACAAAAATTATAATTGTCTGAAAAATGGGCAAAAATATCAGTAAAGAGGAATCTCATGAGAACATAATCGTCGCTCAAAGCGGAAGTAATACTGCTCAATTAGAACAAAAGTTAGAGAAATATGGTATATTTGTATTTGTGATATTGGTGCTATTATCGATTATGATTGTGTACTGTATATTTAAAAAGCTTCATGTTGAAGCCAAGAGATGGATACGTAAGCAACTTGTATCATTTGCGAGATCTGCACCACCAGCCCAGGTTGAAAACGCAACAACCCCTCCACAAGTGATATACGCGTAATATTTCGTGCTTCTTCTGTACTTAGTTGATAAGATTTTTTATTGTAAAACACAAAAATGTGTCATTGATAGTTGTAAGTACCTATCTTGTAAGTAACCATGTAAACTTTTAATCTTGTAAAAATTATTATGTTCCTATATTTTTCTAGAACAATACATACCTTTTATTTTTTGTAAGGGGGGAATACTGTAGGGACACACTTACCTCTCTCTGTGTGCGTTACCTGTACGAATGCGTGTGCCTACCGTCATGACCCGTTACTTCGCCTGGGTTTTGACACTTTTTGTAATATCTCTTCCAGATTTAAAAGTATTTCAAATCATGATGTCTAAAAAATGATTTTACATATCTCCATCAATCGGTATTATATAATTACTCTTCCATATTCATTGCTTATTTGCCTAAAAATTGGTCTCAAATGTGATAGGCGAAGTATTGGTACTTTTCCCTAACTTCGCCTGCATCATGTCATAGCGTCAAATATTAAGTTATATTTGAAATACTACTTACTACATCTAGTGTAAGCCTTTTGGGATGTGACAGATGACTATAAACTTTAAATAAAGCAAAATAGAGTATTTTATTTATTTTTTTACTTCTGTAGGCGAAGTTAGGCAACAGTTTGAAGTTAACTCCATACATTTGATGTATTGTTGATAGGGCTGCCAAAATTATTGTTAGTTTAACTTACTGAAAAATAAAGGAAGGTATAGGTAAGGGTTTCTGCAAAAAAGAAAAATTCAGTTTGTTAATTATTTATTAAAGTGTCAAAAAATAATTATCATAAAACCTCAGCGAAAATATTTGCTTAAATTAATTGTATTCTTAAATCTATTTCGGTACCTCAATAATTTTCTTTTTAGTGATCAATACAGACTTAAATATGCCAGTCACACATAAATACAAATAGTATCAGGTAATAATTACCTTTTAACTAAAAAGTTGTATTAAACATTTATGGCAAACATAAGAACTAGATAACAATTTTTGGCTCATAATTTTTAAGTTCACATAGGTACATCAATACATCTTAGATACATATTAAATCAGACTAGGCCAATCATAGACTTCAGTTTCTAGCTTAATAAGAGAAAAAACAAAAACTTTTACAAAAAAATTAACGGCAAAAGCATTTAACTTACATTAATATTTAGACATTAAATCAGTCTCAAAATATTACTACAGAGAGATTTACTACAGAGTTGGTATGGCCACGTTCCGGTTCCATCATCATATCAGCTCCATGTTATGATAATATTGCATTGTCATCTGATATACATAAGATTTGATTACAGACAGACACCAGGACAGGTGAAACTAAATAAAAGCTCGTAACAATAAAATACGAAGAAAAAAAAGATACAATAAATTATTATTAACAATGTTGAAATTGACAACCCTAGGGGCAGGTGAAGTTTGGCAACAAGATGGCCGCCAATATCCCCTCTATAACATTTAATTGAATTACCACTTTTAAACGTAAATTAGATAGAAAATTCTAGTGTCATTTGAAAGAAAATTAGCTGTAGATTATAATTTAATAATAAGTTTAATCTTACCTGTTCTGTATCCCTGCATAAAACTGAAGTTAAATCGCAGACAAAAAAAAACGTGTCGTTTCTCTTATGAAAAAAGTGCACTGGTCATCAACAACGTGAAGTTAGCCACAATTTTTCCTCAATATCTTGCCATAGATGAAATATACTTATTATTTAGTAACTTTACGCGAAGCCAAGCCTAAAATTGAAATGGCAACTTCAAATTATTTGAAATTAGGCGAAGATAGGTGGCACAGGCGAAGTAACGGATCACGACGGTACGTTATTCCCGCCCGACGGACCAGTCACGGGGAAAACGGGTTAGTGAACGGTCGTTATGTATAATTGTGTCTGACAATACACGATCTATATTTATCAAGGTCTTATTATTATTTACCCGTACATCGTGCCTCAACAGGGGTAAGTCAGTGTCAATGTCAGGGTCTCGGGTTCGGCTTTCGGTCCCGGCGGATTCTGACGCTTCCGGACACCTTACGCGCTGAGTTTCCCCTTCGCGGATTCGGTTTTGGTCACGTGTTTCCGCGTCCGGCCGCTTTACGCGCTGGGAGGGCCCTTCGCGGATTCGCAGCTGGTCGCGTACTTGCTCTTCAGCGGCCGTCGGCGCAATGCGCTAGCTAGTGCCTTCGCAGATTGAGCGCCTCCGGTCACTGAACCCACCGGAGCTGGCCGCCTTACCTTTGACAGTGTCGTCGTCTGGGTTGTTTTTGTAACTGTTCCTAACGATGCTCTGTTGCCAGGCGCTCGCGGACAGCACAGTCTGTGTTGGTTTACCTGGCGCTTGGATAGCAGCCGTGGTGTGGAAAAAAGGCGCGTGGGTCGCAGCCGGTGTGGTGTTTATAAATAGGCGCTGTAGTAGCAGCCGTGGTTATGGGTATGGCTGCGATAGCAGCAGGGTTGTCGTGGGGCGCTGTAGTAGCAGCCAAAATAGTTGTTGTTGCTGCAGGAGCAGCACCAGTAGGCAGTGAATTGCCCCCTCCCAGAATACGATGGGGGCTGACCGACATGTCGGTGTGGGAGTCCCCGGCTTGGCCGGGACCCACCTGGGTAGTTTTCTTTGTTCTCTGATTCATGGTTGATGGGTTGGGCTTTTTTGGGAAAGCGAGGTTGCCCCTCCTCTGGATGGATGGAGGAAAGAAGGGAAAAGAAGGAAAGGGATGGGAGGGGGAAGGAAAGGTGTGAGGGGGATGTTTACGACTGCACAGGGCCACATGCATCCGACACCGTCCTGCAGGCGCGAGCTCACCGCATTACTGGCTAGTCCACTTGAACCAGCCAATATATGCAGCAAACCCGCACCAGCGAGAGACAGTAGCAGAACCATGCAGACCCGCACAGCCGAGAAACAGGGAACATAGGAACAGGGTATTAGGTTATCCCTAGGCCTGGGATCTGGCGTAAGGGAAACTTCTCTTGTCCGGAATCTCATCTACAGAAACACTCCGGCAGAGGGACTACCCCCCAGGTAACCAGGTGGCGGTCCCCCAGCCGAAGCTGGGCTATCCGCAACCCGCCCACCCGCTCGGTTGCATGAGAATAACTGTACAGCAGTCCATGCCGTCCCACCGCAAGGGTACGCATACCATCGCGTTGGGACAGCTCAGACGCCCCGAGCAATGATCTCATATTATTTCATTTAAATTTTAGGAAATAGTATCAAAACTGTATTGGAAGTCAGTACATTAATCATGAGAAAAAAACGGAAGTTCTTCTGCACGGGAGAAGTAAAGGAACCTATCGTAAACAACAAAATTATTTGCAAGGTACAGTTTTGTACAAGGTAAACTAACAAATTGTGAAAAGTAGGTCTTTATTACTAAACATTTTTGTTCAATTAGGACAGAATATTACTACCTATTGCTGGTGCTTCATGCAGAGATGCTATAATGTATTGGCATCCAGACTTAACTGAAGAACATTATTGTGTTGGCGCTCTTGAAGCTAAAAGTGCCGTGCATATTATGGACATTGAAGGTAATACTCGTAAATCATCGTTTGACTTTTAAATTCATTGTAATGTCCTCATTTATAATCCATTTCGTTTTTAGGTGATATGTTTTGCAAAGGTGACGACTACTCAAAGCGAGAATTTCTTCTAGCTTGTGACTTTTATGAAGACCAAGAGGCACCTGTTGCCGATTTACTACAGTACTATCCTGATCCTGACCCAGAAATTACTCCAAAATTGTTCTAATCAAAACTGAATTATAATAATTGTCAATCCCTAGATTTTCTACTTATTTTTACACCCGCCTCATTACATAGTTTAACTTTAACGATAAAAAATGATGTTCAAAGTCTTAACTAATTTGCAAAGTAAAATAATCATTATCATCAAATTGAATCTAACATCGTAAACTTCGCCGATATCGATTAGACCATTTGTGATTACAAGAAAGAGAGTTTACGGAAAGCTTGTCACAATACATCAATAAAAACCGCATGCAAATCGGTTAAGCCGTTTCTGAGACTAGCGTGGTCAAACGCATAGACAAATAGACAAAAGCAATTTAACATGACATTAGCAATCGACAAACTCAGAGACAAACCGACAAACCTGAGACTATGATTAAGCTTAAGGTTTCTTTAGTCCTCAGAGGCTCAGACTAATTTTAGTCTGAGACACAAACCAACTAGATGCAAAGTGTTGCAAAGCCAGGTTTGCATTAATTTTGCCTACAATTTTATTTTAAGAAATAATGCTGGAATGTGTTCGAATTTGTCCTAATTGATACAACAACCAACAAGTACTTCTAATTGACAGAAGATTATACTTATTACCATGTGAAAATCGCTTTTTTAATATTATATTTTTATTCGCTCTACGACTGAGATAAAATAAAATAGCTATTGCTCTCTAAGTCTCTACCCTTTTCTATTATGACATTTCAATTTCAACTTCGTGCGCCTTCATAAAACATAGCTTGATCTCTGCGACAGCTGTCAGTAGAATCACGTCTAGGAATCCTGAATTTTACAATAGTACACACCAGGGATGTTGCAGATGCCGATTTTTTCACATCCGCGGATGCAGATGCGGATGTTTAAGACCATATAAAAAGTATATGAATGAAAAATTAAAATAGCGATATAGTAATCATATTTTTGAAGTGAAAACTTCTTTAGCGGCGTTGTGCACTTTTTTTGTAATGGGTAAAAAATGTTAAACTCGCGTCAGGACACGTGACCTGATCGAAAATTCGTAAGACGGACGGAGAGTAGACAGCCGGCGCGGCGTAGGAGAGGAAGTATCCCCCTCTCTTTCTACGGTGCGGCGAAAATGTATGCCTGCGCAAACTTATTAATGTAATTAATATAAATTGTCATGTTTGTATACGATAGCGCAATAAATAAATATTGTATTCTACCACATAAATGATAGTACTTTTATAGTGATAATTAAAGCAATTCGTGCAAAATTATTCCCTAACCATTCCAAAATATCAAAAATGCACAACGTTAATATTCAAGTTTTCACTTCTACCGGCACTCCCGGAGTGCAACCCGTCGTTTTTTTTTTTATTAATTAGAATTAGTATGTAAAGTTAAAAATAGGAGCATTATACCTACTTAATAAAAAGTAATATTGCCGCTTTTTCTAATTCAAGCCGGTTACGCAGAGGTTCGTAAATTAAACCCGCGCCACTAAATAATTGTTCGCTAGGAACACTGCCTGGTGGAGTGAATAAAAATCTTCGTGCTATCGGTGATAATATGTTAAATTCCTCTCGATGAACACTCCACCATTTAAGAGGATTCTCATCCACATTGACTCTTGTTTTAGTGCGATAAGAAAGTAATTCCTTTTTGAGTACAGCTTCAGTGCTACCATTTTCTGGTATTTCTTGACTCTCATCTTCATTTGACGAATCTAACATCATCTTTTTTTAAGCATGGTTTTCTGAGGGAACCTGACGTCCCTGGTCCTAGTTGTCCCATATCCTTTTCCGTGAAATCTGTCATTCTCATTCTTTTAGCCCCTTCGGAATTGGCATTAAGAGAATCGGAAACGTCATTGTCGGTATTTTTCATCATCAAAATGTCTTCTTTTGTCTTTTCCTCAAAATCCACATTGATTATTGCGGATGCGGATGCAGATGCAGATGTCCAAATCCATACGGAAGCTCCGCATTTGCGGATGCGGATGCGAATATTCGCTACATCCCTGGTACACACCTGTACACACCAGTACAGACAGTACCTATCAATGTCATACTTTATGTAAAGATGGGCGTTTAAACGAAAACATATAATATAACATGTTGCAACAATATAACATGTTTACCGGATTCCTGGTAAAAAAGGCGTGACCAGGAGCATCGTTGCAGAATTCTCCACGGTAAAAAAGAAATCCTGTGTTCTTTCGTCAGTTAAAGAGTTCAACAAAAGCAAAAACACGGCTGACAAACTTAATACCGAGACTATTGGGATAGCAGGAAAGTGTCAGCCAGTCTATGTGGCTGAGTATTTACCACCTTCTACTAGAAAACTATTTTACTTGGCGCGTAATTTCGCAAAGGACAATAAATATAACTTTTGTTGGTCATCAAATGGGAATATCTTCATTCGCAAAGAAGTAGGTGAAAAACAAATTCTCATTCAGTCAGAACAATGCCTACTCAATCTAAAACCACAGGAATGACTATGTGACTGTAACTATAATGCTAATATAAAACATTATTCTTCGTATGATTGTAAACAACTAACTCATGATATTTGCATTGTATTAATTTCTTATATTTTAAAAATTTATAACTTAGCCATGTGCGTAACACTGAGTAAAACATATCTGTGCTATGTCTCTCGTTTGATATCACTTTTTAAAAGTTGTTCTCTTCTTTACTCACACCCACACTTTCATCACACACAACTCTGTATACACTCACTTATCACTTATAACCACACATATAATTTACATTATTCAATTGCCATCAAGCCGTATGGTATTGTTGTTGCGTCAAGTAGATGCCTAGTAATTATTTCCAATGTACTGTATCCCAATTTAGAGACACTTTTTAATATAATCTTAAATGGCTAATTTCGATTCTATACCTTCTGACATAGACTCCCTTAGTGTATCTAAGGTACACAAATGTCTTCCTGAAAATTGTTTACAGTACATTAAAAACCCGAAACTCAATTTTAAGATACTCCATCTAAACATAAGAAGCATTACTAAAAACTTCGATCATATTCCCGTTCTCATGGAGACTTTAGGGTTTCAATGTGACGTACTCGTACTATCAGAATGTTGGTTGGACAAACTGGCACACTTACCCACCTTGGATGGCTATACTTCGTACTGCACAAAAAATAACCATAACCAAAATGATGGATGTGCTTTGTATGTTAAAAGTTCTTTGATTTGCGACGTAACAGAACCATGTTTTATTACTGATGGAACCTGTCTTGTTTGCCGTATTGGTGATGTTACAATTATAGCAATATACCGCTCACCATCATTTAAGAACGTAAACAATTTTTTAACGAGTTTAGATAGAGTACTCAAGGCATCTACCCGCACTGTAATCCTTATTGGTGACATGAATATCGATATTAAGGACGGTAATAAAGACAGTTATTCCGACGAATACATGTCCTGCGCGGCTGCAAATGGGTTATTTCCTGCGCACCTGTTACCCACTAGAATCTCAAACTGCTTGGACCACATATTCCTAAAAACAAATTTGTCCGCTACAACCTTTGTCATAGAATCAGCAATAACTGATCATGATCCGCTATTGCTGTTATTAGAGATGAAGACAACTACTACCTCTAATTACGATATTAATAAACGCAAAATTGATTGTCCCTCGATTGTAGCGGCTATTAACTGCTTCGATTGGTCACCAATATTGGTTATGCATAATCCCAATGATGCGGCAAGGACATTAGTTGAAAACCTCTCTTCTATCGTGCATGATCATACCAGAGAATATAAAGTGCCCAGAAAAGAACGTAACCTTAAACCATGGATTACACCTGGGCTTCTACGGTGCATTAGACATCGAGATCGTTTACACCTCAAACTTAAAAAGTCAAAAGACAATCCTATCCTAAAAGTCTCGTATACCAGATATCGGAATTATTGTAATTTCCTGTTACGCAAACTTAAAAGTTCGTATGAGATGGAAGAATTTTCAAAGGCAAAAAATAATATTAAGGCAACTTGGAACGTCGTTAAAACAGTAACAGATTTACACTCTCCTCGTCGACCTCCTACTGAACTCCTCAAACTCCGCGATACTTCAAGATCCTCACTTAATATGGTAAACGAATACTTTGCCAACATTGGTAAAAAGCTTGCATCTAAAATAAAAAATGGCCGCCAACCATCAAATAAATCTGCATCACACTCTCGGGGCTCGATGGTTCTCCTTGACGTCACGGATAAAGACATTGAAACCATTATTCTGGGACTTAGAACGAACTGCGCAAATGGCTGGGATGGAATTCCTGCTAACATCATCAGAGCATCCAGGCAAGTACTAGCTCCCATCATCGCACATGTTTGCAATTTGTCTTTTTCCTGTGGTATCTTTCCAAATGTGTTAAAAAAAGCGGTTGTTCACCCCATCTACAAGGCTGGGAGCAGAGACGATGTAAGCAACTATAGGCCTATTTCCATTATTTCTGCAATGTCAAAGATTCTGGAGCGAGTGCTTAACAACAGCCTCACGGGCTTTCTCAAAAAGTTTAATTTACTCGCCGATAACCAATATGGTTTCAGAACTGGTATTAGTACAGAGGACGCAGTATTGGCACTAACTGATCACGTGGCTAGGATTCTTGACAAGAAGCGGAAGTGCCTAGGTATTTTTTTGGACCTCTCCAAGGCCTTTGACACCGTTTCTGCCCCAGCCTTATTGGAAAAAATGGAGTCAATCGGAATAAGGGGTCAAGTTTTGGCGATATTCGCAGACTATTTAAGTGGCCGTACACAAACTGTAACTATAGATGGGGAGAAGAGTGAGGAACTTCCTATAGAGTACGGTGTACCACAAGGTAGTATCTTGGGGCCCACTCTTTTTCTTATCTATATCAATGAGTTATGCAGTCTGTCTCTCGGCAACTGTAGAATTTTCACATACGCTGACGATACAGCCCTTATAATCGACGGTGCAGACTGGCCACAGGCTCATCGAAACGCAGAGTCTGCGTTGACATGCGTTATGCACTGGCTGGGAAATAATCTCCTCACGCTTAATTTAAGTAAAACCTTATACTTACCTTTTAGCATCAGGTCCAATCAGCGCCCACCAGACTCCCTGTCCCTTGTAGCACATACATGCAATTCTAAACTGCTATGTAACTGCCTTTCCTTGACCAAATCCTCTCACGTCCGGTACCGTGGCATACATATTGACCAGCACTTAAATTGGCATAAGCAGATTGAGGTAGTATCGGCTCGAGTGCGTAAGTTGATTTACGTTTTTAAGAAACTTCGCAAATCGGCTGACAAATCTACGCTCAAACTGGTTTACCTGGCCTTGTGCCAGTCTGTGCTAACCTATTGCTTACCAATCTGGGGAGGAGCCACAGAAAATGTTTTCATTAGACTCGAGCGAGCGCAGAGAGCTGTCTTGAAGGTAATGCTTTCCCTTCCACGCCGGTATCCCACCATACGTCTGTATTCAGACTGTAAAGTTTTAACGGTAAGGCAGCTCTATGTGCTTCTGTTGGTTCTTCGAAGGCATGCTTCTCGACCCACACATCCCCCAAGCGGTAGAGTGAAACATAGGGTCTTTTCCCAGGAATTGCACAGGACCGCGTTTGCGAAACGCCAGTACTATGTAACAAGCACTAAAGTGTATAACTATCTTAATAAAAAAATCAACCTCTTCACAAAAAGCAAAATAGAATGTAAAAATAGTCTTACAGATTACTTGGCATCATTATCATACCGTAATACCGAGGATCTTCTGGCAGGAACTTTGTAGTTTCTGCACATATACTCCATGCACAAACAACACAGAATCAATCTTACATAATTATACACTATCGCAATCCCCTTATAAAAGCACACATTCCCTAGCACACACAGTCTCTTCACACATACACATTCACTCGCATACTCACACTCCCCTCTCCCTCACATACTCACACACGCACTCATTCTAATTTGTTTGTTATCTTTAAAAATAGTTTTCTTTTTTTTTTGTTTTATACATATAATATTTTTGTAATTTTTTTTCAATCAATCTGTATACTCGTAAAATGGTCTGCTTGTGCTTGATGTTTGAAGAACACTGACTCCTAAGATACAGGGACATACCTAGTTTAGGAGTCAGGGTCTCTACTGACACATGTTTCTTTTTTTTATTGTTCATTTTATGCTTGCATTTTATTTAACCATGTGTTGCTTTGTAACCTTTTTGAGTAATAAAGATTATTTATTTATTATTTATTTATTTATTATTGTTATTTAAAATAAGCAAACAAGCAGTCTGGTTTATAAAAGCGTTAATCGTAATCTGCCTATTCTGCTTTTTGTTAAAATTAAAACGCAACCGCGTTTTGATTATGTATACTTTTTAGGTGTAGTTAATTGTGTTAATCATAGTCTAAATAGTATATAGTGTAAGTAATTGTGTTAATTTTGACTGGTTTTTCTATAAAAACAAATTGGTGAGCTAATAAAACTGATCTACCGAGTACGAAGGAAAGTTCATTGATGTCGTTTAAAAACCAATAGATACTTAAACTTAACCAACTAAAAAAGCTAACAACATAATTTCGTTATTTTTAATGTAAGCAAGTAAATAAGTAGATGAGCAATTAAGCAGTTAACGTAAGTGACTTTGGTTAAAAAATAAACGAATAAATTCGTTAAAAGTTTTAAGTCGTTTATCACATCTCTGTTTAAGGGCATGCCCATGAAGGAAGAGATAAAAGCCAGAGAAAAAAAAAGGTAGAGTTAAAAATGGAGACCACACTTCGAATACCTACTTGAAGCAAAACTTATGTATAGCCATCTCGCTCACTGTGGTCAGACCCTCTCTTTCTAAGTAGTGTATGTAACATTAATTTTATTTTATCTAGGACATTACGTTTTATTTAATTAATATATCCACATCTCTGTTCTCTTCTAGACTTAGCTCTTTTAAAAATTGATGAGAGATGCGTATAATAAATTACGAAGTAAGCTGTTTGTTACAGTGTGAAAGTTGGGAAGTACCTGGTTTATTAAATTTGGCTGTTTATTATTTTCAATCATGCAAAAAGTCCTAGTTCGTATATTTATGTATATAATTTTGCATGGAAATGAGTATAGACTATGACCAGTACAAAAGTTTAGTTTCTGTAGCAATACGAAATTAATGACAAATAATAATGATGCGGCCGAGGCCGACCTAGGAAGAGGTGGCGAGACGACCTGGACGCCTACCGCAAGGGCCGGTTTGAGGTGGCTCAGGATATCTGGAAGGGTTTGATTGAGGCCTTTGCCCAGCAGTGGCACAGGGCTGGCTAATAAAAAAAAATATATGTGCGGGAGACTGAAAAGTAACTTAATGTGTATGTACCGTGAAAACGAAAAGGGGTTGTTGACCAATCCAACTAGCCTATTTCGTCCCACTGTTGGGCAAAGACCATGGACCATGCCCGGGTCGACGGCGCGTTGTGTTCCACGCGCGCCTCAAAGAGCGTCAGCAAGATGACGAGGCCTGCCCTGTAGAGGGCCGAAGCCTGCCGGGGTCGTGGGACTTATCTCATTACCGTGACCCCGGAACGTAAAGGGCTATTGAAGAAACACCGTGGATTTTAGTCAGTACAAGTCTGACAGTCCCTCCGGCCCTGCCCGGGGTGGGAGGACTCATCTGATGACTCCAGCACGGAAAAAAAAAACAAAATGAGTAGGTCAGTCCTTTCGGGTTGTTGTACTCATAATTTTATTAACATCAACTCTTACTATGGGAGCAATCATAAAATCGCAATAAAGAAATTAGTTGTTTCATTTATTTGTAGATCAAATAAAAAGTCATCTTATGTTATCATTTTCATTATATTTCTTTAGTGAAATATAATGAAAATGATACACAAGATGACTTTTTTATAGATTTCTGAGTAACTCTGTGTTAAGGTTTTTACCACTGTGGAGTTTTTAATATTATGTATTTTCGTCTAAATATGTTATACGGGGCTATAAAAAGAACGGTAATATGTATAAAACCTCAAAAAAGAAACTAAAACACTTTCTAAATTAAAATCATTTATTATTTTTTCTATTATACATGACTAAATATCATTGCCCTGTGTAGTTTCTGTCTTTTACCTCATAAATCACTGAGTACATTTTCTGGAGTCTTTAAGTGAGCACGTATACCTACGCATATTAAAAAACGAATGTGCTATTTTTTAAAATAAGTGTCTTTAATCTTGGATTGCTTCTGCAATATTTTTTCTTTCGTTGATTTTATTTTTACCTGCACGCTATCAATCATCGTAGGGACGTGGGCTTAATCACTGTTGACCTAAAACAAGAAAAGTGTGAAATCAGAACAAAATTTTATTTTATTAATTCGTTTGACTGTATTATTCAAGTAGTTATTATACTAGTTGTGCCCCATGATTTCACCCACATTCCTCCACTCCTAAGGATCGTAGCGTGATGTAATATAGCTTTCCTAAAGTGGGTTAAGAAAATGCAAAAAGGTATATACTTAATATTAATTTCAGTCAAAGGGAAACTTACAAGTAACTTGTTAAGATTGCTTATATTTTCAATAATTCTTCGACCTTGGTTTTTATTGGTTTGGTTTTCAACATTGCAACCGGCACGTTTCACTCCCGTTTCCTTACGAGAAGAATAACTTTCATAAGTGCCAGAACTAGTACTTGGTACAGCCAGAGCACCTATTTGTACCATAGACTCTTCATCATGTTTGTTTTAAGCGCCTTGTTGAATCATAATCTGATTCTTGAAAATACAAATTGGAAATCCTTGTACTTTCATAAAACTTCATTTTCAGTGGTACAATGGATGACCACAATTTCCTCTGAGCACTATTTTTATGAAATTTAAAAAAAAATTATTATAATTATTATACATTAATGTAATAAATAATGAGAAACAAAAACTAAATACCAAAAAAAAAGTCTGCGAGTATGATGATGGCTGTAAAATCTATACTAATATTATAAAGCGGAAAAGTTTGTTTGTTTGCTTGAACGCGCTAATCTTCGAAAGTACTGGGTGGATTTGGATGAAATTTGGTATGGAAGTAGCTTGAAGCTTGAGGAAGGTTATAGGCTACTTTTTACCCGACTGCAAAAAAGGAGAGTTATGTTTTTACCGTGATAGAATCCACGGGAGCGAAGCCCCGCGTGAGTACTAGTTATAATATATATGGTCCCACAGAAAGCTGGGACTTTCTGTAGGGATGCAACATCGTTCATTAAAAACATCGATATCAAAACATCGATGTTTTTAAAAGTGAAACATCGATGTCGAAAATATCGATGTTTATGAACGATACATCGATGTTTTTTAAAATATTAGCAGGTATGATGATTTAGTGAGAAAAAGCGTTCCTGTTACAAAATACTTTAAAAACTAAGTAAAGTTATTTTGAAAAGCGATTTAAACCAAATCGGTTATTTGAACCCACTTTTGGCGGCGAATTACCTACATTAGTAGTTACTAATATTAGTAGTCGTTATTCGATTATCGACTTAAACATTAGTATCTACTAATATTTAAGTCGATTATACAAATTAGTAGTTGTAGTTAATTCGATTATCCAGATCATTCGCAGTCGCGCATCTCTAACGTCAAACATGCAATGAACGAACGACAGAACGACTTCGTGCGCTGTTTGTTCGTTCCTTGCTCACTTTAAGCGTAAGAGTGAGATGAAAAATAGAAAAAACAAAGGCGTGCGAGTGACTAAGACTATAGACAGACACTTACAAGGAGATGGCGCTGCAATAGAACATCGTTCATAAAACATCGTTCTTTATGAACGATGTATCAATGTTTTCTTGTTGTTAAAACATCGATGTTTATGAACGATACCTCGATGTTTTGTTTGCATCCCTAGTCCCAGATATATCCTCAATATGTTCACACTAGGTACTAACAAAACAAAATAAACAAACAACAAAAAACAAAAACAAATAAAGTTGCATTAAGTCCATGAAATTCAATGTAAAACTATTTGGTCATTACACAGTTATCTAAGTTATCATTAACTAATATGTGAAAATCATTGGTCAAGCGTTTTATGAAGTAATTAACTGAAAATACAAAGAAATATGTTTACAATTATTTAGTGTCAAAAATAACGATTTAAACACGTACGCGTGAAATCTTATGTCACCTCCTGGACACCACGTACTACCACAACCAACACAAGTTTGCACCATTATTTCAATTATAACTCTGATTACAGACAAATATCTCAAACGAAGCTGTGAACCGCAAAGTAAACAACCGCCAGATTGGTAAGATTAATGTTGACATGTGGGGCCAATGTTGCCACTGGTAACGCCAACACTGATTATATAGATTTACTCTTATACTATGAGGCAGTTTGTATTTCCCGCTCCTTTTCCCACCTGTACATGCAGTGCTTTAGCATCATTCAAAATGTGAACATGAGCACGAGAGAACGAGGACTGACAGCTGTCAGTTCGACGAAGAAATTGCACATGAAAGCACGTGTGTAACGGATCTCTCGAATCACCCCCGCACCGCATGACGAGTTTATTTTCGTCTGACCCCGCGAAGAGACGAGTATCTTCTCGAGCCTTTCTCTGCAGTTTTCAATACATTCCCGCTCCGCCATACGCATCCTTGTGTTTGATTATCCAGTGTAATAAGAAGAAAAAGTATATTCAAATAATGGTCGCGCGACCCGCGTAGTGATACTCTGCTGTGTGCTGGTCGAAGGAGATTGGATCCCGCTGGCCTGCCCCTGGTAAGTGCTGCATGTCCCTTCTCTTCCTCTCTTCTCCGCCTCGACTTTTGCCACTGCCGCTTCACTTTAATTAACACGTCCACCGTATCGAAGGTTGGTTCTGATACCTTTCAGGACTGAATTATTGTTGGCGTGACCAGCTACGTTACCAAATCCTTAGGAAATGGAATAATAATCCACTGATTCGCCGACCTTGATAAGCATTCGTGACATAGAATTTTGGAATTTTTAATTTCAGTAATCTTAGTTTATCTTTTTATTCATTGGCACATTATTAACAGTATTTAACTTCTGATTGGGTTTGTGTGGTGACTCTTTTTAAAAATGTATTAGGAGATTTTAATAACGAGATAGTATATATATAGATATAATAACCACGGACTACGCTAAAAAGAGAGGTCATACCACAGAGAGTGAGATAGAGATACGTAGGTATTTGACTCAAGCTGTTGTTCGAAGTGTGGGCTCCATATTAATCTATAACTTCATGCCATAACTGATGAAATTTTGACGTTGTCATTTGTTTGACGTAAGTTAAGAACACACTGGATATCACTGGTAAAATATTTTTGTGCTGGCAATTAAAATAAAGTCCACAGAATTTTTAAATCTCTTACGTACTATGAGCAGTACAAATGTACGCAGGAGCATATCCTCCTCCTCCTCTATCCTTCCTCCTATGAAGAATAGTTATACAAATATCTATCGAATCGACACACACACGTCAAAAAGCGTATTGTCTCTTTTTAACCAACCAACAGGTGCATTTGAAAGAGAGACATCTAAGACATCTAAATGTTTGTCGATTTTAGTCAGTACAAGTCTGACAGTTCCTCCGGCCCTGCCCGGGGTGGGAGGACTCATCTGATAAAGTACAAGTCAACACTTATTCGACGTCAAAATCATGTCTATGCGTGACCACTGACCAGTCGCCATATTGAGTGCCGCAAGTACTCTGTGGTTTTGTGGTAGCTGTGTTGTCAAACAGTTGCTTGCTGAAGATATTTTTGTTGTTTTATAGAAAAATACGTATAGGTAAAACCGTATTTCGGTGTTCTGAGTTTAGACAATAATAGGAAAATCATGCCTTCGTATTGTAAACACTACGAATGGCAGCCATCTTATATGCCCGATGGTATGCACGCTAATTTCGTAGTTAGTAGGGCAAGTCCATAGGTTTCCAAGTCAGTGATGTAGATAAATATAGGTAACGCCAAATAACTTGCCAAGAGTCGTTCAATGCGCAGAAGTTGATTCTTAGGTGTCAGCGGTTGTCAGCGGGACGCGGGGTATGACGTAGCGCCGCACCGACCGCGCGATTGGTGCGTCAGTAGTTCTCGTTCCATTTGCTCCCGAATACACTTGCGTACACGAAAGTTGTACCCTTTGTTTTTGTTACGAGTTGTTGTTTTAAATTTATTTTTTGTTACCTTGATTACAATACCAGGACCAAATAACGTTTTACGCAGTCTATTAAAACGTAAGAAAGAATAGTTAGACACTATAGTACCGTGTCAATCCAAAACACTGTAACTACAAAAAACAAAATTTGAGAAATTGAGCAAAAATGTTTTTTTCTGTTTTTCGAAGATTACTCCAAAAGTTACTTTGGAAAGTATTCAGTGTTTGGTATCAAATTAAAGGTAATTTTATAAGTAATCTAGCCCGCTAGGTTTCATATACAAGTAGAATATACACAGCAAATAATCGTGAATAACTTGAATTGCCATAATAGTCGACAGAAGCAAATGAAGAAATTGTTATGACAATACACTGTATGTGTTAGAGTTACAGTGTATTGACTTGATAAAACAGGGCCTAGAAATATATCATAGGAAACAGTCGGATTTTTTATTAGATGTAGTCTATCTTATGTATTGAAAAATAAAATATCAAGTTTAAAAGACTCGTAGGTTCACAATTAGGGATATATTTTAGAAAAAGTTTATAAAATATTTTTTTAACTATTATGGCAACAGAATCAGTCTTACAGTTTCATATAAAAACTGGAAGATAATAGAAAACTAATAAGACAATAAATTTTTAGAACTTACATAATAATTAATCACTGAAATTAATTTAGCGACAAGAACACCAAAATTAGTAGGTAATGAATGGAGTAGATTGGTTTTCCATTTGTAATTTCACTAAAAGGTTTTGTGCATCCTTTCTTTCCAAGAATGAAAAAGAATGTAAGTATTTGTTTATATTCTCCTTCCATAATCATTAATTAGCAAACATGGAAACCTTCTAGATTTAGTTATTGTTTAAACTTTATGCAACACAAAATGTACAAAGGCGGAGTTAATGCCTTAGACATTCTCTACCAGTCAGCCATGGGTGATGAAGTGATAACATGGCAGGTGCATAAAAAAATAAACTAAGTAAGTAGATCATATATTCAAAGCAAAAGACAAGGTTTTGAAAGGACAATCATATCTTTTTGAGTAAGTCACAGTCACTTCCGTGTTTTGTAGCTACGTCTTTATATATTGTACAAAATCGAAAGAATTATAAGGAAGTGGCATTGACTTATGAGCTAATTCGTAATATTTTTTTACATTTTGTACTAGCTCTGCAGAAGAAATTTTCATTTCTTTAACCATCTTATGGACATGAGACCAACTACACGGTTTCATATATTCTTCTACACAATAACTTTAAACTCTTGGAAAATAAAGGAAACAGTCTCTGTCTCTATACAAAAAAAAATATTACAGTTGATCCCCACTCCCGGCAGTCGTCCGTTCGTTCTCTGTCAAATTATCCAATAACCGTTGAGATCGCCGCCGGTTCTCGCTCCTGATTGGCGCGCCCGCAAGGCGCAAGCATGCTACTTTGTTTTGACAAAACACTGTATCTTGCAATGCGCGAAAATTATTTTGGCAGTACACGGTATCTTAAGTTGCCGTGTTTTGTTATAGCAAAACTGTATTTTTAAGTAAATACAGTGTTACTAGCATAGTCATATCTCAGAACTTTCCATACAAAGTAAAAAATGTGTGAATGCAGGACGATAGAACAGGCTAAAAGAAATCGAATGAGCGTTGTTAATCCAAAACACTGTATCTTAAGTTACAGTGTTTTGGATTTACACGGTACTATAGTTAAGGAAGGTTGAAATTCCGAATTCGTCACTGTCTTTAGGACATCGGGAAAAAAGAAGAATAAAAGGGGTAGCAGTTTTATTAACTAATTGTGCCGACAAGAGCATATTATTATTTTCAGTGTTTTTTTAAATACATTTTTTTCACTTTTAAATGTATTTATATATTGTATCTATTTAATTTATAATACCAAATTAACGAATGAATTCCTCTTCTTTCTTTAACATTCTACTGAACAGATATGATTAAAAATAAATGATGGCAATAACCATAGAATAATGGCAAGCAGTAAAAGAGACCACTTTTTTCTTCCACTAAGTGCACGATGCGCGAACTTACTCCCACTACGCCAAAACTTTGCTAAGTTATTTAGCGTCATCTATATCTATACCTTCATGGTGATGGGCGATGATCATTGGCGATGATTCATCGCGCCCACAGACTATAAACTTTCGACATTTTAAATTAAACTTATTAAACTTACTATTAAACTATTATATTATATTAACTTATTATTATAATTATTTTAACTTATTATTAAACTTAAAAGGTATCGTCTGCATGGCGCCCACTATATTTAACATTTTGCCTAAACGTTGGAAGGAGCTAAATAGTAAGGCGTTCAAGCATCAACTTAAAATGTTTCTTTTGCAAAAGGCATATTATTGTGTCTCTGAATTTGTAAACGAAAAAGTGTTTTCTTTTAACTGATCGACTGATTTACTGAATCCTTTTACTAACATTGGTATTTTTTTTTTGTTGACATAAATACTATTGAATATGAATGTGTATAACTATTTAATATGGAATCTGGACATTAAAACTAAACTAAATTTGACTGTAATACTATATTGACAAGAAGAAGGAATTTTGACCGAGAATGATTTTAAATTTATGTAATTTCTATTTTTTTTTAACTTTGTAAATGCTTATTTTATTTAACCTTTTGATTATTTGTCTACTCTAATCACCTATATGAAAAATTTATACGCCGATACTGACGGCTAAATATGATGGTCTCAAACATAATAATATCTTGCATGCTTTTGTATGTATACCATGTGTACAGTACATATACCTGATGTATAATATAATATGATGCCTGATATCGGCTCGCAGCAAGCGTCCACGTCTTCTCACTCCGGCGGTCGGTCGGGCAGTGCCCCCCCCGCCTACCCGCGTATGCGCTTCTCGAGACGACAGATTTACACCCAACTTTAAATGTCTATACACTACATCCCTCCCTTATCAATGTTTTTTATTTTAAATAACAATAAACATATTTAGTTTAGGAACTGGTCAGGTCAACGTACAATTAAACACATTCTCAATTACCAAGACATAGTATTTTAATGAACACAAGTACAATCTTTTGAGTACATTATTTTACCCTAATAGTAAATTGTAATAATAATTTTATTTTTACAGTTATAATTAAAAAATGAATTAAATAGCACTTACAGAACTTTATACGTCTAATTACTAATCATCAATTATTTTCAATATTGTCCATCATTTTATTCACTCGAGTTACGTTTGATTTACATCATCACTATTATCGTCGGGCTGAGCATCACTAGCATTATTCTCATCATCTAGCACCTTCCATTGCCCTTGCACTCGTTTTAGGTGTACGACATTCCGTCTTATTCGTTGACCCGTTTCATCATTCTGAAGAGTAACGTCCCCTTCTTTGTTCGCTTCGACGGTATGTGTTTCCGGTTCATAGTTTAAGCTGAGCTTGTTTTGTTTAGTCATGTTCTTGACGTATACTTTATCTCCAACTTCCAATTCACAGCTAGTAGCTCTCCTCTTTCTATCCGCATATTCCTTCCCTTTTTCCTTTTGTTCCTTATCTCTATCCCTCATTTCAAAATCCTCTGAGAAATGCTTTATGTCCTGAAGCATAGGCAGCAAAAAGTCCTAGTTCGTATATTTATGTATATAATTTTGCATGGAAATGAGTATAGACTATGACCAGTACAAAAGTTTAGTTTCTGTAGCAATACGAAATTAATGACAAATAATAATGATGCGGCCGAGGCCGACCTAGGAAGAGGTGGCGAGACGACCTGGACGCCTACCGCAAGGGCCGGTTTGAGGTGGCTCAGGATATCTGGAAGGGTTTGATTGAGGCCTTTGCCCAGCAGTGGCACAGGGCTGGCTAATAAAAAAAATATATGTGCGGGAGACTGAAAAGTAACTTAATGTGTATGTACCGTGAAAACGAAAAGGGGTTGTTGACCAATCCAACTAGCCTATTTCGTCCCACTGTTGGGCAAAGACCATGGACCATGCCCGGGTCGACGGCGCGTTGTGTTCCACGCGCGCCTCAAAGAGCGTCAGCAAGATGACGAGGCCTGCCCTGTAGAGGGCCGAAGCCTGCCGGGGTCGTGGGACTTATCTCATTACCGTGACCCCGGAACGTAAAGGGCTATTGAAGAAACACCGTGGATTTTAGTCAGTACAAGTCTGACAGTCCCTCCGGCCCTGCCCGGGGTGGGAGGACTCATCTGATGACTCCAGCACGGAAAAAAAAAAACAAAATGAGTAGGTCAGTCCTTTCGGGTTGTTGTACTCATAATTTTATTAACATCAACTCTTACTATGGGAGCAATCATAAAATCGCAATAAAGAAATTAGTTGTTTCATTTATTTGTAGATCAAATAAAAAGTCATCTTATGTTATCATTTTCATTATATTTCTTTAGTGAAATATAATGAAAATGATACACAAGATGACTTTTTTATAGATTTCTGAGTAACTCTGTGTTAAGGTTTTTACCACTGTGGAGTTTTTAATATTATGTATTTTCGTCTAAATATGTTATACGGGGCTATAAAAAGAACGGTAATATGTATAAAACCTCAAAAAAGAAACTAAAACACTTTCTAAATTAAAATCATTTATTATTTTTTCTATTATACATGACTAAATAAAATTGCCCTGTGTAGTTTCTGTCTTTTACCTCATAAATCACTGAGTACATTTTCTGGAGTCTTTAAGTGAGCACGTATACCTACGCATATTAAAAAACGAATGTGCTATTTTTTAAAATAAGTGTCTTTAATCTTGGATTGCTTCTGCAATATTTTTTCTTTCGTTGATTTTATTTTTACCTGCACGCTATCAATCATCGTAGGGACGTGGGCTTAATCACTGTTGACCTAAAACAAGAAAAGTGTGAAATCAGAACAAAATTTTATTTTATTAATTCGTTTGACTGTATTATTCAAGTAGTTATTATACTAGTTGTGCCCCATGATTTCACCCACATTCCTCCACTCCTAAGGATCGTAGCGTGATGTAATATAGCTTTCCTAAAGTGGGTTAAGAAAATGCAAAAAGGTATATACTTAATATTAATTTCAGTCAAAGGGAAACTTACAAGTAACTTGTTAAGATTGCTTATATTTTCAATAATTCTTCGACCTTGGTTTTTATTGGTTTGGTTTTCAACATTGCAACCGGCACGTTTCACTCCCGTTTCCTTACGAGAAGAATAACTTTCATAAGTGCCAGAACTAGTACTTGGTACAGCCAGAGCACCTATTTGTACCATAGACTCTTCATCATGTTTGTTTTAAGCGCCTTGTTGAATCATAATCTGATTCTTGAAAATACAAATTGGAAATCCTTGTACTTTCATAAAACTTCATTTTCAGTGGTACAATGGATGACCACAATTTCCTCTGAGCACTATTTTTATGAAATTTAAAAAAAAATTATTATAATTATTATACATTAATGTAATAAATAATGAGAAACAAAAACTAAATACCAAAAAAAAAGTCTGCGAGTATGATGATGGCTGTAAAATCTATACTAATATTATAAAGCGGAAAAGTTTGTTTGTTTGCTTGAACGCGCTAATCTTCGAAAGTACTGGGTGGATTTGGATGAAATTTGGTATGGAAGTAGCTTGAAGCTTGAGGAAGGTTATAGGCTACTTTTTACCCGACTGCAAAAAAGGAGAGTTATGTTTTTACCGTGATAGAATCCACGGGAGCGAAGCCCCGCGTGAGTACTAGTTATAATATATATGGTCCCACAGAAAGCTGGGACTTTCTGTAGGGATGCAACATCGTTCATTAAAAACATCGATATCAAAACATCGATGTTTTTAAAAGTGAAACATCGATGTCGAAAATATCGATGTTTATGAACGATACATCGATGTTTTTTAAAATATTAGCAGGTATGATGATTTAGTGAGAAAAAGCGTTCCTGTTACAAAATACTTTAAAAATTAAGTAAAGTTATTTTGAAAAGCGATTTAAACCAAATCGGTTATTTGAACCCACTTTTGGCGGCGAATTACCTACATTAGTAGTTACTAATATTAGTAGTCGTTATTCGATTATCGACTTAAACATTAGTATCTACTAATATTTAAGTCGATTATACAAATTAGTAGTTGTAGTTAATTCGATTATCCAGATCATTCGCAGTCGCGCATCTCTAACGTCAAACATGCAATGAACGAACGACAGAACGACTTCGTGCGCTGTTTGTTCGTTCCTTGCTCACTTTAAGCGTAAGAGTGAGATGAAAAATAGAAAAAACAAAGGCGTGCGAGTGACTAAGACTATAGACAGACACTTACAAGGAGATGGCGCTGCAATAGAACATCGTTCATAAAACATCGTTCTTTATGAACGATGTATCAATGTTTTCTTGTTGTTAAAACATCGATGTTTATGAACGATACCTCGATGTTTTGTTTGCATCCCTAGTCCCAGATATATCCTCAATATGTTCACACTAGGTACTAACAAAACAAAATAAACAAACAACAAAAAACAAAAACAAATAAAGTTGAATTAAGTCCATGAAATTCAATGTAAAACTATTTGGTCATTACACAGTTATCTAAGTTATCATTAACTAATATGTGAAAATCATTGGTCAAGCGTTTTATGAAGTAATTAACTGAAAATACAAAGAAATATGTTTACAATTATTTAGTGTCAAAAATAACGATTTAAACACGTACGCGTGAAATCTTATGTCACCTCCTGGACACCACGTACTACCACAACCAACACAAGTTTGCACCATTATTTCAATTATAACTCTGATTACAGACAAATATCTCAAACGAAGCTGTGAACCGCAAAGTAAACAACCGCCAGATTGGTAAGATTAATGTTGACATGTGGGGCCAATGTTGCCACTGGTAACGCCAACACTGATTATATAGATTTACTCTTATACTATGAGGCAGTTTGTATTTCCCGCTCCTTTTCCCACCTGTACATGCAGTGCTTTAGCATCATTCAAAATGTGAACATGAGCACGAGAGAACGAGGACTGACAGCTGTCAGTTCGACGAAGAAATTGCACATGAAAGCACGTGTGTAACGGATCTCTCGAATCACCCCCGCACCGCATGACGAGTTTATTTTCGTCTGACCCCGCGAAGAGACGAGTATCTTCTCGAGCCTTTCTCTGCAGTTTTCAATACATTCCCGCTCCGCCATACGCATCCTTGTGTTTGATTATCCAGTGTAATAAGAAGAAAAAGTATATTCAAATAATGGTCGCGCGACCCGCGTAGTGATACTCTGCTGTGTGCTGGTCGAAGGAGATTGGATCCCGCTGGCCTGCCCCTGGTAAGTGCTGCATGTCCCTTCTCTTCCTCTCTTCTCCGCCTCGACTTTTGCCACTGCCGCTTCACTTTAATTAACACGTCCACCGTATCGAAGGTTGGTTCTGATACCTTTCAGGACTGAATTATTGTTGGCGTGACCAGCTACGTTACCAAATCCTTAGGAAATGGAATAATAATCCACTGATTCGCCGACCTTGATAAGCATTCGTGACATAGAATTTTGGAATTTTTAATTTCAGTAATCTTAGTTTATCTTTTTATTCATTGGCACATTATTAACAGTATTTAACTTCTGATTGGGTTTGTGAGGTGACTCTTTTTAAAAATGTATTAGGAGATTTTAATAACGAGATAGTATATATATAGATATAATAACCACGGACTACACTAAAAAGAGAGGTCATACCACAGAGAGTGAGATAGAGATACGTAGGTATTTGACTCAAGCTGTTGTTCGAAGTGTGGGCTCCATATTAATCTATAACTTCATGCCATAACTGATGAAATTTTGACGTTGTCATTTGTTTGACGTAAGTTAAGAACACACTGGATATCACTGGTAAAATATTTTTGTGCTGGCAATTAAAATAAAGTCCACAGAATTTTTAAATCTCTTACGTACTATGAGCAGTACAAATGTACGCAGGAGCATATCCTCCTCCTCCTCTATCCTTCCTCCTATGAAGAATAGTTATACAAATATCTATCGAATCGACACACACACGTCAAAAAGCGTATTGTCTCTTTTTAACCAACCAACAGGTGCATTTGAAAGAGAGACATCTAAGACATCTAAATGTTTGTCGATTTTAGTCAGTACAAGTCTGACAGTTCCTCCGGCCCTGCCCGGGGTGGGAGGACTCATCTGATAAAGTACAAGTCAACACTTATTCGACGTCAAAATCATGTCTATGCGTGACCACTGACCAGTCGCCATATTGAGTGCCGCAAGTACTCTGTGGTTTTGTGGTAGCTGTGTTGTCAAACAGTTGCTTGCTGAAGATATTTTTGTTGTTTTATAGAAAAATACGTATAGGTAAAACCGTATTTCGGTGTTCTGAGTTTAGACAATAATAGGAAAATCATGCCTTCGTATTGTAAACACTACGAATGGCAGCTATCTTATATGCCCGATGGTATGCACGCTAATTTCGTAGTTAGTAGGGCAAGTCCATAGGTTTCCAAGTCAGTGATGTAGATAAATATAGGTAACGCCAAATAACTTGCCAAGAGTCGTTCAATGCGCAGAAGTTGATTCTTAGGTGTCAGCGGTTGTCAGCGGGACGCGGGGTATGACGTAGCGCCGCACCGACCGCGCGATTGGTGCGTCAGTAGTTCTCGTTCCATTTGCTCCCGAATACACTTGCGTACACGAAAGTTGTACCCTTTGTTTTTGTTACGAGTTGTTGTTTTAAATTTATTTTTTGTTACCTTGATTACAATACCAGGACCAAATAACGTTTTACGCAGTCTATTAAAACGTAAGAAAGAATAGTTAGACACTATAGTTAAGGAAGGTTGAAATTCCGAATTCGTCACTGTCTTTAGGACATCGGGAAAAAAGAAGAATAAAAGGGGTAGCAGTTTTATTAACTAATTGTGCCGACAAGAGCATATTATTATTTTCAGTGTTTTTTTAAATACATTTTTTTCACTTTTAAATGTATTTATATATTGTATCTATTTAATTTATAATACCAAATTAACGAATGAATTCCTCTTCTTTCTTTAACATTCTACTGAACAGATATGATTAAAAATAAATGATGGCAATAACCATAGAATAATGGCAAGCAGTAAAAGAGACCACTTTTTTCTTCCACTAAGTGCACGATGCGCGAACTTACTCCCACTACGCCAAAACTTTGCCAAGTTATTTAGCGTCATCTATATCTATACCTTCATGGTGATGGGCGATGATCATTGGCGATGATTCATCGCGCCCACAGACTATAAACTTTCGACATTTTAAATTAAACTTATTAAACTTACTATTAAACTATTATATTATATTAACTTATTATTATAATTATTTTAACTTATTATTAAACTTAAAAGGTATCGTCTGCATGGCGCCCACTATATTTAACATTTTGCCTAAACGTTGGAAGGAGCTAAATAGTAAGGCGTTCAAGCATCAACTTAAAATGTTTCTTTTGCAAAAGGCATATTATTGTGTCTCTGAATTTGTAAACGAAAAAGTGTTTTCTTTTAACTGATCGACTGATTTACTGAATCCTTTTACTAACATTGGTATTTTTTTTTGTTGACATAAATACTATTGAATATGAATGTGTATAACTATTTAATATGGAATCTGGACATTAAAACTAAACTAAATTTGACTGTAATACTATATTGACAAGAAGAAGGAATTTTGACCGAGAATGATTTTAAATTTATGTAATTTCTATTTTTTTTTAACTTTGTAAATGCTTATTTTATTTAACCTTTTGATTATTTGTCTACTCTAATCACCTATATGAAAAATTTATACGCCGATACTGACGGCTAAATATGATGGTCTCAAACATAATAATATCTTGCATGCTTTTGTATGTATACCATGTGTACAGTACATATACCTGATGTATAATATAATATGATGCCTGATATCGGCTCGCAGCAAGCGTCCACGTCTTCTCACTCCGGCGGTCGGTCGGGCAGTGCCCCCCCCGCCTACCCGCGTATGCGCTTCTCGAGACGACAGATTTACACCCAACTTTAAATGTCTATACACTACATCCCTCCCTTATCAATGTTTTTTATTTTAAATAACAATAAACATATTTAGTTTAGGAACTGGTCAGGTCAACGTACAATTAAACACATTCTCAATTACCAAGACATAGTATTTTAATGAACACAAGTACAATCTTTTGAGTACATTATTTTACCCTAATAGTAAATTGTAATAATAATTTTATTTTTACAGTTATAATTAAAAAATGAATTAAATAGCACTTACAGAACTTTATACGTCTAATTACTAATCATCAATTATTTTCAATAATGTCCATCATTTTATTCACTCGAGTTACGATTGATTTACATCATCACTATTATCGTCGGGCTGAGCATCACTAGCATTATTCTCATCATCTAGCACCTTCCATTGCCCTTGCACTCGTTTTAGGTGTACGACATTCCGTCTTATTCGTTGACCCGTTTCATCATTCTGAAGAGTAACGTCCCCTTCTTTGTTCGCTTCGACGGTATGTGTTTCCGGTTCATAGTTTAAGCTGAGCTTGTTTTGTTTAGTCATGTTCTTGACGTATACTTTATCTCCAACTTCCAATTCACAGCTAGTAGCTCTCCTCTTTCTATCCGCATATTCCTTCCCTTTTTCCTTTTGTTCCTTATCTCTATCCCTCATTTCAAAATCCTCTGAGAAATGCTTTATGTCCTGAAGCATAGGCAGCTTATCTCGAAATTGTCGTCTAAAGAACAGTTCTGCAGGTGTTTTTCCTGTAACTGTGTGAGGTGTACTATTGTACATCACCATGTACTCACGAAGTGCTCCTTTCCAGTTCTTTTTCTCTACCTGAGAAATCTTGAGACGTTTTAGGATGTCCCTATTCTGGCGCTCCACTTCTCCGTTTTGTTGCGGCCAGTAGGGAATGGTGTTGTAGAGTCGTATGTTCCTCTCTGCACAGAAACTCTTAAATTCTTCGCTGGAAAATTGTTTTCCGTTATCTGCTGTAAGCGAAACCGGATTGCCAAGTCTGCTAAAAATATCTTCAAGCATTCCAATTATTTCAGCGCTTGTTATTGTTCTGCATGTTTTCACCTCTTTATATCTGGTAAAATAATCGACAACTACCAGGATGTAGTCTCCACTAGGTAAAGGGCCCATGAGGTCGATTGCTATGTCAACCCAAGGTTCGGAAGGTAAATCTCTTCTTTTTAAAGGGTTTGGGTCGCTGGGAGCAGAAACCAAGATACATCCTTTACAGGCTTTGCATGTGTTTTCAGCATCTTTGTCGCATTTAGGCCACCATACCTTGGTCCTCAATCTGCCCTTCATCGCGACTATCCCCGGGTGGCCTTCGTGCGCAGCTTCCAGAACTCTTCCGCGTAATTTGGTTGGGATTACAATTTTCGTCCCTTTGAGAAGTATATCGCCATTAAAGCACAATTCATCCCGGAAAAGTTTATAGATTTTAACCATTTCATCCCAGTTTCCATTGTAGAGGCCCTCTCTAACCTTCTGTATCTCTGGATCTCCATAGGAATTTTCAATGATCTCTTGTAATGGGATGGCTACTGGTCGTGCAGATTCGGTAACCGCTTGAACATGGTCTTCAAATAAAGCCGTTGGATTTGTTGACACTTTACAGAGTCTCGACAGTGGATCGGCTATGTTGGTCTTCCCCGGGCTATATTTCACCTTGAAATTGTAGGATTGCAGCCTTAATACCCACCTTTCAATGCGAGCGCATGATTTTGCTTTTGGGCCAAATATTACCTCCAAGGGCTTATGATCCGTTACTAGATCGAATACCTTGCCGTACAGGAACATGTTGAAATGTTCGATTGCCCATACCAGGGCTAAGGCCTCTTTCTCTGTTTGGCAGTAACGACGCTCACAGCTTCTAAGGGTTTTATTATCAAATGCAATTATTCTCGGCCCATTCTTGTTGATTTGCACCAGCACTGCACCCAGACCCACTGAGCTTGCATCTGCAATCACCACTGTCTTATCATGAGGATTGTAGTAACCTAAATTTGGTACCTTCATGAGTGCCGCCTTGAGATGGTTAAATGCATTCTTTTGGGCATCTCCCCAGTCATCTTGAATGTCCGTATTTCTTCCAGTTCTTTTTCGTAGCAGTTGCTTAAGAGGTTCTGTTACCGTTGCTAAGTGGGGGATTCATTTTGCAACGTAATTCACTAAGCCCATAAAACTCTGCAGTTCAGCGATATTTGTCGGGGCTCTGAATCCCTTTATAGCCAAGATATACTTGTCTAGTGGTTTGACTCCCTGTTCTGACAGTTCATGCCCTGGGAAGTGAACTTTCTTCATGCCAAAAATGCATTTGTCTTCTCTCAACATCACGTTATTTTCCTCTAACACTGCCATACCTTTTTTAGCCTTAAGTCGTGTTCTACTACGTCTTTTCCAAACATCAAGATGTCATCTATGACGTTGATAACTCCTTCGCAACCTAGTTTTTTTCTCTACTTTTTCTTCGAGCGGGATGGGAATCCTCCGATACTGCTGAGCAACGGGCTTCACTGAATCGTCAATTGGAATAGTAACTAAGACGTCTTTAAATTATGGAAACGCTTCAGATTCAACTTGGTTTACATCCAAATTGATCCGAAGTACTCCCAATGAGGTTGTCGTCACACGTCCAAGTAGGTCACGCGTACCGTTTTCGTCCACATCTTCTCACTCCGGCGGTCGGTCGGGCAGTGCCCCCCCCCCGCCTACCCGCGTATGTCTCGAGACGACAGATTTACACCCAACTTTAAATGTCTATACACTACACCATGTTTAAACAAATAAAGATATCTCTCTCTCTTAATTCAAAATTAATTTTTGTTTTAATTTTATTGTATATTTCAATCAATCAATCATTTATTTGCACGAATGTAGGTACATTAAAAATACAGGTGGTAAATACAGTCAGAAATGAGCCATGTACATTCTGCCTTGAGACAGGCACGCAAAATTTTATACAATTAGTTATAAACCAGATATAATACAAAAATGTCAAATTTAGTAATAATAATGAATACAATTATAATCTACAAAAATATTGCTGCATGTCAAATTATAATGTCACAGTTAATTAACATTATTAAAATTTAAATTAAATGAATGATTTACATCTATTTAAAATGTCAGACAAAAAGAGTACATTTATGTACTTACAATGCCCTCCAAAAGTTAGTTGAAATAAACTGTAATTCAGTTTAAAGAAGACTGTCCACAAAAATATTTCTCCATTTGACTTAAAAAGCACTCTTTTTATTTCAACTTACTGTCCTTTATAATGCCCCATAAGAGAGAAAGAGAGATCCTTATCGCTTATGCTGCCCAAATGTAAACAATGATTTTGTATACTAAAGTACGATGCCAAAAGTTAGTTGACACATGTTATCATAGCGAAATACACGCCTGTTTCTGCCTCAAAACAAATAGCTTTTGCAGGTTTTATTAGAAGATATTACGAGTGTATAATCAAATATTTATTTCAATATTTACTGTTTATTAAACCAAAAAATTATCGTTACATGGCTTCAAGACGTAGACTCAGTATAGAAGAAAGACAAAAAGTGGTTTGTGAATATGATCGACTTAAAAGCTATAGTCAAGTAGCAAAATTATTTCAAATTAGTGTTGAAGGAGTGAGGAAAATAATAAAAAAAAGTATAGAAACCCGGACATTAGCTGATAGACCTCGATCTGGACGTCCAAGAGTTACTACAACAAAGGAAAATCGACTTATTGTGCGTCTTTGCAAAAAAAATCCTGAAATACTAGTGAAGGAAATTCAAGAACAATTACAAAATGCTGGTTCTATAGTCTCTCAAACTACTATACGAATACGTCTTCATGATGCAAAATTAAGAGGATATGTCGCTCGAAAGAAACCGTTGCTATCCAATGTTCACAAAAAAAGACGACTCGAGTTTGCGTTAAAATATGAAAATAAAACTCTAGATTTTTGGAAAAAAGTTATTTTTAGTGACGAATCAAAGTTCGAAGTGTATGGAAATAATCGACGTAAAACAATTTGGCGATTTAATTCAGATAATCCATATGATAAAAAATATTTGAGACCAACTGTGAAATACGGAGGTGGTCGAGTGATAGTGTGGGGATGTTTTTCGTGGTTCGGTACGGGACAATTACATGTGATTAATAATATAATGACTGCTCCTGTGTACTGCGATATCTTAAGGAATAATTTACTAAATTCTGCTAGAGCTATGGGATTAAATCAGGATTTCATATTCCAACAAGATAATGATCCTAAGCACTCAGCTAAAGTAACTATGCAATATTTAAAAAAAAATAAGATCAAACTGTTAGATTGGCCGTCTATGTCACCGGATCTTAATCCTATAGAGAATTTGTGGGATGAAATAAAACGTAGGATTCCTTCAACTTCAAGGCGCAACGTTGCTATGCTCGAAAATGAGATCTTAAATGTATGGTTGAATATGCCTAAACAAATTTTGCAAAAACTGGTAGAATCGATGCCGCGAAGACTTAGGGCAGTAATCCAGAATAATGGTGGACACACGAAATACTAAAACAATAACAGTTTACTAATTAAAAAGTTTCTTACATAGAACAAAGATTAGAAATACACATATTTCAACTAAGTTTTGGCGGTAAAAATTTGGAGGAATAACTACATTATTTTTTTTATATAAGAAATGAGGTTGATTATAATGGTAATGTTCATGTTATATATTAATTTAAATATTGTTCTTTTAAATACAATACATATGTTTATAAAGAATTAAGTGTATTTATTATATTGGGTTGATTAACTTTTTACCTGAATATTTCAACTAACTTTTGGAGGGGAGTGTATGTCAAAATTAACTTAATTACAATTATGTTAAAAGTAAGTCAAAAATAATACAATTAAATACATTAAATTAGATTCCTTTGATATTTTAGGACGTCAGAATGAATATTTATTTACAAATATTAAATGTGCTTATGTAGGTAATTAAAAAGTTCTGTTCATTAAAAAATCATTCACTGAGTAGTAATATTTTTCTATCAATAAAGCCACAATTTTTTTTTAAGTTTTTAATTGAATCGTTTTTTATAAAATCAGGCAACTTGTTGAATATGGTTTGTCCCATACACATAAAACTTTTCTTTAATAACGCCGTATTGCAGGAATGGATGTGATGACATTATTTACATTTGTACATACTTGATCTAAAATAATAGTGAGAAAAAACTTTTTACCAAAAAATTAAACCGACTCCCAAAAAACACTGCAAAGTGAAAAATAACTTTAATTTCGGAAGTCGGTGCCAAAAACGAAAATACAAAACTAAAGACACCGACTACTTTACTAATTTATTGGTAAAAAGTTTTTATTTCACTCTTTTTAGTTGGTCTATTTTTAATTTACCTAGTTACAAGAGCCTAATTATCAACTACTTATAACCTTTTACAAAATATTGCTTTTCCCAATGCTGGACCGTTAATTGTTGAGGAGTTCTCCTGGTACTTCACCATCAGCTCTACATCACCATATGCATTGTGACGAGCATAAAGTGCGTAACATCCATATTCAAGTAATCGAATCGCAATCCACTCAATACTTATTATTGAGTAGTTTCGGCGGCCATCTGTGGTCTTCATCATCAGTTCCACTTCCTCAAATGGTACTTTTTGAGAGCAACTGCACAAGTTACTATAATAAATACCCAAAACGACATAGGTGTGCCTATAATATTTGAAGAGTTCCCTCGATTTCTCCAGGATCCCATCATCAGATCCTGACGTTTATGAAAATGGGACCAGTATCGAAGTATACCCTTTCAATCAAAAAAAGAATTTTCCAAATCGGTTCAGCCGTCTTCGAGTAATCGATGATCATACATTAAAAAAAAAAAGAAAAAAAAAAATATACGCGTCGAATTGATAACCTCCTCTTTTTGTCGTCGGTTGAAAATAAAATCCAATTTCTAGCGATTCAGAAACTGATTCAGATTTGGAGTGTACTCCTATAAATGCGTTTTATACTAAAACATTCGTTTAACTTTGTTACGTTTGTAATTAAATTAAACCCAAGTACATGTTACATTAGCATCGATAATAGTAAGAAATATCGATAATTTCTATCGACAATATTTGTATACTGACAAACCTAGGAATGTCAGTTTGACATACGTCCCAGAGATCCTTCAAATCCACAGGCCTGAAGTGATTGTCTATAGGAAAAATAGTTATACAAATATGTTGTATTTCTATAACCCAGACTTAACATACTGTCATCTTATTTTTGCTTATGGTTGTTTATATGAGCAAAAAGAGATAACACTAGTTTTCATGATTATCATTCTGGCAACTCTTTTCGTAGTCGTCCTCAAAATACCTATTTGCGGCAAGTTCGCCATTACTGAATCCCGGTCGTGTGGTAGGTGATCTGTCAAACAGCGTTGTTTGTGGATGTATTTTGATAATTTTTGTTGCGAATCAGTGGTTTTATGTGAATTAGGGATGTTCATGTAAAATATCGATATTTTTTTCGATATAATACATCGTAATGTTATATCGATGTTTTGCGATATATCGAAGAAATATATCGATATTTTCGATATTTTGCTAGTAATTTGATTGGTTTTAACTACTATAACTAATATTAAGTATTTAATTAAGTTAATATGTGTAAAAACAGTTACAGAGGAAACAAATCAACTATGTATATTTATAAATCCCGGTACTTTTTCTCTACATGTTGCAAAAACAATTTTTTATTTAATCTTTTAGTTTGCAGTCTCCTTCTCTGCTGAGTTAGAACCTGTGCAGCTTTAGAAAAGTCTCAGGATGATGATGATGATGATTGTGAATAACTGTATTCAGAGGTGATAATCGGTATGTAGGAAGATGCCGCGGTGCAGTATTATTAGTTGCACAAACAAAACAAGGACAAAACCGGCAAATATAACATTACATCGGTACGTACTACATAATTAAAAGATTTTCCATATTATTTGTATAGTTAAACACGTGTGCTTTCTGTAAACGGTATAAGATGAAAAATTCTATCAAAATCCCTATTTACTTTCATATATTTGCAGTTATTTCACTCAAATATCGTAAAAGCAAATTTTGTTTGTTTGAGAATTAGTGTTGTACTTGTAGCAATGGTGATTTACGTGTCGATAAATTTAACACTAATTTTATCTAAGAAAATCAAACTATTGATTGCACAATGTATAAATAAAATGAACATATTACTTTTAGATTGCCTAAGATTGAAGAAAGGCGAAATGCTTGGCTCAAGATAATTGTTGTGGAAAATATAAATACCGCAAGGAAATATGTCTTTGTATATTCACTGCAATTTGAAAATTCATGTTTTAACAGAACTATGAATGTAGTTAAATTACGTGATGAAGCCCTTCCATCACAGACTTTATGGGTAAGAATAGTGCAAATTATTTTATTATCTTTTCAATCCAGTATAGTACATATTATTATAATGTAAGTTCAGTTACTTTGTTTTTAATTTAAAACTACCTTGTTGGTCGAGTGGTTGCAAGCGCGGCTGCTGATCACGAGATCTTGGGTTCGATTCCCGGATCGGGCAAAAAGTGCTATTGGGTGTTTCTGTAAGAAATTTCTCAGTAGTAGCCTGTGGTTTGGAGTGTTACCCAGCTACTGGAAGTCAAATAGGCAATATTTTAATATTATTTATTTAATATATGGCAGTTAATGTTAACATTCATATAATAATGTTCGTATAAAGTATTTATTCAATTGTTTCAAATTTATACAATTTTGAAATGAAGTGCCATTTATTCATGTAGTACCTACATCTGTAGTTCAGAAGTTAATTACTTATATGTATCAACCACATAATTGTTGCAGGCTTTGACCAGAAAAAGTGTTTCGGGGATATTGACTGACAGAGATCAAAATGAGGTTGCAAGTTCAACAATTGGAGACATGCCACTGGAGCACAAAATTATCTTCCCTGCCCCGAGTACTTCCTCTACCCCAGGTGCACTGGTAAGCATTCCAGGATTTTTTATTGCAATAATCGACAATATTTGTATTTTATTAAATCACAAATTAAAAAAATCTCTCTTCAGGCTTACCTACTGAATAAACCATAGTAATTAATGGCCAACATGATAAAAGATTTAAAATTTTTAACACCCAATTTAATGAAATAAAATTTTATGAATCAAATTAAACTTATTTATTTATTAAATTTACTTAAGTAAAACTAAGTTAAATAAATCAACATTTAGAACAGCTGTTTTTCATAAAAAAAGTAGTTACTATATTATTATTAGAGGTATTTGTTCACTCACATGTTTATTATTTTTTAGACTCTTCATTTGCCTGATAATGAAAATAAATCTGGACTCCTTGTTTCGAGACGACTAAAGCACAGGATTTAGTCGTCTCGAAACAAGGAGGACATATATACCGATATGATGTGTTTCGTTACAACACCTAATTCTCAATGCATAGGTATCTCTTAAATATAAATTGATAAGCTTTTAATTTTAAATATATTATTTTTATTTGTTCCAGGCTCACACAATCCAGATTATTAATTTTTTTTAAGAAAAATGTAAATTAGTGCGCCACACAATAATAATCGATGTTACCATCCCACATGACGAGAACCTTGTGAAAGCTGAGAAAGAGAAACATATAAAGTGTCTCGACTTAGTCTATGAGGTTTTTGATATGTGGAATGTGCAATCGACTGTCATTATCGTATTCGGCAATGGGCTGATAGCGAAAAACTTCGTCGACCATCTGTCGAAGCTGGCGTTGCATGGCTGGATAAAGTGCTAGATACAGAAGGCAGTACTCGAAACAGCTCTTATTACGATGAGGTTTTTTTTCTGGAGAGTTAACCACTAGTAGCTTGGATCTCGCTCCCGATACTCGTGAACTGCCATTTTTATAGTTTTAAGTGTTTTTTATATATTTTAGTTTTAGTTTTGTAGAAAATATTAAAAATGTAAATTGTGAGTGCTTTATAAAGAGATAATTTAATCATAATCTTGCGTTTTTTTTATTATTTTCATACTATAATACCACCTAGCAACAATCCGTTCACCTTTACAAGAAAGCCTCGTTGGTCTAGTGGTTGCAAGCTCAACTGCTGAGCATGAGGTTCTGGGTTCGATTCCCAGGTCGGCTGAAGTGTTATTGGGTTTTTTGTGTTAAATAAATTCCCATAAACCGCCCGAAATCTGTAAGACGGTGATGGAAAACATTTTGAGTGAAGCCATTCAGAAGCCTAAGGGCGGGTTTAGTTGTTTTATGATGACAAGGCCGTTACCTAAGCACTCCAGCATTTTTACTACTAAACTGTTGAAAGTTAAAATCTACATACGGTAGAAGGCCAGCAGGGTATGCAAAATAACTAGCCCATTCTTATATCTCGTTGCAGCAAGGTTTAGGTACTTGAGCATAGAATAGATGTATATGTACTCATGGTCATGAGCAATCCGAATAGATAGCTAAGAAATAATCAATGGATACCAACTTAGTTTATTGCATTCCGTGTATTTTGCTTTTTAATTTCCTGCTTGGATGCTCTAACAGCAGATACGATTGTTTGGAAAAAGGCGAGGGGAGGGAGGCTTTTACTCTGC
Source organism: Tholera decimalis (assembly GCA_943138885.2). Taxonomy (NCBI): domain Eukaryota; kingdom Metazoa; phylum Arthropoda; class Insecta; order Lepidoptera; family Noctuidae; genus Tholera; species Tholera decimalis. The sequence continues at coordinate 52,624,519 of OW964548.2, read as the reverse complement.
ACTGGGATATCTTTTTTTTGTTATCGGGGGGGGACCTTCAACAGGCACCTGAACCTTTGGGGAAAAGAACAGGGAGTGTGAGATTCGTACCTAACCAAAATCACCCCGGTGATCACCATCAACAAGTGCAGGGCAACAACCAATTTCACAGATAAAATGCGAAAATAAATAAATAAATAAAATAAAAATAAATGTTGACAGCTAATCGATTATGCCATAAGCATAGTATGTATATAGGATTTACAGCTGCACGTAAAGAGAATAGAACCGATGTGACCCGCCAACATATTGATGTTTTTTCGAAATCGTGGGGCACGATGAAATTGATATTTATGGGGAGAGGACTCACAGACGAAGAAAAAATGTCCAGTAACATGGTACGCCGAAGCGTAAAAGTGTGTTTGTATGAAACAAACCACGATTTCGAAAAAAAGCCCAGCTTTCATCGAAAAGTTCGAATCCTTTTAAAATACGTAATCCAAAAAGACGCTGAAAGTTACAATTTTATTACTCAATCTTAAGAGAAATCAGTAAACGTCGTCGTCCGTCGTCGACGTAGGTGGTAAGTAGATATTTTAAATATATCGATAAAATTCTTTTGATTCTTGAGTAGCGTCACTAGTTCAATCCGCCATTTTGAAATACCAGTTATTGTAGGTATGGCACTGGCACGTTTATTTTGTAGGTATATCGAACCATAGAGTTTTTTTAGTCATTGTTCAAATCAATGACCTTCAATATTCTATACTCTGACTAAGGAAAAAAAGAGGACATGGCATAAACATTCTATACGAACAGTAGTTATAGGAATATGATGCATTTCGACGGCATAGTTACTGATATATCGACATCTCTTTTTAACTTGTGAGAGTAATCATATGTAAAAAAGGACAACATTAGTTTTATCATTGCCAAAAATGGCAACATAACTTTGGTGATGTCACAAAATACCTAACTGTGGCCGGCCGCCATGTTTTGTCACAGCCAACAACAAGTACATCAGTTGTCATCGCGACTTGCTTGTTTCAGTATTTTTAAGAAAATTTGGTGATAATAGGCGAAAATTGTGCTTGTTTATAGTGTAAGAACTTGCATAATACTGCATTTATCATGGGTAGGTGCAGTGTGTTAGGCTGCCGCATGAAAAGCAACAAAAACATCCCAATAAAACGTTGCACAGGTAAGTAACCGAATTCATTCAAAATATCTTGTTTTTTTCTATTATTTTGAAAGATTTTGCTATTTTTGGGAAAGTTTATAAAGATACACTTGCTTTTATGTAATTATTTACTGTTTTACTGTTGATATTATGTGATTTTTAAGCAAATCATTTGTTAGTAAACAGAGAGTTAGAGTTACGGTTCGGAATTTTCAATTGATCGATAAAACATATCGACAGGTGAATATTATTTAACTCGATTTCTTTTTATGATTTTAGATTGCCAACATGTAAAGAAAGAAAAGAACAGTGGCTGTATATACTTGGGATTGAAAATTTGAATACTAAAACCAAGCATATTTTTATTTGTTCCCTGCATTTTGAAGATAAATGTTTTAACCGAACTTTAAATATAACAAGACTGCGCGATGATGCTTTGCCTTCAAGTGAATTATTGGTAAGTTTTGAAAATAGACAAGTTTATTGTGTTTACCTACTTACTGACAAGTAACCAATCCAAACCAGTTGATGGAGAGAGAGGAGGGACGATAAGCATGTCAGCAACAGCAGTTCTATATTGCTGAAATACTGGTATAAAGTTTCAGGTTTAAATACACATCAGTCAGAATAAATAGATAACTTTTTTTTCTGAAAATTATATAACATCCTTAAAATTCTCGTACAGACTGAATCAAAACCTAATATAAGTTATATGATTTTAATTATCCACCTCCTCACACAGATTAAGACACATATACCTGCACTATTTTTACTCCTGATATAGTCATAGCAAAAGGAGATGGATAATGATTAATTTTTGAAAATGATACATACATATATCAGGTATAAAATGTTGTGTCTATGTTAAAATGCAAGCTAAACAAATGTGAGCGTGAGTTAGTGATTAAATTCGCAATGTAAATATTATTAAACATTTATGGTTATTCTTTGTATAGTTACCAGCACAATTTGACGAGTGTGAGGAACAACGATCTGTTCCTCGCAGGGTGTTGGAAGAGAAACCTGTTTGCAGCACTTCTAACAATGCAGATGTAAGTGTAATATTTCATAATAATTATGTTCCTTATGGTAATTACCATGCTATCTTGACTTTTAAATACAAACTCACTCAATATAAAAAATTGTTATTATTTCTTTACAGTTACCAGCCCAATTTAATGAATGTGAGGCACAACATTTTTTTCTCACAAAGCACTGGAAGAGGAGCCTGTCTGCAGCACTTCTAGCTATGCAGATGTAAGTGTTCTATTCTATAATATGTTACTGTATGTACTGTGGGCAGCGTAACTGGTAATTTCAAATTAATTTACGGCAAAAACTTAACGAAGTTGCAGAAAACTAGAAGTTAATGCGTTTTTTTTTGTTTCAGGATAAAGCGCTTGAAATTATTCAAAAATTAAAATCAAAATGTGAATATCGGAAGAAAAAAATTAAAACATTAAATGAAAAAGTGAGAAGACAGAGTAAGAAAATTCAGACTATAATGACATCTGTGCCAAATTTCATAAAAATCCGTTCAGCCGTGATTGAGTAACAAACATCCATCCATACAAACAAACTTTCGCACTTATAATAATATTAATAAGTAAGGATTGTGTGGTTTGTATATTTTTTTGTTTTTTGTTTGTTCAACATGCTCATGTTTTATTAATGTGTATATTTGTATAAAATTTGCGCAACGTGCTCTTATTAGATTATTGTGTATACATATTTGTATTTTAGAACTTAAGTATGACTGGGATAAACGGCTTTTATAGTTTTCAATAAATCTGTGTAAAATGATAATTTTTGTTTTATTATGAATGATCGAGCCATGTAGTAGTACTTAAATTAAAAAAAATAATGTTAAGTTATATTATTAGTTAATAAAAATAAGTATAGTCTGACAAACGATGAAAACAAACTGTATTTTGTATTTATTTATTCTTTTCATTGGTAATTATAGAGGTTAGGTACAGGTACTGCAGTCGTGGTATGCTAATCAGTAATAGTGATACTCTAATAAGGCTCCTACACATATGCCCCGGCACAAGTCGCAGAAACTAGAAGTCCGCACGAAACTCAATCTTAATTCCAAGCGCTAAGTAACCCTGAGCCGCGCGCGGCATCCTCCCCAGCCGGCGGCACTGTGTGTAGGAGGTTTTTTACTCGCACCCACTATGTTGAGCGTGGTCGCCACAGTTGTTCTGGCCACAATTTCGGTCGCATACTACGCTCACAGGAAAAAGCGAGCAATGAACACAGCGATCACAAGGCTACAGTTTTTTATTCGTGATCGCCGCGGTGGCAACTGGGAATAAATGGGATAGACATACCACACCATAGTAAAATTTGTTTTATTATGAACATACCTGTACAAGTACAGAATACAGGTAGTTAATTTAATTGCAGTAGCATCTATTCAGTATCCACGTGCCCTGCCTGCCATGTAAAGTGACACTCTTCGAGCGTGTGCGTTTTTATAGCTCACATTAACACGTAAATAAAACTGAAGAAAGCTAAAAAAAACGTGTGCATCTGGATTGGGGGCCTATTTTTTTAATCCTTGCGAAACGAAATAAGACTTACAGGGAAATTAGTTAAAAATAGTAAAAACTTAAAGCAAAGGGCCATGAATTTCTTAAACGTTAAACTCATTTTCGACAATTTTGAATTCTGTAAGCACCGTGCAATTCAACTATCGATGTTATAATGCGCGCAGCTCTACGGCAAGCCGCCATCTTTGTGCCAGACTCACAATAGGTATGCACGCTTTTTTCGTAGGTATTTCATGTCTATTCTTTTTTCCTTAGTCTGAGATTCTATACTCTAAGCTTCAAATGCGATTAAGTCAAGTCAGTAGTAGAATCGATTAGTGAATAATCGACTAATGATGTATTCTATAGTCTTTATAGCATTCAACTATTGAGTGATAGTAAATATTACATCTGTGTATTTTCCATAGATAATAAGAAAATAGGTATTTTCCGTTGAAAACAGCGCTTGGAAAGCGGCACAACGAGGTAGCCCACAGAGTACATTCATATAGGTAGCCACACTGAGGTGGGTTGTAACTGGTCAAACTCGATACCTGTTACCACTGTTACGATTACATAAAAATAACAGTTCCAAATATCTGTTAATAAATAACAGGCTGTTATTTTTATACGGACGATAAATACGTATTTAAATCTCAATTGAAAATCTTCTTTGTTTATTCCTCTTCAAAGTCGAAAATCGTATAGAAAATAGGTATAGAAGAATATTTATTTATATTTTTGTCGCCCAGTTACTGCTAAAATACTAGAAAAGTGATGTCACTGTCTAATTTGAATAAATGAATTTTTATTTTTGTCACCTCAACCCTAACATCATTTAAAAGAAAATTAAAAATGTAAATTAAATTTAAATTAGTCACAGAGGCTTTAAAAGATAATTTTGCTTTGCATATTTTGCAAGTCGCGTAGTGACCACCTTAGGGATGTGACATTGTACATAAATAATCGATTTTTAATTAATCGAGTATTTATTTGGCATGAAAAATCGATTAATAAATAATCGATTTTTCTTAAGAAAATAATCGATTTTGATATATTAATCGATTTTTCCTAATTTATCAATTAATTTCAAAATAAACGCCATAAATATTAAATCAATATATTTATTAATTTAAAAAATAAAAAAAACACAGAAATAGTAAGTTTTCAAGTCGACGCGTATATTGTTTCTTTATGTATGATCAATTGATCACCGATTACTCGAAAACGGCTCAACCGATTTGAAAAATTCTTTTTGTGTTTGAAAGCGTATATATACTTCAAAGTTGGTCGAATTGTCACCAAGTCAGGATCTGATGATTGGATTTTGGAGAAATCAAAGGAACTCTTCAAATATTATAGGCACACCTGATTTGAGTATTTTTTATATGTAGTAACTTGTGTAGTTGCATTCGAAAAGTACTGAAACTACTCAATATATAAGTAGGAATAATAAGTATTTCATGCGTTCCGTTTCGATTACTTGAATATGGTTATTAGGCACAATATGCTCATCACAATGCATATGGTGAAGTGAGCTAATGATGAAGTACCAAAAGAACTCCTCAACAATTAACGGCCCAGCATTGGGAAAAGCAATATTTTGTAAAAGGTTATAAGTAGTTGACATTTAGACTTTTGTAACGAGGTAAATTATAAATCGACCAACCAAAAAGAGTGAAAAAACTAGCGACTACCGCAATTAAAGTTATTTTTCATTTTGCAGTGTTTTTTGGAAGTTGGTTTAATTTTTTTGGTAAAAAGTTTTATTTATATAATCTACACAAATTAAAGTTTTATAACAATCAAATTATAAAAAGTTTCAATTAAAGTTTTTTCACACAAAATCAACAAAATTTAATTATACAAATAAAAAAAAAAACAAGAAATCCGTACGTAACGAGTTCAGGAATAACAACTTAGGTAAGCGTTTGGATAATATTCGGCTACTGGTCTTTGTATATGGCGCCAGCTTTCGAGAACAATCTCTCTCCAGCAGAGAAAGCAGCAGGCCGAAGCAGCCGAAAAAACGAGACTTTTAATAACACTAAACACTTTTTGTCCCGAAAAACTTTCGAAATTGTCATTTGAACAATGAAGTTTCACCAACGAATTAGGAATGAGATATTTATGTCGATAAAATAATACAATTCGTTAACTAACTCCATCTAGTGAATGTTAAACTAAATGAATCAACTAAACTGTTTCACAGAAGGAATGCCATCATAGATGTACAGATAGCGTTAATGCAGTATTATGGAGATAGTATTCTTTGGTAGTTCGTGTTCCGGGCTCCGGGCCAGAAGACCAAACTTAATGTTGGGGGTTGCAGACGAAAAATCGGTAATAATTGATTGAATGATTATAAAAAAATTGATTATTAATCGATTATTCATAAAATAAAATCACTTATAAAAATCGATTTTTCTTTTGATAAAAATCGATTTTTAATCGATTATTTCCATAATCGATTATTTTTTCACATCCCTAGACCACCTATATCTACAAAATGGTCCCACACAACACTCACTTTTCTATTTATATTGGACATTGTTGTGAAAAATCAACCTAAATACAAAAAAATACTTATTCGCTACAACCTACACTAAGTACCTATCTAAATTATGAAAAGAATAAACTAAACTAAAAAACTACGCTTATTTTAAATACAAAAATATACCTTTTTACAACCTACACTAAGTACCTACCAAACTATAAAACGAACCTAAACTAAAAACAACTAAAAAACTAAACTTATACATAAACCAAATATGAAATGAACACTAAACACTAGTAAGCTGCAAACAAAAACTAAGATACAGAGAAATCTTTACGAAAATGATCACAGAACAACTTGAATTCACTGACCACCTGTACTGCTCACCCATAGAGTACTACAGGGTCTTTTCACTTAGTACATTCGTAACTTCTACGGACAAAAAGACTCGGGCAATACTTTCATCTTTCCTCAACAGATGGCGCATGTATAGCCAACTTACTCCTATAGAATTTTACAAAAATTCATAACAATGTTTTTTATTAATTATGTTTAAGCATTGAAGCTTATCTTTTAAATTATATAAAAAAGAATATAAAATAAAATAAAGAAAAACATTATCAATTATACTTTATAGCAACACTGTAAGAAATTAGTGTCAAATCCGTTTCTTTTCAAGCATTTTTTAAACAATTCCAACCTGTTTATTTCTTGGTTTATTTGCATTATTTCTGTTTGGTTGTTTTATTTTATTTACATAAATCTAAGTTTTACTAACATAACCTAAGTCGTTACTTTGCCAATTTAAATACAAATTAAATATTAGCACTAATCTATGTATGAACCTAGAGATAAAATGGAAGGTCACTGGCGGCTAATACGGCTAGGGATACGATATCGAAACGAAAGTATCGATACTGTAATCGATACAAGTATTGTATCAAAAGCATCTATACCAATATAAGTATCGCAACAAAAGTATCGATACCATAAGGTATCGACTCTTTTTGCGAACTTTTATTAATAATGATTTTAAATAAATCGCTGGACAGCAAGCTGGAACGTACAATCTTTAGCTAGAATATAGAGTCTTAATCATCATCATATCAGCCAAGGGACATCCATTGTTGAACAAAGGTCTCCAGCAGGGTCAAGTAACAACAAAGGTCAGCCCAGAGCCGGATTAACCCTGTCAGAGGCCCTAAGGCAATGGCATTCTCGGGGCCCCTTTTCTTACTTTGACAGACCAAATCGTGTGTGAACTGAGGAAACGCACATTAAGGGTTGTGGTTTTAATATATATTTGTTTACATATTCCCAGATTTGTTCTAAAATTGTTTTAATTCTACTACTAAATCTAACGATTAGTATTTTGTGAGATAACCCTAAGTTCACACGCACATCAAATTCTCGTTCGAAGAAACATGTTTTCTTGGTGCGTGCACTGGGCCTGGGCCCCTAGTTGATGCGGGGCCCCTAGGCCTACTCTGCCTAATGGTTAATCCGGCCCTGGGTCAGCCACAACCAATAGAATACAACAAACATAAATCTTAATATCATTAATCTGCTAGTTACTTTTTGATATGGATTTTTATAGGTTTTATTAGTTTAGATATGTTTGCGCCCGTTTTTATAGTTTTGAAACATATTTTACGAGTAAAACTGTGCTCGTGAATCTTTTGGAAAGACTTTCAAACATCAATTCTAATCGGGGGTACCATTTTTCACAAAAACCAAACACGGAATACTGCAAGAACTTACGTGAGCAACAACAGAATAAGAAGAAAGGTTACAAGACTACAATTCTACTTACATAAATTCAGTCTACTAGATACCATTATGATTATTTAATCATTTCTATGTTCCAAAAATCTTGAATATAATTTATTTATTTTTAATGCCTACTATAGTGAGATAAATTATCATGATGAAGATACACAATCAGTCAAAAACTTTCCAAAAACAAATAATCGCGCAATGTGGCCACACTATTACAATTTTGGTTATGATGAGACTTCCCCAGTACTAGCTGATAGATACTACTTGATAGTGGTTTGCTGAAGGGTATCGATTACATGAGAAAGTATCGATTCATGGTGTAGTATCGAAAGCAAAGTAATCGATTACAAAAATACTCAATATCGAAACGAAAGTATCGATACCAATGAGTAATCGATTCTTTTTTCCGATCCCTAAATACGGCCATGTTCGTTTTTTTACTGTCATTGTCATTGGAAATTTGTCAATACTATCGTATTTTCCCGACCTTTGTTATGCGTTTTGAATTTTATATCTTACGACCTAGCTTTGTTTTATGGACTTTCGTGACTGTGTTTTATTCTGTTTACCTGTGCTCTATCCTGGACTTCGACGATCGTACCTTGTTTGTTTGGATCCCGGCATTAGTTTTTGGATTTCGAATTTTTACAGTGACGTCAATATAATATTCAAAAAGATGGTCTGTACGGTCTAAATAAAATAAAAAGGTGTGTGTTTTGTGTTTTATTCAACGAAACCATCTAAAACAACTTACAAAAAAAATAATGTGAAATGAAACCCTGTAGACATGCATGCACACATACAATGATACAACACAGATGACAACACGCACACATGCACAGAATAGATGTAACTTTGTCGTTAGTCACCAGATGGCGCGACAAGGTAAGCTAGGCTGATGACTCTATACCCTTTATATAATGTACTCTGTGGAGTACTATAATACTACGGATATAGAGAGCCCACTCTCGGGAAATCTGTCAGTCCAAATTTGAAGCGCCATCTCTATTTCTTAACCCTGAACTAATGATATATATACACGTATAGCTACATGCATATATATACACGTATAGCTACATACATATATATACACGTATAGCTACATACATATATATTCACGTATAGCTACATACATATCTATAGTCAGTATAGATTGAGCCTTATCCAGTACCCAACAATTTTGTTCTAACTTTCTTGTGAAACTTTTATAATTACTAACATTTTGGCAATTGAATATTCACAAGATAGTTCAAACAAAATTGTTCGGCACTGGTAAATAAATACAGGGTTAATTTAAAAATTGGATTTTTATTAAAACAACTGTATGTAATGAAATTAAATTTTCTTTATTTTCTATTTTTGCATATACACGAATAATTTAGCTGGTTTAGACACATGTTCTACTACTCGCTTAAACGCAATATTTTGTGATAGCTTCTCTGCATTAGCCAGTCGATCCTTGTACAATTCTGTGCCTCCAGTGAAAACTGATACAACTTCAAAATGACAACTTTTCAGTTGAGCAATTTAAAGTTTTATTTATTTTCTATTGCATATAAAAAGACTATTATCAATAATTTTACAGGAAACTTAATGTTAAATACAAGTTGCATCGTTTTTTATTATTACAGGATTTTGTAACATTTCATTAGAAAATCAAGAAAATATTATGGAAAAACTGTCAACTACATCAAAACATTTAAAAACAACAGATAATTGCATTCCTTATTTAAAAAGTTAAAAATATTACCTCTACCGGTTTTATACATCCTAGAAATTGCATTATTTGTAAAAATGAATCCACATTTATTCAAGAAACTATGTACAGTAAAGAAAACACCCATGCGTGCTCAGTATACTAATGATTTATGCCTTGTGAAATGTAAAACTTCTCTTATGAGGAAAAGCTTCTTTGGTATTGCACCGCAAATATATAATAAAATACCCGATGAAATAAAATGTATGCCAGTGCAGAAGTTTAAAAAACGCTTAATCGGTTACTACTAGAAAAATGTTATTACACTCTAGGTGAATTTCTTAATGACAAATCTCTGTAACTTTACAATATTGACATTTTTACCTATACTTGACATTTTTAATATATCTTTTTTTTACGTATTTTATTTTTAATATTAATGTTCTAAATTGACTATACGTTTTGACATGAAATGAAATTTATTATCAATTTTAAAATTTTACTTGCTTGCATAGAAATATTGTGACGAATTTATATTTTAATTTAATAGTATAATAATACTTTTTTCATAATAATTTGTATGTCAATAGACAAAACATAGCGCAATACCTAATTTTTTAAGATCTTGTATATAATTATCACATATGTTTACGAATAAATGATTCTGATTCTGATCAAAGTGCACCAATAATATGGCTGTGTAAACTAATGTATATTAAGTTATATCAACTTACACCACACATCCAGTTCTCGTGAAGACTGCTATCATAAGCTATGTTTTAGTATTAATATTATTTTAGTATTATTAGTATTAGTTTACACTACATTTAGGATGCCAGAAAAATGTTGTTGAACAAATCTAATATAACTTTTTGTCAGAAATCAGTTTAAAGTTTACCTAATTTAATATTTATTGAGAAATATCACTTATCACGATATTATTTTTTATGTATAATGCTATAACTAAAGTTATATATTTAACATTTTCATTTAAAGTGATATTTGTAACTAATTTTATTTTAAACTCTCTATTTATAAAATAAAACGCACATATTTATGATAAAAATAACTTAAATTAAAAAAAAATCATTTATAATGCTTCTCTTCTTAATTAGCATTACAGTATTCAGTGAATGACATTACAGTGTTCAGGAAATGAAATGTTATACATTTACAAGTACCACTTTTAAATATTACTGAAATAGCATTTAACTAAAGACCAGTCTCAAACGACGTCTTTTTAAAATAAGGCCCACGACTTTTTTAAAATAATTTTAGAAATTAAATGACATCACGCTTTAATATCACAATACCTACCCATATTGTGATATGTTTAATATCACAATACCTACTGGTATTGTGATATTAAAACGTTAATTTTGATATAGGGACCTACCTACTGGTAGGTCCCTATATCAAAATTTATCAAAATTTGTAAACGTTTTTAAAACTAATGAATGTTGAGCAAGATGAGGTAGTCATTCATCATTTTTTATAATGTTACACAATGTTTCCTAATGAAAAACATGTTGAAGTAAATATAATAATAAAAATAAAAATCTATAAAAAGTACTAGGTATACAGATTATTTTCTTCGTCACAGGAATAGAAATCAGGATCAATGTTTCTGATATCAGCCTTAGTCTTCAAGTTCTGATAAAACTCATGATATTAAGTATTATTACATTAACATAATATAGTAATATTGAAAACAGATCATTCTTCTTTTAAATTGAAATAAAAGATGGGCCACTCTATTTAATCAAATGATCTGCTAATACTTCCTTCTTCGTTCTAAGTTAGCAAACCTGATATTTCTTTTAACTCCACCTTTTCTAGAAATGTTAAAATCATAGTTTGTGTTTTGGTATGACAGCATTCCAAAACACAAACCAAACATAAACTCTGGATATTGGTTTGATTCCTCAGAGGATGGTAGGTATAGTACTAAAACTTTATCATTATTTTCTCAACGCACATTATTTTCAGCTATAGAATCAGATTTACTAGATTGCATTCGATGAATCTAGTAAAACTGATTTCAATACACGTTGGAGGCTGAGTCAACTTTTAATAAATCGTGATGTTTTTTTTTATTGATAATATACTTGCGTTTGACCACCATCTCACCTGATGGTAAGTGATGATGTGGTCGAAGATGGAGCACGCTTGCCTAGAAGTAACCTATTCACTCTTGACTTAAAGACTCCCATGTTTTGGGTAGGTAACTTGTTCTGCTTATGGTAGTAGGTCCTAGAGTCACTACTATCAAAATTTCTCATGGTCTCTTGGTAAAATACTACATCATTTTGGGGAATTGAACTGTGTGAAAGAAGCTTGCTATGACACACTACTTCCTCATTATTATCAGCCAGTCACCATAAAAAAATATATACGTTCCGAAAATCGATCAAACAATAAAAATATCTACGTTCTATAAAATAGTAACGATCAAAATCAGATATTAAAAACTATTTAAGTTAGTTTTTTTATCAGATACATTCCTTAAAGTTATTATAATGCATTGTGTAAAATGATTTAACTAGAACGGTAGTTTGGTGTTGATGATATAATAACTTAATAAAACATTATTTACAATAACAACTTATAATTTGTGTAAAATGATACATGTAATACGTATGTTGTGAGCCATAGCTATCCACTACGTAGGCGCGTGCATGCTCTCCATCCAAAAGCTTTTCCACTAGTCACCCCGCGCGGCTCGCATATCCCTCGCGAATGCCACCCCCTATACCCGCGCAACCACCCTAGTTATAAAAAGTATCACTGTACACATTTTTTATGCCGTATTTCGAGTACTATCTACGTGTATAATATTACAACTTCAGTATCATTTTACATAAACATTTTTTTTACTTTTGTCTCTGTATTGACTGATATATCTGCAGTTGTACTAGTAAAATACGAACAATATATTTGTGTAAAACAATTTAACTGAATTTATATCTAATCACATTTATTGAAGGTAAAGTTTATAAACATATTGATGAACATATCTAACTATTTAAATATACTCAACGATTTATGTGGAGTTACATTATTTTACACGTCATTAACTATTAATATATATTTTTTTGGCCTACTTGTATCATACTATCTCTGGAAATATGAGTCGTATTAAAATGTCGATTAAACAGAAATGTAGAGATTTTTTTTCTGATACAAGTAAGTGCATTTAAAAATCTATTTTGATATAACTTGAGTTGAATCAGTTTTCACCGGAGGCACAGAATTGGCCCCTTTTGCGCAAATACTGATTTCCCTTTGCAGATAGTTGACTTTCTTCTGGAATGGTCGTACAGCATTCAATATGCTGTGGAAGGATGTTCCAGAAGTAACTGAAAATGCAGAAACAAACACAATTACCTATATGGTTATTATTATATCGTACAGACACGAAAGTCTTATTATGTTAAAGACAAAGTGAATCGTAACATTTTAGGAAATGTACAGATAAGTGCAGGGTTAAAACATTTTGACACTAGATTGAAAGGAAAGAGACATCTGATACTACGTGTTTTTCGATAAAATATTTTTAGCGGGAACATATAACAAAATAACGGCTATACTTTATTAATTTAAATTTACATTTTATTTTATGTTCTCATGTAAGTGGCTTGTTATGTCTTTTTTGAATTTAGAATTAATGATTTATTTTTTGAATTATTTATTTATTTTAGAATAAATGATTCAAAACTATTTCATCATCATTATCAGCCTTTTAATGTCCCATGTCTGAGATACGGGTCTCCTCTCTGTGAGAGGGAATAGGCTACAATCCACCACGCTGGCTCAGTGTGGGTTGGTAGATGTCGCATGTCTTCGAATTTTTAGTTCTAGATCATGCCAGTTTCCTCACGATGTTTTCCTTCACCATTTTTGAGAGCTGTGGTGATGAAATAAATGACAAAAGGTAATGCGCCTGGCTGGGTTCGAAACCACGACATACAACTCGTAAGTCGAGGCTGTTACCACAGGGCCATCATTGTTTTCGCCATCACTGCTCTCTATTCTTATATTTAAAAAAACAAATTGCAATTTTTTATAGCCAAACCAATGGACAGACCAGCTTGTAGTATTAAGTGTTATAAACTTATGAATTGCAAGCTTACCATTAAAAGCTCTTTTTGTGTGTTTAGGGTTTGCACAGTAGTTATGTTCCACTAAAACATGACGTACAGCATCACTGTTATTCACATCTACATCTCCTGAAAAATATAAAATTGTACATATAAATACATAATAGTTAATACAATTGTTCCAAAAATCACGTCATATATCCATTCATTTGTTACCAAGCAGTTTATGTACAACTAATTAAATTAAATTACAAACCTAATACATCAGTAGAAGGTGAAGGTGGTTGAAAAGCAGTAGGCCGAGCAACAACTGTAGTCTTCAACAGGAGATATCCAGATTCCTCTGAAATATAACAAAATAATACTATAAAATCTATTTAGGTCATCCCGTTCCTACTTTTGCCTTTGCATTCTGGAGCTGTGGTGTAACATAGATAAGTAAGATTATCAAAATTTAATATTTACCTAAACCAACAGTAAGGCAAGCAGCAGGTTGACTATCACTGGTACCAACAGGCTGCTGAACTCTGGATGTGCCTATAATGGAATAAAAATGTGGATTAATGTATGCTGATAATTATTATGAAGAAAGATTTTTCAGTAATGTAAACTCAAAAACAACTGACCCAATTTTATAAATCTGTCACTAACATTAATCTATTTTATCAGAAAGTAAGATAGGCTATAAAACATCACACTACAAGCTACAAATACAGATCAGTAGTGTTCCACAGGAATGCGGATGAAACAGTGGAGCAAAAAGCTAGTACTAAATAAACATAAACAAGGCACCGTTATACAAACAAGAATATAATGAAAATGTAATTTTAATTAATATGGTTTATATGTACCTAATATTTTTATCTACGTAGTTGGAAAGAGTTAAACTTACCGGGCAAATGCATTTAGGCGATTACAGCGATTTTTTTTATCGTCAGTAAAATGCTTATGACATATCCACATCTTCATAAAAAAAGTCCAAGTCAGATAGTCTCAGGCTTTCCACCGACAATACCAACCCAAGTTTTATAACGGTCAGGAAATTTGTTATGCAGTGAGTCTAAAAGAAACAAAATCTATGATTATTTTATTGAAAAACTAACTTTTGCCAGAGGCTTTACCTGCATGGAATTTTAATAATAATAATATATAACATAATATTCCAAACTAAGCAGAGCTTGTGCTATGAGTACTAGACAACTGATAAACATACATATATATTTCTAAATACATACAATTTATAGTTAAATTACACCCAGACAAAGAACAAATGATTGTGCTCATCACACAAACATTTGTCCTGGGTGGGAATCGAACTCACGACCTTGCGCATAGCAGTCAGGGCCACTGACCACTAGACCAACAGGACTGTCGTATTAAAAAAAAAATATTCCACGAGAATTTTATACCAGGATAAAAAGTAGCCTGTATGTTATTCTAGACTATAAAGTATCCCTCTAATAGAGAGGAGGCCTGTGTCCGTGCAGTGGGAATGGAATATGCTGAATTATTATTAATTATTATAAAGTATTCTGGTACACAATTTCACCCAGATCCAATCATGGGTTCTGTAATGATTTAGTAACAAACATCTATACATCCTTCAAAAGTATAACGTTAATGAAATATTAGCGAAAAGTGCGATTTTTTGTGGCTCATGCTGATCCATATATGAGTAGTACATACCTTAAAACTTTGGTACATTACAAAAAAGTATCGCAATAAGAAGTATAATTATAACAGACGACTAACAGACCACAACTAAATGTTTTTTTTTTCCTTTTGAGATATAGGACTTTATAATCGAGTAATATGAAACTTATTTGTTTTAACTTAGTCCCCAAGTTCCATTGTCAAATTAATTATAAAAGTACATAAAAGGAGCAAGGAGGGCGGGTTTGTACTTTTATAGCTTGTAAATTTAAAATAGTATAATAATTTATAAAATACTTACCATTGCCTTCACATCCGAATATGCAACGGAACATTCACTCAGACACAACACAAAATAGCGTCTATATCGCGTAGTAAGTAAACAAAACAAGTTTCTGGATAATTATCTTCGTAACGAAACGGAGGAGTAATTTTAACTCAACGTTTTTATCGAATAAATAATCTCATAATCTAGGATTTACACATAAAATGACGGCGACCATTTTTCATATTTGTGCTGTGTTGTCAGATGTTGAGACAAATAGACATAATGGCAGTGTTGCAATAATATTGCCATTATATATAAAATAGATTTTATTGATAATCATGACAAAATTGTTATATTTAAAGTTGATTATATTGATATTAACCTAAAATGTTAAAATTAAAAATGTTTATAAATGATATTACAGAGACATCTATTGCGACCTAGAGAAAACTATGTAATGGTTTCACGGTTAAGAAATGAAGATGGCGCTGTTTCGTTTGTCGTTGAACCTTATGTAGGAGAGTGTCCTCCCCCTGTGCTCACCACTTTCGTTCTAACCATAGATGATAAATGAAAGAAAGAAGAAAAATTAAAAATTCAAATTTTCGAATTTTTAAAAATATCAACAAACAAATCAGCCAAAGAAACTTTCAATGGAATGTCATCTTTATTTATAATTAGATAAAGTCGTAAATACATGAAAAAATTTGCAACCAATCCCATCAAATGTCAAACCAAAGACAATAAGAAGTCCTGAGACAATCAATAAAATTGTTTTTGGTTGCCTCGCAAATAAAAAAAATATTATTAAATAAATAATACTATTTCTATCAAAACATACCAACTATGAATTACTCTCAATATACTTAATTAATACTGACTGGTTGGTCAAAAAAATCATGAATCCCTGGAAAGTTTTATTAATTCCGTTAAACCAAAGATAATCAATTACATACTATTAAAGATAGATACGATTATATGATCAACATTTCACTTATTTAAAGCTATTTCAATTCAATTCTTTATTGCGATCGCGTTGCGTTTTCGTTGGCAGGCTTAAAACTATTTACTATAATATGGACCCATTTTTTTAAACTGAATCTCAAATTGCCATGAAGAAAATAAATTATAAGTTTTTTTACAATGGTCACTGGTCAGTAACAGGCCATATACGGCTAAATTTAGGAGTCACGTTTACGTAACTTATTGTTCTTGTAAGACCACCAACTATATTTTAGGGGTAATAAATACTAGCTGCTTCTCTTTTTAGCGTAGTTAAGCCGCCTTAGTAAGAGTGAGAAGTAAAAATATAAATAATAGGTGTGTCTCTTTTTAGCATATGTCATTCTGTAATGAAGAAAAGAGACACACCTATTATTTATTTTCAAGGTACACTTAATTACAGTCGTCAATACGGCTAAATTTAGGAGTCACTTTTTCGTAACTTAATGTTCTTGTAAGACCACCAACTATATTTTAGGGTTAATAAATACTAGCTGCTTCTCTTTTTAGCGTAGTTTAACCGCTTTAGTAAGAGTGAGAAGTAAAAATATGTAGAAATAAATAATAGGTGTGTCTCTTTTTAGCAAATGTCATTCTGTAATAAGGAAAAGAGACACAACTATTATTTTAAATAATAGGTGTGTCTCTTTTTAGCAAATATCATTCTGTAATGAAGAAAAGAGACACACCTATTATTTATTTTCAAGGTATACTTAATAACAGTTGTCAGTCAGTAACAACTAACAGCCGTGATAACAGACAACAGTGTTTGACTGTTCTTAACACATAACAGCCTGTTATTAAAGTAACAGATAAAATAAGTTGTTGGGAACAATTGTTATTTGTTATTTGTAAATATCTGTTAGTTCTATCTGTTACGATAAATACGCCTCACTCCTAAGCCACAGTTTATATATATTAGTCTATGGAGGTAGCGCGAAATTTCTCAAAATCGCTTAGCGCCGCCAATCGGGTGCATGTGTGTGAGGAAGGTTATGCGCTAGCGGCGTCCGTTGCCAATTTTTTTTGTGCCATCGTAAATTATATGAGTTAATACAGTTATTCGAGGCGTTTGTAACGAGTATTTAAAAAAATAAATAAATCTTTTTAGTTAGGTTAGTTATGTCTAGGACTGGCTAAAACTGCAGCTGTCGTTCTATCATTTTAAAAATTTAAGTCATCTAATAAAACTGCAACTATGAATGACGAGAAAGTGAAGATGCGTAAGCAGCTTGGGCTGCTTGAAGGGGTAGCTATTATTTTGGGGATCATATTCGGTAGTGGTATTTTTATATCGCCCAAGGAGGTTTTAGAAAAAACTGGGTCAGTATGGGGCGCTCTCTCAGTGTGGGCTGCCTGTGGAGGCCTAGCGACGCTTGGGGCTATGTCCTATGCAGAACTAGGTAAGTCAAAAGTACCCGTTCATTTATACTTAGTAAAATACCCTGCATATTTTCCTTAGTACATCGGAATCACTTGCGTCAGATTTGTTTCTATTTATCATTCTTTGCGTACGTCTCCTTGTCACTTTTCACATAGCAGAGCTGGACACTTTATTTAAATTAATTTATTTCATAGGACAAAGATGGAAAATTTGGTAAATAAAAGTAATACCCATCTGATCTTAACACGTTAACTGTCCCCATACATAATTTTTCGATAACCCCAAATGTCCAAATCATTTTTTGTAATATTCTGTCTCAAATCAATACAAAATAACTAGTTTTCGATAAATATACCTAATTAATAACAAATCACTCGGTTTATCACACTTTTTATCCATGTACCGTATTCGGTACACGGACTTGTCGAGTTGAAGCAGCGTGTACACTTAGCGTGTACCGTGGACTTGCGAACGGCTAATTATTTTTTAATTAAATATCTCTGTTTAATTATTTTTTAAGTACACTGGTAGGATCTAATAGATATAATAGATCTAACATATTGGCAAAGTAAGGGGCATATCTGTACGAAGACGATGTGTTGGGTGTTATAAAAAACTTATTGATCAGGGAAGTCTTCCAAAGAATGCAAGAGCTAAAGCTAAAAGAGTGACAACGCACTGTAATAAATGTAAAAAGACTCAATGTTATTTTGAAGTTCCTTTGCATAAATAATGCCTTTTTACTAATAAACAGTTGTTTTTTTTCCACTACCCACATTTAGAAAAAAATATATCATGTTTTCCATTTTTTCTATTCATTAGTGTCCTCTTGACAAGTCCTGATAAATAGAGCAACATAACACACAAGTCCATGAAGTTAGAGCGCATAGAAAGAGACAGGGGCGAGTGTACCATTTACGGTACACAGACGTGATGGACCCACGCGGCGTGTACTGTATTCGGTACATTGGACAGCTAACGTGTTAAAACATTTACACAATCTGCCATAATGGAACTAATATTCATTTATTTATTCAGAACACAGTATTTTTAATGTAAACTGGATATCATGAAAGGTTTGGCAGTAACAATAACAAATATATAATAATTTCTGTTTAGTGAATGAAACAAATATACTTCAAGTAACAAACATGTACTTCTACATTATTAATTAAGTTTAATTAATTAAAATAACTAACAGAAAAAAGCTCACTAAGTACTTACTTAAAAATATTTCACTGAAATACTGAGAGTCTCTTTTTTAGTAACAAAAAAGGTTGACTATACCAATTATTTTATATAATTATGTTTTGTATTAACTGTTAGCTTAAAGCATGAATAACTTTTGGCCTTAAACCAAATGGTAGACAAGAGCATTTACCTTATGTAACAACTAATCATTCACATGACTGATGCAGTTAATTTATAAACCAACTTCTGAAAAAGGAAGATATTATCAATGTCACATAGTTTTTGATGTACACCGATTATGCAAAGATGGCTGCACTGATTTGGAAAATTCTTTTTGTTTGTAAGACTATACAGGTGACAGGTGCTCCCATTGACATCAAGTCAGGATCTGATGATGGAATCCTGGAGAAATCGAGGGAACTCCTCAAATATTGTAGGCACACCTATATCGGTTTCTGTATATTTTATAGTAACTTGTGTAGTTAGTTGCTTTCAAACGCACCATTTGGTGAAGTGGATCTGATGATGAAGATCACAGATGGCCACCAGAACTACTCAATAAAAAGTATTTCTTGGTTTCCAATTCAATTACTTTTAAGCGCAATATGCTTGTCACATATGGTGTAGTGGAGCTGATAGTAAAGTACCATGAGAACTCCTCAAAAATTAACGGCCCTGCATTGGGCAAGTATTACAAACCAACTCAGTAAAAACCGATAAATTAAAGTCTTTAACATAAAATAAACAGACTTCAGTCTGGTTTCCTATTTTTGTTTTTTGACACCAACTTCCAAAATTAAAGTAATTTTTTACTTATTTTGGTTGGTTTGAGTCGGTTTTATTGTTTGTTAAAAAGTTTTGGTTTCTGAAGTCAACAAATACGAAACTCAGACAACAGATTTGGATTTGTTTTTGATGGATTGGCCAGAGAAGGCATTGCATAGAGAGGATTGGAAGGATATGAGGAACGCCTTTGGCCAACATTAGGATATAAAAGGCTAACAAATAAAAAATAGTATAAAAAACCATTGAATAAGCATGGACAATAACTCTTTTCTTATTGAGCAAAGAAAAAAATAATATTTCAGATGTTATTGGTGTTAATTTTTTTAAAGTACTGTTAAAAAGTATTTGTTCGGAAAACACATGTGCATGCAAGTTTGACTCACAGATGACCGGTTATCAGTATCATAAAAGTTGATAATAGTTTATTTTAAACGGAAAACTCGTGATTAAAATATCAACATTTTGCAGTCTCATACAAAGTCAAATATTTACAAGGTGTAATGGTAACAGATCGCAATACCTCACACACCCCCAATTAGAAAATAATAAGTGTAAAACAACATCCCTAACTAAATAAATTGAAACCAAACCTAGACATATTTTTTAAAATGGTTAGCCTTACTAAACGCAAAACATATGTGCATCATACAATATTATGCAGACGCAGTATACTCATGCAATGTTAGCGGCCGATACGCACACGAGCGCATTATCTTGAATTAAGGATTGTATTAGTTTGTCATGATACTGTGTTTCCATTTTAACTTAAATGAAAGATTTTTCCGTCAAAATATAACACCTATTTTTTATGACGGAAATCGATTCAGAAGCCGATTCTGAACCAACTACCTACCTACTTTCAGGAATTGTGTTTATTCTGTTACATGTTGTGTATGAATATTATAAACTAGAAGTTTCTTTGTTTGAACGCTCTTAGCACGAAAGCACTAGCTTGAAGCTTGAGAAAGGTTATAGACTACTTTTTACTTGGCTAAAAAGAAGGAAGTAATGTTTTTATTGTGATAAATAAATTTCACGGGAGCAAAGCCCCGTGCTGCTAGTAGCATATAAAGTGTAAGTGAGCATGATTAATAGCTCAATGCAGATTTCAGAATTATACTTTCTTCTACCAGTGGTTTGCCCCACAAATTATTCGCAAATTATAAATCGGGAAATATTATCTTCTATCTACCTATATGCATAAAAATCAATTGCTTAGTCTTGCTCAAACTCGAGAATGGTTGGACCAATTTTAAAATATTTGTGGTTTAAGTCCAGGGGAAAAGTGGGAAAATATGGAATATAAAAAATATGACAATATGAAGTTCACTGGAGCAAGAGAGCCTTGTGGTTAAATAGTAACAGCCGGGTTGGTTTTCAAGGTTAAAATTAAGCAAAAATTAAGTGATTTTCGCCTTCAAACTTAAAAGTTTGGCAAGTAAAAGAGAGAAATCAAACAAAAGAAAGACTACTGTATAAAATTAAATAAAAAAAGATAAACAACAGATTTTGTATTTTGTAAACAGGTACAACTTTGGCACAAAGCGGTGGTGATTACCACTACATCCACGAAGCTTATGGACCATTACCAGCTTTCCTCTACCTATGGGATGCCAACTTAGTATTTGTGTAAGTAGTATTATATTAAGTAACATAAAAAATATGCTATTGTAAAATTGCCAACTTGAGAATGTCGTCCAATTTGCTGAATGCAGCCTACCCTAACTAGGTATAAACTTCTTGATATCTCTATGGGTTGACCTTCTTTTCTGCGGGAAAGAATAGAACCAAGATATACTTACCGGTTTTCTGTTCAACCTTGCATTCCCAGATGATTCATTGACAGATGGGTGTAAATACCTGTAAACTTTTGCCACTATCTTTGTTATAGTCATATGCATCTTAATTCCTACTTTGGAAGAAACATTATTTGGGTTTAGATACTATTTATAATTAATTTATAATTATGTTTCATGCGATTGTGTATCAACAATAAAAATGCATTGCTTTGCAAACAGCAAATATAATATTCCACAATAATAATATAATATTCCACAACTTTTCACACAACGCCATCTAGTCCCAAACTAAGCAGAGCTTGTGATATGGATACTAGACAACTGATAAACATACATATATATTTCTAAATACATACATATTATAGATAAATTACACCCAGACAAAGAACAAATGACCGTGCTCATCACACAAACATTTGTCCTAGGTGGGAATCGAACCCACGACCTTGCGCATAGCAGTCAGGACCACTGACCACTATACCAACGGGCCTGAAATGTAATGTAATGTAAATATAAAAGTAGCAATTAAATGCAATGGTTCTATTTATAAATCCTTATGATATATATGGATATATGGAATTGATTTTTATCGAAGGAATAAAGTCCGATATACACTTCTCATCAGAAAAATCGAAACACCTTGCAAGTTTATGTTTTGTAAGGATTATCAGAAAAATGTGTATATTTAGGAATATACACTTCTCATCAGAAAAATCGAAACGTCTTGCAAGTTTGTTTTGTAAGGATTATCAGAAAAATGTGTCAATAATATGAGGTTTTCAAATCCTAATGTTAAGGTTTTAAATTCAAATTAAATTTTCATAGGTTTCGTATTTTGTTTAAAAAGTCATTTTTACCCTGTATGGAGTATAAAGGAATATGATATAACAACACACGTAAATGAAAAAAAAAAGCTAAGAAACATTTATTTAATAATTTGTATTCCCTCCCCGAGCTCTTATTACTGCGTCTGTACGGTTCTTCATCGATCGGATGAGAGTCTCGATCAAATATGGCATTCCATTCCTCTTGGATTGCATTTTGCAGCTGGCTAAGTGTTTCTGGGGCAGTATCTCTTGCACGAATTCGTCTCTTTAATTCATCCCATAGATGTTCGATCGGATTCATATCCGGGCTTCTTGCTGGCCATTCCATAATGGAGATACCGACTTCGGTAACATAATCTCGTACGACGCCCGCGGTGTGAGCCCTAGCATTGTCGTGCATGAATATGAAACCGTTGCCAATAAAATGTGACGTCAATATCATGTGAGGCTCAAGACACTGTTCAATGTACCGATGAGTGTTTAGTGCAGGCAGACGTGGCCCAGACACAAAGACAAGCTCTGTCTTAACGTCGGTGCTGATTTGTCCTGAAACCGTCCACGAACCGCCACCATAGCTGACCTTTTCTTCAATGCAGCATTGTGCAAAGCGTTCTCCATCTATTCTGTAGACCTCGACCTTCCTTCCGTCGTTACCATACAGCATAATTTTACACTCATCAGAAAAGAGGACTTTGTTCCACTGGAGGTATGACGAATTTAGGTGCTCACGTGCAAAGTTAAGGCGCGCTCTTCGATGGTCTGCAGTTAAATGCTGGCTTGTGCGGTACCAGTCCACGTTCCTTCAACCTTCTTCTAATTGTAGAGTCACTTACAGCCACCCTACGGACAACATGAAGCTGCTGCTGCAATTGAAAAGTTGCGATAGCGTTTGTAGACTCTATGAACATACGACAGGCTTAGATGCAATCTTTCAGCCACAGCACGCTGACTAAGTCCAGAATCAAGCAATGCCACCACTTGGGCGGCTTCTGCGGGCGAAGAATCCATATGTTTTAGAAAAAAACTTGATGCCACAATGAAATGAATTTTGCTTCCTTTTCACAGACTTCGATCTGACGGAACTTTATTCTATTTTTTATTTTTTTATTTACGTTAAGTATATCTATTTGATAGCAAATACATATGATAATGAAAAAGATTAGTTTTACGAGAGGAAAATATCGTCTCAATCTTACAATATTTACTCTCATTAAGAACCTTCTATGGAATTCAAAGAATATTTGAAATAAATAATAAAATTGACCTAGATTTTCTCGGGTTTCATCTAGCAGCACTTTAGATTAGCGATTCGTCAGTATTTAAATCTGACCGATCTAAACTTTTCATTTTAAAGCTTGCTTGAAAGTAACACGCCACTTCCTCACGTCATAATTGTGGTAGTATAGTACAAGTAACGCAACAAACTGCCTCGTTGGTCGAGAGTCGCAAGCGCGACTGAGAACGAGGACTCGGTTTCCATTCCCGGGTAGGAAAAAAAGTGCAATTGGGTTTTTCTGTAAGGAATTTCCCAGAAGTATCCCGGATTTTGGAAGTTGGCGGGGTGATACCCCGTGCCTTGGAAAAGCAAGTTAAGCCGTCGGTCCCAGCTGTCGTTTGAACATCTTTGAGAGTTGTTATGGGTATCATTAGAACTCAAAACGGGATATTTACCATGTGTATTTTTTGTTTCTAGTTTCCGATATTTCGGCACTGTTGCAAGCGCGACACACAAAACTCACCGTGTCGACTCGCGAACTTTCTACGGAACTTTTGTGAGTTTTGTGTGTCGGGAACAGAATCGAGTGTTTAGTGATACATGTGACAGTGGTAGCGGTGTTGCTAACAGAAAACGAACGAGAAAGAGGGTAGACCGATTTGTTTGCTCATAAACTTCCACACGCAATTACTTCAGTTCATCCGTGATCATGGCGCTTGCAACTGTGCCGAAATATCGGAAACTCAAAACAATAAATACACATGGTAAATATCCCGTTTTAAGTTCTAATGATACTGTTAGTGACCATGTTATGAAATGAAATATTTATTTTGTAAATTGGTTATAAATGACACTTTTACACGTCATGTTTTTTTGCGTGTTTAGTTTAGCTAGATGAGGCCGGTATTTCCTAACTGACTACTCTGTGAAGAAACACCGAAACAAACTCAGAGGTCAGTCTCTTTTAAAGTCCAGACAATTTGTATTTTTATATGAGAAGCATGTGGGTTCATGTCTGTGGTATTCTTTTGAGGAAATAACCACGCTTTGAACGGACCTGTCCAGACAGTGCAAGAATTTGTCAGTTATCGTGTAGCTCTACTTAGAACTTAGGAGCTCAACAATTTGACGAACAATACCAAAGTAAGGACATTAGCTTAAAACTTATATTGTTACGGGTAGTCGGAAGCCAGTAGATCTGACGGAGTTCAGAGTTCAAAGGGTATTGTGTTACCCGGCTACTGGGCTGTAGAGGTCAGATAGACGGTCGCTACATGTTAAACTTATATTGTTACGGGTAGTCGGATACCAGTAGATCTGACGGAGTTCGGAGTTCAAAGGGTATTGTGTTACCCGGCTACTGGCCTGTAGAGGTCAGATAGACGGTCGCTACATGTTAAACTTATATTGTTACGGGTAGTCGGAAGCCAGTAGATCTGACGGAGTTCGGAGTTCAAAGGGTATTGTGTTACCCGGCTACTGGCCTGTAGAGGTCAGATAGACGGTCGCTACATGTTAAACTTATATTGTTACGGGTAGTCGGAAGCCAGTAGATCTGACGGAGTTCGGAGTTCAAAGGGTATTGTGTTACCCGGCTACTGGGCTGTAGAGGTCAGATAGACGGTCGCTACATGTTAAACTTATATTGTTACGGGTAGTCGGAAGCCAGTAGATCTGACGGAGTTCGGAGTTCAAAGGGTATTGTGTTACCCGGCTACTGGGCTGTAGAGGTCAGATAGACGGTCGCTACATGTTAAACTTATATTGTTACGGGTAGTCGGAAGCCAGTAGATCTGACGGAGTTCGGAGTTGAAAGGGTATTGTGCTACCCGGCTATTGGCCTGTAGAGGTCAGATAGACGGTCGCTACATGTTAAACTTATATTGTTACGGGTAGTCGGAAGCCAGTAGATCTGACGGAGTTCGGAGTTCAAAGGGTATTGTGTTACCCGGCTACTGGGCTGTAGAGGTCAGATAGACGGTCGCTACATGTTAAACTTATATTGTTACGGGTAGTCGGAAGCCAGTAGATCTGACGGAGTTCGGAGTTCAAAGGGTATTGTGTTACCCGGCTACTGGCCTGTAGAGGTCAGATAGACGGTCGCTACATGTTAAACTTATATTGTTACGGGTAGTCGGAAGCCAGTAGATCTGACGGAGTTCGGAGTTTAAAGGGTATTGTGTTACCCGGCTACTGGGCTGTAGAAGTCAGATAGACGGTCGCTACATGTTAAACTTATATTGTTACGGGTAGTCGGAAGCCAGTAGATCTGACGGAGTTCGGAGTTCAAAGGGTATTGTGTTACCCGGCTACTGGGCTGTAGAGGTCAGATAGACGGTCGCAATCTCATAGGACAGCAGCTTTCAGAGGTAGTTTCCGATACGCTGCATCTAAAGTGTGGAATAATATTCCTCCACCATTACGGGTACTGGGCACTATTCACACGTTCAGAACACGACTGCGGCAGTATTTGATAGCTGCACAGCAGAAACTGGATATGGTCAAAATTAATGTTTCAATCATTTAAACGCTCAGTAATTACAGACTGCACCGTGTACGTACCTACTTATGCATACAACATGTTTTCGTTTGGCCTACGCATATGTATGTATATATTTTTCAGTGTTCATTGTTCTTCTTAATCTTCGTGATTCATATCATATTTTAAATACTGCTGCTAATTTGCTAATTTAATAATTTTATACTTTTCTCTCTTTCTTTAATATATATTTTTTGTAGTGGTGATTGTTATTATTTCTATAAATAGTTGTTTGTTATTAAAATGCTGTTTATTTTATAATGTTGTTTATTGTGACCAGTCCCATAAGACCATAATACACAATAAAATACTTTTGTTACTGGAAATTTTCTCAAACCGAACTCATACATTTAAATAATTTACTCGATATCTATTTATTATAACCATTTATTTATTTATTATGTTTGAAACTGTTTTCTGTCTGTCACTTACCCCCTCAAGGTTCATTGGAAGACCAGCGTCAGACAGCGTAACCTGTCTGGCATGAATGCTGAAATGGACCTTTTTGGCGCAGCCGTGAGGCACACAGTAGGCATATAGTATTATGATTGTATTTTCTTTTTCTGTAACTTTTTTTTCTTTTTTTCTTTTAATATTATTATTGTGTGTGTGCTTATTGTACTGACGTCAAATAAATAATTTTTCTTTCTTTCTTTCTTTCTACATGTTAAACTTATATTGTTACGGGTAGTCGGAAGCCAGTAGATCTGACGGAGTTCGGAGTTCAAAGGGTATTGTGTTACCCGGCTACTGGGCTGTAGAGGTCAGATAGACGGTCGCTACATGTTAAACTTATATTGTTACGGGTAGTCGGAAGCCAGTAGATCTGACGGAGTTCGGAGTTGAAAGGGTATTGTGTTACCCGGCTACTGGCCTGTAGAGGTCAGATAGACGGTCGCTACATGTTAAACTTATATTGTTACGGGTAGTCGGAAGCCAGTAGATCTGACGGAGATCGGAGTTTAAAGGGTATTGTGTTACCCGGCTACTGGGCTGTAGAGGTCAGATAGACGGTCGCTACATGTTAAACTTATATTATTACGGGTAGTTCGAAGCCAGTAGATCTGACGGAGTTCGGATTTCAAAGGGTATTGTGTTACCCGGCTACTGGGCTGTAGAGGTCAGATAGACGGTCGCTCCATGTAAAAGTTATATTGTTACGGGTAGTCGGAAGCCAGTAGATCTGCCCTAGTTCGGAGTTCAAAGGGTATTGTGTTACCCGGCTACTGGGCTGTAGACGTCAGATAGACGGTCGCTACATGTTAAACTTATATTGTTACGGGTAGTCGGAAGCCAGTAGATCTGACGGAGTTCGGAGTTGAAAGGGTATTGTGTTACCCGGCTACTGGGCTGTAGAGGTCAGATAGACGGTCGCTCCATGTAACACACTAATACTCAGCTGCGTCCAGTTACACGAAAAGCCAACCCCAACATTTATGTAGTTGGGAAAACGTAACATTGTTCAAAGATTACCTTTTCCATGAATATTATGACAAAACTAGCTGACCCGCCACGACTTCGTTCACGTGGTATCCTACCTCTACCCTACCCAAACCCTACACTACCCCTACCCTACCCTACCAATACCCTGCCCCTACCCTACAATACCCTACCCCTACCCTACAATACCCTACCCCTACCCCTACCCTACCCTACCCTACCCTACCCTTGAGACCTTTCTTACTTTTTTTTTACATAAGAACCTTCTCCTGACAAAACCAAACAACAAAAAAGAATCAGCCAAATCGGTCCAGCCGTTTTCGTGTTTTGCGCTTATCAACACATTTTTTAAATTTTTTTTTTGTTGCTAGTAGGCTCGCGTTTGACCACCATCTCACCTGATCATCATCTCATTTGATCACTCATCTCACATTTCGCGAATCATTTTTATTATACAGGGTTTATTTATTTATTTATTTATTTATTTTGGAACATAAAAGCATATACAAATTACTAGGGTACGTTAACAGCCACATTAGTTGAGAACTGTGTCGTAGCTATTAGCGCCCACCTCCATGCGGTTGGAAACGTTAGCGTTCCAGATTTAATAGAGCTGAAGTTAAAGCAAAAAAACCGGTCAAGTGCGTGTCGGGCCACGCGCAGTGTAGGGTTCCGTAGTTTTTATAACAGCCAAGTGCGTGTCGTATTCGCTGACTGATCGTTTCGTACCATGCTCTAACTAAAAGCCAAACATGACTACCTAACTAATTTGACTTCCTATACAAATCCTCACCTGATCCGACAATTTTGCACGGAAAGTTTCAATTTTTTGTTAGAGGTTTGTATAAAACTTGTCATAGCCGGTGTTTTGAATTTAAATACGAACACAGAGCTACACTACTCAATCGTCACAAGAAGCTAGCACGATACAACTGGCGCTTAGCGCCATCTATCGACATTTCTATAGAGTTGTTCGAAATTTTCGAGTCAAATACAATTGGTCGACTATTACTCGTAAACTTGTAAAGCCCACTTATGTGTGATAGTTTTCCTTTAAATTTCGTTATATACAGGTACTACTGCCGTGACATTTGAATTTCTAACTATAACCGTTTAGTTGATAGTGGGGGGGGACACTTGACTCTAACGAAAATTGGTACTTTAAAGATTGATAAGTCACGAACGGTTTACTTAATCAAAAAACGGTCTTACCAAACCCCTAATATTTTTGAAAGACCTATCCAACAATATCCCACACTATGAAAAAGAACGAAAAAAAAAAATTATCTTCCCACTTTACATGTATGGGAGGTACCCTAAAGTACAACTTTCTAGTACCAATAGTTTTTGAGCTAAAGCGCGGACAGACAGACGGACATGGCGAAACTATAAGGGTTCCTTGTTGACTACGGAACCCTAAAAATGGACAGACAAAACGAGAGTTTTAAGAATAAATAGGTGTTCTGTGTTTGTGTTTGCGTGAGTGCATGTGTGTACATGTGAGTGTATGTGTGGATGTGTTTATGGGTGCGTGAGTGCGTATTATGACTGAGTGTGATTGTTTGCGGGCATGTGAATTCATGGGAGTGTATAGGAAGGCTATGTAGTAAAGACATAATAGACAGAAACGAATTAGAGATTTCGTTTCACTAAATCCTCTAATTCCTCATATGTGAGGGTGGAGAGCCATTTGTCAGTATGTACTTTGCACTCACGAGAAGTTTGAGGGTAAATATTGAGGACTCTATTAATTTTATTATATAGGAAGGGTGCAAAGAATAAGTATTGCCGTCTAAGTAATTTACTGACAACTAATTGTGTCTTGCAAACTATATCCCTCCTGCGTTTCCGTTTGCTCTTTGGGTCATAGATTAGTTCGGAATGCTTACGAAGAATGGTTTTAAGAAGAAAGGAGTGCCTAACCGTAGGTAATTTTAATAATGTATACAGTTGACTAGTAGGGAAAAGGATTGGTTTGCGTGTAATAACCTTAAGCACAGCTCTCTGTGCTCTCTCCAGACGTAACAACAGACACTTTCCTGCATTTCCCCAGGCTGTGATACAATAGGTGATGATAGAGTGAGCTAGCGCGAAGTACACTGTCTTGAGGGTTGAGATATTAGCTGAATTTCTTAGGTTTTTAAATACGTAGATTAACTTTCTTACTCTACCAATCAATGCCTCGACCTGCATTCTCCATGACAACGTACTGTCCAATATAACACCAAGGTACTTAATGTCATCCGCTCGCATTATTTTTGTGCAGTTACAGTTTATGTTCCGAACTAAACCACATGTATGGGCAGAGAGGGTAAATTGACGAGATGGCTGGGAGGATATTTTAAGACTGAATGTAATAAACTTAGTTTTCAGTAAATTTAGGGTGAGGAGATTTTGTTCTAACCATTTCATTGTAGTTTGTAGCGCTCGTTCTGCCGGAGAATGGGTCTCATTCCAATTAATGCCATGCACCAATATAACTGTATCGTCTGCATACGATATGATTTTTGCATTAGGTAAGTTAAGTTTACAGAGATCGTTGATATAAATTAGGAACAGGCTAGGGCCAAGGACACTACCTTGTGGCACACCATATTTAAGAAACTGTTCCTTGCTGGCATGATTGTCTATTTGGACTATCTGAGAACGATCCTGGAGATAACTCTTAAACAAATTTAGTGGAAGACCCCTGATACCAATAAGTTCTAGTTTTCGAAGCAAGAGTGGGACAGAGACAGTGTCAAACGCTTTAGAGAGGTCAAGAAAGATAGCGATAGTTTTTTCCTTATTATTTAGATTATGAGCAACTGTATTTAATAATTCTAATACTGCATCTTCCGTGTTCTTACCTGCTCTAAAACCATACTGAGTGTTGGCAATTATTTTATGTAAATTTAAGTTAGGTTAAATGTAAAACACTGAAAACCTCTCAGGAATATGTTACTAACATCATAATCAACAACTTTTGTTCTATGACTTTTAAGAATTCGTCATAATTTAATTCACCAGATTTTCATACAAAAATAAAAATATTTAAATTGAACGCCCTAAATGTTACGAACTCTATGCGAAGCAAAAGAAAGCAATTTATACTATCGCTTTCTTTTACTTTGCGTAGACGCTACATGCGTTTAGGGCGTTCAATTTAAATATTTTTATTTTTATATGAAAATCTGGTGAACTAAAATATGACGAATTTTTAAAAGTCATAGAACAAAAGTTGTTGATTATGATGTTAGTAATATAGTCCTGAGAGGTTTTTGGTGTTTTACAATTAACCCTGTATAGATATAGTCTACAATAATTGATCCACTAACTAGCTATTGCTAAAGCGATGCCGTATAAT
Organism: Tholera decimalis; assembly: GCA_943138885.2. Taxonomy (NCBI): domain Eukaryota; kingdom Metazoa; phylum Arthropoda; class Insecta; order Lepidoptera; family Noctuidae; genus Tholera; species Tholera decimalis. The sequence goes on along the minus strand of OW964548.2, from coordinate 52,593,300 downwards.
CCATCAATTACATTGTTTGGACCATGCTAATTGCTTTTATTAGTCATAAACTTGGATGATCTGTAATGCCTTGATCTTAATTAATCTTTATTCTCATGGTTTTATTGGTGTTCTTCTGTTCATATTATTTTTACACTGCGTTGCCTATGTGATTTGCATAATGAACAATATCCTTCAGCGAAATATTAAGTTTATATATATCTTTTTTATTTGAATTGGATAGTTTGAGGAGGCTTCTGTTCGCATGCCTATAGAGTCATAGACTAGACTCGCATTTTAGGGTGACCCAAAAGATAGATAACAAGTAAAAACACCCCGCCTGCCCGGATTATGGGATATTGCAGCCACTTGTGGGTTGGCTCTGCAAAGTACCAACTTGCTGCATTGGACTCGATCGAGCGCAGAGCTAAAAGGCTTATAGGCGACGAGGTGCTGGTGGACAAGCTTCATAGCCTGGCTCATCGGCGAACCGTTTCTTGCCTGTCGGTTTTCTACAGATTGTACTTCGGGGAGTGTGCGCAGGAGCTCCATGATCTGATTCCTCCATCTCCCTTTCACTACCGGTCTACCAGACGCATGGCTGGGTACCACCCACACTTGGTTGATATACCGTCTTGTCGTACCAAGCGCTTCTTCTTCACATTTATTGTGCGCACAGCCAAGCTGTGGAATTCTCTGCCGGCTTCTGTGTTCCCTGCCACTTATGACTTTTCAGCCTTTAAAGCACGAGTAAATAGGCATCTTCTGGGCTCGCTCGTCCCATCTTAGACCTCATCTATCGCTTACCATCAGGCGAGATCGAGGTCAAGAGTGGGCCCATCAGTAATAAAAAAAAATCTAACGAGATACCACGGCCCCGGGTCTCATGGGTAAGTTAAGGAACAGGTTGGGTTTCTAGTAGGTACTCACCCAGAGGGTAGGAGTAATTTTTCATTTGTCTTCTAGGCAAGCTTGCTTCATCTTCGACCACATTATCACTTAACATCAGGTGAGATGTTGGTCAAACGCAAGCCTATGAATAATTTAAAAAAAATCCCAGGTGGGCGTAGGAACTAAGCTAGGGTTAGTCACAAATAGCGTAGATCTAGAAAAAAAGGTGATATGTATTAACTAGCAGTTGCTCGCGACTTCGTTCGCGTGGGAAGTTTTTCCCGTGTAAATCCCGATCCCGTGGGAATTTCGCAAAATCCTTTCTTAGCGGATGCCTACGTCATAACATCTACCTGCATGCCAAATTTCAGCCCGATCCGTCCAGTGGTTTGGGCTGTGCGTTGATAGATCATTATGTCAGTAAGTCACCTTTGAGTTATATATATTTAGACTTGCGCTTTCACTTAAAGCATAAGAAAATTAGAAAAAAATGCTAGATATGTATGACATAATATGTTTATTTATATATATGTATATGTTTTACATAATTTATTAAAAAATAACCGGACAAGAGCAAATCAGACTCGCCCGCCGAAAGTTCCGTACAAATAGTTCTGGAATCTAGCCTCGAGCTATCCCAAAAAATATATTTAAATTTTATTTTTCATTTTAAATAAGAATATGTGCGTTGTAAAAAAATAAATAAAATATGTTTTGTAATATGCACACTAAGCCCTTTAAATTGATAAAATAAATAATTAATTTGATAAAAAGATCTGAAAGAGAGAAAAAAAGAAGAGGCTTTGTGGGTGGTTATAATAAAACGAATCATTTGTTTGTTTTAGGCCGAGTACGAATGCTATTATGGCGTTAACTTTCGCAAACAACATTCTGGGGCCGATATTCCCTGACTGCCCCATCGATCCCTTGTGTAGAAAACTTATCGCTGCCATCACAATATGTAAGTATAGATATGGGCATATAATGGCGTTTCTTGGATAGACAATAGCGGTATCTATGTAAGAAGAATGAAGAGCGTACTATTGAAAACCTACACATATTTCACTAGTGATATCTTTTAAATGGAATATGATACCACTTAAGTAGTGTCACAATGCCTTGACAATGTCTGTGGAAATCATTAATTGTGGTACGGTAGGAACAAGTATTTTTTTCATATCATCATTCACATTACTATGCGATTTGCAATGCTAAGCGACTCGCGAGTTTGCATAGGTCATTCGCGTATTACTGTTATGGAATATTTTAATGACTCAGCAATTTAATCAAATGGGTTTCAAAGACTGGGAATTTTATGTTGTTATCGAAACTTTGTATACAGTGCTTCTATGACATTGTTTCCATATCAGACACTATTTATTTTAAATGTTAGTCAAGCTAGAATCTCGACAGGAGATAAGATACGTAATTTACTTGGTTTCTTGTACCTACTGTAGGACAATGTCATGCTACGTAGAAACTTAATCCATCTATGTAGTAATCTCTAGTAAACAATGGCGCATTTCTAGACATCGTCAAATACCGTTAGCTTTCCCAACGTGCGTATCCAAACAAGCTAGGCTATGTACTACTCATTCGCAATGCAAAACATCTGCTTAAAAGCCTTGAACTTACATAACAGATTAGGATAAAAACAGATGTGAAAGATGAATATATAACGATGATTTTTTGCAGGTTTCCTGACGTTTATAAACGCCTACGACGTTAGGTTCACCACCAGGATACAGAACGTGTTTATGTTCACCAAGATCACGGCGCTCGTCATCATAATCATGGGAGGCATCATTTGGATGAGCAAGGGTATGTGTGTCTTGCATTTTGCTGTTCTTCTTATTAGCGTGTCCATGGCAAGTAAATTTTATATTAGGTTGGCCCAAAACAGCTACGCGAACTCTGCTCGCTGGTGCAGACATACGGTCTTCAAGAGTGGCATGCAGAACAAGATAGAAGGATGGTCATTGTTTGTGGCTCGTCATTTCACTGTTATGTCCCCTCTACCCACATGCCACAAACAACTATGGGATCTAGAATAAAAACCGGTCAAGTGCGTGTCGGGCCACGCGCAGTGTAGGGTTCCGTAGTTTTTATAACAGCCAAGTGCGTGTCGTATTCGCTGACTGATCGTTTCGTACCATGCTCTAACTAAAAGCCAAACATGATTACCTAACTAATTTGACTTCCTATACAAATCCTCACCTGATCCGACAATTTTGCACGAAAAGTTTTAATTTTTTTTAGAGATTTGTATAAAACTTGTCATAGCCGGTGTTTTGAATTTAAATACGGACACAGAGCTACACTACTCAATCGTCACAAGAAGCTAGCACGATACAACTGGCGCTTAGCGCCATCTATCGACATTTCTATAGAGTTGTTCGAAATTTTCAAGTCAAATACAACTGGTCGACTATTACTCGTAAACTTGTAAAGCCCACTTATGTTTTGTGTGATATTTTTCCTTTAACCCTTTGTAGCCCAAGATAATAAAAATTTAAATTACTTTGGTATATGACAGGTTCAAACAAATAAAAAAACACGTATTTCTCAAAAAATTCAAAATATTTAATTTTGATTATTTATTTGACATTTTAGGGAGTGTAACATTACTGTAACATTGAGTTAAACTAAAAGAAAATGTACTTATGTGGTATGGAAGGATCTAAAACAATTATTCAGTTTGTTGTAACATAAAGCTACTCCGCATTTTTTGCAAATTGTTTGTGATACACCAGTACATTTGGGAAACTTGCACCGCACCCTTTTTCTACCCAAATCGGCCAGTGGCCAATTTGATCCTGCTTTACTGCTAATGGGGGGACATGTTGCGCTGGCTCTTTGTCTTTTTGGCTTGAATTTCATTTTCAATTGACCTTCGGTGCTTATTATTAGGTGTCAAGCCTAGCTTGTATAAAGTCTCACCGATCTCAAGTCTAAAATCTGCTGAAGACAATTGTTTCTCACTGCAGTTTTTTGCCTGCCATACTTCTGCTATATAACAGCCAAGAATTGGCCATAGTCAGGTCTAATAAGTGATAGAACACCCGAACCTGCTCTTTTTTAGTTCATGGCCAAATAATATACCTTCCCATAATGCTATCAATCAAATCTAGGCCTCCCATGTGTCGATTATCTTCTCCGACAATATGAGGGTGATCAATGTTGATGTACTTCTTATTGGCCTTATCGTAATGTCTGACGGGGGCCTTCGGCAATTCACCAGCAACATATAATAAGAGAAAGACAACTTTGTTGTCTTTCCATGTAACGTTTCATATATTCAACGGAAAATCCGTGTTCTTTTTTCAATATTTCCTTGTCAGCGGGTAGTTTGCGATTTGGAATGCGATTGCGTCGTACTGCCCAGGACTCAATACACTCTCTTTAGCTAAGAACTCCAGTAATGCCAAGGAAATAAAGTAACTAGTTATCAAAATAAAGTTAATAATTGTGATGTGTTGGTATGCCCTGCGCCATTCCAGTGTAATTGCCACTTTTTCGCTTTTGATTAGTGGAAGCTTTATTTGAATGGCTATCTTACTGTCCAGGATCTGCAAACAAGGAGCCAGCAATAGGCTCACTGCGTTCTGACTTTCAATAATTGCATCTACATCAACAGCAGTATCTTCTTCAGAATCAGAAAAGAGTTCTAAATCTTCTAATAATGACTAAAAATTTGGATCAATAACGCTGTCATTATCGTCCTCTAAACCGTCTTCGTTATCATATTGGTGCAATATGTCACCTATTTCACGATTCCTCAATGAGTGTGACCCCATTAATTCATACTTTAATCACAGTTAATATTTCCATCGACACTCAATGTAACAGAAATGTTACAAACATGTAAAGTTACTTTTTTCACATAAAAAAGCAAAAATATGCTTTGGTAACCATATATGAACAAAATCATTCACTTACCTATAGGTTTCGACGAAAAGAATACAATTTTATACACTTTTAGTATATTTTAATAATTTTCAAACTTTTAATGAGTTTCAACTTGTCATTTTTATCAACGCACGAAATTCAAACTCACTAAAGTCAACAAGTTACGACATCTATGATTTGTATTTGATACTAAAATGTTCAGTGTGGTATGTTACAATACAGCAACGCTGAATTGAATGAACTTAAATGTTTAGTATATATTTTAACGGGATTATTGAGGTTTGTTACAGAAATGTCACACGAGTCTACAAAGGGTTAAATTTCGTTATATATAGGTACTACTGCCGTGACATTTGAATTTCTAACTATAACCGTTTAATTGACACTTGACTCTAACGAAAATTGGTACTTTAAAGTTTGATAAGTCACGAACGGTTTACTTAATCAAAAAACGGTCTTACCAAACCCCTAATATTTTTGAAAGACCTATCCCACGATATCCCACACTATGGGAAGAACGAAAAAAAAAAATTATCATCCCACTTTACATGTATGGGAGGTACCCTAAATAATTGTTTTTTTCAAAATTTTATTTTACCACTTTCGGCGTCATTAACGTGTATACTCATGCCAAAGTACAACTTTCTAGTACCAATAGTTTTTGAGCTAAACCGCGGACAGACAGACGGACATGGCGAAACTATAAGGGTTTCTTGTTGACTACGGAACCCTAAAAAGTGAAAGTCTATCAGCGAATAAGTCTATCGACCTCTTATCCTATCCTCCTATTTTAGACTTTTAACAGCCATATTAGAAAGTGTTCTGTACTTTACCCTCTTACGTATGTTTTCGAAGCGCGTGCCTTGAATAAGTTCTGCTAGAAGAAAAAGCAAAGCGTACTTAAGTTATGCTTAACACACTTTTTGACTGATCCAGAGCGAAACGACAACGGATGTCTGCTCCAGCCTTAGCCTTATCTCCAGGCGTAGAGGAGTTGGTGTGTTACGGTCCCATTTACACCAAGTGTTAGGGTCCAATTTTGAATATACTATTTGAGATACATCCCATAGGGCCATTGCCTGCCGGGGTTGTGGGAATATACTAAATAGATACCTACCGTGGCCCTGAAACTTAGGGAAGGAAGGAAGGAAGGGATTGTCAGACTTCTACTACAAAGTCAGTAGAAGTGTGACACTCCCTTCCGCTTCACCCAGAGCGGGAGAAGTTATTAGATGTAAGGATACATAACTACATACTTACTAATTACTTAAATAATCATAAAAGTACCACATTAAACAACTCAGGGTCCATAATTTTGGCCAGTATAATTATTTGCTTACCACCTATTCTATGTAACATTGTGGTACGCAATAAAGAATTGATATTGAATTACCTATTATTGGATATTAGTCAAATATTTGTGCAACCAATATTAATATAATATGTATTGTGCTTTTCAATATTCGTATCGGCACCGCGAACAATAGGATCGTGCCGCGTTCGTTGCTTGTTACTATTCTAAATTTTTCATATTAGTCGATATTTATTGAATTATTGAACTTTATGTACAATAGTGGTATATGAGCGGACTTAAGCAAGGCATTCTCTACCAGTTAACCTTTGGGTTAAATAAAAAGACCCTTATCAATCGCTCGCTAATACTCGGTATTAGCAACATACTAATAAGGCAATGCATCGAGAATTTCAAGGAGCTTAATATACGATTTCACGTATCCTAATAGGACTGTAAGTGTCTGTGTTATTATACTCTCCTGGTACTTCACCATCAGCTCTACTTCACCATTTATACATTGTGACGAGCATAAAGTGCTTAACATCCATATTCAAGTAATCGAATCGCAATTCACGAAATACTTATTATTGAGTAGTTTCGGTGGCTATCTGTGGTCTCCATCATCAGTTCCACTTCCCCAAATGGTGCTTTTCGAGAGCAACTGCATAAGGTACTACAAGAAGAAATACCCATACTTACACATTAAAAAAGTTCAGGACGAACTGAGAACCTTCTCCTTTTTAACCGACTTCAAAAAAAAGGAGGAGGTTCTCAATTCGTCTTGAACTTTTTTTATGTTTGTTACCTCATAACTCGCAGATGGCTGGACCGATTTGGAAAATTCTTTTTTGTACGAAAGGGTATACTTTCTAGTTGGTCCCATTGTCGTCTCGTTTGGATCAGATGATGGAATCATGGAGAAATCGAGGGAACTCTTCAAATATTATAGGCACACCTATAGCGTTTTGGGTATTCCTTATAGAGTACCTTGTAAAGTTGTTCTCGATCACCATTTGAGGAAGTGGAACTGATGATGAAGTCCCCAGATGGCCACCGAAACTACTCAATAATAAGTATTTCGTGGATTGCAATTAAATTACTTGAATATAGATTGTTAAGCACTTTATGCTCGTCACAACGCATGTGGTGAAGTAGAGCTGATGGTGATGTACCAGGAGAACTCAAAAATTAATGGCTTTGCACGGGAAAAGCAATATTTTGTAAAAGGTGATAAGTAGTTGAAAGCGTGAAAACCTTTTTAGCAAATAATAGAACCGACTTCATAAAAACACTACAAAGGCAAAAATAACTTCAATTTCGGAAGGCCGTGTCAAAAAAAGAAAATTACAAAACAAATGACACCGACTACCGAAATTAAAGTTATTTTTGCCTTTGTAGTGTTTTTATGTGGAAGTCGGCTCTATTTTATTCAAAAAAAATTTTTTAGATGAATTTTTAGTAAGTAGCTTGAAGCTTGAGGAAGGTCATAGGCTACTTTTTACCCGACTGCAAAGAAGGAGGGTTAAGTTTTATCGTAATAAAGTCCACGGAAGCGAAGCCCTGCGCCTCAGCTAGTACCTAATATGAATATATTTGTTACAATCCTACCCAGGCTTAATCCAGGCCAGGATTTTTAAGTCAATGGCAGTTTTGGTCTTGTCTTCTCCGATTTCAAATTGAGTCTTAAATATGTGAATTGAGACGAGAAGAACAATGGATGTAACCGAATCCTTGGGTCAGGTGGACTTACCTTACTTATCGAAGCTATATGCCGGAAGTAGTGAACGACGAATGATGATCGGATTCTCATGTATGTAGTATGTTTTGCTGAGGATGTCACGGTTTTGGTAATTTATAAGCAGTGTATTATGTGTCACCGTAAAGTTGCAAAAACCGTTAGATTATCATCAGGATTCGGTCGTGGTCAACCTGTTTAGTTCACCTGGGTAAAACACGGGCACTTTTTCTTGCCGGTAGTCCACGTAAATGATGAGGAATATGCAAATCAAAAATGTCTCTAGGCCATGGTCCACCTAAAATTAATTCCACGGAAATAAAATGATCAGCGGGAGGATTTTATTTCCGTGGAATTATCCTGTCATGTCACTATATATACTTGGAAAATTAATGACGATAAAACAAATGAAAATAAAAAAACAAATTACCAAAAAAAAAACTTTAATAAGACAAAATCGGTTCAGCCATTTACTAGGTATGGGGGGTGAAAGTGGGGATGAATAATTGAATATTGTCAAATATACCCAAGTGGGATATCAAATGAAAAGGAATGACGTGCATATTATATAATTAGGCAGGTTTTATCAATGTTGGTTCAGCTATTATTAAATGTTGGTTTAGTTTCCTTTTTTGCCTTTAGTTCTTTTTTAAATTTTATTCATATACTTAGTTTTAATTATCGACTGGTTCTGTGGATACGAGACGAATAGTAGTCTCTTCACGTTTACAATTTTGATATTTAACATAAGCTGTAGGACCATGGTTGATGAGGCAAGGTTTAGTTTAGTTGCTGAAGGTACATTTATGACAGTCAGGTTATTTGCGTAAGCAACTTTAGGCGCAACAAACACTCGTGTATTGACCGTTAAAATCCAGCTATATAAGCCAGCACGAAATCAATTTTACGTCGTGTTATTGATTATTAATTCGACATAACGTTGATTCAACTTTGGCATATTTGATTCGATTCATGTAGTTTGGCGTAATCTTCAATTGGTTAGTACCAACTATTTTTTCCAGTCCCAGTGAAGTTAAATAATTATGTTTCAATGTACGTATATAAAATATGGTGTAGGTATATATTCTATATAAACTGGTTCAATTTCTATAATTCTGACTATAGTTTATTTTTCAATACAGGAAAAAATACTTCTTTGAAATAAACTTAATTTTTCTTTAAGTATTACTTATATTTACGGTACATTTTGGTTTTGTTTTGACTTAACAGCGACAGTGTGACTGTAAATTAAGTAGATTTAATTATATTTGGGATAAAACATAACCTGCATTAAAAATTTTAGAAATCGTTACACACGTTACATTAACAAAACAGAAAAAAAACAATAATTGTTGTCTGTTTTGTTTATAGTAACTTTACATGATGAAGATTGGCATTATGTGTGTGAATAAAAACCAGTTTATACTACCACATATTTTGTGACGACTCAACTGATTAATTATACTAGATTGGGCTTAAGTGGATGCAAAAAAAATGGTCACCTTAATGACACACATCTGGATTATTTACAAGTGTTGTAGATGAAAATTGTTTTTATTTATTTTTAAGGCACACCAAAAATTTATTTACAAATGAAATATACATTAATTATTAGTCCTGTGTAAACAAGTTACTTATAGGCATGCACAACACTCACAGAGGGATAATTAGTTAGTCGGTTTTGAATTTGTGACGCATACAAATATTAACAAAAATCGATTAAAAAATTAAGGTAAAAAAATACAGTATTACTTCAATAAAAATGAATATAAATTCAACTAAATGTACAATTAAAGATGTCAATAAAAAAAATTAAAACCGGCCAAGTGCGTGTCGGATCACGGGTAGGGTTCCGTAGTTTACTACAACACCAAATGCGAGTTTGGATTACCTGACCGAGAGATCCGTACCATGCTCTAATAAAAACAAAGGACTCTGTTTTACACATAAGTATAAGAACATGATCTAACTATTTTTCAATGAAATTTTTCCAAAAGTGAGTAGAATACAGTTAGTCGACTATTACTCGTAAAGTGAAACCACCTTAAGTTTGATAGTTTTCCTTTTTCTTCGTTATATATAGATACTAGTACCATGACGTTTGAATTCCTAAGTACAACCACTTAGTTGGTAAAGGGGGAGGACACTTGATTCTAACGAAAAATACCATTTTGCAAACGGATCACTTAATCGAAAATTAGCTTAAATGACTATTACAGTAAAACTTATTCATTGGAAGCAAGAACGATTTCAAAAAACAAGTTTTGCTTGAATTGTTATCATAATAGGCTATTTAAAATCTCAAACATTACACTAAATGATGGCTGGTTATCTAGTTAGTATATTTTTCATTTCTATACATATATAAATTTGCATATGTTATTTGTAATTATTTGTATCTATTATATTATGATATATATTATATCATACATGAATATTATATACTGATCTCTTCAAAGTGCCCAATCATCAATACCTGTTTATCGGCGTGATTAATGTGTATATCCATGCCAAATTGCAGCGTTCTAGTATCAATCGTTTCTGAGCTAAGCCGCGGACAGACGTTTGAATAAAAAAAATCTTTATGAATATAATATTTAACATATAATATCATAAAAGCTATTTTCTATTGAAGCGTAATAAAAAATAGAAGCAATTATTTATCGAAGCGTAATAACGATGCTTTACATCTAATTGGTCTAGACGGCTGTTAACTTCTTAGGTAGAAAATATCCAAATTCTTTGAAAATATTAAAAATATACTTTATAATTGATTAATTGAATCGGAATAACTATAACTTTGTTATCTCATAATTAATTTGTCTAGACAGATTTCAACTTGATCGCATAGTAAACATAAATTGAATTCTAAAAAGGTCTAGTGAGTCGTCTTGACTTATGTTTACTTGAAAAATAGCCAGAAATCAATATTATCATTCATCGAATTATGATATCTGAAGTACTACCACGTTGGTTTTTAGAATTATATTGAGAGGCACCTTGCTAGCTGTGAGGCTACCCACAGGGGTGACCCCCGTCGAGGGGTGGAACGACCGGTCGCTCGTAAAAGTCAACTCTTACAATCAATAAAATACATAAGTATTGGATTAATTTCATTGTTTGGTCATTTGCCGTTATGGCTCGTTTATCCATATTGCATCTTCATTCATAGTGCTTTTTATTTTTAAAGTGACAAGCAGGCGGGACCCATCCCTTGTTTACAATTATAATTATATTCAATTGAGTCCCGCTTGCTTGTCACTTTTTTAAACAAAAATGTGTTTGTTTCATGCGTTTTAGTTGACATTCTTTTAGATTTTTCTAATTATATTTTTCTGAGTTTTGACTTACTTGTTGGGCAGCAGTTTTTAAAGTATTTATAAGGCTTCTTTGGAGAATAATTATGGAGTTATTAAATATAGTACAAAATAAGTGATTCGAGAGCCACCAACTATTTCACTTGGTAACAGACGATGCATCGGCTAGACAGAGTAACGACCGGGCCCTTGTTACGCGCAATTGTGGTGCTTGACCAATCACTTACGTAGGTTATCTCTGTGTTGTGAGAGCTTCGTGTCAAGAGGTATTCGTTTAAGGCTTCTCGAGTCTGGCTTGTACTTATGGTCGTAGCGTTGGACCGATTTTTTTGACTGTATGATTTATTTGCATCATATATCGATGGTGAAAATATTGTATTTATTTAAACTTACAATAGTGTTACATGGACAGACATAATTTATTTTAATTTAAACTTTTTTTTTCGATTTTGATTTATTTTTAATTTAATTTATTTCGATATTGATTTATTTTAATTTAATTAATTTAATATTATGCTATTGTTAAAAAAAAAAGAATACTTAGTCCATTTGTAAGCTGGAACAACCCTCCTCATTAGGAGTCGGGCGTTAATAGCTGCGCCATCGTTTTGACTTTTGCAGCTACCATCGTTGAATTGTTTTGCTTGTATATTGTTTTTGTTCCAAATAAACAATTTTATTTATTTATTTTATTTAAAACCTTTCGACATTTTGACATAGGCTGTGGTTTAGGTTAGCTTAGTATAAAACCTTGACTCAGATTCAGGAGTTTCAAACGCGTAGAAAATAAATAAGAACGACTCATACTCATTAGTTCTTGTTCCAAATTACTTACGGTCTGCAGCCCATTTTCTCTTTCCAGACGTTTAAGAAAACATTCTGTCATTCAGTGCCATTGGAGGATATAATACTTATATTTAGATCAGAAAACCTCTTGTGACAGAAATAATAACAGCCATATTTATGTTGCGTTTTTATTCAAAAGGTGGAACGGAACACTTTGAAGATGGATGGGCAGGAACGAAGACTTCGATAAGCGATTGGTCTGTGGCATTCTACTCAGGCATCTTCTCATACTCTGGCTGGTAAGTACATTAATGATAACTGTAGATACAACACCTGTATGTCACGGTCACAATATTGAATCCCGAGTTTAAAGTAGATTCCAGAATTAACTCACGAACAAAACAAGGAAGAGATTATTGGGACCTGAATGCATCTTTAGGTTTTATAATTATCTTCAGGGATTCTAGTTAGCCCAAAGTAAAGACAACTCTATCCGCGAAAAGGAAAGATTCCTGCGAGCCTCAGAAAATGGTCACAGATGTCATTAATTTGTACATTTTTGACAATCGTTACGAGTAGTCGGAAGCCAGAAAACACTAGTCTCCATGACAATCATAGTCCTCCAACGTGATTCAAGGTCTCGGCTCTATTTGTGTAATCGCGATTTCTTCTAAAAATATTGTTTAAACATGGCAAACAGACATTCAACGTGCCTGTTAAAGTTGCGAGCAAAGTATCATAAGGAAAACCTTAAATAAAAGTGTTTATTCACTTCGGTAAATACCAGTTCTGCACTTGTGGTTTTAAGTCGGTTCTGGTATTCTAGTATTGTTTGTAATATCTTTCATGTTTGGGTACAGAAATGCCTACTTGTTTCTATGCGTGGTTGTGTGAAAAGTCCACCGCTAATGACTTCTCCGGATGTGGGGGGAGCGGAAGGCAGTGTCAAATTTTACTTACTAAAACCCACCCTGTTCCTTTTATCTTCTAAAACCACGTTATCTCGTTAGGACATCCCCATAACCCTGGCAGGCAATGGTCTTTTCAGCAACCATCATTGCCGCTGACTTCTTTTTGAGGCGCGTGAGTCTGGTCCTTACCGGACAGTGAGTTACCACTCGCCGTCCAAGCCCGTGCTGACGGTGTCCGGGAACGGCTCGCGATTCTCGACGCTCGGAGTGTCTCCCGCGGTAGCTGGGGCGTGACGAAGAAAGAGACTTGTCTCTCCCTCATGCGTTTTGCCTCTTCTTTTCGCTAGCATCACTGCTTCGCAAGAGGTAGATAACAGCATCCTATTACCCCGCACCATGTCCTGAATGAGAGCGCGGGAGTTCACTGTAGCCGATGGCCTCCACGACGACACAGCGGTGCTCCCCAAAGCGTGGTACACCTTCACCGTGTCCTCCAGGGATTCCTCACAATTTTTTGCACTCCCTAACGCTCCAATAACAGAATTGGGATGCTATTGCACAACCTTTTCAAAGCCACAACCTGCTTTGTTTTATTTTGCACACAGTAGACAATTCGCTCCAAAATGTTCTCCTTCAAACAAGCCGTTATCCTGAGAATATCCCCGATGTTTCTTTTTATTCTTAGGAACTATCTGAACTTTATGACGGAAGAGTTAAAGGATCCTTTCGTGAACCTGCCCCGCGCCATCTACGTGTCGTTGCCGATGGTTACAGCCATCTATCTGCTGGCCAACGTGTCTTACCTGGCCGTGCTCGGACCTATGGGCGTGCTGGCTACTGAAGCTATAGCTGTGGTGAGTATTTTTTTGTTTAGCCTCCATTTCACTTGATGTTAAGCGATGATGTGGTAGAAGATGAAGCACGCTGACCCAGAAGTAACCTCTTGACCTAAAAATCCCCAGGTTATAGCTATAGCCAGGTTAAAACAGACTTCGATAGGGAATTGAACTTCTTAGCTGTACGCCCAATGAAAATATTCCCATAAGGCTTTGTGCGTATGGATGTCCATCATGTTACGATGGTGCATCGCTATTCGTCTTGAAATCTGATGATGGAACGGGCTTGGTGGAATCAGATAGTGCAATTCAATCGCACACTCCACGAAACCCATAGATTTATTTATTAATAGTTTTGTTTTTATTTTTATTATTTAGAATGAGCCCGCCCTTGACCTCAATCATGCCTGATGGCAAGCGATAAATGAGGTTTAGATGCAAGGAGCGCCCAGAAAATGCCTGTTTACTCTTGCTTTAAAGGCTGACGGACCATATGTGGCAGGGAACGCAGAAGCCGGCAGAAAGTTCCACACCTTGGTTGTGAGCACAATAAAAATAGAGGAAAAGTACTTAGTACGACAATACCTTATGTAAATCAAGTGTTGATGTACGCTGCAGACAGATAATAATATGTATTTTGTGATATTGAAAATCCAAAACAAATTGAACTTTAATAAACACGACTTAACGTCTAATGTTTGTGCAAGAGGTGTTGTGCAAAACAATTTTTTTTTTCACCTGATGGTAAGTGATGATGTGGTCGAAGATGGAGCACGCTTGCCTAGAAGTAACCTATTCACTCTTGACTTAAAGACTCCCAGGTTATAGCCATCGGGAAACACAGACTCCGGCAGGGAATTCCACTCAGCCGCACGCACAATGAAAGTATTCCTAAAACGTTTTGTGCGTAATGTCTACTTGTTTTATATGGATCAGTATTCTACTTAGGACTTTGCGGTATCCTGCTTGGGTTTCCTCCGATGGGCGATGCCTACCCTGGTGGCGATCGCCATCTTTGGTGGTCTATCAGTGCACATAATGACGTCATCGCGCATGTGTTTCGCCGGTGCACGTAATGGACACATGCCCGAACTCTTGGCACATATCAACTTCAAGTGCATGTCACCGATGCCCTCGCTTGTATTTCTGGTAAGTTTATTTATTTATATTTAGGAAACTACAGCTTTTTTAAGCGACTGCAAAGGAAGGGTTATGTTTTTCGCGCGTATCTTGTATGTATGTTTGTAGTATTCTTTATTACCTCATATCTCCAAAACCGCTGAACGGATTCACATAATTGAGGTATCGTTAGATTCGTCTTAGCAGCCCAAGCGTTCCTAGATAGGTGACATTTGAAAAAATCAAACATGGCGGCTGTGCGAAGCCATTATACATCTTTTCCCTTTGTTTTATCGCTCAAACTGGCAGGGTAACAGTTATGATTTAATGATTTTAGCGATGTATTCGTAAAACATTATTAGTTTGTTTCGGAGTTTCTTCTCAGAGGTCAGTTGGAAGACACCAGCCTCATCTACCTAAAATAAACATTTAAAAACATGACGTGTAAAAGTGTTATTTACATATTTCATTTCATATTAAGTGAACCTTTTCCTCGCAGGTAAGCAGAATGATTGGTTGCCAAAGTCGCTTGGTGGTCAAATTCGATCATAAAATAAAATAATTTCTATTCATTTTGAAATTAAAAATAAAATTAGCTTTCTGCATTTACTCTCCATATAATATTCACTGTGCTAAATTTCATACTCCGTCTGCGTAATTTTTGAAGGGTTACAAAGTTTTTGATTCACTTATTTATATAATTAGGTATGTAGAAATATTATGTATGTACCGGGTGGGATTCGAACCCGTAACCTCTCGAAGTCTCAACTCAGAAACCTTAACCATTACTCCATTAGGCTGTCGTCGACGCACTTATTATTAGGTTATTGAAAACTAACCTTGTAAATAAACTATATGTTTGCCTGCTTATGCGACTTGCGGCGAAGTAATTACATTTTACATTTTCTGATACATTTTACAAAAATATCTCTTGTCACTTTGTTGTATCTCAGCTTTTCCTATCACCCACGCAAATGATAGTCGTAATATTGTAACAGATTCCATGCATTTCAATCGGATTCTGGTGTGTTACCTAAGCGGGGTTAATGGTAAACCCACGGTTTTATGCAAATCAAGCTTGCTCTCACCAAGTATTTCTTTATATTTACGTAACTTAGAACCGCGATTTCATTCATGTGAAAATTTATTCGTATAAACTTTCATTTAGTTTTTCCGAAGAAAATAACGTATCCCTCGGGTTGTCTTACTATTTCTAGGCTTTCATCATCAGCGGTTTATGAAAGTTTATAATATAGTACTTTATAAAATTTATGAATTCACATTACTAGCTAGGTACCTTGTTAACCCCAACTAAGCTAAATATACTCGTGTCTTTAGTGGGTCAAGGCAATAGTGTAATGGGACTCGAACAGCGACCTTTTGATCACAAGGCCGTCACCTAAGCCATTAGTCTATGCGGGTCGGTGACGAGTCGTGTTCTACGCGCACCTCAAAGAGCTGTCAACACCATTGACGAATCCCAATAAGGCAATTGCCCGCCGGGGTTGCGGAAATGTTTTAACGAGATACCGCGGCCCCGGAAATTAAGGGCAGCTGAAGGAAGAGGGTGGGTTTTTAGTCAGTAAAAGTCTGACACTCCCTTCAGCTTAACCCAGAGCGGAAGAAGTCTTTCGAAGATTTTCCCACGCAGACTGTTGACGCTTCAAAGTAATGTAATGTATTGAAGTCCTTGATACATAATGATGTATATTATATAGATGCTGTTGTCAATCCTGATGCTGATCCCCAATAATCTGACGTCCCTCATCACCTACTGCACTGTGGTGGAATCGTTCTTTACGACTCTCAGCTGCAGCGCCGTACTTTGGCTACGCTACAAGAGACCCGACCTACCTAGACCTATAAAGGTAAGAAAATGTACTAAGATCACGCTTGTAATAAATTCATTTCATTTATTCAGGTAAATTACACCCATTGCCATTAATCAAATTACACATACGATTAAAATCAAAACAAAAATAACATAATATAAAATGAAGCCATAACAAACACAAAATTAAAATAAAATACAAATTAAAATACATAATTCACAATAAAAAAATACAATACTAACATAAAAATCTCTACAGATATTATTTATTACAGATATTATTAATCTCCCAAGTTCTTTTTAGGGTTCCGTAGCCGAATGGCAAAAAACGGAACCCTTATAGTTTCGAAATGTCTGTCCGTCCGTCCGTATGTCACAGCCATTTTATTACGAATCTGTTCGGACTATACATGTGAAACTTGGTAAGTAGATGTATTCTGTGAACCGCTTTCCGATTTTATGAAAAAAATTATAAAATATTTAAAATAAAGGGGGCTCCCCATACATGGAACTGAAACTGAAAATATTATTTTTCATGAAATCTATGCGTGTGTGGTATCTATAGACAGGTCTTTAAAAATGATATTGAGGTTTCAAAAACTTTTTCATAAAGTTAATCGTTTAAAAGATATACGCTTCTAAAGTAGTAAAATGTGTGTCCCCCCCCCTCTAACTTCTATAATTATGGAGTGAAAAATCAAAACAAAATATATGCTGTAAATCTTAATGTAATCTTTCAAACAAAATTGGTTTGAACGAGATCGGGTCAGCAGTTTTTGAGATACAGCATATTTTATAAAACCGCAAATATAACTTTGTAATTCATACAAACACTATGAAAAACAAAGTTATTTGGCGTAGTTGTGAAAATTGTAAATAAGTTAGTTTTAAGAAATTTTGAAGTTTTTTTTTTCAATTATATATATTAAATTATATTTATTATAGTTACTACGGAACCCTTCATGGGCGAGTCTGACTCGCATTTGGCCAATTGTTTTGATAATAGGCTTGCGTTTGACCAGTATCGTAATTAATGGTAAGCGATGATGTGTTCAGAGATGAAGCACGCTTACCTAAAAGTTACCTATTCACTCTTGCTTTAAAGATACCCAGGTTATAGCTATCAGGAGACACAGACTCCGGCCGGGAATTCCACTCCTTCGCTGTACGCATAATGAAGGTTTCTCCAACTATCCGGATGCAGCTGAGTTTAGTATTTTACATGGGGCGCCTACATATCAGACCAGTGTTAGATTTATGCTGAAAACTCAACAATAAATTGAGTATAAGTATTTAAGCTAACATGGCGACTAACAGTACCTATTATTACAACTTAGAACGGGATATTTATCATGTCCATGATCACGGATTGCGCTTGCAACAGTGCCGAAATATCGGAAAATTGAAACAAAAAGTACACATGGTTATCCCGTTTTAAGTTGTAATAATAATATATCGAGTGTTCCATGCATCTTTTTTTTATTTTTTTTATTACTGATGGGCCTACTCTTGACCTCAATTTCGCCTGATGGTAAGCGATAGTTGAGGTCTAAGATGGGTCGAGCGAGCCCAGAAGATGCCTATTTACTCGTGCTTTAAAGGCTGATAGGTCATAAGTGGCAGGGAACACAGAAGTCGGCAGAGAATTCCACAGCTTGGCTGTGCGCACAATAAATGTGGAGGAGAAGCGCTTGGTACGACAAGACGGTATATCAACCAAGTGTGGGTGGTACTCAGCTGTGCATCTGGTAGACCGGTAGTGAAAGGGAGATGGAGGAATCAGGTCATGGAGCTCCTGCGCACACTCCCCGAAGTACAATCTGTAGAAAACCGACAGGCAAGCAACGGTTCGCGGATGAGCCAGGCTATGAAGCTTGTCCACCAGCACTTCGTCGCCCATAACCCTTTTAGCTCTGCGCTCGATCGAGTCCAATGCAGCAAGTTGGTACTTTGCAGAGCCATCCCAGAAGTGGCTGTTTTCACCTTCGGAGTACAGCAGCTTCACTGGCTTATTGTAACTGCGTTATCGTGTAAATTAACGGCTCCTTATTTGTGTGTGTTGACGACATTTTTTTTTAGAGTTACATTGCTTTCGTTTCTTGTACTTTTTAATGTGAATTTGAGAACCTTATAGATTATTTGATTAGCTTCTGATGAGTAATTTCACTGTAGTATGTTAATTGGTATATACTGTCCTCTCACACCTAAAAGTAATTTATTATGGAAAGTTTATATAAACGTGGAGTAACTTGCCTGTTCTTTTCCATAGGAAACGACCAATTCGAACTGCGCAATAGTTTCTGTGCAACAAGTGCCCGTGTTTCCCGATAGCTATAACCTGGGGGTCTTTAAGTCATGAGTGAATAGGTTACTTCTAGGTAAGCGTGCTCCATTTTCGACCACATCATCACTTACCATCAGGTGAGATAGTGGTCAAACGCAAGCCTATAATCAGTAATAATATATATATATATATAGATTACCGCACTGTCTGGCAGTTTGAGTGCTTTATACGGCCCACCCAAATGTCCTAACTTTGGTATTGTTCGTCAAATCGTTGAAGCTCCTTAAGATATAAGTTGAGCTACACGATATTTGACAAATGCTTGCACTGTTTGGACGGACCTGCTCAAATCTGTATGATTCTGTCCTTTAAAGGGCGCCACAGGCATAAACCTACATGGCTCTCATATGATTTGATTACTACACATTGTATGGACTTTAAAAGAGACGTTGACCTCTGAGTTTGTTTCAGTGTTTCTTCTCAGAGTAGTCAGTTAGGAAACACTGGCCTCATCTAGCTTACATTTACGAAAAAAAAAATGACGTGTAAAAGTGTTACTTATAACCCATTTGCAAAATAAACATCATTATTTCATTTCATTTCATTATATATAATTATTGATTATAGGCTGATACTCTTTGGGTAGATTGAAAGAATTTGAGGAGTGCAAAGCATGTCTGAAATGTGTGGTATTCACTCATTACACTCACGCGGCCGTACGTGGCGTACAAGAGCCATATATGTAGAGTTATAGGCAATAGTGTCGCAGGTACCACTACGCTATGGGTACGCGAGCCTATTATAAATAAATAAATAAAAATGTGAAATGAAATATTTTTGATTGAATGTTTCCAGGTACAACTGTGGATACCGATAGTGTTCGTGAGCGTGAGTGCGGTGCTGTTAGTGGCTCCAGTGGTGAGCGAGCCCGTGGCAGTGATAGCCGGAGCCCTGATGACCCTCGCTGGAGTTCCAGTGTACTACGCTCTTGTTCGCTACAAGCCCAAGTTCATCACTGATGCTTCTAGTAAGTTTCATTTTTATTATTTACTTTTATGATATAATCCGCGAGTTGACAGTATGTTTAAAAATTTAAAATATCTATTTAATTATGTAAATCTATTGATATGAAGCAAAAAATAGTACAAGTGAAGAAAAGATTATTAATTATTTATTTTATTTTCCCTTGAGAAAAATGAGACTTTTTATCTGTGAGTCACGTGATTAGAAACACCAATCAGAAAACGAGACGTCGTCGTTCAATATTTTGACAGCTGACTGGTTATCTTTAGTTGGTGCATAAGACAAAATAAGAAATAACTAACTAACTTCTTGCACTGTCTGGACAGGACCGCTCAAATTTGCGTGGTTATTTCCTCAAAAGAATACCAAAGACATGAACCTACATGCTTCTCATATACAAATACAAATCTGGACTTTAAAAGAGACGTTGACGACAAACTCAGAGGGAGTTTGTTTCGGTATTTCTTCTCAGAGTAGTCAGTTAGGTAATACCGGCCTCATCTAGCTAAACTAAACACGCAAAAAAACATGACGTGTTAAAGTGTTATTTATAACCAATTTACAAATAAATATTTCATTTCATAACTAACTCTCTTTCTTCTGGTTCATTTGTCTTATCGTCCTGTAATAGTTGTTCGATGTGTTCCTTTTTTTGTCTTTTTAAAAAAGCAGATAGATAGATATATTATTTATTGTACACCATAACAGTAAAACAAATATGGACTTAACAACTAAAAAAGGTGATACAATGGGCGGTCTTATAGCTAAAAGCGATCTTTTACAGACAACCTTTGCATGGATTTGACACAGAAGTTCTAACCACTTCTTGCGAATATCTCTTTTTAAAGGGACATGAATAAATAGTTTCATTGGCGTTTTTATAGTAGTATTCCCACAACAAGGTACTGCACAGCACTGATAATAATTTTTCACGTTCATAATAGAGTAAAATATCATAAAATACCCGAAGTACATTTATGTGCCAAATGCCAGGAAAGTTGTTTTTTGAACGATGACGTCATACATAGTCACGTGACTACAATGCCACGATTTAGGCCATAGTTTTTTAATAAATTAAAAAAATTACTTATATTTTAATTGTAAGTTTAAGTGATGAATAAAATATTATTTTACGAGTACACATGAAGCGCTTCGAAGCGTTTCAAACATTTTTTACAAAGTTGTCAACTCGCGGATTATGCTGCACATACAGTCAGATAATGATACAGTGCTACTTTGGCCTATTATTTAAGTGGTCTCACCTTGTTTATACTATATTATACACTGTACACGCGTACTTGAAGGACGGCAACGTCGCAATTTATTTATAAATGCGTACGCGTGTACAGAGAGTTTCTTTTACGTATCAATTTAACATTTTTAGTGAATATTTAAATACTAGTACTCACGCGAGGCTTCGCTCCCGTGGATTCTATCACGGTAAAAACATAACTCTCCTTTTTTGCAGTCGGGTAAAAAGTAGCATATAACCTTCCTCAAGCTTCAAGCTACTTCCATACCAAATTTCATCCAAATCCACCCAGTACTTTCGAAGATTAGCGCGTTCAAGCAAACAAACTAACAAACTTTTCCGCTTTATAATATTAGTATAGATTAAAAAGAATATAAACATTTTGTTTTTGAATGGTAATATTTTTTTAGCATGCATGGATGCTATACTATTGCGGGTTAACGGGAATGCGAGAGCATTTTACACAGTTACAGTTAGTTAACATACTGTATATTATGTTAAATATATAAGTATGTAAGTTTATTCTAGTTATATATATCTATATGTATAAAAGAAAATCGTGATACTTTTGGCTGAAAATTGCTAGGGTAGCATAAAACCAGGAAACGGACATAGGATATTTTTTATTCCGGAACGGGAAATAATTTTTTATTCGAAACGGGATCGAAATTTACGCGGGAAAAACCTCCCACGCGAACGAGGTCGCGGGCAAAAGTTAGTACTTGTAATAAAACTTTTACTTTTACTAATATATTATCTACTTAGTTTATTTATTTATGCACCTGCCATGTTGTCTCTTCACCACCCACGGTTGATTGGTAGAGAATGCCTATGGCATTAAGTCCGCCAAAATTTTGTGTTGCATAAAGTTTTAATAAATCAATAAATGTTCTAACGAGATACCGCGGCGGAATTTAAGGGCAGCTGAAAGAACAGGGTAGGTTTTTAGTCAGTAGAAGTCTGACACTCCCTTCCGCTCCACCCACAGCGGGAGAAGTCATTTGATGTGTTTCCCACCCAGATAAATATTTTTTTTGAGAAATAAACCGTAAAGAAAATAAAAATCGCCGCTGTACAGGTACAGCATAGCGAGCCGGTAAAGCTTTGGTTTCCTAGGATAGCGGTGCCGTCATATAGCGGCCGTAATACAGCAGTGAATGACGTCACTAGAACGTTGTCTATGTAAACAAAATGGCGCGGTTTCCTAGAGAGCGGTAACTGACACCGTAACGTCAAAAAGCGGTGCCGCCATTTGCATGACGGTAGTCTTGTCGGTGTCAGATGGTTTCGTGAACGTTTCATTGATAGCGATGAAGCAGACTATGTTAAAACGGCCGTGGAACTTTCCACATGTCGTCACCGTAAAGACGACCGCCTTTTTGCGTCCGTTATATTAGGGCCGCTATATGACGGTACCGCTTTCCTAGGAATCCAAAGCTTAAGGTTTATATTTTTATCATGGCACTTATTTTTTGGCTACGTGAAGCACTATTGGGCCGTTTCACTTGGGTCTAAGTTAGATATACCATTCATACCATTTTTTTTTTAAATCTGTTCAAATAAGTGACGAGTCACGATAGTCGAACATTTGTACTAATTTGAAATATGAAGAACTAGCTGTAGCCTGCGATTTCGTTCGCGTGGGAGTGTTTTCTCACATAAATCCCGATCCCGTGGGAATTCCGGGATAAAAAATATAACCTATGTGTTATTTCAGGATATCGACTATCTACTTACCAAATTTTATTCAGATCCGTTCAGTAGTTTTTGCGTGAAAGAGTAACAATCATACATACATCCTTACAAAATTGCATTAATTTTTAATATTAGTAAGATGACAAGGTGCGCGCGATTATTGAATCGTATCGTTATTCAATACTTACACCGTGTCGGTTATTTCATAATATTACATTGAAATGAGAGTCACTGCTTTCATAATAGTGATGATAAGTTGCTTCTTTGCTTCGACAAAGTGTTATTTTGAAAAACACAATTTTATAGAGCCGCTTTATGAAATTTTAAAAGGTGATTTTACCTTAACTAATTGTTTTTAGGGTTCCGTAGCCGAATGACAAAAAACGAAACCCTTATAGTTTCGATATGTCTGTCCGTCTGTCTGTCTGTCCGTCCGTCCGTATGTCACAGCCATTTCATTCCGAAACTATTAAGACATATTATAATATTATACATGTGAAACTTAGTATGTATATGTTTTCTGTAAACCGCTTTTCGATTTTCGACAAAAATTAAAAAATATTCAAAATAAAGGGGGGTCCCCATGCATGGGACTGGAACTGAATTTTTTTTTTCATGACACCCATGCGTGTGTGGTATCTATAGACAGGTCTTTAAAAATGATATGAGGGTTTCTAAAACTACTTTTTCATAAAGTCAATCATTTAAAAGATATAAGCTTCCAAAGTGGTAAAATGTCCCCCCCCCTCTAACTTCTATAATAATGGAGTGAAATGTCTGTAGATCTTAATGTAAACTTTCAACCAAAATTGGTTTGAACGAAATCGGGTCAGCAGTTTTTGAGATAAAGCATATTTTCTAAAACCGCAAATATAACTTTGTAATCCATACAAACACTATGAAAAACAAAGTTATTTAGCGTAGTTGTAAAAATGTAAATAAGTTAGTTTTTAAGAAATTTTCAAGGTTTTTTTTTTATTCGTCAAATAAATATATATATTATATTATTATAGTTACTACGGAACCCTTCATGGGCGAGTCTGACTCGCACTTGGCCAATTTTTTACCTTTATAATTACATAGTGAAGGAACTATTAAAGGGCGAATTGACTTTTGCACTAAAACGCAAGCTTATGGACATGTGTAACTAACATCCAGAAGTCCAAACTCAAGGTTTGCCAACGAGCAATGGAACGCAGTATACTAAGTGTTAAATTAAGAGGAGGCTCCCTAAATTGTATGTAAATTTGCATTAATATTCTGAAACAATCACGCATACAATCAAAATGGAACTTTAGTATATGATTTATTGGATCTCTTTCTTTACATGTCTAAGACCAGTTACGCAATTGGAACATTTCCGCTCGATTCATTTTTTAATAAAAAATCATGTCGTTTTAAAGATTATTCAAAAAGAAAAGATTAGTCTAAAATTAGTATTGACAGTAAGAAAATATAGTTTAGTATCCAAATATAAGATATTTTTTCTCTAGATCGATTATTACTGTAGTTATTTCTGTAGTAAACGAAATAAGAATTGAGACTTACGACATTTAGTTTCGAACCCGAACATGGTGAAAGAGCGCACGCGATATTCAACTTTATTACTGCTGCGTTAGCGTTTAGCATACAACGGCAAATTGGCTGGGACTGGGCCGGACATGTCCGCCGCATCATCACGGTTGATAATGTCTGATCAACATAAAAAAAGAAATATATATACAGTATGTTAACTAACAGAGGGCGTTCCCGTTAACCCGCAATAGTATAGCATCCATTCATGCTAAAAAAAGTATTACCATTCGAAAACAAAATGTTTTTATTTTTTTTTAATATTAAATATTCACTAAAATTGTTAAATTGATACGTAAAAGAAACACTCTGTACACGCATACGCATTCATAAATAAATTGCGACGTTGCCGTCCTTCAAGTACGCGTGTACAGAGCGTTTCTTTCATTAGATTTTGATACGAGTAAAATGATAGATTTTGCTTAAAGAAATTGAAAAAAAAAGTGATTTCTAACTTGTCACGTTATTAAAGCAAATAAAAATGTTTTACAATACTATTTTGTTACAATCCAGACATTATACCTCTCTCTAATAATGTTTCTTTTTTCTATACCAGCTAAATTCACGCACTGCTGCCAAAAACTGTTCCTGTCTGCCGTTGAGGAAAAAGAAGAGTAACCTACCCACTTGTATCACATCACTAAAGATAAGTACGTACCCTAAGTACCCCGTGTTACTAATTAACTTAATTCTATGGATGTCAATGTTAGGCATAGATTATTTGCTATATTGATTAGCGATTTTGTAAAATTAGTGTAACTGTATTTTCACTCAATCGAAGTGTAGCTTTGAAGCATCTTTGTCACTCATATTTGAGTGCCGAATACCAGTGTACTTCTGAACTAATCCCAATAGAAAATATGCACGACAAACATTTGTTATGCAAGCAGTTTACTGGAAAATATACATAATATGATACTTTTAAGGTCTTTTAAACCGTTTAATTCGTTTTCCCGAGGCCGCGGTAACTCTCTCGAACAATTCCGTGACGTAGTATGATACTAACAGTAAAAACAGAATACAAATCATAACCATTTTAAACAAATATGTCTGTCTGTCTGTCACGCGAAAACGCTTTTTACTACAGCAGCTGTATGAGCGCTATAGACTAACGTCATAGTCTATGTAGGATTTCTCTCTTTAATAATCAACTTTAAAGCTTTATAACTTCGTCAGTGATGGAGATATTAGTTATTAAGCAAATAAAAAAATACATGCATATTCTCTATTGGTTGGTTTCCGAGTAGTATATCTTGATTCATATATTACGGTGTCATCTCTAAAGTCTGTTCTCCAAGTTTGTTAATATTAGAACATAATAGTGTTCATGTTGTAGTATTACGGCAGCGTACTTGTAAATATATAGGACCATCTTATATAACTTAGATATAATTAGCACTAGAATTCGTATATATTGGACACGATTATAGGTAACAGGGCCATAATTTGAGTCTTAAAGGATACTACAGTGTACTATACAGATCTTGACCCAAACATGGGAATATAGACGAATTAATTTTCAGCTTTCTGTACCTGAAACTTGAATTATGGCCCACAGAATACGATTTTGTGTAACACCTGTGTCTAGTATTTAACTTTTTATATTAAGCGTAACTAGATAACAACGGGGTGTTTAAAGATCTATCACATTGACGAATCTACCAGGTTCAAGTAAAATTTGGGGTTAGTACTTTTATTGTTAAGCAGAGTAAGAAGTTCCTTTTTATAGTGCGCTTGTTATTCATTATGTTTTTGTGAAAAACTTACAAGAACTAGACTGAACATAGTCACTCAGATATGTCGTAGAAGGTAAAACAATAACATCGGTGGGTAAAATGTGTAATTTTCGTTACCAAAGATCTTTTTACACCCGATATTTATGTACCTTATTATGGTTAAGAAACTTAAATATTGAAATAAGATCTCCTTTAACTAAAGAGGCTTATGAATAAATAGTATTTATATCTACATAAGTAAGTTCTTATGTGTGTGACAAGAGGCGCAGGTAAATGTAATGGTTAAAATAAAATCTTATTAACCTGTGGTCGGTACTAAGAAGGATCTTTTTCTACTTCTATATGAAATTAGGTATGTAGTCGCCCGTGGAGTTATATGCATCCAATGGTAACTATTTCTTCTCTTAATAAACGTATGTAGATAAAGGTAATCTTTTAGTACCTAATCTTGTAGTGTTTTGCATAAACGTAATCAGCTGACCAATCACTTGGCGCGTGCTCCGCCGGCGCCGGCGCCGCTTTTACAGGTCAGTAAATTAATATTATAAAGGATTATTTATTTTTTACCAATAACGCCATTTATTTTGTTTGAAAAATGCATTATCTTAACTTTAGTAAAATTATTTATTTTATTTTTTTACCTGCTGTGCCATTTAATGTAATAACCTAATCGCTACCCTGTATATTAATTCACGTCTTGATATACCTGTGTGCCAATATATATAAAGCACGAGTAAGGAATATGAAAACATACATGTTTATAACTTAGGAAGATATCAAATTAAATGTTACGATAATTAATGATAGAAATATTTCATTATGTAATCCTTTGCGTAATTTATTCAAGGGAAAGCAAGGTGATATAGAGGTAATCTCAAACAAATCCAGTAATTCGGAGGGATCATATGAAAAAAATTATGATATAGCATAGCGAAAGTTACTGTACTTAGTCTTTTAATATTATTACAAAAAAAGGCTATGTTAAAGGCTCTAATTCATTCTATAATTCTAAGTCAATATTGCCCTAAGTTCAGACAGAAATTATGGACGCATAAAAATAAGAAATGCGCACCAGTTTCAGGGCTTATGACTGTCTACGGACATGTCGAATGCTTCAATATATTTAATACGTTCTAATATATAATCCTCAGTACTTTAATTCCAGGCAAAAAATGTTTACCCACAAATATAAATTCTACCTCAAAATGACAAATCTGGCAGTCAATATTTTCATAGTGAACGCGTTAATACGGATTGAATCCGTAGTACTTTATTGCTGAAAAACTAAAAGTTATTCTTGTATATCTGAATATTAAAAAGTGCAGCGTGCTGAATCGTAAGTACGGTTTTGAATCGTAGAAGACTGAAGCAGATTTGACCTTTTGGATAATTTCTTAGATTTCTTGGGACTGTAAAGTTTGTAAATTGTATACAATTATTATTCAGTGTTTATTATAATATGTAGTATCATTCCTGCGACCTAAACGCGTATAACGTTGTGTTTTGATTTTGTTAATGTTAAGTATTTACTATACTATACATACTATACAGTTAAGTATTTACTATACAATAGTATTTACTATTAATTTAAATCAGAAAAATAATTGTGAAACTACTTGAGCAGTCGAAACTGTTCTAATGCGAGTAGAACCACCAAAGTCACCACTTCGTCATCCTGTCTTTGGATATTATACATTATTGTAATTATGTATACCAAGCAATTATTCTAAAACCGATGGTCACAAATAAACAAGGTATTTTGAAGAGATTTGGAAAGGAGTTTATCGGCAGGAATTCTATTGCTGTTGTTAGTGTTTTACGCGTTTAGTGTTTGCAAAGTTTTTATAACATTTAGCTTTTTCGATGTTCATACTATTTTCACGATAATTCGGTGTAAAGCTTGTGTAACACGTGCTGTACACTGTTGCGAACGCTTGCTACGAGCACTCCCATCTCCATTTTGAATCTATTGTCTTGTATTATATCGCTCCCTTCATATTATTATGTAAACATAATAATATTATATTTTATATAAAAGCTAAACGTGATGTTGTCGCAAATTTATAACGTTTATCTTTAAGTATTTTACTAGAAGGATTTTCAAAAGAATCTTTAAGAAACATTTCGCGGAGCTTATATCGGTACTTATATTTGTAAAACATTTTGTACGAGATCTTTTAAATGTGTACATAATTGTATAAGTGTTATATTTGTGAATGCACTTTTTGAATATCACTTGAGACAGAAATTGTTTTTATATATCAGTTCCTATATATAGAAAAGCGTCAAAAACGTAATAATTAATCAATGTGATGTTGTAATGTCAATAATTACGTTATTTTTATTGCTGGATACTTATTAAGTGTGCTTTTTAGTCTTATATGAACCAGTAACTGGTCAATTAGAGTTTTATACACTTCTCATCAGAAAAATCGAAACACCTTGCAAGTTTATGTTTTGTAAAGATTATCAGAAAAAATAGTACATTTAGGAATATATGTCAAATTTCGTTTAATAGTGAATAATATGAGGTTTTCAAATCATTATGTTAATGTTCTAAATTCAAATTAATTTTTTATAGGTTTCGCATTTTGTTTAACAAGTCATTTTTACCCTGTATGGAGAATAACGGAAATTTATAAAACAACACACGTAAATGTAAAAGAAGCTAAGAAACGTTTATTTAATAAGTTGTATTTCCTCCCTGAGCTCTTATTACTGCTTCTATACGGTTCTTCATCGATCGGATGAGAGTCACGATCAAATTATAAGTTAATGACGCGGTGCTTCTATTTAACAAAACTTTACTAGACATCATAAAAACACTCGACACAGGTAAAAATCAGTCGTATAAAGTTCAGCTTAAAGCCGTGGATCACTTCGGGCTTGATTCGGTGCATTCGCCACCGAGACTTGCTGCATGCTCAATCAAAAGCAAATCCATCTAGTCTGGAGTTAAAATGCGTATACAAACGATACAGGAACTTTTGCAACGACATATTTTATAAGCGCAAGGCCTGTGAGAGTGGACAGCTGAAGAGTCACAGTAATCACCCAAAAAGACTAGCTGGTCATTAAAGACATTTGCGAATTCCCAAAAAAAACAAATGACAACCAGGAATTATTAGGAATCCAAAAATATGGCTCTTCCTCTGTTAATGAATGTAACCATAATTTTGTCTCAGTGGGTCAACGCTCTCAACATCCTGGACAAACTGCACTCAACAGAGAGTAAACTATGCAGTGATGCCACCCTAGGAAATCGATCCGAAGATTCTCTTTCCTTTCCCCCTACTGACATTTCTGAAATCGATAGCATAATAACTGACATGAAAAACAATAGTGCACCTGGTTCTGACGGTATCCGTCCACTTCTCAAGCTCATCAAACCATATATCTTGAACCCCCTAGCACATATCTGTAACCTGAGTATGTCTACGGTTACTTTTCCCAGCTGTTGGAAAATGGCAGTTATAACACCGATTCATAAGAAGGAAGCCAAAGACTGTCTCAATAACTATAGGCCTATTTCTCTTTTATGTGTTACATCCAAGATCTTGGAGAAACTCGTCAATAACCGCCTTATCGGTTTTCTGGAGAAACACAGCCTATTGTCTGGACGCCAATTCGGTTTTAGACGAGGCAAATCCACTAAGTAAGCCACAGGGCTTCTGACTAATATTTTATCTTCAAAGATTGATGAGGGCAAACGAGCTATTGGTGTCTTCCTTGAACTGACCAAGGCATTCGATACGGTTTCAATTCAAATGCTTTTGAAAAAGCTAAGCTGCTTTGGCGTAAGGGGTGTCGCTCGGGATTGGTTCAGAAGTTATTTAACGGATAGATGTCAGTATGTGGTAGTCGGGGATTTTGTAAGCGAAAGCCTTTCAGTCACTTTTGGCGTGCCACATGGCAGTGTTCTCGGTCCGACATTATTCAATGTGTATATGAATGACATCTTGAACTTAGCCATCCCAAGATCAGGCATGATTTGTTACGCAGATGACACGGCTATTATATTCTACGGTGATACATAGGCGGACGCTTTAGACGCCGCAGAAAAAAGCATGCGTATTATATCGAACTGGCTCAATCGAAATATTTTGACCCTTAAAGACTAATTTTATAACGTTCCACATTAGCCGTCTCAGTTGTCATGTGCAGAAAAGTGTATCTAGCTCTTTGTCACTCGTTGTTGCAATACTGCGTAAGCGTCTGGGGCAGCGCAGCCAAGTCAAATTTGATTGAGCTCGAACGTGCTCAGCGGACTGTTCTTAAAGTCTTCCTAGGGAAACCGCGGTGATATCCCACAGACGATCTATATAAAGAAGCTGACGTCTTGCGTGTCCGACAACTTTATATCCTGAAGTCCCTACTTAACCTTGTTGCTGTCTCTGGGAGGAAATTTACATACACCCGAAGAGGGAGGGTAGGACCTGATAGTCTTGCAATCCTAAGGATAAAAACAATATTTGCCTCCCGGTTTTCACTGTTTCTACCTGTCCGAGTCTTTAATAAAGTTAACAAATCCACACTTAGAATCCCTGGAAATGTTTTCGAAGCTAGGATTATATTAAAGGTGAGGTGTTTAAATAAAACAAGCGTGAGGCTAGTAACACGGTTTATTAGGGACTGTCCTTGACACGACCGCTATGCGCCGCGCCGGCGCATACGCACTTACCTGAACATATCGTACATTATATTAAAGTAAACGCAGTGGAATTTTGGTTTCAGTAAAATATATTCAGTGCGTTGTAGATTATCAAAAAAGTAACAAGTATCACCTAGCAACCACGACAAAGATTATCTATAAACCTAGAAGGGAAGACTTCCTATAATAACGCTGGAAGTGCTTTCTTTACATTCCCTCTTCTTTTTTAAACCGAAGTCTTCACAAAGTTTTTCCAGTCTTGGTTTGAATAATGGCTTTGTAAAGATGTCAGCCAATTGTTCTTGCGTAGGCACTTGCTCAATTTGGATATCTCCTTCAGACACACATTGCCTCACATAGAAATGTCTTAGCTTGATGTGCTTTGTCTTCCGATGATATTCGTATGGCGGATTTTGAGCTAGTTTTATTGCAGACTCATTATCAATGCGCAGTACTGGTGTTTCTAATTTATCACTTAAATTTTTAAACAATCTATTTAGCCAAATCATTTCACGGCACGCCTCACTGGCAGCTACTATTTCTGCTTCTGTGGACGACAGCGCAACTGAGGTTTGCTTCACACTTCGCCAGGAGATTGCTGATCCAGCGAACATGCATATCAACCCGCTAGTAGAACAACCACTCAAGTTGTCACCTCCATGATCCGCATCACTGTAACACATGAGTCGTTTCTCATTCTTTTTAAATTCTAGACCAGTCTCGATTGTTCCTTTGAGGTAACGAAAGATTCTCTTCACTTGTAACACATTCATATTAGTAGGGTTATCTAAGGTTCTGGATACGACTCCGACTGCATAGGCAATATCAGGCCTTGTACCCACCATGAGATAAGCCAACGCTCCCACAGCTTGTCTATAGGGAAATTTAGCATCACGAATCCCTTCCGCCAACTTTTTTACAGGAATGTCTTTAACTATTGGTGTTCCAACGGCTTTACAATCACTCATCCCATACTTCTCCAAAACCTTTTTAGTATAAGCGGCTTGATGAACTCTTATAGTCCCATCATTGTGTCGCTCCAACTCTAGCCCAAGAAAGTACGATGGCGGCTTAGTTGTTATCTTGTAACGAACTTTGAGTTCGTTTTCAATAAAATTATCAGCTTCTACGTCATCGGACGAAGCCAATAATCCATCATCAACGTACAAAGCTAGCAAAATCTTTGTTTTTCCACGTTGTCTCACGTATAAACATGGATCTGCTTCGCTCTGTGTAAATCCAGATTCAATAAAAAAATCGTGAATACACTCGTTCCAACATTTAGGCGCTTGTTTAAGTCCATATAGACTTCTTATCAGCTTGCATACCTTGCCAGATCCGTCATTGTATCCCTCAGGTTGTCGCATGTATATTTCTTCCTTTACTTTGCCATATAGGAAAGCTGTTGAGACGTCAAATTGTTTCAGCGATAAACCTTCGTTTGCGGCTATACTTAATAATACTCGGATAGTGCTTAGTTTCGCAACAGGGCTAAATGTCTTGTGGTAGTCTATTCCTTTTTTCTGTGAATAGCCAACTGCAACTAGTCTCGCTTTAAACTTCTCAATCGAGCCATCAGGGTTCTTCTTTACCTTGAATATCCATTTGCAGTTAAGTGCTTTTCTGT
Source organism: Tholera decimalis (assembly GCA_943138885.2). Taxonomy (NCBI): domain Eukaryota; kingdom Metazoa; phylum Arthropoda; class Insecta; order Lepidoptera; family Noctuidae; genus Tholera; species Tholera decimalis. Next base: position 52,560,852 of record OW964548.2, on the reverse strand, counting down.
TATATGGTAGTTGTGTCAGTTTCCATGTTTCATTCTCTTTCAGTGAAGTCATCTCATTGTTCATAGCCTCAACCCACTTGTCTTTTTCAGTACTTTGCATGGCTTCTTGATATGAAGATGGTTCTGGAACAGCAATGACTTGATTGACGAACTGTTCAAAATTAAATCTTTCTGGAGGTCTAATTTGACTCCGATCACGAAGTACACGACTATTACCTTCAACAGTTTGAGTGTCTTCTTGTCGTTCTTCTACATTACTATCACCTGTTTCAAACCAAGTATCTTCTTCTTGTCGTTCTTCTACATTACTATCATCGGTTTCATTGTCCAAATTCACTGAATGCAGGTGATCATCACTTTGATGAAGTACTTTTAAGTTTGGTTGATCATCTATGGAAGAAGTAGGTAGCTCATAGGTATTCTTTTTGACTTCAGGTTCCTCACTAACAGGTATGTCTCGATCTAACAGAGGTACTTCTTCAAAAGTTACATCTCTGGAACGCAACAATTTAAAGTTCCTTGTATCATAAACTCGATACCCATCATCACCGTCATATCCTATAAGAATTCCTTTCTGTGCTTTTTTATCTAGCTTCTTTCTCTTTTGTTTTGGGACATGCACGTAGCATACACAACCAATGATTCTGAGATGATTTATTTTGGGTTTCTTGTTGTACCATAACTCATACGGTGACTTTTCATTATTTGGAGTGGGTCCCGTACGATTTAATATGTACACTGAAGCTTGCACTACTTCAGCCCATAAACCTTTAGGTATCTCATCATGAGCGTGTATAAGTGCTCTTGCCATCTCGACAATTGTGCGATTATCTCTTTCAGCGCAACCGTTTTGTTCAGGAGTGTAGGGCATTGTCAGCCTCTGTTTAATCCCGTGTTGCCTTAGCGTATTTCGTACTTGTTCATTGTCGAATTCGCCTCCATTGTCGCTTAGCAACTCTTGAATGACGTGTCCTGATGTCTTAGCTTCTGCTAGAAAATCCTTCAAGCGTGCTTGAACTTCTGACTTTTGTCGTAAGAAGTATACATAACGAAAACGGGTGAAATCATCCTTGAATAGAACAAAGTATCTATACTTTGAGATCGAATATACAAAAGGTCCACACACATCAGTGTGTATTAGCTCTCCAATTCTTGTAGTTCTTTCTCTGGTCCCAAACGTCCTTCTGTGGGCTTTTCCATAAACGCAACCTTCGCAAACTTCTTTGTTATTTTCAGATTTGAATTGCATAGCAAATTCTCTCTGCATAACTTGTTTGACATGTCTTTTGTTTTGGTGTCCAAAACGTTCATGATACAACTGAAGTTGGTTAGTAACTGTTAGTTGGTTAATCTCCACTTTAGGTGTAACTACTTGTATTTTAAGTTTATACAACCCTCCATATTTGTCCCGAGTACCGACTAACTTTGTCTTACCATCAACTTTAAATAAACATGATCGAGTATTTGATTCGAAGGAGCTATTCTCACAAAGATCTTGTGCGGCTAGCACAGAAAACAACTTTCTTTGTATGCTGGGAACATACCAAACATTTGTGAGCGTAATTGTTTCGTTTTGGCCATTAATGTCAGCATTTACTTGTATTGAGCCCTTTCCGATAGCTTCAATATTTTCACCATTTGCTGTCATTACTCTGTGAGATTCGCTAAAGTACTCGAAAAATACATACTGATCCCCTCTATTGGTTACGTGACTTGTTGCTCCATTATCTACGTACCAGGAGTCTTTATCATGACTCTCACCAAGAGATAAAGCTAAACTTGACAACGTAGCAGCATTAGATATGGATTCCTTTGGAGGTTTTGGGGGTCTACCATCCGTAATCCATTTCTTGCATTGCTTTACTCGATGTCCGCTTGCTCCGCAATAGTTGCACTTGAACTTCTTCTTGGGATCTTGCTTTCTGTTATGCACTATCAGTACCTCCGTGCTGGATTCACCTTCAGCTTCAGATTTATTTTTATCTTTCAAAGCTCTCTCGTGAGCGCACAACTGGGTGGTCAAGTTCTCGATTGTACGATCTTTCAATGTAAGCAGTAACCAACTTGACTTAAAACTGAAATACTCTTCTGGCAGGGAATCCAATATCTTGCATATCAAAAGAATTTCTGGTAATTGATTGCAAACTGTTGACAAAGCTTGATTCAGATTATGCCAAATATTCTTTATCGCAGACATATGCGAACCCATGTCATGAGTGGGGTCTTTCTTGTAGTTGAAAAGTTGCATACACAGATCGTAGGTTCGGTCCTGTGACCCTCGTTCGTAAAGACGGTTTAATTCGTCCCACATATCACTCGCAGTTGTAAAACGCATTACTTTGTTCAGCATTTCGTCGGTCATATTAGTAGTCAGTAGTAATAGTGCAGTGCTTTCTATTTTATTATAGTTGTCACAATCTACCTTGTACTTTGTAAGAGCTTCCGCTTTGGCTCCTTCACCCGGATGTGCCGGCTTTACTAGTGTACCCTGCACCACTTCTAAGGTGCCTGTGTTACTCCGCAGCAGCAACAACACTTTATATTTCCAGGTCGGCCAGTTGCTTCCATCGAATAGTCCTATTTCGAGTTTCATTTTTGAAGACGACATGATTTACTCTTTAGAACTTTTATCCTTTAAGAAACTAAATTAAAATATCGTAAGCTCTCGTTTTTGCACGCTCTGCTACCATATTAAAGTAAACGCAGTGGAATTTTGGTTTCAGTAAAATATATTCAGTGCGTTGTAGATTATCAAAAAAGTAACAAGTATCACCTAGCAACCACGACAAAGATTATCTATAAACCTAGAAGGGAAGACTTCCTATAATAACGCTGGAAGTGCTTTCTTTACACATTACACCTTCACCCTTAATCTAAACCCCTTTATAAGCCCCTTTAGAACTTACATAACTAACAAAAACACAAAATATTACTTATCATAGCTTATAACTAGTTGGGTTATTTATTATACATCTCCGGATGGGACGAGACTGGGTCGGTTCAGGAGATGTTCTTCACAATCCTCAAAATGCTCTTGTTCCCCGTCTTCCTGATGCGTATTTGCTACGGCTGAGTCAACGAAAGCAGGACCGCACGGACTGAGCGCTTCATGGTCCCCAGGTACCTCCCCCGTCTCTGACTTCTCTCTCACCGGGCTAGAAGGACAGATTAATGAACTCCGTATCCGTTGCATATTTTTTTCACTATCCACTTAATAATACCATTACGACATTGATGTATGACACAATCTTATTCAATTCAAAATTTCAAATTCACTAATCTCATTAACTATTACTATAATTTTTTTTGGTTACATTTATTAATTTTTTCCTAATTTGTCTTGTTAAATTACCTTAATTTATTAAACTTGTGCTTTTAAAATGGATAATTATAATGTCAATTATTATGTTTTTATTTAAAATTTAATTATGTCATTTTTGAAGTGACAACTTCTTTAGCGGCGTTGTGCACTTTTTTGTAATGGGTAAAAAATGTTAAACTCGCGTCAGGACACGTGACCTGATCGAAAATTCGTAAGACGGACGGAGAGTAGACAGCCGGCGCGGCGTAGGAGAGGAAGTATCCCCCTCTCTTTCTACGGCGCGGCAAAAATGTATAGCGCCTGCTGTTTCGAGAGATAAACTTTTTAATGTTATATAAATTGTCATGTTTGTGTACGATAGCGCAATAAATAAATATTGTATTCTACCACATAAATGATAGTACTTTTATACTGATAATTAAAGCAATTCGTGCAAAATTATTCCCTAACCATTCCAAAATATCAAAAATGCACAACGTTAATATTCAAGTTTTCACTTCCGCCGGCACTACCGGAGTGCAAACCGTCATTTTTTTTAACGGGCTGTGCTGTGTAACTCTGAACCGAGTAATGAGTAGGTGTCTGTCAACCTCTGTTTTAATATTGGGCCACAAAGATACAAGCTGTGCCTAGTTTGGGGCCCATTGCTAAGTGTTTTGTGTTCTGTCACTTTGTGCATTGTATTTACTGTCTCTATTATCATAACTTGTGTAAATAAATATTGTGGCATTCCATTCTTCTTGGATTGCATTTTGCAGCTGGTTAAGTGTTTCTGGGGCAGGATCTCTTGCACGAATTCGTCTCTTTAATTCATCCCATAGATGTTCAATCGGATTCATGTCCGGGCTTCTTGCTGGTCATTCCATGATGGAGATACCGACTTCGGTAACATAATATCGTACGACGCTCGCGGTGTGAGCTCTAGCATTGTCGTGCATGAATATGAAACCGTTGCCAATAAAATGTGCATAGGGCATCACGTGAGGCTCAAGACACTGTTCGATATACCGATGACTGTTTAGTGCAGGCAGACGTGGCCCAGACACAAAGACAAGCTCTGTCTTACCGTCGGCGTTGATTCCTCCCCAAACCGTCCATGAACCGCCACCATAGCTGACCTTTTCTTCAATGCAGCATTGTGCAAAGCGTTCTACATCTCTTCTGTAGACCTTGTTCCTTCCGTCGTTACCATACAGCATAATTTTACACTCATCAGAAAAGAGGACTGTGTTCCACTGGAGGTATGACCAATTTAGGTGCTCACGTGCAAAGTTAAGGCGCGCTCTTCGATGGTCTGCAGTTAATTTTGGCCCATTTGATGGCTTGTGCGGTACCAGTCCACGTTCCTTCAACCTTCTTCTAATTGTAGAGTCACTTACAGCCACCCTACATACAACATGAAGCTGCTCCTGCAGTTGAAAAGCATTAAGGCGTCGATTTCGTTAACAAGTTGTTACAATAAATCGATCATCTCGCTCAGAAGTGACCCGATTCAAACCAGTCTCCCGATAGCGTTTATAGACTATGGACAGACGACAGGCTTAAATGCAATCTTTCAGCCCTAACACGCAAGTCCAGAATCCAGCAATGCCACCACTTGGGATGCTTCTGCGGGCGAAGTATCCATAAGTTTTAGAAAAAAAAAACTTTTTCAGACGTCCCAAAGTCACAGTAAACAAATAAAGAACAAAAGTTTTAAGATAAGCGCTAATCTTTAGTTTTCAAAGGTGATATGTACTCCAACTCTAAACACACATTTGTCTCAAAACAGTGAATCATTTCATTTATAGGATAAACAAATTAAATTCTAATTTTGAATTTTCGCTTATCACTGCAATGGCCAAACTGCCAGCTATACAATCATGTGATTTTTTTCATGGAATTAAACTCTTTTGCGTTAAATTAGGACCGAAATGATAAAAACGGAAGTGTTTAGATTTTTCTGATGAGAAGTGTATTAGCTATCGTTACAAATTAATATAAGATCCCCTACCAACAGGCTCTGAAAGCTAAAAGGGTAAGCTTAACTGTAGTGTTTATCGCCTAGATTTAAAGGTCCATTTATATTGATCCAGGATTTTCAATATTGTGCTGGATCCACCATCCAGTTTTAGTTAACTAATGTTTTTTCCCAAACGAAGCCTTCATTAATGCCATCAAAAGCGTCCACACAACGCTTTTTATAAAAGCTAATAATTTTAAATCAGTGTGTTTATGTCGAATTTAGTGCTAGAACAACATGTCCCCATTTCCGCTTTCGCGCGTCTATAACGATTGTCATCATTAATTGGATGTTTTGTATAACAACTAGAGTGACAATCAAGCGCCAGTCATTAAATATAAGCAATGCAAATACGATGCGTCTTTGTTTCTTACGGTATAGTCCATTTATCACATTATATCGCTTCTATGCTTCAATAACCTTACCCTTTAACCGACTTAAAAAAAAGAGAAGATTCAGTTCGACTACATTTTTTTAATATATACAATATTTTTGCAAAATTTACTATATTATCAAAACTTTCTTATAATTTCTGTAACTGTAACCGCTAGTGCGTAAGCGGCCTTAACGTTAAATGAAGGTAAAAAATAATTTGTTCAGGTAATATTACATTTTGAAAGTTAAAAAATCGCCTACCGTAAATTTATGTAGGTATGTATGAATAGAATAAAATATACTTTATTGTACACCAAAATTTTAACACACCTATTTAACAATATTGCCTTTTCTGCGGTTACAATGGCGGTCTTATTGCTGAAAGCGATAACTTCCAGACCACGGAGCAAATACAAAGAGGAGATGTTGTAATAAGATTTCCCTATGAAAATAAGCGTGACAATTTGCGGGGTGAGGGGGTGTTAGATCCCGCCCACATCTTTACTTTCCATCTATCGGTCAATACTAAAACTAGGATGTCAATTATGTCGATGTGTCTTTTTAATTACGTAGCTACCTCACACTAGATGTCACTATGTAGAATGTTACAGGGACGTACTCAGAATTTTGGATATATTTTATCTGTTTTTAAGAATCAATTTTGTTAAACATCTTGATAATCTTTTTATTAAAATAGTGATATTTTTAAAGAGGTTTGTTTTTAACTGATTATTTTTGTCTTTTTTTAATGATTTATTTCAAAAAATAAACTTTCTCCCGTACACGTGACAATTGAAGCGAAATAATTTATGTCAAACAAAAACATAACTCATAAATAAGGTAAAAATAATCTTATTCCTTCTCTGTCCATGCTGTAAGATTGTGGAACTCACTTCCGCCTAGCATTCGTGATTTAAAAACAATATCTCTATTCAAATGTCGATTAAAAGAGCATTACCTTTCCTCTTAACTGTGTTAATTATGTATATATTTATATTATATGTTTATATAATTATAGTTAGATATCCTACCGGCTGCGCCAGTTAGATATCTAACTATATTATATACAAAAATTGGATTCTAATTACGGCCCTGTCTTTTTGATGTTTATGGTTGATGTTGACAGATGACGATAGATGGCCGATTTTTTACAAAACTTTACAAATATAATATTTTGGCGACTAAAGGGTCTTTAGGAATGAATGTTAAACAAACTTCAGTACGTATAATTATCAAAATAAATGATTACTGTGCTCTACGTACTCAAAAATGCTTCGACACAGTATCGCCATCTAACGTCGGGTAGAACCATATTGGGAGATGCCGACGCTAATAACAGATCTTTCAAGAAATATTCTTATAAAATTACTTGCAGATGAAATGTGATGCCAGTCATGGCATCTGAACGTCTATCCGAATAGTTTATACATGATAAAACACAACACTTCATCCTTTTCTTCTTGGAACACGAAAATTCTTTAAAAGGCGAACATTAACAAAGCAGTGCACGGCACGAACGACGACGGTACACTGTCAAAGGCCACGCCCACTCGATGACGTCAGGACCTAGTTGAAAATCACAGTGCACAGTTGTTTAGGCCGCCTCCTCTTTGTATTTGCTCCGTGTTCCAGACAACCTTTGGAAGGACTTTCAAAAAATTTAATTAAATTTGATTTTCAAGATGTTAACACGTTATTGAAGCAAAGAAGCCTTATGATATAAAAGATCGTAAGGTGTTGACATTTCTAGAGATTCAGTGATCAATTATTATTAAATGCAGGTTCTGTGTAAAGCTACCTTAATTTGAGGCAAGTGTGTATTGTAGTCATAGGGCATTATTTGTTAGAGTAGTTTCCCTTTTAAGATACTTTGAACTATCTCGGTTGGAGGCGACGCGGGCCTCATACCGGCCGCATGCCCCTCATCCCTTCTTTTCTGACCCCTTTGTACATTGAAGATCCTCCTACTATGGAAAATGGCTAATCACCAGTGTGCCTGTAACATTGTCAGTAATGTACATTATACCCCATCAACTGACGTGGGAATTTAACATCACAGTTTACTAATTAGTTGTCGTCAAAGTTTACTTTAATTTTTAATATTATAACTGTGTGGTAATATTTAGTTGTTTAATGTAAAGTCACCTTTAAGCATTCTGATCAATCAGAAATTGTTAGTGATTAACTTAGTATGTAGATTATAAAATATTGACTGATAATCGAATACATACTAGGACATGAGGTGCATTTTTATTAATATGGACATAGTAATACGTAGCTTATCTTTGTATTCGTGAGTAGATGTACAAATATTTCCATTTGAATAGTTCCGTTCGGCTGTATCATCGTCACTGTATACAGGATGTCCAAAATTTGTATGGTTAACTTTACAGTGTATTTTGAAATATCCAATTAATATAATTATGTGTATCACAACTACTTACTATTAGTATTAAATTTTTTAGTTTGTTTTTTGTTAAATTATCTTTTTGTTTGGTTGTACCTATAGCGTACAGCGTGTAACACAAAATTCTCGCTGTTTTTGATTTGTTTTCATTAATATCGGTTTTGAATCTCTCGTTGTAATCATTTGATCTGTCCAGTGTTATGTTCGTGTATTTGTGCCAAATAACTTTTTTTGATTTGGTTTGTAAGCTTTTGTAAAGTTCTAATAAAAAGTTGCTAAAATTATTGCATTTTATTCGTCTCCTGTGTCACCTGCTTTCTATACTACTTAAATAGTTTAGTTCTACTAAAGTAACAATATGTATTTTATAAACATCACAGCTATTAAAGGATTAAAAAGAATAAATGTTACATTAATTCTTCTGCATTTAATTTAACCGCATTTTATCCATAACTTTCTATGCCGCTGCTTTTTCTAAAAATCTCCTGATGACAAGAACTTTCTGGCCAATATTAAAAGTAGATGCAAGATTTAGAGACCATGCTTTTAACCTTGTCCTAAATTAAAAATGTGAGATTTAATTTTTATCAGGACTATCTGCTGCTCGCAACTTCGTTCGCGTGGGAGTATTTCCCACCTCAATCCCGATCCTGTAGTAAGTAGCCTATGTGTTATTCCAGGATGTCAACTATCTACTTACCAAAATTCATTAAAATCCATCCAGTAGGTCCGGAGATTAGCGTGTACAAACAGACTTATTTTTTGCCATGTTACCGTTTCCTAACCCACCTCAATTATTACTTTTGTATAAAATTTAAATGTACGGAGACACTTTTTTACTGTTTTATTATATGTATAGATATTTAGGGAGTTTTTTTAATACACAATTATGTATTTTGTAAGCGGTCTTACAAAATACATAATTGTGTGTCGGAGTATTGGCTGTCGGTCCAAACTAGCAGGTATGTATACGATACGTTCACTGTATACACTAATAATATTAGTTTCCTGAAGTGTGTCACCCCACTCACTGGTGAGCAGCGTATGGAGCGCCTAAAGCTGTGGGAGAAAGTACAGTCGCCAGCACATCAAGCTATCCGAATCTGTCAAATTTATGCAATTGAGTTTGAAACTTATTATATTGTAACAAAGTTGTAAATCTAGTACATCATTTTAACAGATTGGAGCATGTTGATGTGCCGGCCACCGTACATCCCTTCCAAGCCCATTTGTCCCATCAGCAGAGCATCTACCACCTGGACACGAACTGCCATGGCTGACCTGGAAGTCTTTATTAAATAGACTCCAGTCTTAGAGGTTGGTTGCAGCAAAGCAAATCTGTTCAGGTGGAGATTTATTGATGACTGTCTTGGAGTGTTTCTGCTCCATAAACCATGGCACACTTAAATTCCTGTCCTGTTAGGGCACTGTCAACTGCTCACTGCAGGACCTGATGGAAGCTAGCGACGCTGAAAACTAAAAGGAACTGATAAAAGAATCTTAAAAAAAATACATGATTAGGTATAATCATGCAACTACTTATATATTTTTATACATTGCTCACTAGGTTTTGCTCTTCTAGAAATCTGTATCGCGAGTGCATTTTATAATAAGCCGGACCAGGAACAACTGTTTGTAGGCCATACAAACATTTGTTCTGGTGCGAGCATCAAACCCACGATACGCAGCGTAACATCCAATCGATCGCTAAAACTGCTGAAAGGCCTATTATATTATGCTATTTTTGTACAATCATCATTTTCTTGATCCGTGATAGTGACAGATCTATAACTGACAATATTTAGCTACAATGACCTTATACAGGTGGCCCGTTTACAGTGGTCCAAAGATTTTTTTCAGCTTGAGATCAGTGATAATTTAAAACATACTTTAGTTAAGCTAAAACTTATGGTTTCGAAATTATGATTTTTTTTAATAATCTAGTCTAGTTATTTACACTAGATGAGCCTATAGCGCGATAGGTAGATTATTGCACTATGCTTATACCAAATTTGATTCGATTCGGTCCAGTACTTTTCATAACAGAGTGGTTTTGTGTGAAAAATATTGAAATTTCGGGTAATTAAAAAAAAAATTCTAAACCATAAGTTTTCGATTAACTAAAGTATGTTTTAAATGACCACTTATGATGCTCTCAAACTGAAAAAAATCTTTGGACCACTGTAAACGGGCCACCCTTTATATTATTTAAAGCGGCAATAACTTAATGGCTTAATGGTTAAGGTGTCGGCCTTGTGATCGAGGGGTCGCATGTTCGAACCCTACCCATTACACTATTGTCATGAACCTATTTCAGAAACAAGCATATTTAGCTTAGTTCGAGGGGTCAGTATCGGCATTGATAACTTTTAAGAAAAGTTAAATACGTGTATCTTATTATATTTCTTCTTTATGAGAGAACTCAATTGGAGCAGAAGGGAGTATCAGACTTTTCCCTAGAACCCACGTGATCCTTCAGTTACCTTGTATTCTAGGGCTGCGGTTTCTCATTAGAAAATTCTCGGAACCCCAGCAGACATAAGCCCTTTCGGGCTCCGTCAATTCTCCTGACTTCTGCATGGTTTGTATACATGAAAATATGGCGGTACGAAGTTAGCCGGGTTAGCTAATACACCTATGGTACCTATTACTTAATCACGGCATGTATAAGCGAAACTTATATTACAGCAAAAGTGCTTATCTGAGTGATAAATTATTACCAATTTTTATTTATAGCAGTCGTTACACCTAACAAGCAGTCCAATTGCCAATTAGTGGACAGCCAATCAGTGCCTTTACAGCTGTGGCAGTGGAGTGGCTGCATTTGGGCCATACAGCGGCCATGACGGCGCCCATCATATTTCTAATTTGTGCGTTTTGGGTGATGCAGGTGTGTACCTTCTTTTTTCGGTGGGTAAATCATCAGATGACTTCCCCCACTCTTTTTAGTTAGTCCTGGGGTTAGTTACGTAGTTTGCACTGGTTTTAGGTTCAAAAAGTTCCTTCTCTGTCAAATCTTCAGGTGGCAAAAAGGGTGGGTCACTTTCACATGTTTAGGTACTAAATAATAACAGTGTAACTAAAATTGGTGAAACATTAGAAAAGAAACGGCGAAAATTGCGTTAAGGTTCATATTGATTAATAAATTTCGACTTTTTTCTCTCTGCTCTCTTTGGTTAAGTTCTTGATATTTCACTGTGCCATTATCCCTTGAACACGTTGATTTGAACATAAACGTAAAACCGTTTGTTATCTCAGACACTAGCTAGTTCTCTACATAACTAAGTAATAATGAATGCCGACAGGATGGCATCACGTCGTCTTCACGGCATGGTCGCTATAACAATTTGTCGGCGCATGAGTTCACGACGCCTCCCGACGAAATCCCGCCGATGTCGCCAGACGAAGGCTTACAGCAGACTACCGTCATTTCCGGTCTCATGCCCGACTCCTTTGGAGAAATGTTCAATTTTCTTGACGGAGACAGCTTTGGCATAGGTTTGTATATGAGTAGTTCTTCTTATGGAATATAATATACACTAACCTTATGGTTCAATGGCCATAATCAGGTAGCGAGTCCCATCAGACTGTGGATCCTGTGCTAAAGTTACACCTGGTCATTATTTGTGTGGATTTGGTAATCTAAATATTTATGAATTAGTGGAGATGATCTTGGATCTCTTTTGGGGCTTCGCTGGCTCGCTTGGGTCGCTTGGTCTTGACAAATATACTTTTTCGGGAGAACCTATCTGGGCGCCCATGGGAGTCAACAAGGTATGGAAATAAGCGATTCCATCACTTAGAATTATCCAACTACTAAGTATTTTCATTAGTAAGTGAGTATATAGATTTAGGTCCACCGTTTAGATGAGACGACACCTAAGGTGTCTGCATGGTATACTTTGGTCGTAATTTCTCTTCATCATATCACTTAGCCCAACTATTTTTGGGTTGGCGTTCTAAACGTTCGTCAGCGCACTTAATAAGCCAAGGTTTCCAGGTCCAATGCACGAATTCGTTTACGGTTGGCAAGCGATCGTAAACACGATGAGTATGAAGAACAATGTTGAGGTGCGCAAGCGGGCTGGCTTGCAGCGCTTCGCGTTTGCGGGGATCAACGGTATCACGCTGATATCGCACATCGGAGTGACAGAGATCATGATCAATGGCACCAGGAGCTACTGCTTCGGTGGCGTGTCCAGGCCGCCTGGTAGACGCAGCGTCATTTGCAAGGTTTTTGGGAGGCTTTAACTATTCACAAGTCATGTATCTATGCAACAAGTGCCATGCTTATCGATATAATATAGCGCTCTATATCTATAGATTTAGGCGGGTGGTGGTGGCCTACTGGTTACAGGACCAATATCAGGTCGTAGGACCAAAAGTTTTAAGACATGTCACATCTGCCAACACGCATGGGCCCTGAGTGGTGGATTATGTCCCAATTTTTACAATTAGTAACACTGCAACTCCTGGCCAGCGAAAGCCTCGCATAGGAGGAGCCTAGGCCTATATCCTAGCAGCGGAACAGTAATAGGCTGAATCTATATATATATATAAAAACTTTTTACCAAAAAATTAAACCGACTCCCAAAAAACACTGCAAAGTGAAAAATAACTTTATTTTCGGTAGTCGGTGTCTTTAGTTTTGTATTTTCGTTTTTGGCACCGACTTCCGAAATTAAAGTTATTTTTTACTTTGCAGTGTTTTTTGGGAGTCAGTTTAATTTTTTGGTAAAAAGTTTTTATTTCACTCTTTTTAGTTGGTCTATTTTTAGTTTACTTAGTTACAAGAGCCTAAATGTCATCTACTTATAACCTTTTACAAAATATTGCTTTCCCCAATGCTGGGCCGTTAATTGTTGAGTAGTTCTCCTGGTACTTCACCATCAGCTCTACATCACCATTTGCATTGTGACGAGCATAAAGTGCTTAACATCCGTATTCAAGTAATCGAATCGCAATCCACTCAATACGTATTATTGAGTAGTTTCGGCAGCCATCTGTGGTCTTCATCATCAGTTCCACTTCCTCAAATGGTACTTTTTGAGAGCAACTGCACAAGTTACTACAATAAATACCCAAAACGTCATAGGTGTGCCTATAATATTTGAAGAGTTCCCTCGATTTCTCCAGGATCCCATCATCAGATCTTGACGTTTATGAAAATGGGACCAATTTCAAAGTATATCCTTTCAATCAAAAAAAGAATTTTCCAAATCGGTTCAGCCGTCTTCGAGTAATCGATGATCATACATAAAAAATATACACACATCAAAAGTGTCTAGGGATCAACATATATTTTTGCAATAACTTTTCTCCTGATTGATATTAATTAAAATTTTCTTTAAGGATTCATCAAATAAAGTGTTTTCGTTTGTCACAGTAACGATAAACCAAGTCACCTTTGCATTAATAAAGAAATTTGCCATTTTCCTAATAAAGGGATTTTTGACATTTGAACCACTAACATTAAAGTTCGAAAAAAAGACTGAAATAACAGTTCTTTAAAATTTTATTGGGTAACTTAAACAATTAATAATCCGTGTTTCTACCGCGAACACTAACAACACAAGAACATCGGTTTGGCATACTCAAAATGAGTTCATCCAAATCACGCTGTGGAATGGCCGCCCATGTTCGTTGCAACAACAAAAAAAGGTCTTCTTGCGACTGGATACCCTCCATATTCGGCAGAGCTCTTCTCTGTAGCATATCCCATGCATGCTCAATCGGGTTCAAGTCTGGCGACTGAGCAGGCCAGAGCAGGACATTGATGTTAGCTGCGGCGAGAGTCTGTCTTACAACTCTTGCGGTGTGCGGTCGTGCATTATCATGCATTAACTGAAATAAGGGACCGATTTGCACTTGTAGAGGAACGATGACGTCAGATACAATCGTCTCAGCATAAATTTGAGCGTTGAGGTTGCCTCTGATCCAAATCAACTCAGTTCTTCCGCCGATCCAAATACCCGCCCATACCATGATGGTTCCACCACTATAAGGATGGACTTCCTGGCAGGATTTTAATCGCTGTTGGCGTCCAGGGGTTCTCCAGTGTCGTATACGTCTTGTATCCGGTCTCATACCAAAACGAGACTCATCAGAAAAGCACACGAAACGCCATTGTTCTTCTGCCCAATTTCTGTGTTCAAGAGCCCATTGATATCGAATCCTACGATTGTGCATTGCTATAGGTGGTACCCGTAGCGGTCTTCGGGAATGAAGGTTCACTTCATGCAAGCGGTTTCTGACTGTTTGGTCGCTAATTAAGTTCCCTGAAGAGTGATAAAGCCTCACGGCTAACATCATGGCGGTTATTGTTGGAGCTCTTCGAGTTAAGATTTGAATGTATCGGTCTTGTCTCCGTGTGGTGCAGCGATACCGTCCTCCATGGCGCTCAGCCACGGTACCAGTGCTTCGGTAACGTGTCCAAAGTCGACTGATAACACTCTGACTTGTATTCAGAGCTAAAGCCACAGTACGTTGCCGGGAACCAGCTTCTATCATTCCCACGGCTCTGAGCATTTCTTCCCTGCTTAAATGACGTCGCCGCTCCATAATAACGTTGGTTTTAATCAGTAGTAGGGAAACAGTAGCACTAATAATCAAAGAGTATGTAAAACCTTGCTAATAATGTCTTCAATACGTTGTATGTTTTTATAGGGAAAATATTGACAGCTGATTTTCATCTTTTACTCGAATTTGATTAACAGTTCCTGTTTCAAATTATGAAATGCACCAAAAAGGATCCATATAAATTTATAAAATCATACATTTATTACAAAGCCACATCTCAATCTCAAGAAATCCGCATAAAAATGCTTGATCCCTAGACACTTTTGATGTGTGTATATATATATACGCGTCGAATTGATAACCTCCTCTTTTTGTCGTCGGTTGAAAAGCGAAATACCACTCACTGATTAAGAGCCTATACTACCTCAGCGCTTCTCACTCTTTATCTCGCTCGCACACTACCGGCCGCGGTCACGCGAGCAAGCGAGACAGGGTGGCAGGGAAAGACTCCAAGACACCGATAATTTAGTTTATTTCTTTTTACGGTGAAAATAATGGAAATTTAAAAAAAGTAAATTATATAAGACCTGCTTTATAGTTGGTTCAATTAATATGCAAAGTTTCAATATCTAATTTGAAGCTTTTTTACCGGTTTATTGTTCGTTTTGGAGGTAAGTTTGGATTTTTTTTTCTATCAAGAAAATTTTATGGAATCGTGTTTTCGTCAAACATAGTACCTAACATTAATCCTCAACTTTACCATATATTTATTTCAAAACTATTGATGCAGTATTTTCGACATAACGGAGGATCATGCTAAGCCATTTGAGGTAGTATAGGCCCTTAATCACGAAATCTCAAAAACCACAAGTAGTAGGGCTCTCAAATTTTGCATGGGGGGTTCCTTTTAGTACGCAGATGCTCGCTAAGATGGGATTTTGCGAAATTCCCACGGGATCGGGATTTACACGGGAAGAACTTCCCACGCGAACGAAGTCGCGAGCAACTGCTAGTTATTAATAAATAAAGCTTAGAGGGTGTCCCATTAAAATGTACCTTTTATTAGATTCAAGGGAAATATATTTTTTGGTAATGTACACACCTAATTCGAAGTTTCATGATTGCTGGACCGCATCAGACCTTATACATCCACTATGCGTATGAGGCGTGCAACAGCTAATCCAAATAAACATTTCGCCTGAAATCCAGGACAAACATAGTGTGGTTCAACCTGCTAGCTACAATACCTTCTGTCAGATGAATTTAATTAGGGCTGCCATTACCAATTTACGCAATTTTTCCTCGGACACAAGAAAAATAAATTTTTGAACTTGAAAGTAAAAAGAGACCAATTTAGAACTTTTTAAAAATAGTCTGTTCCTAATCAACGTCACAAATGTGATGAAATAAAATAGGAAAATAATACAGATCGTGCTTTTTGGTACCCCTAAGACCAATATGGGGTCGGGTTTTACCCGGAAGCTTATTGGGAAAACGCCCCTGGACGCGCTCCAAACTAGGACAAATCCGGGAAAACCCGGACGGATGGCAGCCTTATATTTAATTAATCATAAAAATATAAAGCTTGTAACATTTTTAGGGTGCTATGTATCAAGAAGGGCGTTTCTCATGTAAAGTGCCCTATCTTCGATACCCATCACTTTTCGGCTACAGATACTGCATTGATAAATACGCTGCCGTGAACTCCATCGATGGAACATATAAAAGTTTGTAGATTATTATTATTTTTTAAGGCTTTAATAATAGCTTTAATACTTTTTTTTATTGATAATAGGTTCGTGTTTGACCACCATATCACCTGATGGTAAGTGATGATGTGGTCGAAGACGGAGCGTGCTTGCCTAGAAGTAACCTATACACTCTTGACTTGAAGACCCCCAGGTTATAGCTATCGGGATAACAGACTCCGGCAGGGAATTCCACTCCTTAGCTGTACGCACAATGAAAGTATTCCCAAAACGTTTTGTGCGTATGTGTGGGATGTCCACCATGTAATGATGGCGCATCGCCGTTTGTCTCGTAGTCCGATGATGGAACGGGCTCGGTGGAATTAGATTGTGTAATTCCATCGCACACTCCCCAAAGTGTAACCTATAGACTAGAAACTATTCGTCCATGGTTAAGGCTCTGGAGCTTTGACTCGACCAGTGCATCGTTGCCAATGAGTCTTTTAGCCCGTTTCTCGATTGACTCAAGTGCGTCCAGTACTTATATATAATTGCATTCCTTTTGGTTTTTCTACTAGGAACCGCTAATTTTTCTGACAGTATAACTAAGCAGGAAATCTATCACGCCACCTTATTTCGAAATCGGAACAGACAAAAACTAAACAATATCGAACCAAGATCAATTTTTATTCCAATTTTAAAATTTAAATTCTGTTTTTAATAATATCCTAGTTTAGAAGTAGAAGTATGGGAAACCTTCGACATAATTATGTGATTGGTATATTTATTGGGCCAGTTTAATATTACCTACTAGGAATATTAAATTAAAATAAATTATTTAAGCTATGCTATTCCTCTTTAACCGACTCCAAAAAAGGCGATATTTTCTAAACGTGTTTTTTATTTTTTATGTGTCTTCAGAGATAGTTTTTCCAATTTTTATTCGATTTTGGTTTATCTTTTGTTTGTTATAGAGAACATGTTACAAACTGGTCTCTTTTGAAATTAGTGAATATCTGATGAACTTTTCAGTCAGATAGGGCCAGACCCTACATGAGATTCATCAGAATAGGTTTTTAATCTAGCACATATATTCTTATAATAATTTTAGAAACCTATTGCGCAAGAGGAGAATCTATACCAAAATTTCACTACGACTACATATGTGAGAGAAGAGACATCAAAATCAAGCGTGTCAATCTGACGGATCCTATCGAGAGGTTCAACATACGTAACCCTATTGTGCGAAGAGCAGAGTATTACCGAGCGCCCTATGACATACTGAAAGCTTGTCCAGATTGGTAAGTAATTAGCTGATACTATAAATCAATGACTATAGTGTCTTCGGATGATACCTATTTTTTTTTTTTATCAAATGACTCCTCCCGCACCCGCTGTGGGTGGAGCGGTAGTCAGTAGAAGTCTGACACTCCCCGTCAGACTTCTATTGACTAAAAACCCATCCTGCTACTTCAGTTGCAGTAGTATCTTGTTAGAACATTCTCGCAACAGAAGACTCCTACTTGGATACATATTTTGCATCATTGAATGTCCCTCGGCGTACAGTTCAATAAAAACAATTGACCATCTGACTTCAAAACATACTGGTCTTTAAGTCAAGAGTCAATAGGTTACTTCTAGGTAAGAGTGCTTCATCTACGACACATCATCGCTTCCCATATGGTAACCCTATAAGAAAAAACAACCTTGCCAGTTTCCACAGACTGACTGTGGATCTGTGGAGTTTCTTGCCGGTTCTTCTTCATAGAAAACGACCAATTTCGTTCCGTGCACTAACTTTTGACGTTTTGTAAATGCCATGTAGTCCTATTTGAAATAAACACAGAAAGATCCACAAATACATTGCAGTATAAATGTTACTTGAAACATCCATAGCAATGATTTTATTACCTTCTAGGTATGGATGCAATCTCCAAATTTCCCAAGAAATGTTGCATCAAGAAATTCCGACTGGCTTGATGGATGCTAATGAGACCGCTTTTGTAGGTCACGGTGGAAAATATTGGCTAGCCCTCTATTATACACAGGTAATATACTTGTTAAAAATCTAATATTCTCTTGAATGTCAGCATTGAAGTTTAAGTGTTTTTTTAACACGCTTTTATTACGTCGACCTGTATGTAACTAACTATGTAATGGAATCTAAGGTAACTAATTTAACCATCTTCCACCAAGGGTCGTAGCGCAATGAAAGTTGGCAACTGTATGTAGTTCTGATGACAATACAATAATATGGTACTGCCGAACTGATCTGATGATGGAGCCGGAAGATATGAACTGGAACTTCATGATGGAAAATCGTATCATAGCTGTTTTGGATTTCTTAGAAAAGTCTTGTAATGAACTTTGGCCACGATTAGGTTTCAAGGTCTGATGATGAAGCCGGAAGATAGGCACTGGCATTCCATGATGGAATATCGTATCATAGTCGTGTTTGGACTTGTGCGAAAGGCCACGTAATGGACTTTGAACACGATCAGGTTTCTTTTTAGTTTTTATGTGCATTTATAAACGCGTGTTTTTTAAACTATTAATTTATTTAATATAGGAACAGTAAGCGATGGCTGAGCAAGAGGTATCGGTTTCGATTCCCAGGTCGGGTAAAAAGTATTATTGGGTTTTTCTATTTGAAATTTCTCAGTAGTAGCCCGGAGTTTGGAAGTTGGCGGTGTGATAACCTCCGTGCTTCGGAAAGCACGTGAAGCCGTTGGTTCGCCCGCCTGATCTCTCTCCGATCAACCGACAATGAGAGTAAAGCCGGGTTTTCATAGTAAGAGTTGGCTCAGACCGAGTGCACTCGTACGACTCAGCTTCGTACGAGTGTACACGGATAGTGGTTTACACACGAGTTCTAAAAACCTCACTGTGTCACGTTCACTCCACATTTTCTTACTTGTCACCATTTTGTTTTCAAATGATCCACAGAGTACATTCAAATGATCCGATCATCCGAGTGAGTTCGAAAAATAGAGCAGTGTCCGAGTCTACTCGGATTACGTGTTTACATGATACGAGTAGCGTCCGAGTAGACATCCGAGTGCACTCGGCCCGAGCCAACTCTTACTGTGATAACCTGTACTTGCACGCATTACTTGTGCACTATAATATCTCCTGCGCGGATGGCTAATCATTAATGAGATTGGCCACTATTATTATAAGAACTATTATTATTATGTACAAAAATAAACATGGACGTTGAAGCTGGTGCCCAGAAAACTGGCAGCATTGCCACGTTGAAAGACAAAGCTTATTCTTTATTCACGCGACGTTTAATATAATATCCTTGCATCTTTATCATCAGCGCTTCTATATTTCATCAGTTTATTCTGATTACAGCTTTCAACGTACGCCATCTATTTTCAAGCTCACGGAGAGTACCCGTGGCAGTCAAACAGGCCCATTACGTCTATTGATAAAGGTTATTGCTTGATTTAATTTTAATCATATCTCGATTTTCATATTTCAATATAATGTAGGATACTTTGCGTTTCAGGTGGTATTTGGGAACAACTGCTTAAGGCGAATATCGGTCCAGACATGAATCTGCACTACAATCTGAATGGCATTTATAATAGATTCCCTGGTTCGGTGTTTCCTGATCTCATGCGTAACGAAGCCCAGGTAGGAATATGATCCGCTTACATTTTTTCTTTGTTTTTAGTTTTTGGGGGAAACTTACAAAACACTAATTAATATTGAACGAAAAGGTTAGATTTTCTTTTCACTAACAACACCGTGGTGAACAGCTAATTATGTAAGGGGCACCGTTGCCTCTTAGAAGACTAACCCGCAACTCATGGAGTCCCCTGTGTTCTGTATTCGACCAGTATGTATGTAAGTTTGTATGTCCGCGATTTTCTCAAAAACTACTGATCCGATTTCGATCGCGTCTTCGTTGTTTTTAGGGTTCCGTAGCCGAATGGCAAAAAACGGAACTCTTATACATTCGTCATGTCTGTCTGTTTGTCCGTATGTCACAGTCATTTTATTCCAAAACTATTAAGACTACACATGTGAAACTTGGTAAGTAGATGTATTCTGCAAACCGCTTTCTGATTTTCATACAAAATAAAATAAAATACATGGAACTGAAACTAAAACTTGAAAAAAAAAACTTTAAAAGTGACATTGAGTTTTACAAACGATTTTTTGTTAAAGTCAGTCGTTTAAAAGATAGACACCTCCGAAGTGGTAAAACGTGTGTTCTAACTTCTATAATAATAGAGTGGAAAATAAAAATAAAATATATATGCCGTGATTCTTTAAAAGGCAGTCATCTGACAATTTACCGATTTTGAGTTAAACATTGAGCGACATCAGGAAAAAGGGCGCTGGTATCAAAACCACTTCACAGCTTTTTATGAAAAAAAATATCTCAAAAGCTAAATAAGTTTCAGAAAAAGGGGTTAGATAGGTCGATGCGCCAGTCTGACTCGTACTTGGCCAATTTTTAATTATATTTTTGTGACAGGTACAACCATCCAACTTCAGGACAGACATTCGAGATGGAGGTCAAGAAGAAATGATTATTGGCAATGTTCACATGGATGGTTCAGGTATTATTACCTACTGTATTTCTTAGTTCTTCTTCTCACTTCAATACCTAACTATAAAAAAGGTCTACAGGAATTTCTGACTTTCAAAGTGTGGTTCTGTGCCTTTACCGGTCAACGAAAACTCAAAAACAAAAATATAGAACAAATTAAGGATAATTACTTTTAGGCCTTGGTTTCTAATAGGAACAATTCCATGTATATTAACGAGTTTTGGACACTTTCAGGTGGAGATGGAAACATGGGAGGATTTCAACTCATGCACGACTCACAAGCCCAGCCATCTTTCGAGCATGGACAGAATTTGTAACACTTGCAGCAATTCACATGAACATAAAATAAAGCAAAGCTTAATATATTTTTATATAAGTTTATTTTATATCACTGAGATAATTATTTACCGATCCAACCTGTTCCTAGCTGCCCGTAGCGACTCCTTAAGCCGCGATCCAAACCTCACAGGGTCAAGTTTGGTGCGGGGGGGGGTGTCACATAATTTTGGTCAATAATAAGTTATAGTTTGTATTTCCTGACTCCGCTGCCACTTGGCCATCCACTGCCGATATTCGTTTACGACAGAAACTGGAGTATTATCTAGTAACAATGTTTACAATTTTAATTAGTGGTCCACCTAGGTCCTGTACCCAGCCCAGGAGGGGTCATGACTCCATGACCCCCCCCCTCCCTGGAGCCGCCCATGTAGTCGCATAGTTTTTAAGGTAATATAAGCCCTGGGTTCATTATTATAAATAAGGCCGCTCCAACCATTGAGGTCACTAAAAAAAACACCTACGTCCCGGATGACGGTCGTCAGCAACCCTCCCTCACCATAAGGTGCTTTCTCAGTGGAACAGTATCCTCATCCCTCTCCAAATTTTAATACTAAGTTATTACAATGAAAATTCGAAGGTTTCAAACTATACACCAGTGCTTGACTCTCGGCGTTTACGGTTTTACAATCGGATTTTTTTCCTGAGGAGAGTGAAAAGACTCCTGTGGGATAATTTTTATGCAATCGGTAAGTACTCTGCGTTTTATCTTTTTGATAGAACACAAGAGGTTCTTTGAACTTGTTTTGAGTGCCCATCTTCTCTGGAGGCCTAGCTGTAGGTACTAAACACTGCCTAGAAGGATTTGCCATGGAAACGTATATATCACATACAAATAAAACTAATAGGAGTGTGGAAAGACCAATTTTCGATTCAATGATCCCTTTGCGAAATATTAAACTTTAAAAAGCTAATTTTCTTTAGAGTTTTACCTTACTTATAAAGAAGTTAACAGGAAAACTATTAGACCTCAGTTGCTTCACTTGACGTGTAATAGTCGACTAACTGCAATAAATATTTGAACTGTTTTCTACACGCTTTCGGATAAATTCCATTGAAAAATATTTAGATCAAGTTCTTATTTGTGTAAAACAGAGAAGTTTGTTTTTGTTAGAGCATGGTACTGAACTCTCGGTTAACTAATCCACGCTACTCGTACTATGCGTTGTAGTTAACTATGGAATCCCACACTGTGCTTGCCCCGACTGCACTTGGCCGGTTTTATTAAGTCATTGTCATTCCCTTTTTTTTTGGTGGGATAATCATCAGATGACTGCTCCCACTTTGGGTGAAGCAGAAGTGAGTTGGTCTTCTACTGAATAAAAGCCCACCCTGTTCCTTCAGTTGCCCTGTGGTCCAGTGCCGCGGTGTCTCGTTCGAACATTCTCGCAACCTCAGAACAACGGCCTTATCGAGCCCCGTCAATGGTGCTGACTGCTCTTTGAGGCGCGCGTGGAACACGACGCGCCGTCTTCTCGGGCTTGGTCCTTACCGGACGGTGAGCTACCTCTGTTTGCCGCTCGCAAGCCCGCGCCTACGGTGACCGGAGATGGAGTTCCGATCCCCGACGCCCGGGGCGTCTCTCGCGGCGGTTAGGTCGTGAAGAAGAGAGTTGTCTCTCCCTCACGCGTTCAGCCTCCTCCTTCGCTAGCATGACTGCTTCGCAGAAGGAGGTGACTGTATCCTATTTCCGCTCCCGAAACAGCCATGTCCGGTTAGCATCTCCGTCAGGCGGAAGGTGAGGATGCCATGGCGTCTCTCAAGCCACTCCTTAAATATATGACTTAAGACATGACCCAGCTTGCGACAGTCGCTCTTTCCATGTCACCGTGGGTTCAACTCGGAGCTCTATCCGCAGTGCTGCGATTTGAACCAGCAGCGGAATATCATCTCGGTTTAGCACCTCCACGCACCGTTTAGCAAGTGCCCAAGGCCTACCAGTGCCACAGTGTAGGGCTCCGTAGTAATCCGGCAATAATGTTCGCCGCTTCACTGGAGATCATGCGGTATCCTCATCCAGATGGCCATAACCCTCTAGAACGCGACCAGTTTGCAGGCTGATGGCCGCTGTAGATTCAGCGCCCACACAGTGGCCCCATAGAGGGATATGTGGACCGCACAATCTCTGCGTAGAGCCTCTGGCAGGAGGCGTTTGCCCCCCCTAGATTCAGGTCCAGGCTTGGAGACAAACGTTGGAAATGCTCCACGTAGTTCCACTGGCTGTCGAGGACAAGGTAGGTCCTAGGTATTTCGTCGTCGTCTCGATGCTGATACGAACCCCTTCCACCGTTATTTTGGATTCCGTCATCATAGTCATGCCTGCTATTAATAAGTTATTTATTTCAGATCACAAAAGAATCCATATTGAAATTAGTAAACAGTAACTTACAAAGTAAATTACCATCGAATTGTACTATGAAAAGATTACTCAGTCCAAAAAAACTATTTCAAAAGGCTGGGTCATTTCGAACTAACCTTTTTGTACATACTTTTACGATATTACTTTTACCGGTTTTTGCATCGGGAATTTACGGTAAATGTCAGATTTCCTATTTGGAAACTGGCAACACATCGCCATTCATTTTATCATCTGTGCATCGCCTGACATCTTTCTTTGTGCAATTTCTGTAGAGTCTCTCGTGAAAAATCCCGTTATTTCGCTTTCGTAATTCATCTAACAAAGGTATTATCTGTTCGCGAGTGTTCACCGCTATTTGTGGGACAATAATTAAGAATTAACGAGCATTCCACGATACGGTGTTAATAATCTATTTTCATTAAAAAAATATCGATTTTAGTCATCTCGTCGAGAAGAATTGTTTTCATGCTGTTTATTTATTAGTGCCGTCGGGTGACTGGCGATCGAGCAACAATTTTCGGGTCACAGTCCAACCTAAGGTGAGTGGAGTGCATAGCGGGTTGTACGAGAGTGAGCCAGCCTCCGCCGTGTGAGCTCCTTTGTGACGCAAAACCTCAACATCTCCGCGCTCCGATAATTAGCCCAGTCTCCAAAGACATCAATCACCCGCCGTTATTTATATGTTGTGTGATGATTTGTGACAAGTGATGGATGCCGTCCATCAGTGATAAGCTTGTCACAGATGAATTACTAGTTGATAGTGCTGCAACCAGCTGCGATGTTGTCGCTGCCCCTAACATAACTGTATCATGTAATTCGACACTATTACTGTACTCCCTTTTATTTAAGATCACACAAGTTGTTGTCTGCAGTAGTAACCCCAGAAGTGTTGGTCTATTTACATATGAAGTTTTCACAATATGCTATAATTTCATTAGCATGAGAATGCAAATACAATTATCAGTATGTTATTATGGTTGGATATGCTCTTGTTACTACTGCCTAAATGAACACAGAAACAGCTGCTGCAGTGACCTAAAATTGTTGACTATAAGATAATATGAACCTTTAGCCAATGAAGTGAATCATTTATCAATTGGTTAGTTTCAAGACATGAGCTTATAAACAATCTATACAATGATATTGCATGACTGGATATAGCAGGTAGTGATCATTGTGACCTAGGCCTTGTGCACATCTAGATCCCTGTGAGCTTGGAGTAGTATGCTGAATGCTTCTCTAATTGCCTCTGCATATTACGCTCACAGCACACGATTGTAATATATTTCTTTAATGATTTTCTTTTAAGACTAAACTGTTTTAGATTAACATCAAGATTGCGAAATTGAATGACTGTTTCATTAGTATTTTTAAATTAATTCTGTTATCTAGATTATTAGTCTGAAATTAATAATTCTGTAGGCATGAGAATAATTTTATTACTTAACTAGATTCCGCCCGCATGGAAAAAACATCCCCCGATTTTGAAACTTTCTTCATTAGTACTCCGCTCCTATTGGTCTTAGCGTGATGATATATAGCCTATAGCCTTCCTCGATAAATGGGCTATCTAACACTGAAAGGATTTTTCAAATCAGAACCATAGTTCCTGAGATTAGCGCGTTCAAGCAAACAAACAAGCAAACAAACTCTTCAGCTTTATAATATTAGTATAGATAGATGGCGGCATTAATATTGAGTTATATTACTCTCCTTCATAATGTCTGTGGTTGGCATATTTAGTTTTGATCATATTATGCCATAATTATACTATAATGGCATTGTTGTTTGTTATATTTTACCAATCCATATTAATTATTTCAAAAGTAAACTTGTGTATCTACAATTTTGATGCTTTATTGATGAGGTTTCAAGGTAAAAATTGTTGGCAAAGAATGATAATATAAAATTAAAGAAAATTAAAAAATTAATTCAAAAAGTAAAAGAAAATGAATCTGGACCTCTGCTTACCTCTAACAAAACCGAAGATTTGCACCTCTATTAAATTACTTGTGATAAAAGCCCATCCCATATAAATTCAAAAGTGCTATAGCATTCAATATTTCTATAGGTATAGTCCCCGCACGTAAGTTGGCATAGTTTTGGCGTAGTGGGGGTAAGTTCGCGCATTGTGCACTTAGTGGAACAAAAATGTAGTCACTTTTATTGCTTGTCAGTATTCTATGGCTATTGCTATCATTTATTTCTAATCATGACTGTTTAGAAGTAAGTTAATAGTAAAATAAAGAGAAATTTGTGAGTTTAGTAGGTGTTATAAATAAAATATATAAACATTTTATATATTTTATTTATAACACCTTACTATTAAAAATATTAAAGAAAATATTATTAAAAATTATGTGTTCTCGTCATCACAATCAGATTACAGTCTCTTTTTCAGTTTGAGCTTCTTTTTCTATGAAACAGTACACATCATATACCTACATTTTTCTGGCATGTCTGCATAAAACGGTATATACTAAATAATAAATTAATTAACAGAACCTATTTTAATTATTTAAAACAATAACTCATAGCAAAAACTGAACAAAAGCAAAGGAAATAACTTTCATGCATGAAAGTGTAATCAGGAGCAACCGGGGTGCGGGAGGCAGGGGTCCACTGACGTACCAATCGTGCGCTCGGATCGGCGCCACCTCATACCCCGTGTCCCGTTGGACAACTAGCAACACCTAAAAAACGACTTCTCTAATGACTCTTGCCAAGTTACGTGCCAGGCACTATAACATAGTACAGCATCAGAAGGTTCTAATGATAATATATCAGCTGTTGCTAGTACTAGTCTGATAATATTATTTCTGAAGCTCCTCAAAATAAATTGTTATTATTAGTGTCTAAATACTGCAGACCCTGTGATGTTTGTCTGACCATATTATATATTTTTTTACTTTCCATATTTAACCATCCTTCATCAAGCTTTTGCTGGAGTTTTACAAATAAGTAATTTAAAAACAAAATTAGCCAAATGGGTCTAGCTGATCTTAAGTTTTAGCAAGACTAACAAAGCAATTGATTTTTATATATGTATATAGATTTTGTAACAAACTTATAAGATTAACATTTTTTTTTTGCAAGAAAGAATTAATGTAAAACCATTGATGTTGTTATCTTCTTGGCTCAAATTATCTGAATAATTAAGCATTGATATGGAAAGATTTATTACACACTTGCTAATCTGGCTGTGACAACCATAATAACTTTTATGAATGAGATTTTATAACACAAAACTCAATTAAAAAGTCAAAACTTGTAATTGTAAATTACTAAAAAAATATTATCAGTCAGTATCCTATCACATTAGATAATGTCATTAAATTATCTAAAATCTATGTTTCCTCATAAAACATAAAAAAAATCACATAAAAGAGGTTTGTCTGTTTCATAAACATTCTGTACTGATAGCTATATTTGAAAGATAGTGCAAGACAGTGCCCCTGCTTAGACAAAAGAAAGCAGGGCCTGCCTTTTGTCATAGCAATTTTTTGTATTAACAAATCGAGTTTCTGTCATGAGTACACTATAGATACTTACCAAATTCTTTTATACTGTTTCATTTTGCGTACAGCTAAGGAGAGGAATTCCCTGCCAGAGTCGGTGTTTGCTGATGGTTATAGCCTAGAGGTTTCTAAGTCAGGACTGAATAGGTTATTTCTAAGTAACTGTGTTTCATCTTCAACCACATCATTGCTTAACATCAAGCAAGATGTGGTAAAATGTGAGTCAATTAAAAAAAATGAAGGATAAGATGTATTTAGGAGATAATCAGGCAAACCATGCCCATTTTGTGCACAAGATTCACAAACATTAAAGAATATTTAACTGCATATATACAACTTTTATGGTGATACGACTTTTGGGGTTCCATTGAATTGAGATCCCATCAACTTTTAACAGTGAAAGTGTAACTCTGGCAAATTGCTAAAATATTGAAATAATTTGTTGCTACCCCACCACTATTTGAATTTCAAATAGTTAATTCAAGTAACATTTCTTTAAGAAGAATCATTTTTGTATGGAAACTAGGTGACCCAGGTAACTTCGTACCATCATATTTTTATTTTCCATATATTTTTTATCTTTCTCACTTTTCCAGGGCTTCTTAATATAATTATTTTGAAATCAAATTGAGCCCAATTGGTCTAGCTGTTCTCGAGTTTTAGTGTAACTAATGAACAGAAATTGTGAAAAAGTGAGAAAATATTCAAATTAATAAAATTATAGTGGTACAAAGATCAAAGTGAAAATTCTTTCAAGACAGCTAGTTGGCGAAAACAACAGTTGTTATTCCTGGTATTTGTTACCGGGTGAATAGTTTCAGCACATTTATATTGAGTACAATGTGCAGCAGTATAGGACCACACAGGGCCATGTGGGACACATGGGGCTTGCGAACTGTTGCTCTATACTATTGGTAGGTATTTTTGTGGTAGGGACATAATAGAAATCAAAAGATCTTAGAAAATAATACTGGTAAACCATTTTCATGTCCATAGTCTTGGAAGCAGCTTCAATTCACAAAAAATTCTATGTTAAAATCTGTTTTTGTGCAGTGAACAGCTATAAATTATGAATAGTTGATGGTTAATCTGTATTGTCAAATAAATAGATAGTACGAGTATATAATTAAGCCTATTATGTTATCACAGCGACTCAGCCGTCTCTCTATGACAGGGTTAGTAGTTTATTTTTTACTAGTACTCACGCGGGGCTTTGCTCCCGTGGATTCTTAACGGTAAAAACATAACTCTCTTTTCTCTTTTGCAGTCGCGTAAAAAGTAGCCTATAACCTTCCTCAAGCTTCAAGCTACTTCCATACCAAATTGCATCCAAATCCACCCAGTACTTTAGAAGATTAGCGCGTTCAAGCAAACAAACAAACAAACAAAGTTTTCCGCTTTATAATATTAGTATAGATTATTTAAAACATGCGAATACATTTCTTACAAACATAAATATACCAGCTAAAGCATCAAGGGTTTATCTGTGGTATGCTATCCACGGTAACTCAATGCCACACTATCATTAAAAGTGACACATTGAATTGAAATACTTTCTAGATCGTAGTTTCCCTAAGTTTGGAAAATTTATTAATAACAATTTTTTTTACACAGTACGCATTTCTGGGAATACCCAGAAATTTAATTATTTATTTATTTAATCACCAACTTGCACATACAGTTATTACATACCACCCAAACAAGTTATAGTAATATAAAAATAACAAAATAATAATACGGAAACTTAAAAACAATAAATAATAACAAGTAGTAAATATGTATTTACCAACGAAATTAACTTTCATTATACTGTGTGCTTAGTATGAGTTTGAAATACTTTTGTCGTTTTCGAAAACTATCGCTTTGTCTCTTTCACACGTACCAGATTAGTGTGAAAGAGACAAAGCTATAGTTTTCGAACACGATAATAGTATCGCAAACTCATACTAAGGCCGCTGAACTAAATAAGGATGGAATCATACCTAATTATACAGAATTAAGATTGAACAATAAAGTAATATAAATATCTTAGTTGACTCTACTCCAGTGAGATAGTAGTTGGAGTAGATATTCCAACTACTATCTCACTGGATAGTAGTTGGAATATCTACAACTCCACCAGATATTATGTAGCAGTGTTCAGGAATTATTATTTTTTGGAAAGTTTTCAATGCACTTTTCGATTCAAATTTGAAGTCAAGAAATATCAAACATGTTAGGATTCCCAGATACCTGAGTTTAAATATGTAAATAAACTTCATAACATTGATGGAAATTGGAAATGCTCAGATAACTGATATAGTGCTGGCTTTGCTCATAAAATCTACTTTGTTCGTTTTGATGCTTTTTTCATGTAAATTCCATCTCTAATGTAATCTGCGGCATATCGAAAATAGCGATAGAATAAAAAATAAATTGTTTACTTTTCGTCTAAAATTGTTCAAAATCCTGACGTACTAGATAAGTTGAGATGTCAGAATTTAAATCAGCGCGTTGAAAACTTCCAGAAATGTATAAGTTTGTTAAAATAATTATCTTGCATCTAATGATTATGTACTTTGTCCTATATATATGTGCCGTTATTAAAGCACAAAAAATTAAATTAAAATTGGATCATTAGTTCCAGAGATTCCTCCTACACACAAACAAACAAACAAAATTTTCCTGTTTATTATACTAGTATAGATTACCATTTCCATGCTAATGGCTCTGCTCTTGGAGTTTCCTGTTAATATGTTTATGGTCTCGATCACCAAGTTGATAAATATAATCTGATCTATAATTCTAATTCTATAAGCGTCAGTAGCCTAATGGATAAGGTGTCGGACTTGTGATCGAGAGGTCACGAGTTCGAACCCCACCCATTACACTATTGCCGTGAACCCACTCCAGACACAAGCATATTTAGCTTATTTGGAGGGGTTAACAGGATTGCTAGTAATGTGCCCACATCACTATAGATATCTTTAAAAAAAAATCCTTTTTACGACCAATTCGTACCGTGCATTATCTTCGGATGTGATAGGCCTATGTGAAATGGGATGCGGGAATGTTCTAACGAAATACCGCGGCCCGGGCATGGAAGGGCAATTGATGGAGCAGGGTGGGTTTTTAGTCTGTATATATAGAAGTTTGAAACTCCTTTTCGCTCACCCTCAGCGAGAAAACTGCTTGATTCGGCCTGTGTGAAATTGTTGATATAGATTTTTTTATATGACGTTTCGTGGAGGGGCTGTGTGGTGATTTTTTTTATTGTAGATTGGCTTGCGTTTGACCACCATCTCAGTAAGGTAAGCGATGGTGTGGTCGAAGATGTAGCACGCAAACCTAGAAGAAACCTATTCAGTTATTCACTCTTGACTTAAAGACCCCAGGATATAGCTAGCAGGAACACACTTACTTGTCTCAGAATAGTGTTTCTAGCTACTATCACACTAGCTTTGCTGTCATAATAGCGGCGGTAAGTCCTCTCTTTGAGGAGTAGCTAATGAGGCGTCATGTCCTCACCTTCCGCCCGACGCAGGTGCTCACCTGACACGGTTGTTTCGGGAGCTACCTGTGCCGGATCGCCCTCAGGACACGGTGTGTAGACGGCCACCTCTCGCTCCCGGCCCTGGTCCAATCCATGGTCCGGAACGAGAAGGCATGGGAAGCAGTCACCTCCTTCTGAGAAGCAGCCGCGCTGCGAGCAATGAGTAGCTTGCCGCCCGACAGAAACCGGGTGTAGACGGCGCGTCGTATTCCACGCGCACCTTAGAGTTGTCAGCAAAATTGTCAAGACTCACTAGTTAGACGTTGTCTGCCGGGGTTGCAAAAGAATTACCGCGGCCTCGGAACGCGATGGGCAAATGACGGAACATGGATGGGTTTTAGTCAGTAAAAGTCTCGGGAGGGTAGTCATTGGATGATTTTCCTTAAAAAAAAAGCTATGCAGTACTGATATAATTTTCTTGTTTGTCGCAGAGTGAGCCGTGTCTTGGGGGAAAAGCACACCGGGCACTACGGTGGCCCCAGATACACCGGCCCATCCAGCACCCCAGCCTCCGGGTAAGTTAAGTTACTTTTAGGTAAGCGTGCGTCATCTTCGACCACATCGTCACTTACCATCAGTGGTCAAACGAGAAACTATTGTCGAAAAAACGTTACGGTTCGTTTTAAACTCCGGAAAATATAGCGAAGTTGTGTAATGATCATCGTCATTATCTTGCCCCTGTCTCATTTTATTTATTGTTTCGGATGAGCACGCTGTTGACCTCGATCTAGCCTGATGGTAAGCGATAGATGAGATCTACGATGTGACGAGCGAGCCCAGAAGATGCCTATTTACTCGCGCTTTAAAGGCTAAAATTTACTTTTGGTCGGCGCAACACATTTTGTACTTCAATTTTCCCCTTTCCAACGTCACGGTGTTATTTACTCCTTTTGCTTTCATGTCATTCCCCACATAATCCATTCATATTTTCCTTGGTCTTCCTCTACGTTTCCATTCGTCAATATTTTGTTATCCGGCAAATTTTGTTGAAAACTAAAACGTCAATACTATCTTGATAATCTCACTTTTTGATACAATTTGGTTGCACTATATTACTCGTTTCAATATTTACATATGTACACATTTGAAACACTACACATTCTTTAAAATTATTTTATTTACCCTCGTCCGTGTGTCACTGCTGGGTGCCAACTGAAAACCAGCGCTGGGTGTCTTTCGCCCAGCAAATGTTGAGTTGGTAACCCTTTCGGTGTGGACTATTATTATAGTATTTTTTTATGTTTGTAATTTTCAATTGTATGTTTTTGTGTGTGTATATCTCCGAGTAAATGTTTTTCAATTTAAATTTATTAGCTTTGGCAAATACGTTCAAAAATATTTAACTGATTAAGCCAAAAGGGTTGCTTTTTAGGGTTCCGTAGCCGAATGGAACCCTTATAGATTGGTCATGTCTGTCTGTCTGTCTGTCCATCCGTCTGTCCGCCTGTTCGTCTGTCAGTCTGTCTGTTTGTCTGTCCGTCTGTATCACAGCCATTTTATTCCGAAACTATTAGGACTGCACATATGAAACATCATTTTCCGATTGTTACATTAAAATAAATCTATACTTATAATAAATCTGTAGAGGGGTCAATTCTGTACATGAAATATATTTCCAAAATAACTATCAGGAGGTGATTAGGGATCGATACAGATGCCAAAAATGCAATCAGTAAAATTTTTGTCTGTCTGTCTGTCTGTCTGTCTGTCTGTATAACCGTTATAGAAACTTGGTACAATTATTTTTCATACTCCTGAGCTGGTTATAGTATACTTTTCATCACGCTACAATCAATAGGAGCAGAGCAGTGAAGGGAAATGTTGGGAAAACGGGAGAAGTTACTCCATTTTTTAAGCTTCCGTCGCGTGTGCAACCTTAATGGTTAAAGCTACACAGAAATCATTTCATGACGGAAATGTTCTCCTTAATATTATATAAAAAATATCCCACGACAGCATATGTCTATCTTTTATGGTTGACTCACAATAACACGTGTAACTCCCGATAGCTTAGCAGTTCGAAGCTTTCTGATTATAATATTTGTCTACTCTTACGTTTATAACACTCTCAGTCACCCCTAATTGAAAAAATTAACATTATTAACTATTCCATAAAAAAGAATCATATTTAAAATCGGTATAGGAACACCAAAGTTATACATGTAATACGCTAATAATAAGACATCGCGCGTGAATACTGAATCATGCTATAAGGATTATTTTTGAGAATAGGTCTCGCGGCCGAAGGTATAAAATTTCGTTCTATAGGTACTTAAGCCTCATGTGAACGTGATCTAAACAATATTACCAATACATTAACTTACGCTGACAGAGTCGCTGGCACAGCTATTAACAATAATATTGTTGCGATATTTTTCAACAGTATTATAAATTGATCTATTATATTTCCCTACTAAATTACGAAAGTTAATCTGTCTGTTACATCAAAATCACTGAACTGTGAGGAAGGACATAGGCTACTTTTTTTTACGAAAAACGACGGAAACGCGGACGCAGTCGCGGGCAACAGCTATCTGTACTAATAATATAAGGCTGAAGAGTTTGTTTGTTTCTTTGAACGCGATAATCTCAGGAACTATTGGTTCGAATTGAAAAAATATATTTTAATTAAATAGTCAATTTATAGACAAAGGCTATAGGCTAAATACCATTACGCTAAGGCCAATAGGGGCGGAGCGCCAATGAAGAATGCTTCAAAATCGGGGTTAAATTTAACGTTAGTCCAAAGTAACTATTCCACGCGGAAGAAGTCGCGGGCAAAAGCTAGTATATATATAAAATTAAGGGGTTCACCATACATGGAATTAAAACTAAAAATATTTTTTTTTCACTAAACTTATACGTGTCCCTATGGATAGGTCTTTATAAATGACATTGAAGTTTCTAAAACTATGTTTTTCTTAAAGTCAATCGTTTAAAAGATAGACACTTCCAAAGTGGTGAAATGTGTGTGTCCTCCTCTAACTTTTATAATAATCACTCTATTATAAAATCTTAAATTCTTAAAAAGATATATGAAGTAGATCTTAATGAAAACCTTCAACGAAGAGTCGGCAGTTTTTGAGATATAGCACATTTTCTACAACCACAAATATAATTGTATTTCGTACACACACTATGAACAACAAAGTTATTTTGCGTAGTTACTACGGAATCCATCATGGGCGAGTCTGACTCGCATTTGGTCAATTTTTTTTAAGTGACAATGTATCTAATAGTACATGTGTCCATCACTCTATCTAGAACACTATATCGATAAAATTCTTTGTTTGTGATCTCTGAAAGTACTGAATGACCCGAATTTGAAAGTTCTTTCATAAAGCTACAAAATCGTCATATACGTGGGCAACACGATCTATAAAATTCGTAAAAATGTTGATGAGACTAAGATACTGACACAATTATTGTGTACACAGGAAGTTGCATTGAACTTGTTTGAACTCTGAAATCCATGGTCTAAACGCTTTGTTATTGTTTCGTGCCAAACTGGACATAAATTATCTAGAGGTCCATTGTATAAAAGAAAGGTAAACTTGTGACAACGTTTAGTAACATCTAATTTAAAAATTAACTTCGCTCCACGAGTTGATTCCTAATTCGTTGCTCTTAGTGACCTTTTTGGTTTACTTACACGCACAAATTTAGGAGATGTATGTGTGTGTGTATGTAATTATAAATACAAAACACTGCATACAATATTGTTGACTCTAATGGAAAAGTAATAAGCTTATTTTTCGCGTGAACTTAAAGGGAATCCGTATCTGCAGTCAAATAGAAATGCACCAAATTTTGTTAGGTCCAAATTGTACCTCTGCCCATTCGCAGTAACGGAATTGTTATGATATATCATTTCTATAATTGAATATCGTTTGTCTTATACCCTTATCTCGAGGTATTTTGGGGATGCCGTATACTTTCATACTTATCTACTAGTGGTTGTGTTAGACGCAGGGCTGCGGACGGCGAGCAGGGGTAGCTCACCATCCGGTAAGGACCAGGCCCAAGTCGGCGGCGCGTCTTGTTTTCCGCGCGCCTCAAAGAGCAGTCAGCAGCATTGACGGGGCCCGATAGGACCATTGTCTTTCGGGGTTGCGGGACTGTTCTAAAGAGATACCGCGGCCCCGGAACACAAGTGTAACTGAAGGAGCAGGGTGGGTTTTTAGTCAGTAGAAGTCTGACACTCCCTTCCGCTCCACACACAGCGGGATGGTTCATTTGATTTTCCCTCCCAAAAAAAAATCTACTAATGGTCATGTCGGTCCTCACACTTCATCCCCTTTCTAGTAACTATTCGTACGTACAGTCCATTTCTTTAAAGTCAGTAATTTAATTATGAATGAATATCATCTATTCCTAAGAATTTCTTCAATCAGCTTGACTCGTGCATATTTTGTTACTTTCTTTCCGGCTCTTATCGAAATGAACGCGCAACGACTTTGACCTATCCTAAGCGCAAATCTATTTTGAATGACGCGGTGAATTTTAATACTGCATTAGATTACATTCGCTGTTTGCGTATGCAAATCAGTATCTACTATTTCCCACGACTAATAAATTACAGAAGTTGAATGTGCTCTCGAAATTGCGATGTTAATTTTTCCAACAGTATTATTATGTATACGCTACTGTGCTACCCGGAAAACATCGATACCTAGCACTCTAGCACTTGGTAGCGGCACTTGCGAGCACTAATCCGTCCAGGCGGATTATTGTAAATCGCTCGCTAAAAATACCCGTCTCAGCACTGACCTAGTGTTGTGATATTTTTATTTAAAATGCTGCTGAGACTCAGCTCAAGACTCCCATTAAACACTAAACGATTTATGCTCATCGTTGGTTGGGATGGGAATGTTTCCACCGTTTTTTCGCCGTGTCATGACACCACATTATAGCTAAGACATAACGGCACAGGTCTATGGTAATAAAGTGATTTACGACCCGATTCACTATGAATCTATAAACGAACGTTACGTACTGCTCGGTACACCTTCGATACATGTCATATCTGCCGATGACG
This sequence comes from Tholera decimalis, assembly GCA_943138885.2. NCBI lineage: Eukaryota > Metazoa > Arthropoda > Insecta > Lepidoptera > Noctuidae > Tholera > Tholera decimalis. The sequence continues at coordinate 52,525,189 of OW964548.2, read as the reverse complement.
CAATGCTGCAACATCGTACGATCGATGGTCTTAGATTATGAAATCCCAGTCAGTTAGACACGCACATAATTTTTGATGATTTCGTCTAAAACTTGCAAAGTTGCAAAACCAATTTTGGACATTGAGATCAAGGACGAAGGTCGAGAGTTTAATGCGTGCTCGTACAAATATGTTGTTGTTGGTTCGGTTTGTATTTTACAGTTGTCACCTAAAAATATAATTTGGGTAATCGGACTGGATTTCCAGTGTTATTGACCGCAGAAAAATATTGAGTGAATTAGCTCTGGTTGTATGTAACTGTACTTATTTTGTGAACTTTTATTCGGCATGATTGGATTCTTTATAGTTACAAATATTTGTAGGTATCGCTTGGTTGCTTTTAAATAAATCAGCTTTGTTAGTGACCGTACCTACTAAATAGGTCAAGTAGAGTAAAAATGTGTGTTCGTTTTTTCAAACTATTTATATCTGAAGTGTTTTACGAATGAGTACACCACTGTAGGTGCGTGTTACCTGGATAAAACGTTACATATTTTATGTATGCGCTTTGTAAGTGTTACTGGAATGAAACTACCAAGTGCGGGTCTCTCATCATGCGGGTCATATTGTTTATTCTGAGTTAGAACTTTTGATAGGGTAACAGACTAATGAAGAGTTTGAGAAGTACTCTCAAACATCAAGAAATCAATTGTTTATGTTAGTTACAATCAAGCTGTCAATACAATTAATCGATAGATACATTATATAAAAAAATATACGTAGAATTCATTATTACTTATAGACCTACTAATTTGTGAATATTTTTGAATAAATATGCGTATTGCACACGCATAAAACTTTATCTTGTCTCATCTTCAGGGTTGTCGAACACATTCGTGACCGTCAAACGTTTTTAAATGATTGTGTACCATGCGCTATATACACAATTAGCCACATATATGGGATTGGTCAGATGTCAATATAGTTTAAATAGTGAGTGAAAGGAGAGGGCGTTTTTGTTGAGCGACAATCTATAAAAGCGTGTTCGGTCATGCGTTCGTGTGGGTAGCAAGCAGCTCAGACAACAGCGTTAGCGCGCTGGACCATCCAGACAGCCAGCCAGCCGTAGGCGGCGAGCGGCGCGGCGGCCCTTAACACTGCACTTCAATCTACTCAAGTGCACAACACACAAAAATGAAACCACTCTCGTCATACTCCCGTTCTACTCGCCTCCATTATATGAAGTGCATAATGCCCATTATATCATAATCTCGCACTAAACGAAATATTTCGACTCATATGATGTCATTGTTTGAATATATCGGTGAACATTTAGACAGCTGTACTAATACGATTTTACCCAATATAACACTATTTAGCCTTGAATTCAAAGTTGATTTATTGCCCATCTCCAGAGCAGTATGGCTGTGTACTGCATCATCCGTTTAAAAGATTATGCGTTTAAAAGTTGTTGCAGAATACAATGTCAATGCAGAAAGATTAAAACTGTGCACTCATTGTTGGAAACAAGTTCATTTCCCGATGAGTCACATAAAAGTAATAATCACTACGCCTAAAGTTTGTGTTGAACTTTTCCTGTGTATGCGGACAATAATACCGAAACTCCAATCGCTGAAAAATACTCAGAAATAGGTGAGGGGTTATGTGTAAACTTCCATGTTAAACACTAAGTCGTTAGGGAGTGCGCTATTATATTTTGAGTAAACATCGCATATGTATATTTCACGGTTTATGAGTGCCGTAGTCATTAGCAAGGAGACTTCCTAGGCTTATGTCAAGGTGGGTATCACGTGATGTGTGACGGGACTCGGATGACGTCATAAGCTGATTATACTCAGCGTATGTAAATGTCTGTTGTTTTGTTATTAAATTTTGTGGCTTTATGTATACAAACAAAAATTTTAGTCGGTATTGAAAAGATAAGAACTGACAATTTTTAATATTTTGCTCTGAATGTGCATCATCAGTGACAACTCTTTTTTCGTATGCTTAATATTCAGTTGTCAACCAACATACATAAATGTTGAGATTTTTTTAGCCGAAACTTACGCTGTATTATCAACTGGCAGGTGTTTCTTGCCGGGCGTAGGTCTTTCTAATATCAAATCATTTTTATTATTATCATCGTCATCAAATCAATCTACTTCCTTTCCGTTTTGGCTCCAAACCCATTTATCTATTTTGCCATTTTAAAAATATACAAAGATTTTCTAGCACAAAAGCATTCCCATGTTTTAGCTGACGGTTGAGTGAAAATAGTACCTATTGGCTAAAATAGACACGGAATGGACGCTATAAAATGTTCCCCGCTTTTACAATACAGGAAAAATTTGTAAAAATGGCTTGAAGTTTGTTTCAGCAGTTCATAGCGAAACTTTTTCATTAAAACGTTCATATTTGGTTTATTTAATTTTTCCTACGGCAGGTATATTTTGGGTTGGGCACGCCGCAATCGCGGCGATAAGTCCCCTCTTTGAGGAGTGGCTGGAGAGAGGCCACGGCGTCCTCAGGTTCCGCCTGACGCAGGAGCTGACCGGACATGGTTGTTTCGGTAGGTACCTGTTTCGGATTCAGCGGGAGGACACGCCCGGGTGTCGTCAATGTGAGGACCACCTGGAGGACACGGTGGAGCATACGGTGGAGGTGTGCCTTGCTTGGGCGGAGCACCGCCGTGTCCTCGTAGAGGCGGTCGGCGGCGGCAACCTCTCGCGCCCTGCTCTGGTTTAGACCATGGTGCGGAGCGAGAGGGAATGGGATGCGGTCGCCTCCTTCTGCGAAGCAGTCATGCTAGCGAAGGAGGAGGCCGAACGCACGAGGGAGAGGCAACTCTCTTCCTCGCGCCCCAGCCGTCGTGGTAGACGCCTTGGGCGTCGGGGATCGCGAGCCGATTTCCGGCCAAAGTAGGCGCGGGCTTGCGGACGGCGAGCAGGGGTAGCTCACCGACCGGCAAAGACCAGGCCCGGGTCGGCGGCGCGTCGTGTTCCACGCGCGCCTCAAGGAGCTGTCAGCATTAGTGACGGGGCCTCATAAAGCCATATCCTGCCGGGGTTGCGGAAATGTAGTAAAAAGATACCGCGGCTCCGGAACTTACGGACAGCTGAAGGGACAGGGTGGGTTTTTAGTCAGTAGAAGTCTGACACTCCCTTCCGCTTAACCTAGAGCGGGAGAAGTTATTCGATGATTTTCCCACCCAGAAAAAAAAGGTATATTTTGGGTAAAATGTATGAAAATTGTGGGGAGACGGATATCTCCACTAAAAAGCGTTAACTATACCTTTTAATTGAATTAGAATTTTATTTAGGTTAACATTGCAAGATGTAGCTAGCTTTTGTCCAGGAACTTTCGTCATTTGTTACAATAACAATTAATAGTCCCATTTCTTCGACCCAATTACACAAGTTTCAATATTTCAACATGATTATCGTTCCGCTCAGTTAGAGCTGTGCTTTACAAACAGATAACAGAATAAACTACATCAGATTAAACATGAAAGGGATGATTGTGTTGGCATTGTCTATCAGCGAGACCACAATGCGGGATGGTCCAGCCTAGGGCTCGATACACTTACCTACCATTCCTCCCATTATTCATCGACCGGCGATTATTGTTCTAATTATACAGTCATGGCATGTTTATTTGTCTTCTTGTTTACACATTATGTTCTCAGCAGCTCAACACATTGTTTTCGAAGAAATGTTTGTTGTAATATAGAGAATCGCTTTTGTTTTAATTTGCCTGAGTATGTAATTTGTCCAGTGGATCGGTGAAAGGCATCCGCAGTTGAGTGGAAAATCAGCGCAACAGAGTTACTTATTTGAATCTCATGTTCAAGGAAAGTTGCGTTATACCGTAGCTCACTGAAAAACGGCCATGTTCACAGGGGAAAATTGAGGCCGAAAAAATATTTTGCAATTTTGGTTCCCTTATATAAGAAAGCGATGCTTTGTTTTTATGCATAAGCTTTGTAATCGCCACAGTCGTCGCCGCATGCGCAGGTCCTTACACGAAATTATCTTATATATTTTTCATACCACTAGTTTTATTACAGTCGGTATTTTTAACATGTCGCCTGTGATATTAGGTATTGCTTTATCCCTTCGATGCATTACCTACAGTTTCTTTCATCAACTCTGGCAACAAAAGGGAATATTTTCACACCATATTAGGTCACAAACACGTTAAGCTAAACGAAGCGAGCACTAGCACGGAAATCGGTAAAAGGTCGTGAACCAATTAATAATTCTCTTAATAAGTCTTCGTCGTTAATAAGTCTTCTATTAATAAATTATGATATTGATTTTTATAATAACCTAACCTACATTCAAGTAGAATGTCGTAGTGGGTATAATGTATACGGCGGGAGAGACGCGGTTTATTACCGCGCACTCCAACAAAGTCCTCGACGCAAACCGGCGTTTCCTTTCGAGGGCTCTAAATGATTGATTGCGATACGAACTGCCAATACTAACCTATGACTGATGCTCTTGCGTCACCTATTAAACTGAAATTAGGAGGAAATTCATAACACTCATTATTACTCCGTTCCTACGACGCTTAGGAAAAAATTTCAGCATTATTAGAATAGAATACATCTATATCAGACTTTACAATATTGTCCATATAATGTTAGTAACAAGGGTCTTATAAGTTTATACATAGTTATGTTAGTATTCATGTCATTCTTGTCTATTCTCATACCAATAAAATAAAAATAAAAAAAATACAATAAATAGAACCGACTTCCATATCAAAACACTACAAAGCCAAAAATAACTTTAATTTCGGTATAAGGTGTTATTGGTTTTGGATTTTCTCTTTTTTTACACCGCCTTCCGAAATTAAAGTTATTTTTGGCTTTGTAGTGTTTTGATATGGAAGTCGGTTCTATTTTTTGTTATTTTTTTTCACGCTTTTTTGTGGGTCTGTTTGTAATTTATCTAGTTACAAAAGCCATAATGTCAACAACTTATCACCTTTTACAAAATATTGCTTTTCCCGATGCATAGCCGTTAATTTTTGAGGAGTTCTCCTGGTTACTTGACCATCAGCTCTACATCACCATACTCGTATGTATTGCGACGAGCATAAAGTGTTTAACATCCGTACTCAAGTCATCGAATCGCAATTCACGAAATACTTATTATTGAGTAGTTTCAGTGGCCATCTGTGGTCTTCATCATCAGTTCAACTTCCCCAAATGGTACTTTTCGAAAGCAACTGCTCAAGGTACTATAAGAAATACCCAAAACGCTATAGGTGTGCCTATAATATTTGAAGAGTTCCCTCGATTGCTCCAGGATACCATCATCAGATCCTGATTTCTTAACAATGGGACCAACTTTTTACGAATTTTCCAAATCGGTCCAGCCGTCTCCGAGTAATGAGGTAACATACATAAAAAAAAGTTCAAGAAGAATTGAGAACCTCCTTTTTTGAATTCGGTTAATAAAATCCAATAAAAAATCCAAATAATGTCAACAAATAACAATAATATAGGCAGATAAACAAATATAAAAATAAACATTGCGTCATCTCTTCACGTGAAGCCGAATAAGCCTCCCTAACACTGCAGACTCTGGCCTTTCTGATATCATCTTCAGAATTCCGTTGGCGCTCCCCCGGATCCTACACATCAGAGATGCTGCTGTTTTACGCATTATGGCATAAAATCGTCAAGTCTTGCGTCAGCAAACATGCATGAAGCGCTACAGAAACGTGGGAGCCCCACCAGAATTCTGAAAGCATTGTTATATTGTACGTGAAGCGCGTTGTAGACCCGTTGCGTGTAGCTGGTCCATAGAGCACTGATGTAAAGGCTTTGGCAGTAGGTCCTGAACAGTGTCACTTTTACTTCTACTGTACACCTTGCAAATCTATAAGAGAGAGTATGTTTAGTCGTAAGTGTGCAAACCGGCGTTTCGTTTCGAGGGCTCTAAATGATTGATTGCGATACAAGTTGCTAATACTAATCTATGACTGATGCTGCGTCACCTATTAAACTCAAATTAGGAGGAAATTCATAACACTCATAATTACTCCGTTTCTAGGACGCTTCGGAAATTTTTTCGGTATTATTATAAGATAGTGTATGTTTAGTCATAAGTGTGGACCTGCTAGCTATCTCACCGTAGATTGTTTTGTCTTCAGGGGTGCTGGAGATGACAGGCACAGATAATATACGGTTTAGCGGGTCAACGCTAGATAAGGCAACTAAAGCCAAGGTCACCTTAGAAAATTTCTACACGAACCTCATCACACAACATTTGGAGAGGAAACAGAGGTATGGAAATGCCATCTTTACTTAACTTCTATTCTGTAGATTTGTGTTTTCTTATGTTTGAATATGTTTTCACCAACAGGCTCGAGAAACTCGAAGAGTCTCTCAAAGATGACAGCCTTACAGAGAGCCAAAAGAAAGAGAAAAGACAACAACATGCGCAGAAAGAGACAGAGTTCCTCAGACTCAAAAGATCCAGGCTTGGCGTGGAGGACTTTGAACCGCTCAAGGTACGACAATGTTCAACAATGGTATTGTCTGCCAATCGGAAGATCGTATTGAGCAGAAGTATGGCGCGAATGTATGGCTTAACAATCGTAACGTGTGCTTGAAGCTCTTAATCTCATTCAATAAATTCTGTTTTCCGTAGGTTATCGGTCGAGGAGCTTTCGGCGAGGTTCGACTGGTCCAAAAGAAAGATACAGGACACGTTTACGCTATGAAAATACTCAGAAAAGCTGACATGTTGGAAAAAGAACAGGTTAGTCGCGACAACGGAATAGAAGAGTAGTGCCTAATAGGGTAATGGTCGGTTCGTGATGCGAACCACTTGTGGACTGTTTGCAATGATTGACAGATTGCAGGGAAACATTGTGCATGCATATTACAGCTTGTTGTACATGTTTCGTTATGATGACTCATCGCGGTGTGCTTACAAATGTTTGCAGAATTCCCAATAACAACACAGTTATCGGGAATGGTTAATTTGTGTCATCAGTTTTAATAAGATATTCGCTTACACTTCTGAGTTTGCTTTTGAGAAATTTGTAATTTAAAACTCCAACCGCTTCTATTAAACGACGTATCATAAAAGTTAGCCGTTATTGAAACCCTTTGCATTGAACGTGCTCATTTGTAAAGGTTAATGTAAAAGGCTTCCTTTATTATTCAGTTTGACAGACAGACGGCGCAAGTCACGTAATCCCTTTGTAGCTAATACTATGTTATTTCCTTGTCAATTATTGACTGTAGCACAGAAATGGAATTGTTGAATTGCGAGAATTATTTCTGTTATAAATAGGAATGCACTTGAAATGGCTTGTCATATGTACATGAAGCTTTAATATTTGATGAATCGACTAGTACGTTTAGCGTAACAGTTTTAGTGATGGTTGTCTAAAAACAGCTCTGCATTTTAATTTTTTATTTAAGAAGAAAATTTTAAAAAGTCATCAAATACACTGTGGATAATGTAATCATTTTATTATGATGTTGATCACTATACACACCTGAATAAGTAGAATAAGGCTACCTAGTTAAAGGGAAATATGTTTGCAAGGTACATTTACATTTCGGGGAGTGTGCGATGGAATTACACAATCTAATTCCGCCAAGCCCGTTCCATCATCGGACTACAAGACAAACAGCGATGCGTCATCGTTACATGGTGGACATCCCACCCATGCGCACAAAACGTTCTAGGAATACTTTCATTGTGCATACGGCTAAGGAGTGGAATTCCCTGCCAGTCTTTGTTTCCCGAGAGCTATAATCTGGGGGTGTTAAGGTCAAGGATTGAATGAGTTACTTCTGGGTAAGCGTGCTACATCTTCGACCACAACATCACTTACCATCGAGCCTATTAATTATCAACAAAAAAAAAAGAAAAAAGGGCAACTCTGCAAGAAATAATTTCTCAAGTAAACAAACACAGTTTTTGTTTTATAACCGTCAATATCAGCGTTACTTACTGACGCCACAGGCCACAGATTGTACTGGAGATCTTTGACTCTTTAACTCTTTCCCACTCTGCAGGTAGCCCACGTTCGTGCAGAACGAGACATTCTCGTTGAAGCCGACCACCAATGGGTTGTCAAGATGTACTACAGTTTCCAAGACCCCATGAACCTGTACCTCATCATGGAGTTCTTGCCTGGTGGAGACATGATGACGTTACTCATGAAGAAAGATACCCTCAGCGAAGAATGCGCGCAGTTCTATGTCGCGGAGACGGCGCTCGCGATCGATAGTATACACAAACTGGGCTTCATACACAGGTAACACAAATATTACTTTATTTATTAATTACCAGCTGCTGCACGCAACTTCGTTCCCGTGGGAGGGTTTCCCGTATGAATCCCGAAAAAAATAAGTAAATTGTTCCAAACTAAAACTACAAGTAATTAAAATCTATATAATAAAAATGAATCGCTAAATGTGTTGCTAAGCGCAAAACACGAAAACGGCTGGACCGATTTGGCTGATTCTTTTTTTGTTGTGTTTGGTTTTGTCAGGAGTAGGTGCTTATGAAAAAAAAAAGTAGGAAAGGTCTCAAGGGTAGGGGTACGGCACGGTACGGTAGGGTAGGGTAGGGTATTGGTAGGGGTAGTGTAGGGTAGGGGTAGAGTCAGGCGCGTGCATAGGATTATGACAGGGCATGCGGCGGAGTAAAAACACACAAAAACTTCTTCTTTTATAGATTTTTAGCATAGCCACAGCCACGCATCGTAGCATGGTGGCGATGCGTGGCTGTGGCTATGCTAAAAATCTATAAAAGAAGAAGTTTTTGTGTGTTTTTACTCCGCCGCATGCCCTGTCATAATCCTATGCACGCCCCTGGGTAGAGTAAGGTATGGGTAGGGTATCGGTAGGATAGGGGTAGTGGTATCGGTTGGGTAGGGGCCTACCTAATACCACGCGAACGAAGTCGTGGCGGGTCAGCTAGTAAAAAATAAAAAAAAATTACCGTAGGTATAGGTATGTCTGTGTTAGTTGTAGTGGCTTCTGACTTCCCGTAACGACTGTCGGAGTTGTCGACATGACAGTCGAGAACAACCGCTCGAAAAATCGAAAAGTTCGAAAGAGAAGTTCGAAAATTAAATTTGGGAAATAATGGTGGACTTTCCACCCATACGCACAAAATGTTTTGGGAATACTTTCATCGTGCGTACAGCTAAGAAGTTGAATTCCATGCCGGAGTCTGTATTTCCTGATAGCTATAACATGAGTCTTTAAGTCAAGAGTGAATAGGTTACTTCTAGGTAGCGTGCTTCATCTTCGACCACATCATCGTTTACCATCAGGTGCGGTAGTGGTCAAACGTGAGCATACCAATAAAAAAAAAATATTCCATCTAAAACTATACCTCAACGGGGTTATCGAACGTTAAAAAAATTCCATCACGTCCTCAATGAGTCAAAAATGTATTTGTTTCTTTGTCAGTAAAGTACTGTTCATAATAATTATATGTTTGACGTTCAAAATCGCACGTAATCTTTCAATTTTAACACGCTTGCAGGAAGTATAATAAGATATGATGTCGTCATATTCATTTGTATGCATTTTTGAAAAAAATACTATATTTTCTTCTAAATGTTTATGTTACTACGTTCTACCCGTGGCTTCGCTCGCTTGAAAAGGTATTTTCAGCGAAAGTTTTTCCGCCTGCCTAGACATCTCGGCTAATATGCGTTTTAATTTATATGTAATTTAATTTATAGTCCATAGCATTCGTAAATAATGCAGCGTGCTACTTACTAATTATATAACTTTAATTTCGGTAGTCGGTGTTTTTGATTTTGTATTTTCTTTTTTTTGACACCGCCTTCCGAAATTAAAGTTATTTTTGCTTTGTAGTGTTTTGATATGGAAGTCGGTTTAATTTTTTGCTAAAGAGTTTTTTCACGCTTTAAGTGGGTCGGTTTGTAATTTAAAAGCCAAAATGTCAACTACTTATCACCTTTTACAAAATATTGTATTTCCCGATGCAGAGCCGTTAATTTTTGAGGAGTTCTCCTTCACCATCAGCTCTACATCACCATATTCATTGTGACGAGCATAAAGTGCTTAACATCCAAGTAATCGAAAGATCAATTTATTCAAGGAATCGAATCGCAATCCACGAAATACTTATTATTGTGTAGATTCGGTGGCCATCTGTGGTCTTCATCATCAGTTCCACTTCCCCAAATGGTGCTTTTCGAGAGCAACTGCACAAGGTACTATAAAAAATACCCATAACGACTTTAATGTTTGAAGAGTTCCCTCGATTACTCCAGGATCCCATCATCAGATCCTGATTTCATAACAATGGGACTAACGAAAATATACCCTTTCAAATGTAAAAAGAATTTTCCAAATCGTTCCAGCCGTCTTCGAGTTATACGAACTGAGAACCTCCTCCTTTTTTGGAGTTAGAGAAGTTTAAAGTTGAGTTGGATCATTAATTCCAGAGTTTGTGCCCTACATACAGACTTTATAGTTTTTGTATAGACTAGCTGACCTGAGGAACGTCGTCATTAAAAAAAAAAGAAAATGACGAACACAACAAAAAATAATTATTGAATTTAATGCAGGCGTTCGGAAGTTATATGCGATTATACATTTCGACGATTAATTTTAATTTATAAATAATATAGTAGCATTTCGTCCGAGTGGATTTCGAAATAATTTATAAACTTGTTTCTTCTTTTATTAAAAACTAGCTGACCCGCCACGACTTCGTTCGCGTGGTATCCTACCCCTACCTAACCGATACCCTACCCCTATCCTACCCCTACCGTACCCTACCCCTACCCTAACCCTACCCTACCCCTACCCTACCCCTACCCTAACCTAACCCTACCCTACCCCTACCCTAACCCTACCCTAACCCTACCCTACCCCACCCTACACCTACCCTAACCCTACCACACCCCTACCCTACCCCTACCATACCCCAACCCTACCCTACCCCTACCCTAACCCTACCCCTACCCTACCACTACCCTACCCTACCACTACCCTACCCTACCACTACCCTACCCCTACCCAACCCCCACCCTACCCCAACCCTACCCCTACCCTACCCCTACCCCTACCCTACCCCTACACTACCCCTACCCTACTCTCCATTTCTTCTTCGTTCGCGTGGGATGCTTTTCCCGCTTAAATCCCGATCCCGTGGGAATTCCGGGATAAAAAATATCCTATATCCGTCTCCTGGTTTTAAGCTACCTCCCTACCAATTTTCAGCCAAATCGGTTCAGCCGTTCTCGAGTTATAAATAGTGTAACTAACACGACTTTCTTTTATATATATAGATAGGTTCGCGTTTGACCACCATCTCACTCACCTGATGGTAAGTGATGATGTGGTCGAAGATGGAGCACGCTTACCTAAAAGTAACCTATTCACTCTTGACTTGAAAACTCCTAGGTTATAGCTATCGGGAAACATAGACTCCGGAGGAAATTCCACTCCTTAGCCGTAAGCACAATGAAGGTATTCCCAAAACGTTTTGTGCGTATGGGTGGGATCAGGACCTAATACTCACCAATAGTGCACTTTAGTATCAATGTATTTTTTTTCAAATCGGATCATCCGTTTCGGATACTAACTACCATCTACATACAAACTTATAAACAAATTTTACCTGTTTATAATATTAGTATAGGTTGCCGTTATAATTATTAGATTTTCCACCGCTTAAATTTAACCATTTTCACAGCGCATCGCCTTAGCTTTTCAATATTTAAATAAAACTTCGTAATTTATTCATCTTCATGGATTCTGTCTGTCTGTCGCGTTGTTAACTTCTCATGTCGTGTCGCCCATTCATGCGACCTCGTTAAAAGTCTTTATGAATAAAATTGATTTGACTTTGACATTCGCAATCGATTTGAAGGTCAGAACTAACTCATATTAGTGCACAGACTTGATACTGTATTGGTCTAGTACTAGAACTTCCTTTTAGAGATAAATGGTGCTTTTGCTCGCGACTTCGTTCGCGTGGGAGGTTTTTCCTGCGTAAATCCCGATCTCGTGGGAATTCTGGGATAAAAAGTAGCCTGTGTGTCATTCCAGAATGTCAACTATTTTACTTACCAAATTTCATTCAGATTTGGTCTCACTTTTCAACCGACGACAAAAAGAGGAGGTTATCAATTCGACGCGTATATATATATTTTTTTAATGTATGATCATCGATTACTCGAAGACGGCTGAACCGATTGGGAAAATTCTTTTTTTGATTGAAAGGGTATACTTCGAAATTGGTCCCATTTTCATAAACGTCAGGATCTGATGATGGGATCCTGGAGAAATCGAGGGAACTCTTCAAATATTATAAGCACACCTATGACATTTTGGGTATTTATTATAGTAACTTGTGCAGTTGCTCTCAAAAAGTACCATTTGAGGAAGTGGAACTGATGATGAAGACCACAGGTGGCCGCCGAAACTACTCAATAATAAGTATTGAGTGGATTGCGATTCGATTACTTGAATATGGATGTTAAGCACTTTATGCTCGTCACAATGCATATGGTGATGTAGAGCTGATGGTGAAGTACCAGGAGAACTCCTCAACAATTAACGGCCCAGCATTGAGAAAAGCAATATTTTGTAAAAGGTTATAAGTAGTTGACATTTAGGTTCTTGTAACTAGGTAAATTAAAAATAGACCAACTACTAACTACTTTTTGGGAGTCGGTTTAATTTTTTGGTAAAAAGTTTTTATTAACTGACGAATAAATACTGAGGAGGTTATCGAGTCGACGCGTGTATATATTTTTAATTTATGATCACCGATTACTCGAAGACGGCTGAACCGATTTGGAAAATTCTTTTTTTGTTTGAAAGGGTATATTTTCAAGTTGGTCCCATTGTCACCAAGTCAGTCTCTGACGATGGGATCCTGGAGAAATTGAGGGAACTCTTCAAATATTATAGGCACACATATAGTGATTTTAGTATGTTTTTTATAGTGTTACTTTAAAAAAAAAAAACTAAAATCACTTTCTAGTTGGTCCCATTGTCATCACGTTTGGGTCAGATGATGGAATCATGGAGAAATCGAGGGAACTCTTCAAATATTATAGGCACACCTATAGCGTTTTTGGGTATTTCTTACCTATTTAGTACCCTGTGCAGTTGCTTTCGAAAAGCACCATTTGGTGAAGTAGAACTGATGATGAAGAAAACAGATGGCCAACGGAACTCAATAATAAGTATTTCTTGGATTCCGCTTCGATTACTTGGATACGGTTATTAAGTCCAATATGCTCGTTACAATGCATATAGTGAAATGAAGCTAATGGTGAAGTACCAGGAGAACTCCTCAACAAGTAACGGCCCAGCATCGGAAAAAGCAATATTTTGTAAAAAGTTATAAGTAGATGATATTTTAGGCTTTTGTAACTAGGTAAATTTAAACCGACCAACTAAAAAGAGTGAAATAAAAACATTTAACAAAAAATTAAACCGACTTCCAAAAAACACTGCAAAATGAAAAATAACTTTAATTTCGGAAGTCAATGCAAAAACGAAAATACAAAACCAAAACACCGACTTCTTTTGTTAAAAAGTTTTATAGTTTCAGCTCTTTACTAATTTATAAAATACTAGCTGTTGCCTGTGACTTCGTTTGCGTTCGAGGCTTTTCCATAAAAAGTAACTTATGAGCTATTACAGGATTTCAGCTATCTTCATATTAAATTTCAATGAGATCCTTTAAGTAGTTTTTGCGTGAAAGGGCATCAAACATACATTTTCAAAAACTTTCGCATTTGTAATATCAGTCGGATGGCGCTTTTGTAGTCAGACTCGTTCTGAACGGAACTTGGTTTAGTACAATGTTGTTGGTCTTATACCCAGTATTTGTGCGTATCCATGCCTGATATAATAGTCTATCCTTTCACACGTGTGATTGGACCGAATGATTGTAGAGTTGCGGCCACTAGCGGTTCCTCTCACTAACATTATGGTCTATTATTTCACCTCTAACGCTATGTCATTATTGCCTCTTGTGTATTGTAAGTTCCATTGAACAATTACTCCAATTTGTCAAATGACTTGTTAGCAATTTCTTTATTGTAATCACTCATTTTTGCTGTTAAATTACAGAGAAACTTTCATGTTAGTGCTGTGAATGGTCACAAAGCGGTCTATGTTGTTTCCTTTGCCATATAAAAGCACTAGCTTTTGCTGGCGATTTCGTTCGCGTGAGAGGTTTGTTCCGCGCAAATCCCCTGAGAATTCCAGGATAAAAAGTAGCCTGTGTTATTCCAAGATGTCAACTGTCTATTTAATTGAAATCCGTTCAGTAGTTTTGAGTCAAAGAGCAACCAACATACATACATCCTCACAAACGTTCGCATTTTAATATTAGTACGATTATAGGACGCCGCGAACACGGAACGATAGACTCGAACATATTTCGTGAATTTTTTATAAGCGAAACGGATTGATTTCTTTAGAGGGCAAAAATAGAGTAGTATTGTCATTACGTAACCTCGGGAGGTAATTGAAATAATGTTTACGTCTCAATTCGGTGAACGATGTCAATTGTTATTTCTTTGTGTTCCGCGTAATACGTTAGTTTTGTATTGAATGTACCTTGATTTGTAAAAGTATTGTAGGTACTTATGTGATACAAGGTTGACTCTTGGTTGATTTGTTTTGAAGGAAGTAAAGGGGTCGCCAGTTCTTGTGAGTGCCGTGTGAGTATAGGGGCTATGTTTATAATCTATACCGATATTATAAAGCGGAAGGTTTGTTTGTTTCAACGCGTTAATCTTCGAAAGTACTGGATGGATTTGGAGGAAATTTGGTATCGAAGCTTGAAGCTTGTGGAAAGTTATAGACTACTTTTTAGCCGACTGCAAAAGGAGAAGGTTATGTCTGGTTATGTTACTTCTAGTAAATTATGTACAAGCTATTCATTTTCAGTTGTATACGCCATAGAACTAAACAATGTACTAGTCACTGGTGATAGATAGATTTATTATTTATTGTACACCATAACAGTAAAACAAATATGGACTTAATAACTAAAAAGGGTGAACATTTTATTTTTTATTTTTTGTTACTGATTGGGCGCACTCTTGACTTCGATCTCGCCTGATGGTAAGCAATAGATGAGGTCTACGATGTGACGAGCGAGCCCAGAAGATGCCTATTTACTCTTGCTTTAAAGGCTGAAAGGTCATAAGTGGCAGAGAACTCAGAAGCTGGGATTAAATTATCCATGAAGTTTTTTCATGATAAATAAACGTTATTTTATTCATTTCTCCAGAGACATAAAGCCAGACAACCTCCTGTTGGACGCGCGCGGCCACATCAAACTGAGTGACTTCGGCCTCTGTACTGGACTTAAGAAGAGCCACCGCACAGACTTCTACCGGGATCTATCGAGAGCCACGCCTTCTGATTTCAGTAAGTCCTTATTCAAACACTTAAACTTGGGCCAAACTTAATTCCTGCTCAAACTGAGGCGAGTATCGTGGCGTGATGCGGTCCACTGGTAAATGATAACTTGAAATAATTATAGTTTTAAATTATTGTTACTATTTAACACGATTGTCGACGTGTTAAAACTACTTAATTATCGCCTTACTATTAACCTAAGTCTTGGTTCGCATCCCGGTCGGTGCTTGTCTTATTTTGAGCAGTTTAAAGCGCGTAGCGGGCGTGCCTTCCCGTAAACGCAACGTTTTAAATTGTGGTTTGTGAATGTAATGTTGGCTTGTGTTATTAAACCGCTACCCGTAAAAAAATGTAAAATTTCATAACAACATTTGGCAGCGATTTATGGACACAGCCGTCAGCTACTGCTTCTCAATTGATTTGCTCAACGTCGCACAACCAATACACATTGGAAAACTTCAAGTATTCTTCATTTGGAGTGACATTAGCCTCGCTTATAATTTGCTGCAAAAACACAGCATCGAGATTGACTCGTACGCACAACGCTTAAGGATACGAAGATGGGTTAAACCAGGAGACATGTAGCGAGATGAGATTAATTAAACTATTATTTACCTTTTTATTTAAGCTCTACACTTCAATTTCTCGTATGCAGTATCAACGTCGTCGTCCGCGATGGACTCGAAGAGGCGAGCCGAGTCTTGGAAGAGGAATAGAAGAGCGCTGGCTTACTCCACGGTTGGGACTCCAGACTACATAGCCCCCGAGGTATTCCTGCAAACGGGCTACGGCCCGCAGGCGGACTGGTGGAGTTTGGGCGTCATCATGTTAGTATCTACAATGCCCTCTTCAGCTCACCATAATCGCACTCTTAGAATGAAAGGGACTTAACTCAAAAATAGTATATTTTGGATTTGAGCAGAATAAAGTAGCATTTAATAAATTATATTCATATATCTGAAGTGGCAAATGTGTAAGCTGTCTCTTTATAACTCGTAATTCAGATTCCTGTTTCCACGGCAATTCAGAGTAATGTTTCAGGCCAGTTTACATCAAAATCTGAAATTACACGAATTTAGAGTTAGGTCACTTTCATTCTAAGAGTGTGATTATATGATAATGCCAATAATATCGACTCTAGATTTAAATAAAAAAAAAACTACCAATATAGGTAGAAT
Organism: Tholera decimalis; assembly: GCA_943138885.2. Taxonomy (NCBI): domain Eukaryota; kingdom Metazoa; phylum Arthropoda; class Insecta; order Lepidoptera; family Noctuidae; genus Tholera; species Tholera decimalis. The sequence continues at coordinate 52,508,608 of OW964548.2, read as the reverse complement.
TTACATAACTAGCAATCTTGTTAACCCCTCCAACTACGCCTAAATATGCTTGTCTGGATTGGCTTCACGCCAATAGTGTAATGGGTGTAAGTAATATTTTTGTTCTTTATTTTCTGTAATTTATGTGTTATATGTTAATGTGCTTTTGTGTGTTGTGTCTTCTGTTGACTAATAAAAGTTTTATCTATCTATCTAATGGCTGGGGTTAGAACCTGCGACATCTCGATCACGAATCCGACACCTTGTCCATTAGTGTGAAATTACAGTGGCAGCGGAATCCGCTGGCGGGTAACGCAAACACATAGTTTTTGACTAACGTGCACCAAGCCTTTCCTGCTCGATTTGTTCGAACATGCCGCTGATGACTGAAGATGTAATAAGTACCGTATTGGCTCGGTCACCTTTGTGGAATTCTAGTGATTCGAATTGACAACTAATTAAAAAACTATGGGTAGAAATAAAAATAATAAGTGAAGATTCTGATGGTAATTAACTTGTATTAGTTATTTTCATTTTTTATAATTATTAATCAGTAGAGTCACTTTGTACTTCGGTCCCACTTTATAAGAATTTATTACATATAAGCACTAGCTTCCAAATAAGCTGAATTATTATTATTTTCAATATCGCACGAGGTAGGTAGGTCCGGGCCGCTCAATCGCCCCGCTGCTACTGTGTTCATAGCCGGATTAACCCTGTCAGAGGCCCTGAGGCAATGGCATTCTCGGGGCCCCTTTTTTTACTTTGACTGACCAAATCGTGTGTGAACTGAGGAAACGCACATTAAGGGCTGTGGTTTTTAATATATTTGTTTACTTATTCCCAGATTTATTCTAAAATTGTTTTAATTCTACTACTAAACCTAACGATTTGTATTTTGTGAGATTACAAAGTTCACACGCACATCAAAATTTCGTTCGAAGAAACATGTTTTCTCGGTGCGTGCACTGGGCCTGGGCCCCTAGTTGATGCGGGGCCCCTAGACAGTTGCCTACTCCGCCTAATGGTTAATCCGGCTGACTGTGTTCATCCATGGAAATGTGCGTTTTCCGCTTGACCCGCCACCCGCTCCCGCTGGCCGCCCCGCACCACTGTAATCGCACACATAGGCTGTTGACGCTTCAAAAATTTTCCAATTATCTAAGCCTCAATAGCGTAATGGTTAAGTTATTGACTTGTGATCGAGAGGTCGTGGGTTCAAACCCCACCCAGTACACTATTGCCGTGAACCCACTCCAGACACAAACCACATTTAGCTTAGTTGGAGGGGTTAAGATTGCTAGTAATGTGAATTCTAACCAAATTACTAGGTCTTTTAAAAAAAAATGCACTCGGGTGCCAAGGCCCTTCATGTATGGTAGGCTGTACTAACATCAAAATCTTTAACCAATTATACAGAGTTGATACGACAGAGATGTATTAAATTGCACTATGTATACTATACGTGTTTAGAGTTAATTTGATACAGTTAAAAAATAAAAAGAGCCAAAAAAAATTTTTTTTAAACACACTAAATAGCTTACAAATGAGTAAAACGCAACCACCCTTTGTAAATATATGTGACTGACCTTAAATACCTAGGTAACAATGTGACAACGTAGCGCGGCGTGTGTTATCTCTTGTCTTGGTCAGATTTATCGCTTTAAGGTGCATCTCATCAAAATCATTTGCGGCTAAACTACTTCTCCTATTTAATTGATTTTTGGTACAAAGCTTGAAAATGGTACCTAGTATACGCAGTTTAAAGGAAAGCCCCTCGGTCGTATCAACTCTGTATATTTACTTGCTCATAAATTAGCGTGTCAGCATTTGATCATTTAACATTACAAAAATAATTATGTATTTAAACAATAAGCAGAATAACCTAAGACAATGACTCCCGCTACTCTTTGTTATACCTCCAGAATCGTCTGCTGGCTCAGCTTTAACCTTTTTTTGAATATTATATTGTGTGCTTGTAACTCAGAAAATAACATCAAGATAAACGTACCTTTTAACTTTGATTATTCTGTGTCTATTTCGCTCTTGAATGATGTATAAGCGGTAATAACCCTCAATAGCCGAATACTTAAGGTGTAATGAGTCGTATATATCAACTAGCGTTCTCGGAATGCTATATTGGAGCTGTCTCGTATTCTGTTCTATGAGGAGACAGTCTTATTCCTTATAATAACTTCAAAATAATTTGTGTGCCCTTCAGCGATTGTAGTTAAAGTTATGGAAAATCTTATTAGCCCCAATAGTACCTTGAAACCGTTATTATATTGCATTCGCAGGACATCTAGTGCTTTATGCGAATAGTTAACCTACCTAGCCGAGGGCTCTAACATTAGTTTTACCACCGTTTAGGGCTCGTAACATTAGTTTTACCACTATTTAGGGCTCTAACATTAGTTTTACCACTATTTTCATATATGAGGCATTTCTCAGTAGTCGCTCCGAGCTTCTAATGTTCTCGGCTAATGACCGGCCCCTATATTCATACTACTAAAACCGAACTAATTATTTTATTCGAAGAATTCAGAATAGGACTTCAGTACTAGCTCATGCAATTTATTTAATGTACTTCGCCAGCTATTGCGATTTCTAAGAAGCAATTTATGTTTTGGTCGCTGCGCTCAATATTGTTTGCTCTGCGTTTGTATGTATTTGGATACGATTAATTTGATGTGAAAATATGAGAAAGTTGTTCATTATATTGTGGTGTTCAGCGGTTTATGTGCAACTGTGGATTGCAGCCGATAACTGTATGCAGTATCTATTAGCTGGTTTAATGGCTATATACATATAATTGTGTGTTAACATATAACTATTTACACAACACTAAAACGCATACAAACAGTTTTTTAAATTCTCGTCTGTCTGTTTGTATGGGCATTTTCTCGAACGGCTGAGCTGATTTTAATGAGACTGGAAAATAGAGGAGGTTATGGCATCATATAGGAGCTTTTATACTATGACAACTACAAGCATATTAAGAGCAAAAATATGATATTTTGCTTCGTATTAATATACGTCCATTACTCAAAAAAACTGTATTACTTTATGAAAATGTCCAAATTAATATGTCTGTAGAGCTCATTTTTCATACCGTATTTTGCGATGAAGCCTTAGAAAGCAAAGGCAGTGTCCCCTCTGGCTAGGCGAATATCAGATTAAATATTCAGAATATCTTCGAAATGAGTAAGCAAATTGAAATGAAGGATTTCAATTAACGTTGTAGCGATTGCGCGGATGCCGTATAAGCGAAGTTTTATTGAATTTTTTAAGCTGCAATAAAATCTATGACTTGCATAGACATTTTGAACTTTTGCCAAAGATATTTTTTGGGCTTAAAATGAATCTGCTGCAAATATCTGTTGAGTATATTTGTGTGAAAAAGTAAAAATCATCCATAACATTCAATTTTAAAGTATTTACTAGCTTTCGCGTGAGAACGTTTTCTCGTGTAAATCCCGATCCCGTGAGAATTCCGGGATAATAAGTAGCCTATGTGTTATTCCAGGATGTCAACTATCTACTAACCAAATTACATTCAGAACCATTCAGTAGGTTTTGCGTGAAAGAGCACCAAGCGCTTTTCTTCCACATTTATTGTACGTACAGCCAAGCTGTGGAACTCTCTGCCGGCTTCTGTGTTCCCTGCCACTTATGACCTTTCAGCCTTTAAAGCAAGAGTAAATAGGCATCTTCTGGGCTCGCTCGTCCCATCGTAGACCTCACCTATTGCTTACCATCAGGCGAGATTGAGGTCAATAGTGGGCTCATCACATATACATTCTCACAAGCTTTCGCATTTATAATTATAATAATATAATCTAGTCCCAAACTAAACAGAGCTTGTACTATGAGTACAAGACAACTGATAAACATACATAATTATATATTTCTAAATACATACATGTTATAGATAAATTACACCCAGACAAAGAACAAATGATCGTGCTCATCACACAACCATTTGTCCTGGGTGGGAATCGAACCCACGACCTTGCGCATAGCATTCAGGGCCACTGACCACTAGACCAACAGGCCTGTCAATATTAGTAGGATAGTACAACGAGGATAGTAGGATTTAAATGCGTTTCTGGTGGAATGTGGGAGTTCTAACCATCCTTGCCTTGCGTGCACAAAGAATTAGAGAGTCTCATTGTCATTTCCAACTCCCATGTTATCGGTCTACCATTGAACCCTCATCGCCCCATGAATCGAGCTTCAGGTCAAGCAACGTTTACTTTGGTCGATACATGGATGCGTGAGCGTCGTTTTAGAATATCGAGATTCCTTCATACCACGGACGTTCAGCCGTTAGTTCTGGCTGGCATTTGTACGTGAAATATAGATAGAATATACTTTATTGTACACCAAAAATTGACACACTTTAATAACGTTATACGTTATCTGACAAATGCTGGCACTGTATGGACAGGCCCACTCAAATCTGTGAGCATCTTTACACAAAAGATCGCCTCAGACGGTAACCTACAAGGTTCCCATATATTTTTAACCAGTATATGTTTGGATGGATATATTGTATGGACTTTAAAAACGACGGACCCCTGAGTTTGTTTCGGTGTTCCTTCTCAGGGTAGTCAGTTAGGAAACACTGGCCTCATCTAGTTTAAATTTACAAAAAAAAAATTACGTGTAAAAGTGTTATTTAATAACCAATTTGCAAAATATCATTTGACAATATTAAAAAAAAAAATTGGTTACAATGGCGGTCTTATCCATGAGAGCGATAAACACACTTGCAGAGGTACCGTGTTAACCGAGGCTTCTAGAGGTCATATACATAGTCTGTCCATGTGAAGCTAGTTCTCACCTATATCCAGTTACACTAAAAGCCGAACACAACATATTTAGAATAAGGCATAGCAGATCTAAAAATATGAAATAAAAGCCCAGTGCAGTCGTTTAATCTATCAATCAAAGTCGGCGGTGGATCCCACCGCCGGCGATGAGCGAGTAGCGAGTAGAGCTAGCAACTGAAAACGAGTTGGTGAGCAGCGAGCGTGTTGTTCCGATAGTTTAGTCGCTGAGCTATCACCTGGTTGGTCTCTCAGCGTGAGTTCTGACCGCCAAGTGATCGCTGAGAGAGTAATATCTTTGACAGCTCTAGTCGCTCAGCGACAAAAGTAGTGAAGCGAGTCGTCGCCGGCAGTGTGAACAGTCAGAGAGCAACTATTAATATATGTTTCTCTTTCGTTTACACGGAATGTATATTTCATTGTGCGTTTCTTGAGCGAGTAAATCGCCGATAGTTAGTCGTTTACTCGCAGGCAGCTGGATAACTGCCTAAAGACCTAAGTTCTGAGATCAAGCACAGTTCTCAGAGACACACAAACCGAATGAATTGGTCTGATTGATGTTAGTATACATAAAACCAGTAATAACCGTTCACAGTTCGAGAGCCAGTAAATGCATTGAACCTATTTGACCTAATGAGCAAGGGTGAGTGCGGATCGCTACAGAATTGTTGTGTCTATGTTTTGTTTCTTTGTAGACCGTTTAATTTGTTTGACTATCGTAGACGACCAATGGAGAAAATGCATTAAAAAAAATGCTTAATAAATAACTTATTAGGTGTCGGGTTCCATTCCCGGGTTTGGCAAAAAGTACTACGGGGTTTTTCTTGGCCTCGATCTCGCCTGATGGTAAGCGATAGATAAGGTCTACGATGGGACGAGCGAGCCCAGAAGATAGATGCCTATTTACTCGTGTATTTTTTTTTCTCAGTAGCAGCCCGGAGTTAGGAAGTATATAACTTATTAGGTCTAGTAAGCAATTTTTAATACTCTCTTCACTGACGACATTATAAAGTTTTTAAATTCATAATTAGAGCGAGAAGTCCGACATAGACTGTGTCGTTACATGGTGGACATCCCACCCATACGCACAAAACGTTTTGGGAATACTTTCATTGTGAGTACGGCTAGAATTCCCTGCCGAAGACTGTGTTTCAAGTTAGCTATAACCTAGGAGTCTTCAAGTCAAGAGTGAATAGGTTACTTCTAGGCAAGCATGCTCCATCTTCGACCACGTCATCACTTACCATCAGGTGAGATGGTGGTCAAACGCGAACCTATTGTCAATAAAAAAGACGTCTAAGTCTATAACACTCATACCAGCTGCTGTAGAAGAAGTGGATTTGCGAGACAATGAAATATTCGTTTAAAAATATCTCTGTACTCCTTTCTGTCGTGCATTTTGTCTACTGTCTTTAAACATCAAGCATGTAGCCTAGTCCGGACGGTATGTCGCTTTATTAAAAATACGAAAATCGTCAAGTTGCCAATCTCGACTTAAAGCAGCAGCCTTAAAAATGAGACCTTATTTTAATTAATCTCTTCTCGACTTAAAGCAGCCTTAAAAATGAGACCGTATTTTAATTAATCTCTCTATAGCAAAAGTCCTCGCCCGAAACCGTAAAAACTAAAAGTTCATTGAACAAATAATTCAAATCTGTTACCAACTTTCAAACTGATTAATAATATCAATTAATATAATAAAGCGGTAAAGTTTGTTTGTTTAAAAGTTTACTTAAGGCTACTTTTACCCGACTACAAAAGAAGGAGAGTTATGTTTATCATCGTGATAAAGTCTACAGGAACAAAGCCCGACGCGAATGCTTGTAGAAAATGAACGGAAAGCATGCCCGACTCAATATGTCATTGGGAAATTTCGCAAATCGCTTTGTTTTGTTCTAAAAAGTATTGCTTTGGAGACATGATATATTCGTTACTTTGTTGAAATTGTAACGATGAAGGCTTCCTGTGGTTAGCGCGCTGACCGAATGTATCGCTATTTGTTAATTAAGATGCTCTTGCGATATTTACACTATTCTGCTTAGCGCTGCATGAATATTGCCTTATTAGGCAAATGTCAACTAAGTGACCCGGTGAACTTGCACTATCTGAAATGTATTTGGATGATGCACTTTTATTTAAACAACTATTCTCATTCTTCCTACTTCATATTCACTATGAGTACTTCACACTCAATGTGAGTATAGATCTGAATGAAATTTGGCACAGAGAACGGATCCGAATGAAATTTGGCACAGAGATAGATTATAGTATAAAGTTTTTATGCCAAAATGTACAAATTGTCCACGCTAACAAAGTCCTGGGCAACAGCTAGCAGGGAATAAAAAGAAAAAAATAAGCCGATATATTCTCGAGTTTTGGCAGCAGAGCTCTTGATAATTTCCTACATAGAACATGGCAGCAATGCTCTCTGCGACTATTTTATAACTGACTTGCGCTGGCAGATGTAATCAACTGTACCTAAATCTTTTAATACGCTATTATCTTTGTGATAAGTTAAACTCCATTGCATTAATTACTTAAAAAAGGGGCTTAACTAATTGGTGTAGTAAATCGTATGTAAGTACTATAAGCGCTACCAAAAACCCCAGCCATTTTCCACTTCTCTTCTCAATGTTAAACTGTTACGTTTCAGGTACGAGATGTTGATCGGATACCCGCCGTTCTGCTCGGAGTCTCCGCAAGAAACGTATAGAAAGGTGATGTCGTGGAGAGAGTCGCTCACCTTCCCCCCGGAAATACCTATCAGCGAGGAGGCGCGGGAGACTATCCTGCGCTTTTGTTCCGAACCTGATCGCAGGTAATACACACATTTAATTCTTAAATAAAGTAATATTTATTTTGTTTCAAGTCCATGACCCATATACCATCCACACTTGGTTGATATACCGTCTTGTCGTACCAAGCGCTTCTCCTCCACATTTATTGTACGTACAGCCAAGCTGTGGAATTCTCTGCCGGCTTCTGTGTTCCCTGCCACTTATGACCTTTCAGCCTTTAAAGCAAGAGTGAATAGGCATCTTCTGGGCTCGCTCGTTCCATCGTAGACCTCATCTATCGCTTACCATCAAGTGAGATCGACGTCAAGAGTGAGCTTATTTTGAAAAAAAAAAATACAAATTAGATTTCTTACTAAATAATACATTAACAAAGTCAACTGAAAAATACTTAACTATTTCAGGATAAATTATTAAATGTAGTAATAAAAACAAGATATCAAATTAAATGTCTAAATATCTCAATAAATGTCAAAGTAAGAAATAAAATGTCAAATATCACAATAAATTTCAGTAGTAATAAAAACAAGATATCAAATTAAATGTCAAAATATCACAATAAATGTCAAAGTAAGAAATTAAATGTCAAAATATCACAATAAATTTCAAAGTATTAAATTAAATGTCAAATTAACTAATTTAATTATATCGAAGCATTCATCAGAAATTGTGAAATTACTGTCGTTATTATTCGAAGATTAGACAAACTATTCTATCAAACGTCACGCCGGCCAAAACAGTGCCTCATATTATATTTTGAAACGTCAATAAGCCTAATGATGAACTATTACCATGAGTGCAACAAAATGTCGGCTAATAGGGAGAGATGGTGGGACATCGTACAGCGAGCTACCCGCCACTCCAGCATTTACCACGACCGCTCTGGCAAGAGTGTTACCACTGAAGAGAAGAGACCCATATTGCTTAAAATAGGGTCACTAAAATCTCCCCGCCAACCATTGCCAAGACAGTTTTGTACCTGATACGCAGCCTGTGCACAAAGGATATGAAATCAGTCGGGGCATGCTTCTACCAACGTGCCTGAGGCGCTGTAGACACGAGGCAGCCCCAACATTGCCCTGAACACATTGTTATAGACCTGAAGAAAGATTTTGGTCACTCGGAACTAGTCGGCTACAAGGCTCTGTTTTGTAAACACGATTCGTTTACAGACGTTCTGAACTATATTGTCAAGTCGTCCAGCTCCTTAGTGGTTCAAAGTTGAGCTAGCAGACTATCTCACTAAGGCTTGCACTGACTGGACAGGTTCACTCATATCATTCATCTTCATTCACTTCGTGCAAATTATATTGTTACGCATTAGTACTCGTACAAGGTTCATACATCGTTGTACTCACTAGCAATCATTCGTATTTTCATACATTTTATGCGGCTTACCCAAACATCCTTACTTTGGTATTGTGCGTCAAATATAATTGAGTTCCTTATAGGTCCTCCTTTAGTTCTATATACATATATATATATAGTATAGCTACGTGATAGCGGAGGAGTTTTAGCATGTTTGGACAGGTCCGCTCAATTCTGTGACTTCGACCACTGAATTTGTTTCCATGTTTCTTCGCAAAGAAACACCGGCCTCGAAACATTAATTCGACGATAAAAATGACGGGTAAAAGTTTTGCAAAATAACATTTAATAACCAAATTGAAAAATAAATACTTATCACAATGTCATCAAATAATTATAAGTTAGGTAATAGTATTAGATGATGGCACTCTCTATTAATATTTATGCTCTCATTCCCTCATCTAGTTTGGCCCATAGATTTGGCTCTGGTTAATAATAATGGGCTCGTCCCTCATTGCAGATAAGAATAAACAAGTGCGAGTGGGACTGTACATCTTAACCTTGCTTAGAAATCACACTATCTATTGGTGAAAACTGTACAAAAATCAGTTTTCGAGTTTATCGCGTTCATAAAAACAGACAGACGCCGCAGGTCATTTAATATGTAAGGACTAGCAGTCGCCGGGGGCTAAGCTCCCGTGGCCATTATTACGATAAAACATAACCTCCTTATTTTGCAGTCGGGTAAAAAGAAGCCTATAACCTTCCTTAAGTTTCAAGCTACTTAAATAAAGCCATACTAAATTTCATCCAAATCCAGCCAGTACTTTCGAAGATTGGCGCCTTTCAACTATAATGGGGCGTGCAACTGTCAAAGTGGCGCTAGTAGCACACTTACCAATATCAAAGCAGTTTCTCTATGGAACAGTAATGAATTCCTAAATTAGAGACAGTTATTGAGAATTTTTCGATTAAAGAACATGTATTATGTTCTTTAATCGGAAAATTGTACAGAAATCAACTGAAATCAATGAAAAGAAAATAAAAAATATTACCACAGATAACCATAGATGATACAGATAACTATATAATATCTCACAATCTAACTAACACTGACAGTGACAAAGGTTCTTACGGTGGTGGCGCCATCTGCGATTAGCTTTCACTTGCACGCCCCATTGAAACGCCGAGTTCGAGGCTCACGTTCAAACTGAACTGAATTCATTCACTCATCATTCACCACAGAGTAGACACACAGATAAAATCTTTTTTAATGAATGACAGCACAAGATCAGATCATCATTGTTCAGTCTCTTCACATTGAATAAGATATATTTTCAACACAAAAAATATTCGTTTTATAATATTACTAGCGACCCGGCCCGGCTTTGCTCGGGTAATAAAGTTTATATTTGCTTATATATAATTTTGCTTAATCAATTTCTCGTCCGGTAATTTGCCACACTCATATATCGGCGATTACTCATAAAATATTCATTTTATTGATATAGTGTAAAAAGCAATTTCGATCTACATTAAATCCTCAACATATATGACGTATTTAATTGGATAAGGAATAATACTGTCCTGTTAAAAAAAGATTCGTAAATAACCCATCATTTTAATGTAATTTGTAAAAGAAAAAAATGGTTATTGTGGGTTATTCTTGGGAGATAGACATATGCCATCGCAGACTTTTTTATATATCTATAAAAGAGAAACAATCACGCCATACATTGTATTTTTATAACTCAAAAGGTTTTGGCAGCGTTTTCGATTAAAGCTCCCGATAGGCTTAATTCTTTCCGACATGTTGAAGTAATATCGTCGTATTTCATTAAATCTACACAAAACCTTAACTTATTATACACCTTTCTAAGGAATCACTCTATCTATTAAAAAAAAACCGCCTCAAAATCCGTTGCGGAGTTTTTAAGATCTAAGCATAAGGGACAGACAGACAGGGAAGCGACTTTGTTTTATACTATGTAGTGATAATAGATGTTCATTGTTCGTGTTGTGCCATTTCAGACTGGGTTCCCAGCGTGGCATCGAGGACGTGAAATCAGTGTCATTTTTCCGCGGAGTGGATTGGTCTCATGTCCGCGAGCGCCCCGCTGCCATTTCCGTTGAAGTTCGCTCAATCGATGACACCTCCAACTTTGATGACTTCCCCGATGTCAAACTCGAAATACGTGAGTCTAGTTGCAACCTAGCTTTTTGTTTAGTACTTGTAGTACTTAGTACTTAGATTGCCTGGTGTATAATGGAAAACGGCCTGGTTGTTAACTGCCTCGGCCAAGTGTTCGGAAGAGCGACTGCTGAGCATAAGAGCTTGGGTTTGATTCCCAGGTCGGGCATAGAGTCTTTTTGGGTTTTCTATTAGAAATTTCTCAGTAGTTGTCCAGAGTTTTGGAAGTTGGCTGAGTGATACCGCCATGGTTTTTGACAAGCCCGTAAAGCCGTTGTAAGAGTAAACATAGATCTATCATATATCTGCTGAGATTGGATACCTAGACCAAAATCAGTCATGAGTACCACTTACTTGTATTATTATAAATGTGAACATTGGTGATAGAAATCAGCCTCAGAATTGCCTCTCACTTAGTTTATGTGAAGACTCATTTAGGTGACTCTATGAACTTGGTAAAAACCGACACAGTTGGCGCAGTGGTTGAGAGATTGATTGCTGTGCTGCGTGCCGCGGGTTCAATTCCCGCACCGTGACTAATGATTGCGATTATTCCCGATGTCCACCACTTGTCTGGCCACCACTGGGGGGCAGCGTCACAACTTTAAAACATTATTCTCATTGTCCACCACTGGGGGACAGCGTCACAACTTTGTAAATTATTTCCATTCGCCACCACTGGTGGCCGCCACTCACCTATGGTGAGTCAATTCAAAGTCATACGGAGTTTGATTCAAAACATACCGTCATTTCAAAGGATCAAGTCATGTTTATACAGACATAGAAATACAATCGCTGGAATGAAAAGACTTAAATGCAAAAATGTGGAAGAATTCCATGTTCCAAAAGATTATAAGGACTTTCTTTTAGCAGACTATTCATATAACTGCAACCGAATTGTAGTGTTTTGTATTGAAGAAGCCAAAAATGTAATGTGTGAGATTCATCATTGGTACCTTTAAAAGCTGCACAGAGTCATAATTTACAAAGTTGTGACGCTGTCCCCCAGTGGTGGACAACGAGAATAAAGTTGTCTCGCTGTCCCCCAGTGGTGGCCAGACAAGTGGTGGACATCGGGAATAATCGAATGATTGTGATCTAAAAATTTTTATTCTGGGTCTACATTTGTAAAATGCGCTCACGTTACAGGAGAAACTCCTAGTGTGGCCCAATGCAAAAAATGTGACTTCTTTATCATGAAATCCAAAAAAAGCTTATTCTTCAGAATAAGCTTTAAGAAATCGTTGCCAAATAACGGCACACCTAATCTTGAGACCGTAAAATATTTCAAATATATGAACATATCTTTCAAGTCTGCTTAGAGTATACTACGACACTTAGTAAGTTTTAAAATATTCCAATTAAACCGGAATTCATATACTCAGTTCAGAAAGGTAATACAGAGAAATGGTTGTAGTAGTTCCTCAAACTACCATCACAATAAACGCTACTATTAAAAAAACCTTTTTTTATCATTCGATATTCTCGATCACCTTGTTGGTGATAATTCTATAGCTCCGCTCTATGATGATGTAGTGGTTTTGACTAGTTACCCCACCGTCCCTGCATCATTCATCCTTTTTTCCCCCTCTGGGTGGAGTGGAAGGGAGTGTCAGACTTGTACTGACTAAAAACCCACTCTGTACCTTCAGCTGCCCTAAAGTTCCGGGGCCGCGGTATCTCGTTAACATTCCCGCAACCCGGGGAGGGTTGGAATGCATCTATCACCCTAACATAACTATTATGAACATTGCGTACATTGTTGCAGCATCAGCGCCAATCCCACAAGACGGCGAGGTGGCGTACAAAGACTGGGTGTTCATCAACTACACGTTCAAGAGGTTCGAGGGACTGACCCAGCGCGGCACTCCTACCAAGAAGTGAACGGCCCTCACAAACACTGCTTTCAGTCTAAACTGCCCCGCTACTTAGCCTTGCCAAGCAATATAGATGTTAATGTTTCGTTAGGCCGACCCTTGAAGCGCTAGACAGCAGGCTTCTATAACTATCTGCTATTAAAAGGTTAATGAATAATTAAACGTAGGGACGCCTGCACTTCACATAGAAGTAACCTTCGTAGTGGGTAGCCAAGGGAGATACATCGGTAGCTATCTCTCAGTTCGTTTTAAGATCTCGAATTATCTTCTAGACTCCTCCCTTTATACTAAGATCGTTAGCAGTACATCGCTAGATAGATCTGCCCGGCTTTTTCGTTCGAAAACTATATTGCAATAAAAAAGTGCGATTACTTCATAATGTTATATGTATGATACGGCGTAAATTTAAAGCTATAAGTCTCGTGTGCCTACCTCTATTTGTGCCTACCTCTGCAACACCTTGCGACACTTTAGTCTGAAAGCAGTCTGCAAAATGTTACACGAACTGGTGACTATCACAAATTGTACCATCACTTGACTGTAACAATCCTATCCAACTTGTGCATGAACAGAACTCTACCCCGCTTACCACATCTTTTACGTTTCAAAACCAACGTTATTGACAAATGGAAATTCGATCAAATATTAATAAGTAATCGTCGGTTCAATCACTAAGATATATCAACGCAGAGATACTTGTGTTGTCGCTCAACCACACCTGTCCTTGACATTATGTTCTCACATTGAAACTATATTTTTAAATGTAAATATTGAAATTGCTTTTAGACTATTCTGCATACAATATATTAACCATCGAAATTTCTACTTGCCATTTCGTTTAAACTAACCTGTACGTATGTAATCTCCGAGATAGGCACTACTGCTTCATATATATTATGTACATTTTATTTACTTACGAACGCAAAATTGATGTTAAAATATTTTGGTTTATTGATTGTACAGAGCGCGTAGATCTAGGCTAACATTGGATATTGATATTTTTAAAGTTATAGTATTAAAGAAACCAAATAATTATTGTGGAAGAGACTACGTTAAATCAAGAGTGATCTGTTTCGTTCGAAGCGCATGTAATATTGGACTATAATATTCGATGGTATGCTTATTTTATTGTCTTTCTCGGCTTTCAATATTTTGTAGTATTCTAATGTGCCCTAATATTCTAGTGGAATGAATACGATAACACTTACTGACAATGATATTGTGAATGCCCTTTGTAATATAGTGGACTCGCTAGTGTAACTGAACAAGCCTTTACCGAGATAATATAACGTGACTCACCACCACTGTGGAATGCAAAACCAACCTTTACGAATCTGACATTTTTTTATTATTTTTTAATAGGAATAACAAACAGTCACATAATTAAAGATATACAAAATATTACAAAGAAACTACAATTATGTAACCAACAGCGTTATCCACAAAATACACATGAGAAACATAGTACGCGCTACAAAAATAATAATGAAATGAAACGAAAAACAAGATTAACAAAAATAGTGCACTAACAAACAATGAATGCAATAATTAAAACTAAGATTCGACTACAAGACAAATTAATTAAAACGTATAATATATGTAAATATCTTAAACAAATCAAACATGTTTTCATTTCATTTCATTTCATTTCAATACAATAAAGAAAAAAAAAATGGATATTTAAGGAAACAACAAAAATAAATAATAAATAAATACGTTACTTGACTATAACATTCTTATAAATTTTATCATCTATAAATCACATTTATGAGAATACTTTCGTGAAAATCATCTTATTCTAGTGACTACAGGCAAACTCTATTGTGCCTACAAGTAGGTAATATTTTAATTCTTATGAAAGATAATATATAAGAGAATAAAAGTTATTGCATTATTTATACGATATCGTCGTTACGTTATTTGTTTTTGAGCGGCAATGCAGTGTACTCTGTTCATTATTCACGTTTTGTAATCTAATTTCAATGAGTTGTTTATAGCGTGTAACCTATTTGTGATTTACGATTTCTGGATGCTTATAATCTGCTAGTCTTATGTGAGGGGTTGTGATTAATTGATCAAAATAACAGCATCCGAGCATACCGACTTCGAAACCAGCGAGAACGTTTGAAATGTTTTGATGAATCCATACTTAATATTATAAATGCGAAAGTAACTCTGTCTGTCTGTGTGTTACCTTTTCACGCCTAAACCACCGAACCGATTTAGATGAAATTTGGCATGGGAATAGTTTAGGACCGTAGAAAGGACATAGGATAGTTTTTATCCCGAAATTCCCATGGGATCGGGATTTACGCGGGAAAACCTCCACGCGATATATACTTGTCAAGTGGTCGAAGTAACAGTTGGTGACATATTTCGTGTATCAATGAATTAATTGCCTACGTTTTAGTGGCATCCTTTCAGTCACGTCTTGCCTTAACCTGTAGTAGCCGCGTAAGGCACGAACGGCATTTTAAGCAAGCAATAATGCACTCTGTAGCCCTAAACTTCTTTAAAAAACAATATTAAGTTTAATTCGGATAACAACTAACTGCAATAACATTCAGATAGTCTTTCTATATCGTGTGAATGTAAAAAGTATATTTAAATGTACGGCTAGAAATGGTAGTTTTACTAGAACTATACTGTATGAGTTTTTCATATGAAATCAGTAAATGACGAAGTGACCTATGCAATTTATTGGTTCGTTAGTTGTTGATTTTATGATTTGAGTTTTTTTCTCACAGTTTTCTCAAAACCATCAATTCGCTGCAATCGTCGAATAGCAATCGCGGTCACTCGTAACTTACAATCTATGTTCTATTTCTTTCTCTCCTTTTAACCCCTCGTATGTGACAATGCGCACCGAAAGCGCTGGGTGCCGCGGAAAATGGTACGCGCGCGGCCTTCTTTGATAATATTTCAAAAATATATTTTAAAGTAACAACGTAACTTATATAGTTTTATGTTAATGTTACGTATAAATAGATACTTAAACTTTATTTAATTACCTTTTACAATAAAAAATATGAGTTATTTATTATTTTAGAAGGGTTTCTTTCGGCATGAAGAAAATATCAAATAATAAACAGTTACAATAGAATTACGTCAAATTTCTTTTTATTTACTAAAGCACATGTAGTATGATACATTACATTTAGAATAAACATGGTTATAAAATAAAAACTAATAGAAACTGTGGTTTGAAAGTAGTTATCACTATCAATTAATCGAACGTAGATATACGTTCCGGCGTAAGGATAAATAGCGCAATATTTTAGGTTCATTAGGTCATAATTTTAATCATTAAATGCGTTTAAAGTGATTTAGACGCTCGGTTACACACATAAAATTAATTTTTCGATGTCACGTAAATACGCGTAGATATACGCTCCGGCAGACTAACACTAACTTATTTTGAGCGTAGATCTACGTTCCGGCATACGAGAGGTTAATGTAGAAAAGTGATAGTTTCAACTATTAAATACGTTTTATGAACTCTAAATCTGAATGTTTAATCTTTTTATTTTTAAACCGTTTTTGTGTGATATCGTGCGACTCATACAAATTCCGAAATGACTCCGTCGATAAATTGTTCACTATTATTTATCTCACCGTATCAGGAATACTCTCCTCTCTCTCTTATAACCCTATATGGAAAGTATAAACTACCTATTTATATTTTATATTTATACAAATAATAGCTTATAAAAAAAGTATTTTTAAAAGGCCGCGTTCAATTTATTCGCAATAGAATTCCGTCCAAAATTATGTTACTATAATAAAATGTATTTTATCAAAATATGGATATATTTACCTTAAAACAGTTGCGTCAGTGATTGATGCGACTTCGCAACCTTTCTTACCTCTTGGTTTTATTACTAAACTTTCTGGGCTTCAATCAGCTTGCTTCTGTATTGTCAAAATGGATTATGGAATTATTGAAATATTAATAAAAAAGATATTAGTTTAGGTCATTATTTTCGTCGTGGTTACGTCACATAACTATGCGGACTTTTCGACAACAGCTAATTATATTCCACTAATAACTGTATGTCACTTTGACGTTGCTCCACTTTTCGTCGCAAATCAACCAACAAAAGAGGACTCTAGATTCAGTTGTAAGTTGTCTGCTTGTTATATTTAAAAACGTATCCTTGTCGTATATGATCGAATAGTTAGACGCTGTCTGTACCTTTAACCTTGCAACCATTCTTATGAATATTAAATTGAGAGTAAGAGCGAAATTAGCTTTTTACGAGAGAGGTTGGTATTCCTGACTGTTACTCTTTCCGAACTTGTAGCAAGACAACCTTCGTAATTCGTCTTTTGTATAAAACTATGCTAACGGAAACTGAAATAGGATCCCATAGATTTGTCACTGCATAATATTCAGAAATAAAAATTTAACAATTCAATTTATATATGTTATAACTTGCATACCACGGCAAATTTAGTATAATGAAGAGTTAAAAGCCATATATTGTCTCAAAATTTAGATAATGTATCGATATTTCTGTCAGAATCAAAAAATGTTCAGGTGAGGAGTTTGGTACGTGTAGGATCCGCGGTCCGCAGTGCCATTGTGGTTAGTCGGGTCGTGTTCACATTTTTCGGTTTCACAAGACCACGCACAGATCATGCTACTGCATACCAAACTAAAATGACCTAAAAATGATTAAAATATCGCAAATTTTTGTTTTATTTTTTAATTGATAATAGGTTCGCGTTTGACCACCATCTCACCTGATGGTAGGTGATGACGTGTCGAAGATGGAGCACGCTTACCTAGAAGTAACCTATTCACTCTTGACCTAAAGACCCCCAGGTTATAGCTATCTGGAAACACAGACTGCGGTAGGGAATTCTACTCCTTAGCCGAACCTTTTTTATTTTTAAAATTTCACTTTAAGACAAGTCATCAAAAACGCTAAGCAGATTAGACCACAATCAAATAAATGTACAACCTAATTTTACTGTGGTTCTTGGTAAAAACTTTTAAATTCATCTTGATAACAGTCAATGTCCAAAAGTACCTTACTGAAAATTTCAAAGGTGTTTTTTATATATTGTTTTTTTTTATTATTTTATTTTATTGTTTATTGGGTTGCTTTTTTGACCACAGAAGTAACCTATTCACTCTTTACTTGAAGACCCTACTATAGCTATCAGGAAACACAGACTCCGGCAGGGAATTCCACTCTTTAGCTGTACGAACTATGAAAGTATTCCCAAACCGTTTATTTAAAGTTAAATTTATCAAGAGAGAGTGATTGAATCAGCAGGAACATGAATTTTTTATATTTTTAACTTCAGATTTTTAAAGTACGAACGAATACTAGTATCTATTTATTATATTTAGCTCTTCAACAATGAAATAATATTCAATCATAAACATTTATTATAATAGAGAATTACTATTTAGGATTCTCTTTAGAGACGGCACGGTGTATGAAGTAAATCGATGTCTTTTCCTGTTTTTCGTATACCTTCAGCATAATTTCTAGACAGGGGGCAAAGCTACCTTATATTAGTATTATTTTTAGAATCCTGAACAGATTCCTAAGAGAGCTTCTTAGTAGATTTCTTGATACATGAAAGGACACTTTACTGAGCAACTTAGGAGTTCAAAGAGACTGTTACTAGTTTCTTAACCTTTTAACCGCCCGACTTCATATCGTTTGTCGGGCCCCCAGCGCCCGGCACAGTGAATCGAAAAATAAATACCTACAACAAAAACAGCAGTGCAATATAATTAGGACTTCTGATTAAGAGACTAAAGTTTATTAAACTGTTAAATGATTACATAATTAACTATTTACCTAATGTAAACATCGTTTCGATAAAATACAGCGTAATTAAACAAAAAAGTACATTAAACGAGCTGTGATATTTTTGTCGTATATATACGACTCTGGCGAAATGGGCCCGAAAATATTTGTCGTAAAAATCCGACGTAGGCGGTTAAAAGGTTAAGGAAAATAAAATCAAGTTAAACATCATAACTTTCAGTATAGAGTTTGTTTTGTGTACGCTCGTAATTCGTGCCTTATTCGCCTCACCTGAATTTGCACTTACTGTATTTATCACTGACTCCCAAGAATTTTACCGTGCGAACAAAATGCTTCCATTTATCATAGTACTCTGACTATACTACTTAATTTTATACAAAGATACGATTATACATTATACTCTCAATAAGCACACTGCTTCAAATAGGAGGAACGTAAAAAGAAATGCTAACAAACTGTACTGAATGCCTTTCTTTTGCGTTTCTCAGTTGTTTGGTATATAGGTGTAAATACTTCTTATATCTTAACCAACCTTCTGTAGATTCGACATTCGATACTTAAACTACCTGTGTACACAATTACACACACTGTGGAAACTATCACGTGCAAACTAATAAATTATAAAGATGTATCTCCAGTAGCAATTTTTAATCTAACAAATACAATGTTCTGCTAGAACTATATTTACCAAAAGTTTTGTATGGAAACATTTCCTCTGCCATTCATTAATGTACATATATTTAGAATAATCAACAGGTACGAACAAACATGCAGACGTCCAAAGTCTCTGATATCATCTTCCGAAATACTGATTCATTGGAAAATTGACCTCACTTCTAATATATTCCGAATTCCACACATTGCACCTGGAAAGGCGAAACTGATTTACAAGCTTAAAAATATAATTCAACAAATTAAATTATTATTCAAATGTGTGGGTTAAATAATAACCTGAAGTAAAGAATTATTATTATTATTTATTAATATTTTTATTTATTATTATTATTTATTAATTAATGTTGTTTATTTATTTATGTATTATTTTTATTTATTTATTAGGCACTTCAACCACTTACTAACACAGACATCCCAATCAGTTGTAGATATAGTGAGCAACGAAGTGTGAAGAAGTGAGAAGTGACGAACTTATAGAAGTGCTCCGCACTTGCAGCATTGCAACTTCTAATTTTACATAATTTTTTTTAAATATTATATGTAATGTTTTTATTTTTATGCTAATCTCATAACGCTTTCAGTGCCCTTGATTTAATTCATGTGTATTTTTGGCCATCAGTAGCACCCAATGTGTGGAACTCTCAGTAATCCGATGTTTGCATTACTTACTCCAGCAACACATTACTGCTCGAAACAGACATTACACATGCACATCATGCAATAAATGTAGTAGCGTCTTTAAAATAGCCGTGTCACTAGTGTTTCAAGCGATTTTAAGCTCACTGACCATATACGTAAGTCACGTAATTGTTTAGCCGCGAGCTGTTCTTGTACAGTCGAGCACAGAAGACAGTTTCAGTGCAAAGGTCGTGTCACACGTCTGATAGCGACAGTACCGGAGATTATAGAATATTTATAAGAATAGTTGTATTTTTGTGTCTGTTTAATACCTTTAGAAAACTCCTCGCTACAGCGACAGGTCGCGCTCTATTCTTACTAAGTAAATAAATGAAACTGAAAATAAATATCCTATAATATTTTTGCACTAACATAGGAAGCACTTTATAATTCTCATTACGTAATATTAACTTGTACAAACTGACAAATTCTCTTTTTTATAGATATTATTAAATAGTACAACTTAGTTGCACACTACAATTGAGCGTTGTTTGTATCTCGGCGATGCTGGATCGTGCACTGGAATCGTGCGCTGCGATAACGTTATGTCAGCGAGACATGTTGCACTGATGTAACGTCTCATCACAACGTATGTTGCAAATGCCTTGCGCTTCAATGTGTTTGTTCGGAAATGTACAGACGCCCACATCAAGCCGCAACAATCTGTCAAATTTCTTTAATAGATTTTCAACTTTATTGTTAAAGAAATTAGGTTCAAGGTTGATTGGAAAAATTTGACAGTTTCGGTTAGCTTCATGTTTTGGCGTCTATACTCTGATTTGTCCACGTAATGCAATCTATCAGACCTTCTATGAAGTGTCTGTCCATTGATATAAGGCCATCGAGTCGTGTAATACAATGTCAGACGGCCGACAAAATAACATTACGCTTGGAGCAGTCCAGACCGGCGGAGGTCGCATATCTCCTTTCCATTTTGTTGTCGATCTTTCATCAGTTAGCCTTGTGCGTAGCATAGACTACTAATATGACAAGTTTGGTGTTGTATAATTTTAATGTTAGCGATTTTGTATCATTTTCAATTCAATGTGTGACGATTTAGTTGACACATTGGCTGCAGGAACCGCCCAAAACATCACTTGAACTGAATTTAGTGTGTTGATAGTGACGGGCTTTCCGCAGTGCCGTGAGTACAGCGTAGTGTGACAATTTACGGGCTGTTCGAACGGCGCCACTAATCGAGATGCCAACCGAATATTGAAACACGAAACGTTTGGGCCGCGTCGGTCAGTGCTGCCCGGCGTTTAATATCTCCATAATTAATTAATTAATGACTAAAGTTGACTTTTGTTAATGAAAACACACATTTGGACATTAGATATAAGTATCTATTTTTTTTTGAAGTTGTCTTCCCGTCAAACCAACAATTAAAAAACATTTGGTTTAAGTTCGGATAGAACTGTGTTTTTGCTTGGCCTAAAGGGAAAGCTCACTGTCGGTCAGCACTGACCGCGTTGGCTTTCAACGTGTTAACAGACCCAAAAAAGCGTCAAAAAAACTTCATGAAATTGCCAGACACTGTAAAGAACTAAGCAATAAAAATAGATAATATCAATGTAATTGATCATGCTTCAGCAGCTACAATCAACGGCTTGTCCTTTAGGAGAGTTGCTCCCGTATGCCAAACTTTTTCTGTCAATTATTTAACTTCGGTTGATCTACATTCGTGTTAGCACATTATATATTACTTAAATGTATTAAGATTTCTCACATATGCATAGAGGCTATAAGAGTCTCAGAGACTTATTACAGTGTGCACCGTTCAAACGAATAGCCCATTAGTGATGTAGTTTTAACTCCGTTAAATTTAGTTCAATTATTTCGTTTTTGTCTATAATTCATATTAATTTAAATGTAGTTTAATTATATTAATCGTTTCTCATCACAAACACTTCACGGCAGAGAGCGGTTGTCTCGCCGAATTGCGCTAAATGGAGTTCACAAGCCAATGTATTCATAGTGTGATCAAACAACTGCATAATTTATTGTTTAAACATTAAGATAATAGTTATTATAATTTTGTTTAAACTGTGTCTGCTCCGATATCTATAGAAATATCTTCGCGTCTTTATTTAGCTGTGATTTGTTGCTAGCCGGACAACTGCGGTCTCTTTCAAACTAAATGTTATGTGTTCGATATAATGCTGTCATAAATGTTATTTTGTTGATATTTGCATGTGTTGGTGAGAGCAATAATAGTAATGAACAGATATGTCTGACATGCTAGGAACAAGAAAGAGGCGCGGCACGCTTACGCTTAGTTACCTTTACACAATACGTAGTTTTAAATGCATTATATGCGTGTAGAAGGAAACATAAAAGTGGACTTTATTTATTATAATTCTAGCATGTCACACGTGTTACCTCACTAACTAAATGTTAACGAAGCATTCAATCATAATGATTTTATAGAAACATATATACAGCCCATTGATTTCAAAAATGTTGAAAATTGTGATTTCTAGAGCGTCGTTACACAACGTGGTACGTAACTCACAGCTATTCGCTTTGTTATTGTTGTTCTAAATGATGATAATGAAAAATAAATTATCTAATTTCTTTAATTGTAAGTCTTAAAGTATTTTGTTTAATACTTTTATTGTTTCTTCCATGTGATTTAAGAAAGTGGCAATACAATTAAGCATTAAAGCGATATGAACTTTGATTAATCTTTTATTCAACTCTCCCTAGGACCTGTGCCAACTCCTTTAATGTGAAAGGTTTTTATTTTACTTATATACCAGGACTTTTAATTCGATGCAGCAAACTAATACTTCAAGGAAAATATCTAGTGTAAATTCCGCCAAAAACTAAATGTTCAATCTTGCATTGCAGCACCGCCCTCTCGCCCGCAAATATATGCACATGCAGAAGGGATGCAATAAAAACATACCGCATGCAACACTCGACACGTGTTTCGCCCCTCCACGGAACATCTTCAGGAGATGAGAGTGCATAAATGGTATGTTTTTTTATTGCATCCTTTCTGCATGTGCATATATTTGCGGACCAGAGGGTAGGATTATGGCGTCTGCGACAGTGCCGAAATATCAGAAACTCATAACAATAAATATCCCGTTTTAAGTTCTAATGATAGTGTGCGTTACCCCAGCAAAATAATGTCGAAAGTAGTCATTTAAATCTTATAGATAATTAGTTGCCCAGCTTCTGTAATTGTTAAGCACATTTTTAAATTTGTTACACATATAGTTTTTTAGTTATTACACAAAAACATATTCTGCTGGGGTAACGTTTGAAACGTTACCGCAGCAAAACTTTTTTTTTAATAATGGGAATATTGAAATAAATATTAGCTATACATTTAGTTGTCTAGACGAGGTAAATGTTACACGTTATTTTGTTTTTGTTCTTTCTTCGGCTGCGAAGTTATTCGAGATTTTGCTGGAGTAACGTTTGTGGTTTTGCTGGATCTCTGAAACGGTTAAGCGGATTCTTATCATCTTTTGTACATGACTTCTTAGGAATTAGTTTTAATTTGTTTCGCAATAAAAATAACAAAATGATATACCGTTTAAAAGTTATTTAATGAAATATAAAAACACTTTTTTAGGTCCTAACACTCTGAATATGAGCTCTAAAGACTTACTTTAAACGTTATTTTGTAGCTTTTACTACCTTCAAATGTATATGAAGTTTCATTAGTATCCTGTAGGTAATTAACAAATTATGATGATTTTCATTTCTCCACGTTCATGGTTACAATGCGCGCGGAGTTATTTGGCCACCGATAAACCTGTATACGGTTATATAAACTGAATGTTATATCAATATTTAGTTGCTTAATTCAGTTATATACCTGTAAAGTTTCAGAGTAGTACATACAATAATTAACGAGATAATTAAATAAAAGTCATTAGGAACTTCAAGACCGTGGTAACCCGACCAAGTTTAGGTGGTTACAAAAAAGCGACCGCGTAGAACATTATGCTATCTTCTAAAATATGTAGGATAATACACCTTAAAATTTCGGTACGGACGCGTACACTGTTAAATACATAACAATATTATAATATCTGTACTATAAACATTATTATTATTACCTTTCAGCTACTTATTAGATAGGTATATAATGTATTATGTGCACCAGTTCAATGGCACAGTTGCACGGGTTCCTTCTATTTGGCAGAATCTTGATACTCCGAAATTCATTTGGCATAACACACTTGGTATAATCTTCCTTAAACGAATATTTTTAAGGCATAAAAATTATTTAGTATACAGTATAATTATTATTTAGCCGAATGTTTATACATTCGAATTCACAATGGCATAAATTACTTTTGGCAGAGTTAAAATTCTGCATAATTTCGTTTAGCATAACTGCATGCTGCATGCTTGCTTGCATGTTTACATGTTTCTTACAGGGAAATAAAAACCACGTATGTTCACAATCAAATGTTTTGTTTAATGTATGCCAAAAGATGGTTCTAACTGTAAACTTTCTGAAAGAATGATGGTTCTACGTTTTGATTATTATGGATATGAAATTTATGCCTAAAGATGATTCTGACTTACATGATTATTTGACTGCAGTTTAATATTTTATTTTTGATCTGTGATTTTTACATAATTTAAGTTAATCTTAGAATACAACTATCTGTAATATATATCTAGGAAAAAATATTGTGATATTTGAAATTTGTCTACAAAATGGTAGGAATTACTGTTTTTAAGTATAAAAAATATTATTTTACCTGTAAATAAAAATTCTTTAAGAAATATGTAGTTTTTTTTAACACTTGTGTACACATCTCTACTAAACTTGTAAGACTATCCTACATATTTTAGAAGATAGCATAATGTTCTACGCGGTCGCTTTTTTGTAACCACCTAAACTTGGTCGGATTACCACGGTCTTGAAGTTCCTAATGACTTTTATTTAATTATCTCGTTTATTATTGTATGTACTACTCTGAAATTTTACAGGTATATAACTGAATTAAACAACTAAATATCGATATAACATTCAGTTTATACAACCGTATACAGGTTTATCGGTGGCCAAATAACTCCGCGCGCATTGTGACCGTGAACGTGGAGAAATGAATATCATCATAATTTGTTAATTACCTACAGGATACTAATGAAACTTCATATACATTTGAAGGTAGTTAAAAGCTACAAAATAACGTTTAAAGTAAGTCTTTAGAGCTCATATTCAGAGTGTTAGGACCTAAAGAAGTGTTTTTATATTTCATTAAATAACTTTTAAACGGTATATCATTTTGTTATTTTTATTGCGAAACAAATTAAAACTAATTCCTAAGAAGTCATGTACAAAAGATGATAAGAATCCGCTTAACCGTTTCAGAGATCCAGCAAAACCACAAACGTTACCCCAGCAAAATCTCGAATAACTTCGCAGCCGAAGAAAGAACAAAAACAAAATAACGTGTAACATTTACCTCGTCTAGACAACTAAATGTATAGCTAATATTTATTTCAATATTCCCATTATTTAAAAAAAAGTTTTGCTGCGGTAACGTTTCAAACGTTACCCCAGCAGAATATGTTTTTGTGTAATAACTAAAAAACTAAATGTGTAACAAATTTAAAAATGTGCTTAACAATTACAGAAGCTGGGCAACTAATTATCTATAAGATTTAAATGACTATTTTCGACATTATTTTGCTGGGGTAACGCACACCTAATGATACTGTTAGTGACCACGTTAGCTTAAAAACTTATTTTAGGTACTTTTTGTTACTTTCACACAATATTATTTGAAAAAATTGTTTGCATCGTTATTTGATTTTAATCCCGAATCTCGTAAGAAATTCGTAGTCGTCATTATCTCGCAACACTGAAACTTGTCAGTCTACTGCATCGAGTTAAAATCCCTGGTATAGTTCCTAAAGTAGGTCATCATTGTGTGGTGACAGCTGGTCATTATGTCCTCTATTCCATGGCTTCTGTACTCCTAAACATGGCAATCTACAAGCGGTTATCGATATTACCAGTCTCGACAATCCAAGGAATAAGATTTATTTAAAAGAGTGTTCCATGCCACTTACGACCTGTCAGCCTTTAACGCACGAGTAAATAGGCGTCATCTGGGCTCGCTCGTCCCGTCTTAGACCTCATCTATCGCTTACCATCAGGCGAGATCGAGATGAAGAGTGGGCCCATCAGTAATTAAAAAAAAAAGATTTAGCAACTCTTTAGATATCACCCCTTTAGGGAATGATTTGCAAAAATCGTTTCTTTAAGGTCCACTGAATTTCACACCTCTGCAATAAGGAGTTTAGGTTCTATGTTCGTCTGTCAAAAGAAGTCGGGACAAGGAAATATTAAATAGATTGCCATAAATTCGAAGAACTTGGCAGGATAATATTACATATTTATTATATACAAGGTGTAACAGATTAAGCGCAATACCTCAGACACCCCAATTAGAATATTTAGTTATAAGTCTAAAACAACATCCGTAACTAAATAAATTGAAACCAAACCTAGACATTTTTTTATAAAATAGATATCCTTACTAAACGCAAAATGTATGTGCGTCATACAATATCCTTACGCAGACGCATACACTCATGCAATGTTGAATTAAGGATTGTATTAATTTGTCATGATACTGTGTTTCTATTTTAAGTTAAATGAAAGATTTTTCCGTCAAAATTTAACACCTATCTTTTATGACGGAAATCTATTCGGAAGCTGATTCTGAATCAAATACTTTCAGGAATTGCGTCTATTCTGTTACACGTTGTATAATTCGAAAACGGATTTAACACATCTTTCGTATTTATTTTTAATTCTTGCGCACAAGTGCAAGTATTAAACAATAAGTGAGCTGGCTAATAAAATCATAAAAGCTTCGTTTATGTTCTGCGTAAAAACAACAATAGAATTGTGCTGTGTGTCGATTCTCATAATAGCACGATATTTATAGATGTTTCATAAAATATCGATATATGCACGCGTTATATCGCTTCAACTCGATATTATCCAATGACCTAGTATCGATACATAATATCGATATATTTTATCGGATACATCAAAAATATCGCTAAAAATTAAAAGCTCATTCATGTCCTTATTTTCTTTGTATTTTTTTTTTATTTATGGATAGCATTTTGAGTAAAACTAAAACGTAAACCCCCGAATTATTGAAAAACTAGTTGTTGCAGTAAAGAAACGCAAGGACACAAAATCATTGACCTGTATTATAAATTTAATCTATGCATATGCACAAAATACTATGAAAACCCATTAGAAATGTCTGTAGATTACGGAGTTGGTACAGTTCCCTAAATTATACAATTATTACAAATTTAAATATTTAACAATGGCGGCGAGCTCTGTTTCGCCTGAGACTTTTCAAAAGCCGTACAGGTTCTAACTCAGCAGAGAAGCAGACTGCAAGCCAAATTTGTTTTTGCAGGTCTAGAGAAAAATGATCGGGATTTATAAATAAACATAGTTGATTTGTTTCCTCTGTAACTGTTTTTACTCATATTAACTTAATTGAATATTTAATGTTATAGACTAGTTAAAACCAATCAAATTACTAACTATTTATCGAAAGTATCGATATATTTCTTCGAAATATCGCAGAACATCGATATACGCCATATACGGATATAACAATACGGTATATTATATCGAATAAAATATCGATATGTATTTTATATGAAAATATGAAATATGAATATCCCTAATAGTTTGTAAATTATATGAGAGACGAGAGTGTTATAAGCTTATATAACAACCCTTATCAAAAAGTTCAACGTAAATGCTCAAACATATGTAATTAATTTTTTTTTTTTTTTTAGGTAGGGCCACTCGTAGATCAGCTCAGTAAGGCTGTGCGTCTACTTAACCGGTCTATCCTGTGGTGACCTCTAATAAATTAAGGGCCCCCAGCCAGGGCTTACAAACGAAAGTTTACTTACAGCTAATGACCGCACGCTAAGGGCATTAGGGCACTCCCTGTGGAGTACGGGCCTCGGCATAGCGGGGTCATTTTGGAAGGGCAGCAATGGGACAGGCTGGGTCATATTTACGGTGTAATTAAAATTAATTTTTTTTTTTAGTTAGGGCCACTCGTAGTTTAGCTCTATACGGCTAATGTACTAGTATTGAGTAGGACTTACAAGAGGCAGTACATTTGTCCCGTACATGACGTCAAAATGTAAGAGCGGCTCGGCTCTATAAAATGTACTACTTCAAATTTTATGTCGCGGTCGCGGTGCACGCTCGTCACTCATCGTAAGGGTGAGAGAGACAGAAAGCGCGGCACATGCTGCATTAGTACGACATTTTTCAATTAACCGAGGGACGAAACAAGACGCGACTCGAGAAGTAATGATATATTTTATTCACTCTAATGCTAAATAAATGTACTACGATGAGGCGTGAATTGAAACGTGCACGAAACGTGTAGGCAGAGTATGTAAAACTAACGTGTAGGTACGATTTAAATTTAAAATTTTGAATTTGCATTCAAAATTTTAATGCAATATTTTTGATAAATTATTGTTTTTAATTGTTTGTCATTGAGAAATAAGTTAATAAGTATTCTATCTAAGTGACAATTAATATTCATTTAAGTTTTAGTAATTATTCTGTTTAATGAATGACTTTCAATAATCTCTATTATGCTTGTTTAGCTAGTTTGTGTTATTATTTTGGAGTGGTTTATTATTTTTATATTGGTTTGAGAGAAAAACCGAGTGTAATATTATGACAATAGTAACACAATAACATCAAATATCATATATTCGTACTGGTTACTTCAAATGTATCGCCGAGCTTCAGTACGCCTCGCTCGCCTCATTTGAAGAGTCAAGTGGGACCAATGCAGGGATGGTACGTATTTACGCGACCAGGTATTTACACCAGGTATTTACTTCCAAGTACGTACACCAGGTACCGATCCGAAATACTTGCAAGACTTCAAAGTATTTTATACGGCTACTCGGAGTCGGACTCGCTCCGGTGGGGGCTTGACGATCGCCCGACTATGCGATTATGCTCCTTATCTGTAAGAGACTACGTAACAATTTCGTATGCAAGTCTATTCTAGTATATGGATTGTCTTTGCAAGTATTTATATGTAAACGCGATTGTGCTTCTTATTTATATGAACTCACGGGTCAATTTCCTATGCAAGTATTTTTTCATTCAACAGGGCTTGGATTGAGTAAAAGTAGAAACGTTCGTCTCTATGCAGGTATTTATTTGTAAACGCGATTGTGCTCCTTATTCTTAGGAAGTCACGGTTCAATTTCCTATACAGATAGAAAATACTTTCAATTTCGTATGCAAGTCTATTCTAGTATACGGTTTGTCTTTGCAAGTATTTATATGTAAACGCGATTGTGCTTCTTATTTATAAGAAGTCACGGGTCAATTTCCTATGCAAGTATTTTTTCATTCAACAGGGCTTGGATTGAGTAAAAGTAGAAACGTTCGTCTCTATGCAGGTATTTATTTGTAAACGCGATTGTGCTCCTTATTCTTAGGAAGTCACGGTTCAATTTCCTATACAGATAGAAAATACTTTCAATTTCGTATGCAAGTCTATTCTAGTATACGGTTTGTCTTTGCAAGTATTTATATGTAAACGCGATTGTGCTTCTTATTTATAAGAAATCACGGGTCAATTTCCTATGCAAGTATTTTTTCTTCCAACAGGGCTTGGATTGATGTGAAAATACTTGCATAGGAAATTGATTCGTTTTGCTTCAGCAAAAAGGAGCATAATCGTATCAGAAAAAAAAATACTTGCAAGGTTCAAAGTATTTTTCATTTGCAAATGCGATTGTGTAGTATTTCTCTAAATATTCCAAAGTTGTCTGAGTACATAAACCGAAATCTGTGTAGGTGTGTGCATCAGGGAACTTTTTCTTTTCTTTTGAGTAGTTTGCGGCGCCATTCACCCTAATGACTATTAATAAAAGACACATTATTGCGTGAACGAAAGTATTTTAGAAAATATTTTGTTATGTTTACGTTTTTTATTTTTCTTTCGTCAGTTGTCGTTTGAGTGAGTGCATAGATGATACATATAAATACTGAGAAGTGAGTGCGAGCTTGTTATGCAATTTACCAACTGACCGTGACTTTCTTATTTCGCGAGTTTATTGAATTTAAACTATTAACAGTTAGTGTGTAAATAAACAAAACTGCTTTTTTATGTGTACGTGACTTTGTTTATTAGTTAGGAATGTAAATATTTAAATAGGTAAAAGACGATTTTTGAACGTAGTTGAATGTAGTTAAGTGTTTTCTTTTAAAATTGATAAGACTTACTAGTTGTAAATAAAAATACAGTTACAAACCATGGCTCCTAAGAAAAGTTTGGCTAAAATAAAGCTGAATGTAAAATGTACAAAGCATTAATATCATACAAATCGGGAGTGTCAAACCTTATGCCTTATGCTTGCATGTGCAAAGAAAACATATTTCCGTGAATTTTAAGTGAGTGAATTATTAATTTCTGTAAATTAAGTAGGAAGGAAAGATTTCATCTACAAAAGCCGTACTAGATTGTGGCATGGTACGACCGAACTAGTAGACTGAAATCCGAAGTGGCTCAAAATACTTTCTAGTATTTTAATACCTGGTTTCCAACCCTGGTATTTTTACAGACTCGTACTTGCAATAAAGATGGGTTCGATATATCAAAACGTAACTTATATCGGATATGTGTTTATTATCATACCATATCGATATCTAAATATACATAACCGTTTTCACAAAAACTTCATCGAGTTATGGTTTATCCAAAGCGCAACAACGAGAAACGAGCTACGAATAACGAACAAAGCGCAAACTTCACATCAAGAGCGATATGACATCAAAGGTTTTTATATCGCTTTGTCTCTGTCTTACCATTCAATTTTTTACTGGCGTAAAAGTGATGAAGCGAATATTACGTAACTTCGGCTAGGAATTGGTTATTTGGTTAATAACAGTGCGTGCGTAATATCTATATCTTAACGCGAGATCGAGTCAGCAGTTTTTGAGATACAGTATATTTTCTAAAACCGCAAATATAACTTTGTAATTCATACAAATACTATGAAAAACAAAGTTATTTGGCGTAGTTGTAAAAATTGTAAATAAGCTAGTTTTATGTGTGGTATCTATAGACAGATCTTTAAAAATGACATTAAGGTTTTTAAAATGACATTCATAAAGTTAATCGTTTAAAAGATATACGCTTCCAAAGTGGTAAAATGTGTGTCCCCCCCCCCTCTAACTTCTATAATAATGAAGTGAAAAATCTAGAAAATACCATATGTTGTAGATCTTAATGTAAACTTTCAATCAAAATTGGTTTGAATGAGATCGAGTTAGCAGTTTTTGAGATACAGTATATTTTCTAAAACCGCAAATATAACTTTGTAATTCATACAAATACTATGAAAAACAAAGTTATTTGGCGTAGTTGTAAAAATTGTAAATAAGCCAGTTTTATGTGTGGTATCTATAGACAGATCTTTAAAAATGACATTAAGGTTTTTAAAATGACTTTCATAAAGTTAATCGTTTAAAAGATATACGCTTCCAAAGTGGTAAAATGTGTGTCCCCCCCCCTCTAACTTCTATAATAATGAAGTGAAAAATCTAGAAAATACCATATGTTGTAGATCTTAATGTAAACTTTCAATCAAAATTGGTTTGAATGAGATCGAGTCAGCAGTTTTTGAGATACAGTATATTTTCTAAAACCGCAAATATAACTTTGTAATTCATACAAATACTATGAAAAACAAAGTTATTTGGCGTAGTTGTAAAAATTGTAAATAAGCTAGTTTTAAGAAATTTGTAAGGTTCTTTTTTTTTCAAATGAATATATTAAGTATATTATATTTATCATAGTTACTACGGAACCCTTCATGGGCAATAACAATATTGCAATAACAAATTTTCATTTAAATCAACCACCGGGAACTTGAACTCTATTAAACGAGAAAGTACCTATATCAATGTATTAACGGTAAAAGTGTGAGTTTGCGTTTATCGTTAGTTTGCGTTTCACAGTTACTTGTGCAAATCGTACTACTGATATCGATATCTGAAAACGGTTTTCGATATCGATATGAAAACTGAATATCGGTTACATATCCGTTTGCAACTAAATACGAAAACGCCCATGTCTAACTTGCAAGCCCTGGTATTGATATTTGCAAGTATATCTCATCTCTACTCTATGTCCTACCCAACACTATAATGTACTACTTAACCGGTCTGTCCTGTGGTGACCTCTAATAAATTAAAGGCCCCCAGCCAGGATTAAAAATAAAACGCCGTATATTATAAATACGGTGCTGTGAAACGAAACCATAGCGCGATTCAAGAAAAGAGCGCGCGGCGGCACAATGCCATCTATCGAGCGAGTAGATAATTTTGATCTGCAGTAGTAAAATCTTCTTGCCTAGCTGTTGGGGTATAATTAAATAGACTAATTTAGGTCTTAATCATAATCAAAAATATTTTTATATCACAGCCCTTCGTGGGCACTTATAAAACGACAGGAATCAGTGCGCGGTTCAAATGTTCAAGTGGTCTTTTCCTATAGACAAGAAAAAGAAAACGATTGATTTTCACAATACTTCCATTGTACAGTTTTACAGCTATGAGTGGAGTACAGTGTAAATTACTAATGATCATGGCTTCATACTAACAGCTTCACGGGTTGGTCTTCAAAGTTAAGCAACGCTTGCCGAGGTTATTCTGTGGATGGCTGACCATAGTAACAAATCGAGATTCCTCCGTACCTTTTATTACATAGCTTTTGGGTTGTGGAGGTCAGATCTGTAGTAAAATACTTGTACTCAGCTTTACCTGGTTAGACTGGAAGCCAACCCTAAGGCTCAATTTACACCGCCGCGGAATAGAAGCGTCAATTTACACCGCCGCGGAATAGAAGCGTCAATTTACACCGCCGTGGAATAGAAGCGTCAATTTACACCGCCGCGGAATAGAAGCGTAAATTTTGCCTCATGACGTGAGAAGTCGCGCGAATTCGTTGGAAATTGCTCGAGTATTCTCGCGCATTCCAACGAATTCGCGCGACTGCGCCTTGCTTGCTTGGCACCGCACTGCTGTGACCGACCCAACCGACTCCCCGTTCGCGCCGCTTGCCGCGGATTCCACAGACGGCGCCGACAGTAGCTAGGGGAATTTTGGAGAATGCGCGAGGATTCCCCGGAAGACGTGCGACCTTTTTTGGCTCCTATTTAGTTTGTATGTTATACAATTGACATAAAGTTCATTATGCTATGTATAATTTCATTGCAAAAAGTCGCTTCCATTCCATTCCGCGGCGGTGTAAATTGAGCCTAACATAGTAAGTATCTAGGGAAAAAACAAAGCCGATGATGATGGTGATGAATATAATAAGTAATCAGAAACAGTCACAGTGGTTCCAGGAGGCTATGTCCGGAGTTCCGGACGTCGCAATACTCGCGTCTAGGCCGCGCCCTGCGCCCTCATGGAGGCGATCGGCGGCGGCGACCTCTCGCGTCCGGCTCTGGTTCAGACCATGGTGCGGAGCGAGAGGGAATGCGATGCAGTCGCCTCCTGCGAAGCAGTCATGCTAGCGAAGGAATCGCGTGCCAATCTCCGGCCACTGTAGACGCGGGCTTGCGGACGGCGAGTAGGGGCAGCTCACCGTCCGATAAGGACGAGGCCCGGGTCGGCGGCGCGTCGTGTTCCACGCGCGCCTCGAAGAGCTGAGCACTAGTGACGGAGCCCCATAGGGCCATTGCCTGCCGGGGTTGCGGGATTGTTCTAACGAGATACCGCGGCCCCGGAACTTAAGGGCAGCTGAAGGAACAGGGTGGGTTTTTAGTCAGTTTGGGTTTTTAGTAAAATTTTAGAAGATTTTCTGTTTGGGGTGTACGATTTTGGGGGGAGGTCATGTCCCCTGTGACCCTCGGACCGCACCTGCCAACTTCATTATTTTAGTCCCACAAACACTGACAATACTTAAATACGCTTAATATTTTTTTATTTCATGAGCTGGTGTCCTGAAGTACTATCTTGTAGCTTTTAGTTTAGACACAATTATATATAGGTATACTAGCAGTTGCACGGGACGTGGATTTCATTTCGATGAAAACATAACCTCCTTTTTATCTTCGCGTAAAAAGCCTCAAGCTTGAATCTACTTCCATACCAATCCACCCAGTACTTTCGAAGATTAGCGCGTTCAAACAAACAAACATTTCCGCTTTATAGTTTTACTATAGATATAAAAAATTGGCTAAGTGCCAGTCAGACTCGCCCATGAAAGGTTCCGTAGTAACCATAATAATATAATATAATATGTATATTAATATGACGAAAACAAAAGCCTTACAAATTTCTTAAAGCTAGGTTATTTACATTTTCTACAACTGCGCCAAATAACTCTGTTTTTCATAGTGTTTGTATGAATTACAAAGTTATATTTGCGGTTTTAGAAAATATGCTGTATCACAAAAACTGTTGACCCGATCTCGTTGAAACTAATTTTGGTTGAAAGTTTACATTAAAATCTACAGACATATATTTTTTTTAGATTTTTCACTCCATTATTATAGAAGTTAGAGGGGGAGGGGGACGACGACGACACATTTTACCACTTTGGAAGCGTAGGTATATCTTTTAAACGTTTGACTTTATAAAAAGTGGTTTAAAAACCCTCATGTCATTTTTAAAGACCTGTCTATAGATACCACACACGCAAAAATATTTTCAGTTTAGTTCCATGTATTTTAAATATTTTTTTCTTAAAATCGGAAAGTGATTCACAGAATACATCTACCTACCAATTTTCACATGTATACTCCTAATAGTTTCGGAATATGTGACATACGGACGGACGGACGGACAGACAGACAGACAGACAGACAAACAGACAGACGGACGGACATGACGAAACTATAAGGGTTCCGTTTTTTGTTATACTCTGGTAGTTACGCACCACAGCCATATATATAAGTACTCTAAATGTGACGTATTGGCGGACAAATGGAGTAAAATATATTAATGACAATGGTTTTGCATTTTCTAAATTAGCTTTAAAAATAAAACACTTTTCTTGGATCATACGTACATACATATATTTCGCTTATATCGTTTAATCATCAGATGAAATAATTACGAACTAAGTAGGACTGACTCGTCAATCGCTAGATAACACTGGGAAGAAAAAGAAAATAAAGAATTGTTATCTGGTGATTAATAAGTCGTAAATAAACCTAGATAATCTTTAAACATATATTAACAGCCAAGAAATTAAATAAATTTTATTTACATTATCATCAATATCAGTACCTCCTACTTTTGTAGGGTAGGGTAAGACTATGCGCTCTGAAATGGCTTAGAAAAACCATTTAAAAAATCAAACACAGTAGGTGTTTGATTTTTTACTCACAAGGGCGAATGCGAATCTACCAACATTATTTTACTTACTTATTTATTTTTAAAATAAATAATAGTTCCTTTAAAAACAAAAATCCTTTTTGTGTGATATTTTACGTAGAGTTTCTTGCATAGAGATCTTTCGATACGCAGTTCAGATTTAAGTCGTAATCAATGTCAACTACAGAGCACGGAGACTATAGACACGACATTTTCAACACTTTCCACACGTGCTACGCGTGTTAGTGTCACCGATTACCCATAGAAACTGAAAAGGCCATGAAAATTACTGATGATTCCATCATCTGTGGGACCTTTATATCATGAACTTTAATGAATGAGTATTTATATGACATGTCTTGCAAGGTGCATGTTTTTTAATTGCACTCGCTTTATTCTCATATTTCCTTCAAGTACAGAACCAATGGAAATTTTGTAGAATTATCCTAAGTGGTTCTAAGAAATACTGGTCGTAATAGATTGAAAACTATATCATGGTTTGCCGAAAAGTGTTGGTTGCAGATAGGACAGACCACTCATTTTGCGAAGAAGCTATGTATATACCTACTAAGACACAACTGGCTGTGGACTATGAAACAGAGATAGAAGATCTCCTGGCCTATCTTCTCAGTCGTGGTTGCTCAAAGACATTCATATTTAGGAGTGAGGTTATACAGACATACCAAGGAACATGATTCTCACCAAGATCATCCTTGTATCTGTTTTTGTAGCTGTGAATATTTGAATCTATATATTTTTTTCTGCATTTCTTTATAAGGTGTTGGCAAGGGCGGATCCAGCTTTGGTGCCAGGGGGGGGGGGGGGGGGGTCACATAATCGTGGTCAAGTCACAAGAATTATAATTTGTATTTCCTGACTTGGCCATCCACTGCCGATATTCGTTTACAACGACAGAAACTGGAGTATTATCTAGTAACAATGTTTAAAAAATTTAATTAGTGGTCCACTTTGGTACTGGACCCAGCCCAGGGGGGTCATGACCCCAATACCCCCCCCCTGGATCCGCCCTTGGGTGTTGGTAGATTTGAGTCGAGATACAAAGTGTACATTATGTTTTAGGAAATCTACATGTTTCTAATAAAACGACATTTCAGACAAAATACTCATAATGTTACCTTTATTAAACACGAGTCTAATACACCAACGATATAGAGCGCATGGCCGATATCAAACTCAATCTCTACATCCAGCTTGAGATCCGTTTGCTTGTAGAGTCGACACAATAACTTACACACCGACGACTTTCAATATCATTACGCTAAGTATTTCTGCTTTAACTAGATCGATCTCAGACTAAACTAAACGAAAGCCGAATCACATTGTGCCATTTTCCTTAAAACTACTGACCTAGTTTTAATCTTACAAATATCAACAAAGCACCCAGTAACTGAGACCGATCATGTGCCAGCACAAACATTACAAGTCATGTTCTCTATTTCTTAATTAAAACAGCAACTTTATAATGAACATACACAATTAGTCTACTGCATAAAGTCGTAAAGCGATGAACAAAATATACATTCACGGAAGTACCTACATAATCAATACTTAACTAACGATAAATGATTTTCTACAATATATAAAACCATTTAGGTGGAAATGCTGAGTAAATGCTACTGCAAAACGACATAGTTATATAGGTACTTAATCAAAGATCTATTATATCTGTAGCCAGGTATAATGTGCGTAGAACTAAATGGCAGGTGATCCTTAATTACTTTTCTAAAAGTCTGGCTGATTTTAAGCCTGGCAGATCCGTATCGGCTCAAATGTTTGCGTTTCAAATGTAGTCGATAACAAGTTGTATACAACCTTAGATCATCTCAAATATTATGCAAGTTACACCCGCAAATAAAACCAAAATCCCTAAAAATTGAGCAAACTAATTTAAACCATAACATATTCAATCACGAAACTGTTTAACGACACTGAACCTTACATACATAGTTCATCATCATACATTTATAACACCGTAGTTCTAAATTAAATATACTTAAAACAAAGAAAAACAAATCTTAAACAGTACTAAAAAAAAAACAAATATAAACAGGTGATTTGATAAACAATACGTTAAACGAAACAGGTAGGTACGAATGTAGTCAAATTCTTCACTCCCCTAATGGTGAATTGTGGCTACATTACAAATACCTAGACTACAACAGAAAATACTTTCTATTTACTATATCCATGTAGTTCCTATCCTAACAGAAATAACTAGAGAAGATTAAATAATATGAAATGCAGGGCTTACGATTTAAAAATCATGACTTCGTCATTTAGCTAAAAATAAAAGAAATTGAACATATCGGGTGGCAATACCTCCTCCTCTTGAAGTAGGTTCAAAGTAAATAAAAATAATTACTAATTTTAGGAATTATCTCAGATACATTTAAATATCAATCAAATTACTTAGCCACGTAACTTAGACACAACTTAAACTTACGAGACCAACCAATATTCGCAGATTGCAACCATTCGGATCATCCTAACCTTAACACGTGTAACATAGGGTTTGTTTTAGTTAAGTAATAATTATGGATTATTTTATTTATAGTAATTGTTAAAGTATGTAAGATTTAATTGGTATGGGCTAAGTTTGCTCAAATAAATGGAATGATTGATTAAACTAAGAGAGAGAAGCTAATCTAAAACAAGGAACAGTCAATTAACTTCTACTTAACAATAATAAAAGCATAATTACAATTTTGAAAGCGATATGTTGATTCCTAGGGTCCAAGAGTAGTGTTTACGTGCTTGTGACCGATTAAACCTAAATAGCTCCTACACATACAGTAACTAGCTATGCGCTATGTTGATATACGACGCACGCTGCCTCGCACTGATGTTCTCAAGATCCGACGTCATACAAACCCTTAACAAAAGACATGACGTACGTAATCATTTAAGAATAACTAGACAAATAAAGATTTTTCTTATAACTCGACCTAATTAGTGTTTTGCTTTTAAAAACTATCTCTAGAATTTCTGAGGATAGAAACTTTGGCGCTAGTTATCCTAAAATATATAGTTAATGATATTTTCCAATAAATATATCAGTCATGCCTTCTACTGCCTCGGCGTTTCGTGACGTTTGGTGGGAATCTATCCCAGCTGCGAGAGTTGAGCGGAGGACTGCGGCGACTGGGACGACGAGGCCACCGCCGCGCTCGCGGCCGCCGCTGCAGAAGCCGGATTATCGTCTTCCTCAAACTTCGGGATATCAAAGATCTCGGAGAAGAGAGCGGGGAGCAGAAGGCGGGGCCAGTGCTCGCGCGGCCACTGCAGGAGCACGTTGTGGCGGTTGCCCAGGAGACGCACCTCATTCCTGGCTGCGGCGAAGGCTTCGTATCGGGCGCGAGAGATGGCTATAGCCTCGGGACCGCCGTTGGCTATCATCTGTATCAAATTAATTCAAGGTTTAATAATAAGAATTATAATTTCTTCAGTGCCATAGAAAGCACGTTAATCTGAAAGCCCAGAAAATCATGCTACCCAGTTACTGGGTTGTGTATGGCTGTCTATCTAGACCAGGGGTTCCCAACCTTTTCTTGGTCAGGGACCACTTTTTATATTATACTTGTTAGCAGGGACCACTATGTAGGTATAATAAAAATAAACTGTAATAATCAAACTGAAACTTTAATTAAAAACTCAGTAGGAAATTACATAAAAGAAATAATAATATTTTTAGGATAAACATCTGTAATTTTGTATCAATGTGATTTCTGTGCTTGCATCTTCTTCACGAGTTCGGCTATCCTAGGACTAATATTGTTACTTAAAGCTACACGCAAATAAAACAAAAGCTAAACGCAACAAAGCAGAAAATCCTGGTGCGGTCCGACGTACCGCCCCCTCCACCCGCGCTCTTCTCACTCACTGCACGGCGACCAACGGCTCACCGCCTGCTAAATTTAAAAACTTTTTAACAAAAAATTAAACCGACTTCCAAAAAACACTGCAAAGTGAAAAATAACTTTAATTTCGGTAGTCGGTGTCTTTAGTTTTGTTTTTTCGTTTTTGGCACCGACTTCCGAAATTAAAGTTATTTTTCACTTTGCAGTGTTTTTTGGAAGTCGGTTTAATTTTTTGTTAAAAAGTTTTTATTTCACTCTTTTTAGTTGGATGATTTTTAATTTACC
Organism: Tholera decimalis; assembly: GCA_943138885.2. NCBI lineage: Eukaryota > Metazoa > Arthropoda > Insecta > Lepidoptera > Noctuidae > Tholera > Tholera decimalis. The sequence goes on along the minus strand of OW964548.2, from coordinate 52,468,909 downwards.
TAGTTACAAGAGCCTAAATGTCAACTACTTATAACCTTTTACAAAATATTGCTTTTCCCAATGCTGGGCCGTTAATTGTTGAGGAGTTCTCCTGGTACTTCACCATCAGCTCTACATCACCATATGCATTGTGACGAGCATAAAGTGCTTAACATCCATATTCAAGTAATTGAATCGCAATCCACTCAATACTTATTATTGAGTAGTTTCGGCGGCCATCTGTGGTCTTCATCATCAGTTCCACTTCCCCAAATGGTACTTTTTGAGAGCAACTGCACAAGTTACTGTAAGAAATACCCAAAACGCCATAGGTGTGCCTATAATATTTGAAGAGTTCCCTCGATTTCTCCAGGATCCCATCATCAGATCCTGACTTTGGTGATAATGGTACCAATTTCGACGTATACCTATTCGAACAAAAAAAGAATTTTCCAAATCGGTTCAGCCGTCTTCGAGTACTCGATGATCATACATAAAAAAAAAAAAAAAAAAAAAATATACGCGTCGAATTGATAACCTCCTCTTTTTGTCGTCGGTTGAAAATCGTTCGCGGACCACATTTTGGCTTCTGCGGACCACTGGTTGGGAACCACTGATCTAGACAGTCGCTCCGTATTCAGCTGCATTTGGTAAGACGGGCAGCTGACACCAACAAATTTGGGAATGTGCTGAGGCTCAGCAGATAATGAATAAAACTTTTATTTCTGACCAAAGAATCCATATAGTAACATAAAAATATTTTTAGCAAAAAATAGAACCGACTTCCATATCAAAACACTACAAAGGCAAAAATAACTTTAATTTCGGAAGGCGGTGTCAAAAACGAAAATATATACAAAACTAAAGACACCGCCTTCCGAAATTAAAGTTATTTTTGCCTTTGTAGTGTTTTGATATGGAAGTCGGTTCTATTTTTTGCTAAAAATATTTTTTTCACGCTTTTTAGTGGGTCGGTTTGTAGTTTATCTAGTTACAAAAGCCATAATGTCGACAACTTATCACTTTTTACAAAATTTTGCTTTTCCCGATGCATAGCCGTTAATTTTTGAGGAGTTCTCCTGGTACTTGACCATCAGCTCTACATCACCATATGTATTGTGACGAGCATAAAGTGTTTAACATCCGTACTCAAGTAATCGAATCGCAATCCACGAAATACTTATTATTGAGGAGTTTCAGTGGCCATCTGTGGTCTTCGTCATCAGTTCAACTTCCCCAAATGGTACTTTTCGGAAGCAACTGCTCAAGGTACTACAAGAAATACCCAAAACGCTATAGGTGTGCCTATAATATTTGAAGAGTTCCCTCGATTTCTCCAGGATCCCATCATCAGATCCTGATTTCGTAACAATGGGACCAACTAGAAACTATACCCATTCAAACGCAAAAAGAATTTTTCAAATCGGTCCGGCCGTCTCCGAGATACGAGGTAACATACATAAAAAAAAAAAAGTTCAAGACGAATTGTAAACCTCCTTTTTTTGAAGTCGGTTAAAAAAGCTTATTATCGATGCACATGTTACGTAGTTAAAAGAGATAAGAACAAATACAGACACAAGAGCAATATTGTGCTGCTTATTTCACAAGGAATTTCTTGTAGCAGACCTGCTACGACAGGATATATGAAGTTTGATTTTTATTTTAATTTATTATTATTTTTAATTTTTCTTGTATAACATTTTTCTTACTGTTTATAGTGCCTAATACCAACTAAATTCCGAACATTTAGTTGTGTTAATAGTGCCAATTTTGAGAGCCCTGACACCCATAACACAAGTTTAATCTTAGCTTGGGTGTCAGTGGTCTATAACTCAGTGTAAAGCTACAATTTATAAGACTAAATGTTTTGTTATTAGTGAGTAATGATTAATTTATGAAAATTGAAAAATGGAAATAAAGATTATATTATATATTATATTATTGTATTATATAATCTATACATTTTTTTTTTAACGTGGCAAAATTATCAAATCAGTCCTCCCACTCCGGGCAGAGTGGGAGGGACTGTCAGACTTTTACTGACTAAAATCCACGGTGTTCCTTCAATAACCCTTTACGTACCGGGGCCACGGTAACGGGATGAGTCCCACGACCCCGGCAGGCTTCGGCCCTCTGCAGAGGGGGCCTCGTCATGTTGCTGACGCTCTTTGAGGCGCGCGTGGAACACGACGCGCCGTCGACCCGGGCATGGTTCATGGTTGGACAGCGAGTTGCCCTTTACTCGCTGTCCGCATGCCCGCGCCTACGGTGGCCGCAGATCGTCGGCTGACGTCCGACGCCGTGGGCGTCTACCACTGCGGCTGGGCTGGAGGGAGGACGCCATCCTCTCCCTCACGCGACCCGCCTCCTCCTTCGGAAGCATGACTGCTTCGCAGAAGGAGGCGACCGCTTCCCACTCCCTCTCGCCCCGCAGCATGGCCTCGACCAATGCCGGGCGCGAGAGGTCTCCGCCTATCGCCGCCGTGAGGACACGTCGGTGCTCTGCCCAGGCGGGGCAGTCTTGCACCGTGTGCTCTACGGTGTCCTCAGGGCGACACTCGCAGTGGTGACACCCAGGGTTTACTCCTTTCCCATCAGACACAGGTACCTCCCGAAACTTCCGTGTCCGGTGAGGACCTGCGTCATGCGGTAAGTCAGGACGCCGTGACGCCGATCTAGCCACTCCTCAAAGAGGGGTCTTACCGCCGCAATTGCGGCGTGCCCGGCCGTCGGTTGCGACAGTCGTTCCCTCCATACTGCCCTGAGATCGCGCCGGAGCTCTTCCCGCCGCGCCTCGACTTCTCGAGGCAGCGGGGATACGCCCCGGCGCTGCGCCTCCACGCGCCATTCATAGACGCGCTGGAGGGCAGTCGCCTCCAGATCCCAGGGCAGCAATCCGGCAAGAAGGTTGGCCGATTCGCCGGCGATCGTGCGGTATCCCCGGATCATTCGGATAGCCATGACCCTCTGGCATGCGACCAATTTTCGTGGTCGCGTCCGGATGCACAGGGCCCACACTGGGGACCCGTAGAGGGCCATGGACCGCACGACGCCGGCGTACAGCCTTCGGCAGGAGGCGTTTGGCCCGCTGAGATTAGGCAGGAGTCGCCTGAAGGCGGCTGCTGCCCGGTTCAGCTTTGGGGCCAAACTCAGGAAGTGCTCCCTGAAGTTCCACCGGCATAATCAAAAAAACAAAAAAGTGAAACAATAAGACAGCATATAAGCGCAGGAGGTGTTTGGTGCAGAAAGCCGCGCGTGAGTACTGCTCAAGATATTACTCAACATACCTGTCGCCCTAGTACACAAGACTGTGATAACCAATTAACGTACGCGCAGGCGACAGTACTAATTAGGGTCACGCCTACTAATTAGAGCCAGTTCAAGGTAAACCAATCAAGGCTAAGTGCCGCCTACTTCAAGGACAAGCAACGCCCTACTGAACTGTCATTGATCGCTTGACCTGCGCTCGCGCCTACCAACTAACTATAACTGCGTAGTTCACCCAACCAGGCCCCGACAGTTAGTTAACGCCTGCTACTCATCACAGCCTAGTACTTTGAACGGGTAAAATGGACAAATCTCTCTCTGACACAAATATCAGCGTTATGTATGATGGATTCGACTCCCCCTAATTTTATTTCCACGCGTAATAAGAGATTACGGGAAGAAGACCTACCAGAGGAGTTTTCTAAATTTAGGAAAGAAATCAGAGAAATGTTTTCTTCATTTATTTCAACGCAACAAAAAGAATTAAAAATAATTAAGGATATTCAACTATCAAATAGTAACATTGAAACTGCCATCACAAACCTATCTCAACAAAATGAAGAGTTCCGTAAGAAAATAGAGTCTCTTGAGTTACGAGGAAAAAAGGACCGCGAATACATTTCCATACTAGAGGATAAGATAGAAGATCTTCAAAGAAGCAGTAAAAAAACCTGTATCAAAATAAAGAACGTACCTAAAAAGCCTCAAGAATCTAGCACCGACTTAATAAATATGATCAAGAACTTAGGAAAACACTTAAGCCTCGAGATGGACTCACGCGACCTTAACGACATTTATCGATTGCCTAGAAAGAAAGAGGGTATTACGAATACTCCTATAATTGTTGAACTAAACTCCACTTTGTTGAAAACGAATCTACTAAAAAAGGTGAAGTCGTATAATATGAAAAACAAGAGTAAACTTCAGGCGAAACATCTTGGAATATTAAACAATGAGGAAGTACCTGTGTTTATATCCGAACAATTGACCCCTAAGAGCGCCCGACTATTTTTCTTGGCCCGAGACTTGGCTAAAACTAAGCAATTCAAATTTTGCTGGACTGCTTTTGGACGCATTTTAGTCAGGGAGGATGAGAATGCTCGTGCAATCGTTATAAAAAGTGAAGCTCAGGTACACCAGTTAATGCAAGAAGCATGACTAATTTGTACTATCATTAGATTAATTTTATTACTTAAAACATTGTCATTTCATGTTAGCATAATCACAATTAATGTTTTAACTAACTTTAACTTTCAAGTAGGATATATATTTAATTCAAACTTTTATAAATGTAAGTATGGTCAGCTCGCTCTTGCACATTCAAACTCTACATTTCACACAATCTGTTTCACACAAAATATAGAAATAACATGCTCGTTACACTCACACACACACTTTTTCCACTTAGTGCCTAATAAATCATGTTCGGTTGTGCCAATTCAAACATACATTACCAAACATACGCGTACATTTGCAAAGGTAGACGACGGCTACATCATAGGATTATTTTATTACTGTTCAAAACTTAAGAAACATGTATCGTTTACTGAAATCAATAATGGATAGTAACTTATGTAACTTTCAGGAATTGGATTCTACTGAGATCGCTAATTCGGCTATTCTTGATATTGCACACTTGAATACTCACCTACGACATAATAGATATAACCTAACCGTCCTGACGCAAAATATAAGGAGTATATATAGCAATATTGATGACCTTCAAATAACTTTGTCTCAAGTTGGAGTAGAAGCGGATGTACTACTTTTAACTGAGTGCAGATTGAACGCTAATAAACAAATACCTGTGTTAAGAAACTATACTTCGTTTAATACGTCTAGACATTTAAATCGAAATGATGGCGTAGTTGCCTATATAAAAAACAGCCACTTAGCACAAGCAATGGTAATCAATCTGACAGATGCCTCAGCTTTGCTAATCACAATCTCCAATTTTAACATTATTGGTATTTATCGGTCCCCATCGAAAGTATCTGCAGAAAACTTCATCGCCTCGCTCGATCAATACCTCCAAACTATTGAATCACGCGGGGATATTATTATTACAGGAGATATAAATATTAATTTAATAGGGAAACCATCAGAAACATCACAAGTACGGACTAACAGATTAAATTATTTAAATATGGCGGCTTTACATGGCTTCCTCCCAGGACACTGTTTGCCGACCAGGGATGACAGCTGCCTTGATCATATGCTGCTGAACTTAGATAAGTCTAAAAACTCGGCTTTCGTGGCAGTTTTAAACACGACTGTTACGGATCATGCAATGGTACTTCTTAACATATCCCACACATATCAAACTAAGTCTTATGTAAAATCTAAAACCGTGATTAACTTAGAGAATGCCTACAAACACCTCTTAAATACGGAAACTTCCTTTCTTAGTGCATATAAGGACCCAAACATTTTAGCAGATGCGATGATAGATCTGATTAGGTCATCTCTCCTCCAAAACACTAAGGTCGTGTCACTCTGTAGCTCTAAGCGCACTGTAAAGCCTTGGATATCCACGGGGTCCTGAGATGTATTAGACTCAGAAATAAATTACAATTACAGTCTAGGAGAGACCCTTCTAATGTTATTCTGAGCATAACGTATAAGCGTTATCGGACATTTTGCTCTAATCTTATTAAGAAAATGAAAAGACAATATCATAAAAAACCAAATTTTAACATCTTTGAAAAATCCCAAGCAACTTTGGCAAAAAATTAACGACATAACCCATTATAAAAAACCCAAAACATCTAGTGTACATCTACTTCAACTTACACCACAACCTCTCGACTCGTTAAACCGCGTTAACCACTTTTTCGTTACTATTGGGAAAACATTAGCGGAAGAAATCATGACTCTAAGGGGGCAAGGATATAGAGCTAGTTTAAGCACTTCAAATACACCACTTCAAGTCAACTCATTTGTGCTGCTGGAGACAGATCCGGCTGAAGTGGATAGTACCCTTATGGGACTTGACTCGGCAAGTGCTTCAGGGTGGGATGGCATATCCGTTAGTTTCCTAAAGTTATCTCGGGACTTTGTGGTCCCTCTCATCTGCAATTTGATCAACATGTGTTTCGAAACAGGCATTTTTTGTAATGCGCTGAAACGATCTGTTATCACGCCTGTGCACAAGGGTGGGGACAAGAACGATGTCAATAATTACCGACCAATTTCCGTTTTAACATCAATTTCCAAAATAATGGAAAAAAATATTAAATAAAAGGCTTACAAATTACCTGAATAGATATAACATTATTTCTGACTCACAGTATGGTTTTAGACAGGGCAAGTCCACACAGGACGCAGTTATAGCGCTAACGTCAGAATTCACAGAGAAGGTAGATAAAGGATTTAAATGCATCACTGTGTTTCTAGACCTGAAAAAAGCTTTTGACACCGTATCTGTCCCCATCCTTTTGCAGAGACTTGAGGCTATAGGGATTAGAGGCAGGGGCTCTTTCGCTTTTTGACAGTTATCTCCGGGGAAGGAAACAACAAGTAAAGGTGGGCAGTTTGTACAGTAGAGAGGAAAACGTTGTTTTCGGTGTTCCGCAGGGCTCTGTGCTCGGCCTGCCACTGTTTCTAGTATATATTAACGAACTCTGTAACCTACGAAACGGTGGCGGGAAAATCTTCTCATATGCGGACGATACGGCCATTGTCTACTTTGGCGATACCTGGGAAGGAGTGCGTATTAAGGCCGAACAAGGATTGGTTGTTATAGATAGGTGGCTCAAGGAGAATTTGCTAACCCTCAATACTGCCAAAACAAATTACATCTGTTTCTCTCCAAGTGCAAGGTCTAAAGCCTGCACTAATTTCAATATCCGCATCCATACATGTGCTAACAGCGTAGAGGTAAATTGTAACTGCAAACCTATCGAACAAGTACCGTCTACTAGATATCTAGGAGTTATAGTCGACGGTTGTCTAGCGTGGCACTCACACATCGAGGTTATTATGTCGCGCGTTCGTAAATTTATATGGATTTTTAAAAATCTGCGCTATGTGATGCCTCAAAAGACACTCAACAATATTTATATAGCGCTTGCGCAGTCAGTAATCACTTACAGCCTACCAGCTTGGGGAGGGGCCACAAAGACTAAACTTTTACAGTTGGAAAGAGCTCAAAGGTCACTTTTAAAAGTTATTTATTTTAAGCCATACAGATTTCCCACAATTGATCTATATAGAATTAGTGACATATTATCCGTCAGGAAACTATACTTTTTAAACATCGTTCTATATCTACACAAACACATACCATTTAACCAGGAAATCCAGGCTAAGAGGCGAAAAGACATTGTGGTTCACTCTCAACGTGTACAAACGGTTTTCGCAAGGCGTCAGTATGTATGCCAATCAGCTTAAATTTACAATAAAATTAATGAAAAACTAAGTTTTCACAACAAAGTGTCGCACCAATGCAAAAACCTTATAACCGAATGGTTAAAAACATTAACCTATGAAGAAACGGAGCAAATTTTAGCCAGACTTACCTGACACTAGCTAAAATGTTTACCTCGTTTTTAACTTTGATTATAACGGCACTTCTGCGAACGCTTTAATTCAAATACACACGCACACACCATCACGTCCACACACACACACTGAAACTCACATCCTACTATAAACACACGCACACATCATCACATCCATACACACTTAAACTTCCACACTTCTATAGACACACCCATAATAACACACTAGACAGAGCTGCAATTTCATTACTTTATAAGTTTTAAGTCAATCTTTTTGTTCTTAAAATTAGTTCTAAGTTAAATTAAATCTACTGTCTTAATATTGTCAACTAACTTTCAAGGGGAGGAGCGAGACAACCCCGACACAAGTGTTATTAACTACTTACTGGGGCTGTTTCATCCACATTTGTTAATGATACTGTTTGAGACATAATAAACAATTTATTTACTATTATTATTTATTTATTTATAATCTATACATATAATAAAATTGTAGAAAAGTGGTGTCTGTACAATGGAAATATATAAAAAAAGTAGCAGGGGTTGTTATTATATCGATGCCGAACCCGAAATTGTAATTAATTTTTTTTTGTCTGTTTGTCTGTGTGTTTGTGCACGCTAATATCAGAAACGGCTTATTAGATTTAGATGCCATTTTCACGAATATATTGTAATAAGCTTCAATTAACATTTAGTGTTTATTTCATGTCAATCGGTTCATAAATAAAAAAGTTATGTCAATTTAAAGAATCACGGCGAACATTTGTTAAGGTATTCTATCAGAGTACGTACTACTTTCCTTGATTTTTGGGTATTTAGTTATCTTAATTTTTATTTACGGTTTGTAAATAAATATTGTAAGCATTTGTTATAAGTTAGGCATTTCTTTCCTTGATTTTCGGTATACTTATATTAATTTGTATTTAGGATATAAATATTATAAGTATTTGGTATTCTTTATTTCTTTTCTTGATTTTCTTTATTAAGTATAAGTTCATTAGCTCAGGTTAGTAATTAATTTTTCTAGCAATTCTTTTGTTTTATAAAGTTAGTACGTTTGGTTTACATGTCTTAATACTTATTACTTAAACTGCGATAATTTTAGACTGTATAATAATCTGTAAGTATTTATAATTTAATTGTTTACGATAGTACGTGTTTACTAAATAACTGTGTGTTAAGTAGTAAGTACTATTTTATTGTAAGAATGCCTCGAAGAAGATCCAACCTCTCACAATGTAGCAGAAATGCTAAAAGGATGAGATTAGTTCGATCACAGGAATCTGAGGAAGGTCGTGAGGCAAGGCTCTCTGCAACTCGGGAACATCAGGCTAGGTTTCGTGCTGCAGAAACTTTGACTCAGCGAGAATCTCGACTGAGTTCAAATCGTTCTCGAATGATGACAACTCCAAATAGGGAAAACGAGGAACAACGAAAGGCACGTTTATTTGTCGATCGCGAAGCTCACGCGCTATTGCGTGAGTCTGAGACTTTTGCTGACAGGGAAACCCGCCTGAGCTCCCAGAGAGTACGGACAACGTGGCAGTTTGGCGTATTTTAAGTTTTTCGATCCACGAGAGATATCCACCCGTCATCCACCTTGACGTTCATCTTGAAGGTGGACAAAGAATATACTTCAACCCTGATAATGTAACGGAGCGTTTGGACAACCCAAGACGAACCACCCTGCTCGCTTTCTTTAATCTTTGCGAAACAGACGCATTATACCTATAATAAACAACAGGGTATTTTTAACCGCAGAAGACGTGGAACAGTTGTAGTAGGTGAACCAGGTATTTTTAAAGATCATGTTATTGGTAAGGTTTATACGGTTCATCCAAATAACTCCGAATGCTTTTACCTGCGTCTACTGCTGCACGTTTTCCGACGGCCTACTTCTTTTGCCGATCTCCGATAGGTTGACAATATCGTACACCCTACATACCAAGCCGCTTGCCGGGCACGTCACTTGCTGAATGGGGATCAACATTGGGATGGTGCTTTATCAGAAACAAGTATTAGCGAAAGTCCTCATCGGTTGCAACATTTGTTTGCAGTTATCCTGGCGTTTTGTGCACTTTCTGACGCTGCACAGTTGTGGTATAAGTATCAGAACAAATTGGCTGAGGATTTTTTTAGGCACGTACAACTTAATGATAACAACCCAATTGAGGAGAGATTACGTGAAAGTCAATTGAATCGTTGTTTGTTGGCTATTTAAGATATAGTTAAATCTATTGGGGGTAATCCTATTTCTCAATATGGCATGCCGGAGGCATCATTTGACGGTGAACGTATTAATAGAGATTACGCGATGGAAACCAACTATGATCCAATTGATCTAGCCGAAATTTTACAAACTGATGTCTCGAGGCTAACTGATGAACTGCGTTTGATATTTGATCGGGTGTGCCGTTGTAGTACTTTGGGAGAAATGCTATTTGTAGATGCACCCGGTGGAACGGGTAAAACGTTTCTTACGAAAGTTATTTTGGCGAAGGTATGAAGCCAAGGTAAAATTGCGCTTGCTGTCGCTTCATCAGGCATAGCAGCCACATTGTTGCCAGGTGGGAAAACTGCTTATACAATGTTCCGATCGATTTAGACCGCACAGAAAGCCCTGTTTGTAATATTTCAAGAAACAGCGATAAAGCTAAGGTTCTTCGTGATTGTAGCCTTATTATATGGGATGAGTCCACAATGGCCAATCGAAAAGCAGTAGAAGCAGTAGACAGAACGTAGCGTGATGTCAAGCAAAATGATCAACCCATGGGTGGCATTACTATGCTTTTTTGTGGCGATTTTCGTCAGACTCTCCCTGTAATACCACGTGGAACAACAGCTGATGAAGTTAGAGCCTGCCTAAAGAGTTCTCGACTGTGGCATTACATTATCCCTTTGCATTTGACATTAAATATGCATGTGCAAATTGGAGGCAACGAAAATGCTCAAGAATTTTCAGATTTGCTACTTGAGCTTGGTAACGGTGTGTATCCGCAGGAACAAGGAAAAGTTGTTCTTAATGAAAACCTATGTAACATAGTTTCATCAATGCCTCATATCATCTGTGTATGGAAACGCAACGCAAATACCAACTTGCGAAAATTCCTGGCTTTGCGAAAGAGCTATTTTGACGCCACGAAACGACTAAGCAGCAACAATAAACGCTTTACTTGTTGTTTACTCCTTATGTACTTAAATAGACACAATGCTTAACAAACACACTTTATCTTTCTTTTATCAAAACTGTAGAGGAATCCGCACTAAATTGCACACACTTTATACCAACATTCTTTCCTTGTCGTTTGACGTAATCATACTAACAGAAACATGGCTAACGCCTAACATAATGGACAAAGAATTCATTGACGACCGCTATTTGGTATTTAGGGACGATCGTGACCGTATTTCCTCTAACAAACGTGAAGGCGGGGGTGTTCTGATAGCCGTGCTGCGTGATATCAACGTGTCCCTCTCCTACTGGTATCGAGCATGTTGTGATACAAGTGCCCGCGTCGCGCCCTAACACACACCACGTTATCAGCGCTGCCTACATACCACCACGAACACAAGACGATGTATACCTATCACATCTGTTTGCATTGGAAAATATGATCACTGCGCCCTGCATCGAATCGTTTTATATAACCGGTGATTACAATCTGCCCGATATTGTATGGTCGGGCAATGGTGATCATACGGTGACTTACTCTCAAAACATAGTGAGTCGGTCTTTATTTGATTTAATTGCTATTACGAACGCTTCGCAATACAACACTATTAAAAACAATTTGGGTCGTGTCTTGGATTTATTTATTAGCAATACCGAATGCCAGTTGCAGCCTGACATTTCATTGGTCCAGCCTGATAGCCATCATCCTCCATTTTCTGTTTTGTCCTCGCTGGAGATACAACATACTCCTATGATACGTCACTCCACTATAAAATACAATTTCTTTAAAGCTAATTATCAGGAAATCAACGCAGAACTAAATAAGGCAAATTGGGATACAATGTTTCTTAATCTCTCCAGTGAACAGTGCGTAGATACATTTTACGAATATTTGTACGGCATTATCAGACTACATGTTCCATTGTCACGTCATAAATCCACTTCATTTCCGGTTTGGTTTAGCGCTTCGCTAATTAAAATATTTAAAAATAAAGAACGTGCCTGGATAAGATGGAAAAAACTACGTAACCTTTCTGATTATGAAAAATTTTCTATTCAGCGCAAACGTTTTAAACTAATCTGCGAACAGTGTTACAATAAGTACATGCAATCGGTGGAACATAGCATACCTCAAAATGTTAAGTACTTCTGGAAGTACGTTTCGAACCGTAAGAAAGATTCTGGGCTTCCGGCTACTATGCAGTTCAAAACTACATCATCCAATTGCCCAACTGAAATATGCTCGTTGTTTTCTGTTTTCTTTCACTCGGTGTATGAGCCCTCAACATTTGACCCTAACACGTGGACACCCCCTCTTACCCTTCACGAGAATTCTGTATGCATTCCGGATATTTTCCTCGATATAAATGAAATATTTAAAGCACTTTCCTCTTTAGACTTAACTAAAGGGGCTGGTCCAGACGGCTTGCCGCCTTCTTTTCTAAAATATACTGCAAAAAATATATGTATTCCGCTACACTTTATATTTAATAAATGCCTCAAGGAAGGGATTTTCCCTACTATTTGGAAGAGGGCTTTTATCACACCCATTCACAAAAGTGGAGACAAAGGCAATGTTGAAAATTACCGGCCAATATCTATCTTGTCCACCTTGTCTAAGCTTTTTGAAGGTCTAGTGCACGGTCACCTATATCCACAATTAAATCACATTATTATACCAGAACAACATGGTTTTGTGAAATCGAGATCCACTATAACTAATTTAATGGTGTTTACCCAATATCTTTTTGAAAACATGGATATGCGCACGCAGGTTGATGCTGTGTACACTGATTTCCAGAAGGCTTTTGATAAGGTGGACCACAAATTACTTCTCGATAAAATCGCCTTCAATGGCATAAGAGGCAACTTACTCAGATGGTTTGCATCGTATATATTTCAACGAACTCAAAAAGTGGTCGTCAATGGATTCGAGTCTGATTATGTGGTTGTTGAGTCGGGTGTGCCCCAAGGATCTGTTTTAGGCCCTTTGCTTTTTATCTTATTCATAAATGACATAAAATCATGTATACTCAACTCTGAATTTCTTATGTATGCCGATGACATCAAAATTTATAAGGCTTGCACGAATATTCAGGATTGCTTGCTGCTACAAGAGGATTTACTCAGACTTTCACATTACTGTGTAATCAATAAACTTCATCTTAGTCTTCCAAAATGTTATTTCATATCCTTTACAAAAAACATTAAAACTATTGACTTCCAATACATGTTAAATAACAAAACAATGAATAAAACAATCTGCATACGTGATCTTGGAGTACAACTGGATCATAAATTACATTTAGATATCCACATAAACAACATAATTAACAGGGCCTTTCGGATGTATGGTTTTGTCATGCGATCTTGCAAGGATTTCAAAAAACCTTCCACTTTGTTATTTTTGTATAAAGCTTTAGTTCGCTCACAATTGGAATATGCGGTACCTATTTGGTGCCCTCTATACAATAAATACAAAACCAGTATAGAAGCGGTACAAAAAAAATTTCTTCGTGCTGTAAATTATAAGTGCTTCCATACAAGGATTCCGTACACAGATTTATTAAAGCATTTCAAACTAATAACCTTGGATTCCAGACGTCACTTGCTAATGGTTATGATGCTGTATGGTATATGCCACAATAAGTTTAACTGTACTAAGTTAATTAATCGGCTATGTTATGTAGTACCTTGCACTGTAATACGGCGGGAGGTGCGCGTACCTCGACTATTCTATACTGCACGCTGCAGAACGAATGCTGGGGTACGGGCCCCTCTCCGAAGGCTGTTGGAAACGTACAACACTCATTTCATGGACCTAGACATTTTCGCGCTGTCACATTCCAAATTTAAGAAAAAGGCATTGCAATTATTAGCTTCTTATCATTAATTACTTGTCCACCGCACCAGATTAATTTGTTATAGTTTTCTTTATTTCTCAGTCAATTTTATTGTATTTAAACATACCTGTACGCGTCCGCATCTTTACTCATAATGTCATTTCGTGGACAATAGTGTGGGTTATACGTTTTTTACCTTTTAAGATAACCACTTTTTGTAAAATACTTTAATGTATAACTGTTTTTTGTCCCAAATAAATAAAATAAAATAAAAATAAAAATAAAATAAACGCTGAAATTTTAAGCTATGTTCCGGGGGATTATGTTGAGTATATCTCCATTAACAGAGTCATGATAGAAGGAGAATCTACAAGCTACCCAGTAGAATTTTTAGAATCCCTCAATGCTCCTGGACTACCAGCACATAAAATAAAATTAAAAGTAAGCGTACCCATAATACTTCTTAGAAATTTAAGCCCCCCAAAACTTTGCAATGGCACCAGGTTAAAAGTGACCAGTTTACAACGAAATTTGATAGAAGCAGAGATTTTAACAAGGTGTGGAAAAGGTGAAAGTGTTTTCATTCCTCGGATTCCTCTCATTCTAAACAATTTTCTATTTAGTTTTAAACGAGTGCAGTTTCCAGTCAGCCTATGTTTTGCGATGACAATTAATAAAGCCCAAGGTCAGACGCTGAAAGTTGTGGGTGTAGATCTAAGTATCAGCTGTTTCTCGCACGGTCAGTTGTATGTGGCTCTGTCACGGGTTAGCAATCCTAGGAGCCTATATGCTTTCATCCCCGATGGCCATACGTCAAATATCGTATACAGAGAAGCCTCACTGTAAAGTATTTTTTTAGCTACCTACCCAAACGACGGTATATGTAATTTAAAATATGCTGCCCGAAAAGTCACTATTCCACGCGGACGAAGTCGCGGGCACAGCTAGTTGTATATATAAATTCATTTATTCCCGGGAGAAGGCTATAATTTATCATTTCAATTGTAGGGTTTTTTATGTTTGTATTATAATTATATTTTTTATTGATGCATATATTGTATTTTATTTTAATTTTGTGATTATTATGACTTAATTTCATTATATTTGTAATTTTATTAATTACTAGCTTTTGCCCGCGACTTCGTCCGCGTGGAATAGTTACTTTGGGCTAACGTTAAATTTAACCCCGATTTTGAAGCATTCTTCATTGGCGCTCCGCTCCTATTGGCCTTAGCGTAGTGATATATAGCCTATAGCCTTTCTCTATAAATGGACTATTTAATTAAAAATATTTTTTCAATTCGAACCAGTAGTTCCTGAGATTATCGCGTTCAAACAAACAAACAAACTCTTCAGCCTTATATTATTAGCATAGATAGCCGTTGCCCGCGACTTCGTCCACGTTTCCGTCGTTTTTCGTAAAAAAAAAGTAGCCTATGTCCTTCCTCACGGTTCAGTGATTTTGATGTAACAGACAGATTAACTTTCGTAATTTAGTAGGGAAATATAATATGTCAATCTATAATACTGTTGAAAAATATCGCAATACCGAACCGCACAATATTATTGTTAATAGCTGTGCCCGCGACTCCGTCAGCGTGTAACTCCTTGTGTGTTATTAAGTGAATGTATTGGTAATATTGTTTAGATCACGTTCACGTGAGGCTTAAGTACCTATAGAACAAAAATACTTCAGTGCAAAGCTTCCGGGTAAACTATGTTGAAAGTTGACCCGTCCGGCACGTGAACATAAAGATTTCTAGAACTGCTAACCCGGGAAAGAGCGACGTACAACTGACCATGCGAGAAACAACTGACACCGAGATCTACTCCAGCAACACGAAAAACCTGCCCTTGAGCCTTATTAATTGTCATTGCATAACACACCGATACTGGGAATCGCGTTCTTTTAAATTGGAATGGAAAATTATTTGGTATTTTGGAAATTCTGGGAATAAAGACGGTTTCTCCTGCACCGCAACCTGTTAAAATTTGAGCCTCGATTATATTTTGTTGCAACTGGGTTACTTTTAGCCGAGTTCCATTGCAAAGTTGTGGTGGTTTTAAATTTCGGAGCAGAATAATAATCAGAAAGCTTCGAACTGCTAAGCTATCGGGAGTTACACGTGTTATTGTGAGTCAACCATAAAAGATAGATATATGCTGTCGTGGGATATTTTTTATATAATTTTAAGGAGAACATTTCCGTCATAAATGATTTCTGTGTAGCTTTAACCATTAAGGTTACACACGCGACGGAAGCTCAAAAAATGGAGTAACTTCTCCCGTTTTCCCAACATTTCCCTTCACTGCTCTGCTCCTATTGATTGTAGCGTGATGAAAAGTATACTATAACCAGCCCAGGAGTATGAAAAATAATTGTACCAAGTTTCGTTAAAATCCGTCGAGTAGTTTTTGTTTCTATAACGGTTATACAGACAGACAGACAGACACAAACTTTACTGATTGCATTTTTGGCATCAGTATCGATCCCTAATCACCCCCTGATAATTATTTTGGAAATATATTTCATGTACAGAATTGACCTCTCTACAGATTTATTATAAGTATAGATATAGACTAGTATTTGCGTGTTGCGCGAGGTGCGAGCACCTAGCGTGCTTGTGAAAAAAAAAGGGGGGGGGGGGGGTGATGGGGGGAGATGGGGGGGTTTAGCATTTGCGTGTTGCGAGAGGTGCTTGCACCTCGCGCAACACGCAAAAACGAAAATACTTCAGTGCAAAGCTTCCGGGTAAACTATGTTGAAAGTTGACCCGTCCGGCACGTGAACATAAAGATTTCTAGAACTGCTAACCCGGGAAAGAGCGACGTACAACTGACCATGCGAGAAACAACTGACACCGAGATCTACTCCAGCAACACGAAAAGTCTGCCCTTGAGCCTTATTAATTGTCATTGCATAACACACCGATACTTGGAATCGCGTTCTTTTAAATTGGAATGGAAAATTATTTGGTATTATGGAAATTCTGGGAATAAAGACGGTTTCTCCTGCACCGCAACCTGTTAAAATTTGAGCCTCGATTATATTTTGTTGCAACTGGGTTACTTTTAGCCGAGTTCCATTGCAAAGTTGTGGTGGTTTTAAATTTCGGAGCAGAATAATAATCAGAAAGCTTCGAACTGCTAAGCTATCGGGAGTTACACGTGTTATTGTGAGTCAACCATAAAAGATAGATATATGCTGTCGTGGGATATTTTTTATATAATTTTAAGGAGAACATTTCCGTCATAAATGATTTCTGTGTAGCTTTAACCATTAAGGTCACACACGCGACGGAAGCTCAAAAAATGGAGTAACTTCTCCCGTTTTCCCAACATTTCCCTTCACTGCTCTGCTCCTATTGATTGTAGCGTGATGAAAAGTATACTATAACCAGCCCAGGAGTATGAAAAATAATTGTACCAAGTTTCGTTAAAATCCGTCGAGTAGTTTTTGTTTCTATAACGGTTATACAGACAGATAGACAGACACAAACTTTACTGATTGCATTTTTGGCATCAGTATCGATCCCTAATCACCCCCTGATAGTTATTTTGGAAATATATTTCATGTACAGAATTGACCTCTCTACAGATTTATTATAAGTATAGATATAGACTAGTATTTGCGTGTTGCGCGAGGTGCAAGAACCTCGCGTGCTTGTGAAAAAAAAAAAAAGTGGTGGTTGATGGGGGGAGATGGGGGGGGTTTAGTATTTGCGTGTTGCGCGAGGTGCAAGCACCTCGCGTGCTTGTGAAAAAAACTAAAGCATTGCCCCTCTAAATCAAGTATTTGCGTGTTGCGCGAGGTGCAAGCACCTCGCGTGCTTGTGAAAAGAAAAATGGGGGGTGGTGATGGGGGGAGATGGGGGGGTATAGTATTTGCGTGTTGCGCGAGGTGCAAGCACCTCGCGTGCTTGTGAAAAAAAAAAAAAAAAAAAGGGGGGGAAATGGGGGGGGGTTGCACAATTATTTCGACTAAAGCATTGCCCCTCTAAATGAATCTGAAAAAAAAAATGTTCCAGGTCTCTTAGATTCCGAGATCCGCCTAAAGGGGGGGAGAAGGGGGGCGGGGGGGGGGACTTTGAAAAATGGTTTTTACTTTACCGAGCCTCCTCTATACGAATCCGTAAAAAGAAAAAAATACGGGTCTCGTAGTTTCCGAGATACGATAGGGGGGGGGAGAAGGGGGGGGAAAAGGGGAAGTTTGGCACTTTTCCCGTAGGTTTGAGAGTTACTTGTTTACGAATCTGTCAAAATATACCCACCTCCCCATCCACCATCTGGGAGAACAATTATGTCAATGAGTGAGTCAGTCAGTCAGTCAGTCAGTCAGTGGTAATTTAGCTTTATATAGTATAATAACTAGTATTTGCGTGGTGCGCGAGGTGCAAGCACCTCGCGTGCCTGTGAAAAAAAAAAAGTGGGGGGGGTGATGGGGGAGATGGGGGGGGTGTAGTATCTGCGTGGTGCGCGAGGTGCAAGCACCTCGCGTGCTAGTGAAAACTAGTGAGAACAATTATGTCAATGAGTCAGTGAGTGAGTGAGTGAGTGGTAATCGAGCTTTATATAATAGAATTAATGGCAATGGGTGTAATTTATCTGAATAAATGAATTTATATGATGATAATGATTGTTTCATAGCCGATTTCGGGCACAGCGACTACATTCCCGTTAGTTGTTATATGTCCTCACATGACTGATGTAACCAACTTTATAAGTAAACGGTGCGAGCACAAATGTTACATGTGAGGACGCCGTTTACGTAATACTCGTAGTAGATGTAAGACGGCGGTTTATTTCTGACGTGTTCTCGCTTAGCGTCCAATTCTCGTCGTCTCTGATCTTCAAACTGCTATTCAGGGCGGTTTGGGGCTTGCGTTTCCCAGGTGGAGGGGTCAATTCTACACCCTTTTACATGCCTCTTCAGCACGTCTTTGAATCTCAAGAACTTTTATTTATTCAAAAAACACAATACAAGCTCACAGTCAAACCAAAACGCTTATATGTTAACAATTAATTATTTAGACTGACTGACCACCGCGTTTCCGCTTACCGTTATGTAGTTCCGAGAAAAAGACGCGAATTTATATACAGTATGTAACTAACAGAGGGCGTTCCCATTCACCCGCCTTAGTATAGCATCCATACAAACTAAAAAATATTACCATTTGAAAACAAAATGTTTTTATTTTTTTTAATATTAAAATATTCACTAAAAATGTTAAATTGATACGTAAAAGAAACACGCTGTACACGCGTACTTGATGGACGGCAACGTCGCAATTTATTTATGAATGACGGGTCGCGTGTGCAGCGATCTAATTGATGTGCTTATACTATTGCGGGTTAACGGGAACGCCCTCTGTTAGTTAACATACTGTATATACAACATGTATCGTAATTAACGCACACCCTCAAACACCCCAATTAGAAAATGATGTTATTATCATAATACATAGTCTGAATTTTTAGTTTAAACATTTTTTTTAAGACTTTAACATCCTTTAAATGAGTTTCATTTTTCTGTAATGTGTACTGAATGATGGAATTTATAAAAATCTTCATTTAAAAAGTTTTTACTTTAATTTATGATCCATAGTTAGTTTGTTTTTACTATACAGCGAAAGTGTAATTTGTAATTTATGTAGATTTAATTGCTTTGGGACAAAAATATTGATATTTTTTATTAAAATTAAAAACGATATAAATCGATTCAGTAAACGATTATGAACAAACTTATTTCAGGATGTACTTTAATTATGTTACATGTTGTATATACAACGTGTAACGGAAACCCTATATCTATCCACAAGGGCTGAAGACAACATCTGGTATGGAGACTCTATGCACAGTTTCAGCTCAAAATAAGTGACTCAAAAAATTGATACCAAATTATCGGTTTCATATGTTTCTTGAATGCCAAACATAACAGACCTGTCACAGCACTACGAGGTTTAATAACTTTCCACGTGACTTGGCAATAACCATGCAATAACACGATAATTCTCTTCGTTCTTCTTAATTTGAAAGATTCGGTCTCTGGTATCAGTGTATTGAAATTTCTAATAAGTTCAACACATGTAGACATAGGATTACAAAACCCTTGCCATATCATTTGTTATTATCCAAAGAAGCTGTGCACTTGATATGTATATACCCTTTAAGTTACAGGTTGTATTATGTATACATTTTGCAAATGGTAGGTTCTTACGTTGTTCTGCAAGGCGTCGTTCATGGCGTGTTGCAGGCCGCTGATGCGCTCGGCCGCCGTGAGGCCGGCGCGGTGCGGGCACATCAGAAGCGTGCCCGTGTACACCGCCATCTCTTCCTCAGTGATCTGCATCCGGATCATGTTCCAGATGTACGTGAGCAAAGCGGTCGCGAACGCCGGCTGGAACAAAAAGAACATGTATTTATTTATTAGGGACAAAAAACAGTTACATGTTATGATATTACATTAATGTTCTTATGATATATCGACGGTTAAAAGGTATTTGGGCATAAGCGACATTTTGGTCGAAATTGACTTATGAATGCCATTCTACTTAAAATTTTCCGCTCTTTCGAATGCGCTAACTCACATTGCTCTGTGATGACTTTTTTGTCACTTATGCCCAAGCAAAAAACTGCGTTTTGTAGAAAATTATGTCAATTTTTCTAAAATATCAAACTTTAAACTGCTCTCCTGAACAATTTGATTTTTGTCGCTTATACCTTATTACCTTTTAACCGTCGATATAGGTAAACACATAACCCACACTATTGTCCACGGATTAATAAATAACATATTTAATGGAAAACGATGTTTTTTAATTAATCTATTTATATAATTTGCTTAGCCTTTTCGTAACTATGTTGGGTTAGGCTTCCAGTCTAATCCAGTCTAAATAATTAAGCCTCAATAGATAAGGTGTCGGATTTGTGATCGAGAGGTCTCGGGTTCGAATCCCATTCATTACACTATTGCCGTAAATCCACTCCAGACACAAGCATATTTAACTTAGTTGGAGGGGTTAACAAGATTGCTAGTAATGTGAAATTTACCCACATTGCTAGTAATATTAAAAAAATTCGGATGCAACTGAGTAGGTATTAGTGTTATACATGGAGCGACTACATATCTGAAATTCCTTACGGAAAGACCCAATAGCACTTTTTGCAGGAATCGAACCCGAGACCTCGTGCTCAAGAGTCATGCTTGTAACCATTTGACCAGAGGCAGTTATAATTAATAATTAAATATATAAAGCGGAAAATTTTGTTTCTTTGGACGCGGTAATCTTCGAAAGTATTGGTTGTTTGGTATGAAAGTAGTTTAAACTTTGAGGAAGGTTATAAGTTACTTTTTACTCGACTGCAAAAAAGAAGGTTATGTTTTGTTATTGTGATAAAATCCACGGGAGCGAAGCCTGTCTATAATTAAATGGATTCTGCCCGCGGCTTCAGTCGTTTGGATAGCATTTTTACCAAATTTTTTTTTTGTTTAATAAATTTTTTTCTCGCTTTTTAGTGGGTCGGTCTGTAATTTACCTAATTACAAAAGCCTAAATGTCACTTTCTTATCATCTTTTGCAAAATATTTCTTTTCCCTATGCCGAGCTGTTAATTGTTGAGGAGTTCTCCTGGTACATCACCATCAGCTAGACTAGCATAAAGTGCTTAACAACCATATTCAAGTAATCGAATTGCAACCAATGAAATACTTATTAATCCTACACACTGTAGCTTTGCAACACCTCGATACTCCTTACGAGACAATTACAAGAAGGTGTAAGGATATTGTCTGTAAACCAGGAAGATGTAAGCTCGCTTTCACAAAGAGATTTTCTACTTCCAGGGTCCTCATTTATACAACGTGTAATTTAAAGGGTATATACATACCAAGTGCACGGCTTCTTTGGATGATAATAAACGATATGGCAAGGGTTTTCTAATCCTATATCTACATGTGTGGAGCATATTAGAAATACCGAATTTTTCAAATTAAGAAGAACGAAGAGAATTATCGTTTTATTGGCAAGTGACGTGGAAAGTGATGACCCTCATAGTGATGTGACACGTTTGTTATTATTGGTTGGTATTCAAGAAACATATGAAACCGATAATTTGGGGTCAATTCTGTGAGTCACTTATTTTGAGCTGAAACTTTGCATAAAAGTCTCTATCGCATATAAGTCCATACCAGATGTTGGCTTCAGTCTTTTTGGATAGATATGGGGTTTCCGTTACACGTTGTATAACAGACTAGAATAAAATATTGAACATCTATTCACTTACTAGCAACGCTCTAAAAGGAACTGTGACAAATTGGCTACTAGGACAAAACCACCCTAATACGGAAAGTCTCCTCTATTCCGGTGATCGGTCTTAGTAATGTTAACTTTTAATTTAATATTCTTCCTTTCCCACATAAACCCCGCTCGTCCTATAACTACAAACATACAGATACACGTACACACAAGTACACAAACCAACACCTATACACACACCCGAACACATACTTACACACACACACAATTAAAAATTATGGCTTTTGGTTAACTACTTTATAAATAATAATCTGTAGTATATTTTATTTTAAACCGACGACAAAAAGAGGAGGTTATCAATTCGACGCGTATATTTTTTTTTATGTATGATCATCGATTACTCGAAGACGGCTGAACCGATTTGGAAAATTCTTTTTTTGATTGAAAGGGTATACTTCGAAATTGGTCCCATTTTCATAAACGTCAGGATCTGATGATGGGATCCTGGAGAAATCGAGGGAATTCTTCAAATATTATAGGCATACCTATAACGTTTTGGGTATTTATTATAGTAACTTGTGCAGTTGCTCTCAAAAAGTACCATTTGAGGAAGTGGAACTGATGATGAAGACCACAGATGGCCGCCGAAACTACTCAATAATAAGTATTGAGTGGATTGCGATTCGATTACTTGAATATGGATGTTAAGCACTTTATGCTCATCACAATGCATATGGTGATGTAGAGCTGATGGTGAAGTACCAGGAGAACTCCTCAACAATTA
The DNA here is from genome assembly GCA_943138885.2 of Tholera decimalis. Taxonomy (NCBI): domain Eukaryota; kingdom Metazoa; phylum Arthropoda; class Insecta; order Lepidoptera; family Noctuidae; genus Tholera; species Tholera decimalis. The sequence goes on along the minus strand of OW964548.2, from coordinate 52,446,107 downwards.
ACGGTCCAGCATTGGGAAAAGCAATATTTTGTAAAAGGTTATAAGTAGTTGACATTTAGGCTCTTGTAACTAGGTAAATTAAAAATAGACCAACTAAAAAGAGTGAAATAAAAACTTTTTACCAAAAAATTAAACCGACTCCCAAAAAACACTGCAAAGTGAAAAATAACTTTAATTTCGGAAGTCGGTGCCAAAAACGAAAACACAAAACTAAAGACACCGACTACCGAAATTAAAGTTATTTTTCACTTTGCAGTGTTTTTTGGGAGTCGGTTTAATTTTTTGGTAAAAAGTTTTTTTTTTGTTTGTGGTCTCTGATTTTATATTCATACTAGTATTTGCGTGTTGTGCGAGGTGCAAGCACCTCGCGTGCTTGTGAAATAAACTAAAGCATTGCCCCTCTAAATCAAGTATTTGCGTGTTGCGCGAGGTGCAAGCACCTCGCGTGCTTGTGAAAAAAACTAAAGCATTGCCCCTCTAAATCAAGTATTTGCGTGTTGCGCGAGGTGCAAGCACCTCGCGTGCTTGTGATAAAAAAAAAAGTGGGGGGGGCGGGGGTGATGGGGGGGGGTTAGTATTTGCGTATTATTATTCCGAGATCCGCCTAAAGGGGGAAGAAGGGGGGCGGGGGGGGGGGACTTTGAAAAATGGTTTTTACTTTACCGAGCCTCCTCTATACGAATCCGTAAAAAGAAAAAAATACGGGTCTCGTAGTTTCCGAGATACGATAGGGGGGGGGGGAGAAGGGGGGGGAAAAGGGGAGGTTTGGCACTTTTCCCGTAGGTTTGAGAGTTACTTGTTTACGAATCGGTCAAAATATACCCACCTCCCCATCCACCATCTGGGAGAACAATTATGTCAATGAGTGAGTGAGTCAGTCAGTGGTAATCTAGCTTTATATAGTATAACTAGTATTTGCGTGTTGCGCGAGGTGCAAGCACCTCGCGTGCTTGTGAAAAAAACTAAAGCATTGCCCCTCTAAATCAAGTATTTGCGTGTTGCGCGAGGTGCAAGCACCTCGCGTGCTTGTGAAAAAAAAAGTATTTGGGTGTTGCGCGAGGTGCAAGCACCTCGGTGCTTGTGAAAAAAAAAAAAAAAAAAAGGGGGGGGGGTGATGGGGGGGTTTAGTATTTGCGTGTTGCGCGAGGTGCAAGCACCTCGCGTGCTTGTGAAAAAAAAAAAAAAAAAGGGGGGGGGGGAAATGGGGGGGGGTTGCACAATTATTTCGACTAAAGCATTGCTCCTCTAAATGAATCTGAAAAAAAAAATGTTCCAAGTCTCTTAGATTCCGAGATCCGCCTAAAGGGGGGGAGAAGGGGGGCGGGGGGGGGGACTTTGAAAAATGGTTTTTACTTTACCGAGCCTCCTCTATACGAATCCGTAAAAAAAAAATACGGGTCTCGTAGTTTCCGAGATACGATAGGGGGGGGGGGAGAAGGGGGGGAAAAGGGGGGGTTTGGCACTTTTCCCGTAGGTTTGAGAGTTACTTGTTTACGAATCTGTCAAAATATACCCACCTCCCCATCCACCATCTGGGAGAACAATTATGTCAGTGAGTCAGTGAGTGGTAATTTAGCTTTATATAATATAATAACTAGTATTTGCGTGTTGCGCGAGGTGCAAGCACCTCGCGTGCTTGTAGAAAAAAAAAAGTATTTGCGTGTTGCGCGAGGTGCAAGCACCTCACGTGCTTGTGAAAAAAGAAATTGGTATTTGCGTGTTGCGCGAGGTGCAAGCACCTCGCGAGCTTGTGAAAAAAAAAAAAAAAAAAGAGGGGTGGGGTGATGGGGGGGGGGGGTTGCACAAGTATTTCGACTAAAGCATTGCCCCTCTAAATGAATCTGAAAAAAAAAATGTTCCAAGTCTCTTAGATTCCGAGATCCGCCTAAAGGGGGGGAGAAGGGGGGCGGGGGGGGGGGGGACTTTGAAAAATGGTTTTTACTTTACCGAGCCTCCTCTATACGAATCCGTAAAAAGAAAAAAATACGGGTCTCGTAGTTTCCGAGATACGATAGGGGGGGGGGGAAAAGGGGAGGTTTGGCACTTTTCCCGTAGGTTTGAGAGAGTTACTTGTTTACGAATCTGTCAAAATATACCCACCTCCCCATCCACCATCTGGGAGAACAATTATGTCAATTAGTGAGTCAGTCAGTCAGTCAGTCAGTCAGTGGTAATTTAGCTTTATATAGTATAATTTAGCTTTACATAATATAATTATCGCTGTTTTACTCTGCGCTGCTGTTTTTGTAGTCTTAGTGCACTAGGGTTGGGACTGGTGTTTATTTAATTTACTTAGCAAGGACACATACACATTTAGTTACGACAGATCTATGTATGTAACTTTTCTACTATCACAAAATGAAAAATATATGTAAATATTAAATAGCTTATTTACTATGTGCAAATAGAATATAGATATATTATATTATTATATTAATTCGACAATCACATACGATTATAAGGCTTTTTTTTGTTCTCGGTGGGAAATCATCGAATGACTTCTTCCGCTCTGGGTTAAGCGGAAGGGTGTGTCAGACTTCTACTGACTAAAAACCTACCCTGTTCCTTCGACTGCCCTAAAGTTCCGGGGCTGCGGTATCTCGATAGAGCTTTTCCGCAAACCCCGGCAGGCCCTATGAGGCCCCGTCACTGGTCTTTGAGGCGCGCGTGAAACACGACGCGCCGCCGACCCGGGCCTGGTCCTTACCGGACGGTGAGCGACCCCTGCTCGCCGTCCGCAGGCCCGCGCCTAATACGGTGGCCGGAAATTGGATCGCGATCCCCGACGCCCGGCGCGTCTCCCGCGGCAGCTGGGGCGCGAGGAAGAGAGTTGCCTCTCCCTCGCGCGTTCGGTCTCCTCCTTCGCTAGCATGACTGCTTCGCAGAAGAAGGTAACGGCATCCCATTCCCTCTCGCTCCGTACCATGGCCTGAACCAGAGCAAGGCGCGAGGGGTCGCCGCCGCACGATTATAAGGCTACGAGTTTCAAAAATAATCCAAATGCAAATGTTTTGAAAATAAACATGTCGAGTTTGAATATTTTGAGTTATCGCGAAACAAATATAGTAGATTAGTAGCCAAGGGCTGTAAGGCATCAATTGCAGCCCGAGATATTTAGGCGCACGAGTGCAGCGAGGGCGCCTATAGTTCGAGGGTGCAATTGATGCTTACACCCGAGCTAACTACTCTACTTTACATCTCAATTGTGAGGGAAGTAGAAAAAAACCGGCATTACAAGAATAAAACATTTTAAAGTAAAAGTTTTCTATTCCCGCTTTTTTTCATCTTTATTTTTTAATTATGTTTTTTCAAGAACGAAATTGAGCTTCGCCATTCGATATTTAAAATATATTAAATATAATAATACGAAGACAAGGCTGAATAGCGAAGCGACCTCTTTTGTCATTGGGATGAATGCATGATAGATGTACGCGAACTTTTGAAAGAGTGAAGAGATTTTTTTTTAATTACTTATCGCCCTAGGGCTTTTCTAGCTACATTATTACCCTAGAGCGCTAATTGGTTACCTACAAGCCCCATTTGGGGGTAATAAGGACCTACTTACCGAATATGAGAGATGTAAAGGTAATTTTATTTACGGAGCACAACAGATCATCAATCATACGTTGTATGACTGAAAACTAAACTAAACGTTTCCGTATCATTTTTATATTATGCAAACACTTGTTAAAAACTACTTTCATAATTATCATATAAGGTTGGTGGATGTAGAAGGCGAGAATAAGAGACGTTGTATTAGGGTCAAATCTAGACATTCGTAATATTTAATAGTATTCAAATCTGATATTAGAATATCAATTACTGGATATTAGTCAAGTATTAATTTAGCCAATATTCTTTTCTATATTCATTGATATTAAACTTTTGCTCATACATACGCCTATAATTATTTTGCTCACCATACCTATTCCTGGATTAGTCAAATATTGGTTTATCCAATATTAATATTATTTTCAATATCCATTCATATTAAACGTTCGCTATTACGTCCATATTATCACCGCGTCAACGAGCCGTGTGCGAAGCGTCTTACTATTCTCATTATTAAGAAATTTTTCAATTTTATATTATATTTTGTCATTTTCAATTTCAATGTTCTTCACACGCTAAAACTCTGCGCTCTTCCAATAATCTTCTCTTACTCTGTCCTTCTCATACTTCTGATTTTATTCATTCTTCCTTTTATATACAATCTATTCTTCTGTGGAATGCACTACCTCTTGATATCAGGACGGCCACCAGTCAATATGCATTTAAGAGAAAGTTGCGGGATTATTTTCAAAACAAATAGTGGAAGCCGAGTTTTCATAACCCCCTTTCTATGACTTGTTATTAATATGTAGGTATATATTATATATATTTGGTATATATTATGATAAATATGTATGTAAGTTTATAATAGTTATTTATGTATATATATATAATTGTAATATGACTTTTACTTTGAATATATTATGTACTTGGGTTTTTTTATGCACCTGCCATGTTATCTCTTCACCACCCATGGTTGACTGGTTGAGAATGCCTATGGCATTAAGTCCGCCTTTGTACATTTTGTGTTGCATAAAGTTTTAATAAATAAATATACTAATAATGCAATGCGATGGGAATATCGAGGAACCTATTATTTGCCTCATATCCACGTAGCATATATGATATTCGCGTATCCTAATAGGAATATAAGTGCTTGTATTATAATACCGTGGAGACGCGATTAACAGGACTAATAGTTATCGCTAGGAATTGGGATAATTGAATATCCGGATAATCAAATCCAGATAATGTTTTATTACTTAAAACTGTCACAGCTCGAAGGGCGAGATATCGGTTGCATTTTTTTTTTCTTAAATTTGTAACAATAAAGAGCTTTTTTAACCCTAGATACCTGACGTTCCTAAACTTTTGTGATAAGCTAACCATTCGACTTTTTGACGACCATGTTTTCAAACGTGATTTTTATTAAAATTGTATATTATTTTAATCAGGTTTATTACATTCATGGGCAATAAGGGATATAAATTAAAGATAATTATTACATAAATAAATATTTATTTAACTTTTAAGTACTAAATCACAAATCTTAAATAGCTCATGTTTCTTTGAGATCAATAAGGCACTGAATCATACAATGACTAAATTAACACTATTTTTTAGAAATTTCTTCTTTTTCTTTTTGTATAATAAAGCAAATGGCTTCAAATTAACTGTAAGTATCAAATTACTTAATTTTTTTTGGCATAATTTGGGTAAAAATTGACTGTATGTCCGCCACAAATTGGAACTCTGTAACTATTGCAGTGATTCTTTGCCATGCGCCTTTTCTTATAGGTACAAACTACAACTTTTCCTTGTTGAGCAATTTTCAGGTATCAGAGGACTTTTAGAATCAGATTGCTCAAAATTTGACCTTGACCTTCAGCGCGTTCCTCATGGTTCAAACCCAATATATTTCTTATTTCGTCTTTTATTCTTCGAGGTATTTCAAGTATTAGCATTATATCAAGTCGACTTTATAGCCATGATTCAACGAGGTGTTCATGCAAATGTTTCATAAAGCTTCTTCGTGACAGTGGTTTACCTCCAGACACCAAGACATTATGGCAATATAGGGCGTGAGCATATCATAAAACGAATATTGGCTTAAGTCAAGTGGATAATGTAGTTGGAAACCGATGAAGAACTGTCACTGAGAGAAAGAGCATCGGCAGATGAAGTTTCTTGTTCCTATCCAATATCTAAAGGTGGACATACTTGTGGTTCTTCAGTGTCCGAGGGTTCGTCGCAAAAGTCACTTTCCAGGTCATCAGCCAACAATCCATCTTTATTTTCACTATAAGAAAAAACATCATCCGGTTGACATAACTGTCACCATCTAACGCACGAACTATGTCGTCATCTGTGATCAATCTCTCAGCCATTCTTCACTATCAACGATATAACTAAAAACAAAACAATAATTAACACAAAGTACAGGTTTAAAAGTTACGCATAAGCTAACCATTCGTCAAAATGACGAGTATGCAAGGAAGGTACTGCCAGTACTAACGTCCATGATCTCATATGTAGTGTCGACTTGTCTAAGTTCTAAGATCGCGAATAGTAGTCCGGATATTCGCGAAACCTTATTACTAAGGTCCTAATATTCGAGTCTCTAGTGTACGTATACCTCATATAAATATATTCGTTACAACACTAGCGAGAATTTCAAAACCAAACGTACTATTTATCTTACAGTATTAAGTATCACAATAAATTTAAATTACCTCAAAAATTTCAGCAACACTTAAACTTTTTGCCGTCACCTCTCGATTTAAAAAGTTAACTTTAAAGATGAAAAGGAACTCCAGGTGTATCACTGGTCACATTGTCGGTAATTGCTTAAATAATTGTTGAGTATTTGAGGGTTTTTAAAGAGTGAAAATGTTTGCATTACGGACTTTTTTTCGAAAAATCTTCGTGTGCGTTTTATTCTATTCGTGTCATTGAAGTGATGGTTAATCTTATGTTATTCATACGGTGCCCTTCTCTTACTTGAAAGCAGAAGACAAGTCGATTACGAATGATTAATTCATCTTTAAGCGGTGTCAGTTATTTTATTAAAAGCTGTTGACGATGCAATGGAATTCATGACAAAGTTTAGAAGCTACGAAGTAGTGTTGGCAACTTGTGGCGTGGTGTACTGGGATCTACGCTGCCGTTATTAGGCATCTCGTAGCGCGGCGTAGTACACCCCCACTCGTACACATTACAGGACGAAGTACCAACTGTTTTGGCACCGAGTTCAGCGTAGAATACCGCCATTTATGTGGGCCGCTCGTAGCGCTGCGTAGTACTTCGTCAGTCGTAGGCCGCTCGTAGCTCGCGGTACTGCATCGCTACTGATAGAATTCTCTTAGTGATAGTGTGATGTGGGCGCTTGTGACGCGGCTTAGAACAAGAAATGGAAATGGTAGGCGTTTTCGTATAGACTGCCAATAAGTTTGGTAATATTGATATTTTTAAGACGTCTGCTTTTTAATTTATTAGGACCAGACATTTTAGCTTTAATTTAAGAAATTAGAGAAACTTGATCAATTGTATTGAAACTATCTAACTGTTATACAGTTAAGATGACACTACTCAGTACTCAGTTAAGATACTAGTTTCATTTATACTCCTAGGAGTATAAACTCCGTAAATTTTGCGCATTGCTCCGAAGACGAACAAATTTCCAGCAAAAGTGATAACGTTTCACTAATCACTTGTTTACATTTACATTAATATACAAGCATGAACTTGACCGTGGTATGATCGGATATTTACTATCACCAAAAATATTTACTTTACGTTACCTTACGATTGATTTCTTCATAAGCGATGTGGAATTATTACGCGTAAAAACATACTTATGGCATTAAAGTTACTTAACGAAAAGTTTTCATTTCTAAACAGATTTATTTTGTCAAACAAAACAAACTTTTCAGAAACCTTCGGCTAGAACAAACTTTGTTCTGATTCTTTGTTTAAACTTGTACAAGTACCTGTAACAGCTGTTGGTGTACTTACGTCATACGTAATGATGAGCTGGTGATGGTTGATGATGGTGCCGTCCTCGAACACGATGCGCTCCGGAGAGGACAACTTGGAGATACGAGTCAGCCAGACCTCGAAGAACCCTAGCTGTGGACATAAATACACACTGACAGGGTCCAAACGTGACTGGTCATGCGCAAGATTGATGAGGGTGAATGATGGGACACGGGAAGATCGCTAAGCGGCAATTCGCATACAATCGCAAATAGATAACACAGCCAGCGAAATAAGGTAAAGAAAAATAAACCTTATACATGTATGTAAATAATGAAGTTATTACAATGAAAACTTTGAAACTGTCGAAGTTCGACCAGCCAGTCTAAGCTGATGTACATATTTCGAGTATATCACCGCAAGTATCACAGGTGTGACGGTAAAATACACGAACTTTACAACTAAACTCCTTAGCGTAGAATTCTCACGTTTCCTAGTTCAGTATAACAAGATAGAAAAGTTTAGAGAAACTCCGAGGGCATCTATTAAAAAATATGCTTGAATAAATTCGCGAGCGCTGAATTTTTAGGGTTCAGTTTGGTAATAGAGAAACCTTTACGTGTGGGTATTCGGCGTTACTTACCTTGATGAGGATGAGTTGGTCATCCTGTGGGAGGCTGTGGAACCCTGGCAGACGCTTGGCGAACTCCACGACCTGCTGCACGGCGGGCGTCATGCGCAGCGCGATGTTGTGCCACAGCAGCGAGCGCACGTCGGTGGCGCGATCCGTGGTGGACGTGGCCACATCTTCTCCTCCACTCACTACGGTTAACAAAAACATAAAAAGTCTGCAGCTGTGCATAAAATCGAAATAGATTTTTTTTTGTACAGCCAATCTTCCAAAATCCAAATCCTTCTCCAAATCTAGGTGTTCAGCAAAGTTACTGAGGCTCTAGATAAGATAATATTCTTTTCCATGGCTACGGCGATTGTCAAAACGGTAAAAATGTGAGATTGAAAAAAGCTGTCGAAATATCAAGTGATGATCCCTTATATTTTGCCATCTTGACAATCGTATTAGCTGATAGAGTGACACTTGTATGTATTCACTAATAAGTTCAATTTGTAATTCATTAAAATTCTGACTAAAGAGTTGGTTACGGAAAAAAGTACGGAACCCGGTAATTTTAATGTGCCGTCTCGTGCTTGACTTTTTCTATGTGCAAAGTCGTAGTTGTTTTTTTATCGTTATTCGATTGTAGGTTACGGGGAAAATTAATTTAAAGGGTCGCACAGTGCATCATGCGGAAATGTTGTTGGAGTAACAATTTAAATGAATTCCGTGGATGGGTAATTCCGGGGATCATCTTTCATCATCATGAATCTCTATAGATTCATCCGTGCCTCAGAAAGAACGATAAGCCGTTGGCCCCGGCTGTCATACGAACATCTTTGACAGTCCTTACGGATAGTCAGAAGGTCAGAAATCCGAAGGTCTGACACCAGTCTCTCTCTTAGATACGAGTTTTAATTTTTAACCGACTTCAAAAAAGGAGGAGTTTCTCAGTTCGTCTTGGAAAATTCTTTTTTTTATTTAAAAAGGGTTCTTTTAGTTGGTCCCATTGTCGTCACGTTAGGATCTGATGACGGGATCATGGAGAAATCGAGGGAACTCTTCAAATATTATAGGCACACTTATAGCGTTTTGGATATTTCTTATAGTAACTTGTGCAGTTGCTCTCGAAAAGTAGGGGAACCTGTTGAACCTTGGCACTATTTGTCTGGCTCGTTTCAAATATTCACGCAATACTAAATTCTACTGTTTATGATATTCGGTACATCACTACCGACTATTCAATGTAAAGTTACTCACATACCGCCATTATTATTATTATTATCTTTATTTCAGACCTAAGGGCCCATAGAAATCATTACAAAATAATGTTAGTAGGTTGTTAGTAGGTACAAAAAGCATTATATATAAGTTAGTATATGTTAGTAAGCATGACAAAACAAAAATTACTTTTTATTGGATTGCAGGTTGCTGCCCAATATACAATAAACGGACTATTTATTTTGTCCGCTAACGCCCTGACGATACTGCTGGAACTACCGCGGACCCTGCTCATCATAGATGCCGTTCTGTTGCGTATGACGGCGAAGAAATCGTCGATACGTGCTTCCGCAAACATAGCGGAAGCACTGCAATACCGAGGCTTTTTCAGCAGTATCCTCAGAGCGTCGTTATATTGCACCCGAAGGGCGTTGTAAGCCCGCCTCGTATAATTGATCCACAGACTGCAGGTATAGAAAGTCTGACAGAAGGCTCTGAAAAGCATCAGTTTCACATCTGTGCTACATCGCGCAAATCTGCGGGCCACCATATTACAGCGGACTGACAGCGCCCTCCGTTCCCTCTCCAAGTCTTCATCGTCTTGTAGCGTCAGCACGTGCCCTAAATATTTGAATTTAAAAACCCTCGTGAGAGTAGCTCCACATATCTTAATAGGGGGTATATTACTAGGTGCCTTGCTCCCCGCCCTACATACCATAAAAACACTCTTACTGGTATTATATTTGAGCCCGTGTGTCTGTGCGTAAGTCTCACAAATCCCCAGTAGTCTCCTCATTGCCCCAATCGACGGGCTCAACAAAACCATGTCATCCGCATAACTGATATTGTTTATCATATTACCATCTATAGAGCACCCGACCATGGTTCCATTAAGCTCGCCAATAAGCCGGTTCACAAATAAATTGAAGAGACTAGGAGAGGATAGACCCCCTTGACGGACTCCGCACTGTAAATTATAGGGCTGACTGTGTGCGTTCACCCATTTTACAACATTCATTTGTTTATCATACCAGTATTTAAGTAGAGATACCGTCTCCCTCGGTATATTGGTCTCACTTAACAACTTATGCCACAGAATATCATAAGATACCAGGTCGAAAGCCCTTGAGAGATCAAGAAAACATGCATAGACTGGAGTTTTCCTGTCAGTATAGTACCTGACCGTTTGTTTCAGACACATAACCGCCATTTCAGTTGACAGGTTGGGTCTGAAACCGAACTGCAAGTCGTGTATCTGAAGGTGTTCGTTTAATTGCGCGTTCACGATACTATCAAGGACTCTCGCCGTGGTAGTGGCCAATGATATCGGCCTGTAGTTGTTTTTATCAGATGGATCCCCGGTTTTATCCTTTATTATTGGAACCACTACAGTTTTTATCATATCCCCAGGGAGACATGAATGTCCTATACAGAAGTTAAACAGCAAGCTTAAGACTCTAGGCATGTGTACACCTGCATAGCGCATATGTTCAATACTTAAGCCGTCATGACCAGGCGACTTACCTCGCTTCATTCTCTGAATGACGCCTCTAACATCCTTGGCCGTTATTCGCGTGTAAGACTCACCTGGTCTGACGTCTGGCTTACATAAGTTGTTCTTTACACAACTCATTGGTTCTATTGTAAACAGCTTTTGAAACATATTAGCAATATTATGGTTACCTTCTTGGTTGCCAACACTCACAGGAACACTCGGCTTAGGATTCAAGTGAGCCATTTGTTTCCAGAAACTACCAAAATCTTTAGACTCGTATTTCGATACTAATATGTCCATTTTTATTTGGTCCGCATGATCTTGGCACCACTTCAATTTTTGCTTAAAACCCTTTCTACTTTCACACATACTCAAATATACTGGTCCCGTACGCGGCTTCCCATAAAGTACCCAGGTATTAAAATCAAGCCGAGCCTTCCTATGAGCCTGACTTACATGTTTGTTCCATCCTACCACATATTTCCTTTTTGATACTTTACTGACGGTTCTAGTTGCCACGGAAGCACTAGTCAATATGGACTTAATGTTCATATACCAATCATTTATTATAGCTTTATGACCTACATTATCACACATAAAATCACAACAGTTCCGTAATTCAGCTGGAAAGTCTACATTGCGTAGTCCCTCATTGCAAAGCTCACTGTATCTATTGATTTGATCCTGGTCCCTAACTCCCCACAGTATTTTATTACCTACTTCTCGACTTACAGTATTTTTATTAGGTACAATGTTAAGGTTACATATGACCTCCAGCGGAAAATGATCAGACCATGTCACTTCATACAGTACCTTTACAGCTCTTATAGTTTGAAATGCCATAGACGTGACCAGGCAGTGATCTAGCCATCTTACACTTCCGTGTGCCTCACTTAGGTATGTATATGTATTCATTCATTCATTAAGCCCGTGTTTGGTGTTATCGATAAAATTTTTATTGGCGAAAAAGGAAATATTTGTCATTTATTTTGAAGTCTGATAGTTTTAAACGCTTTATAATAGTCAATTATTTTTCATATGCTATGGGTTTTTTATTTAACAAGTTTCAAAATAATAAAAAACTTACGAGATAAGTATCCTGTATAAGTATAAGTATAACTGCCTCCGTGGTCGAGTGGTTTAGGCGTTTGCCTTGTGACCCGGTGGTCGTGGGTTCAATTCCCGCGGGAAGCATACTTTGTAAAGTTGTTTCCAGTTTGGCTAGGACATTGCAGGCCTGAATCACCTGACTGTCCGATAAAAAAGATGGTTCCGTACTTCGGAAGGCACGTATAAGCCGTTGGTCCCGGTCGCCAAATGGCGGTCGTCAAAATAGACCACGTCAGAGGCCCTAGAGGCGGTCTAGAAACTCTGACACTAGGGTGTATGGGTGCGTTAGACCTCACTTACCCACACGATAAGAAGAAGTATCCTCAAAACTATTTAAAATCCACCGTTTTGTTGAAAGTGGAGTAGTGTCAATCAGTTGTTCCTTGGTCAAGGTACAACATTGTACTTTGGTCGTGAGAATACTTTATTAAATTATTTCACATTCATGTAATGTATTCCTAATCAAATATCTTTATTATTTCAAAAATTATGCTTAGAAGTAAAGAGAAGAACGCGCGCGAAAAGGACGCTTATTAATGTGAATGATCTGACAAATGCCGTTAAAATGATTAACACGTTCGCTGACGCACTGTTTGGAAACAGGTAAAGATGTAAGCAAGTTACACGAAAAACTTGCAGTTGCAATCATGGTTTTGATCGAACCGAAGCGCAAAGTGTGGTTGACTATATTAAAAACGCAGCACACTTCTCTAAAAGACGAGAAAATACTTGCTTACCAATTTGCAAAATCAAATGGGAAAGGTAGGTACCCTAAAAGCTGGGATACGAGGAGATACCAAAGCGAATTGTCTTTGAGAAAGCCTGAAGCTACTAGGTTGGCTCGCTCTTCGGCGTTTAACAAACGTACTGTGAGTTTAACATTCAACAATTTTAAGAAAGTCCTTTCTCAATGTCCCTCTGAGATAAAAGCGGTTGATATCTGGAATTTAGACGAAACGGGATTGTCCACTGTCCATGTTCCTCCAAAGATATTAGCACCTCTTGGCGCGAAGCCAGTTAGGTCAATGACTAGCGCTGAAAAAGGAACGAAGGATACAAAGATAGCGGATATAATGCAGGTTGTGGTCTTATTGCACCCATGCTGATATTCCCTCGTGTAAACTTGGATTTTATGATAACTGGAACTCCGGAAGGCAGTATTGGAGGCGCGAATCCACCCGGTTGGTTAAACGAGCCCATGTTTTGATGTTTGTGAGATTCCCCCAGCATTTTATCAAATATGCAAAGCCTACCAATGAACAACCTGAATAAAATGATTTTGGTTAAGAAAAGTTAGTAATTTAATTAAATTACCTCCAAATTCTCAATGTGTCCTAGTTACACCGTAGTACTAGCCTAGGTATGTAGGGTATGTGGTACCTTGGCCGTAATTCCCATTTCTTCTTTTAATTCTTCTTTATTTCAGACAACAAGATCCACAATAATAAAAACTTACAATTCTAAATGTTAGTGACATATTTAACTTACATACTATGTTAGTACTTATATACCTACTATTACAGAAAAGACAATTATAGAAGTTAGTACAGAAAATTCACTTACAAACTACGTTAGTACTCGTATTGTATAACTGACAGGGTGCTCTCTATGAGATGCTTGCTTTCATCATGCCTGTCAGCTATAACTCTCAGAAGGCTGTTTCGACTGTCCCTCAATCTGGCCAGAAGAGACGCATTCTTTTTGCATATTACAGCTGCAAAGTTGTCTATTCTGGCTTGTGCAAAAATTGCTGATGCACTGCAATATCGTGGCAGTCGCAATAGCGCCCTGAGAGCATTATTGTATTGAACACGCAAGGCATTTGCGGCACGTTTGGTACAGTTGATCCATAAGGCGCTCGAGTACAGGGAAATTAATAAATATACATTTTTCAAATTATGGTGATGAGTACCCAAATAATTGATCTTCCAAATATGCAAATATGACTTGAGTGCTATACATCAAATAAAAATATAAAATATATATCTAAAAATCTGTCCTGGGTACAACAGGTTCCTCTACCATTTGGGGAAGTGAAACTGATGATGAAGACCACAGATGACCACCGAAACTACTCAATATTAAGTATTTCGTGTATTGCGATTCGATTACTTGAATATAGATGTTGAGCACTTCATGCTCGTCTCAATGTATATGGTGAAGTCGAGCTGATGGTGAAGAACCAGGAGAACTCAAAAATTAACGGCTCTGCATCGGGAAAAGCAATATTTTGTAAAAGGTCTAATAACAATCTCTGGGACGGATCTGCCAAATACCAGCTTGATGCACTTGAGTCTATAGAGAAACGGGCCAAAAGGCTCATCGGCAACGAGAAACTGGTCGAGACAAGGCTCCAGAGCCTAGAACATCGGCGACGTGTTGCAAGCGTGTCAGTTTTCTATCGGTTACATTTCGGGGAGTGTGCGATGGAATTGCACAGTTTTATTCCGCCAAGCCCGTTCCATCATCGGACTACAAGACAAACGGCGATGCGCCATCGTTACATGGTGGACATCCCACCCATACGCACGAAACGTTTTGGGAATACTTTCATTGTGCGTACGGCTAAGGAGTGGAATTCCCTGCCGGAGTCTGTGTTTCCTGATAGTTATAACCTGGGAGTCTTTAAGTCAAGAGTGAATAGGTTACTTCTAGGCAAGCGTGCTTCATCTTCGACCACCTCATCGCTTAAGATCAGGTGAGATTATGGTCAAACGTAAGCCTATCAACTATAAAAAAAAATTGGCCAAGTGCGAGTCGGACTCGCCCATGAAGGGTTCCTTAGTAACTATAATAATATAATATAATATGTATATTTATTTGAGGAATAAAAAAAAAACCTTAAAAATTTCTTAAAACTAGCTTATTTACATTTTTACAACTACGCTAAATAACTTTGTTTTTCATAGTGTTTGTATGAATTACAAAGTTATATTTGCGGTTTCAGAAAATATGCTGTATCTCAAAAACTGGTCACCCGATTTCGTTCAAACCAATTTTGGTTGAAAGTTGATATTAAGATCTACAGACATATAGTTTTTTAGATTTTTCAATCCATTATTATAGAAGTTAGAGGGGGTGGGACACACATTTTACCACTTTGGAAGCTTATATCTTTTAAACGATTGACTTTATGAAAAAGTGGTTTTAGAAATCCCTATGTAATTTTTAAAGACCTGTCTATAGATACCACACACGTATAGGTTTCATGAAAAAAATATTTTCAGTTTTAGTTCCATGTATGGGACCCCCCTTTATTTTGAATATTTTTTTAAATTTTTATCTTGAAATCGGAAAGCGGTTCACAGTATACATCTACCTACCAAGTTTCACATGTATAGTCTTAATAGTTTCGGAATAAAATGGCTGTGACATACGGACGGACGGACAGACAGACAGACGGACAGACATGTTGAAACTATAAGGGTCCCGTTTTTTGCCATTCGGCTACGGAACCCTAAAAAGGTGATAAGTAGTTGACATTTTGGCTTTTGTAACTAGATAAACTACAAACCCACCCACTAACAAGCGTGCAAAATATACTTATTTGCAAATAATAAAACCGACTTCCATATCGAAACACTACAAACCCAAAAATAACTTTAAATTCGGAAGGCGGTTGGAAAGAAAAAAGAAAATACAAAACCAATAACACCGACAATCGAAATTGAAGTTATTTTTGGCTTTGTAGTGTTTTGATATGGAAGTCGGTTATATTAAAAAAAAAAAAAAATAACTTTCATACGAGCCTCCATATCTGCCGGGTTTGCGGCAATGTTCTTACGAGATATCACGATCTCGGAATGCAAGGGGAACTGAAGGAAATTTGGAGTCTGACACTTTGGAAGGAGTCATTTGTTGATTTGTCCTCTTAAATTATAAAAAAAGCCTCCATGTCTGAATTAGCAAAAAAACAACCAATCAAACCTCAATAATCGTGTTGCATTTATTCGGAATTGTGTATAAGCGAACGTCTCAGCGTGTTTATTTTCGAAGCGGAGTCATGAAAACACCTATTTACGTGTAAAATCCTAGTTGCAAAAAGGGACACCTGTCCCGGCTCGGATCATAATGCAGAGTCTACAACAAAGTGCGAACAACGTATCATACTCCACTCCCACGCAAGCCCCGTACGAGTAGGTAGGTATGCACCGGAGGTACCTACTACAGATTATTAATAGGAGACCAAAACTCGTGTAACGGGAAATTAAAATTTTATTTTCACATAGTAGCTTTTGTCCGTAAACTATTTAAAAAAAAATCTGTATCATAATATAAAAACAATAATATGATTTATTATTTAGATTTTCATTTAACTAAAACTCAAAATGTCAGAAGCGAATGCTCGGTTCGAATTTGGTCGCTTCCTATGGAGAAGAACCGGCAAGAAAAATACTTAAAACTGTTTTAAATTAAGAATGGCAAACATATTACGCTGACTTCAAAGACAATTATAAAACACCGTGATTTTGTTTAAACAGATTTAAAATTCTTACTGATGTGAATGTCCGTTGTAGAAGAAAAATATGTTAATTCCAAAGCTGGCAGACTGAAGTAATTTATCCTTCATTATTCTATTAAAACGGGGCTACTGAATATCTACATTTATCTTTCATTATGTTATTATCTGTGGTTCTGTAGTGGGTTATGCTGAAAAAGCGATTGATATGGCTCTAAAGAAGTAGGTATGTATATACTGTAATGTAGGTACTGACATGTTTCATTTAAAATGCAACCTACAAGCTTATACATATGCTTACTGGAGTATATTTTTTCAGAACTGTTTTAGCAACATTCTCTTAAAGTTTTCAACACAAAAAATCTTTTTTTTTTCATTCTGAAATAAAATTATGAGAGATCCGATCAGGAAGTTCTTGCGAAAAATATTTTTATTTTCGAATAAAAATAGTGTGCCTTACACTATTCTTTATGGCTCAATATTGTTATTGAAAGGCTGAACTTCTTTCTTTTACCCGACGGGACTGATTAAATTCTAATAATGAAACTAGCTAGAAGCGATAGAAACCTTGGAGGGATGAAAGGAAATGCCATTATTCGTATTTCCTTCTTTAGTGCAGCTCGAAGGCTTATTTTTGCTAGTAAAAGCTTTTTGACGTCATATCATTTAAGCGATGTTAAAATTTAACATAAATATTGAAGTGAAATCAAAAGATTTAACCTACATGATATTTATAGTTCCTTCAGGCCTATTTAATATTTTTTGCGGATTGTATAGAAAACATGATTCAATAAATAAGCTAGCGGTCCCGTCGATGACTACTGTAATGAGGACTTACCGGCAAATGTAACGCGTCGCTGCTGAAGGCACACAGAGTTCGTCTTACCCATCATAATCATATTTAATTGGGAAAAGCCGCTGAAGTAGGTAAGTATATTATTGCGTCATAGAAATGAAAAAAATATGGTATTGTAGGTGTACGTTATCGTAAAAATGGGGCACAAATCCAACAACCTTGATAATTTGATATTTCTACACGGGAGCATTAGAAATGAAATGTAGGCTGAATATGATACGTCGGCGGCGGCATATGACCTACTTAATGAATACCACTGCAATTCATAAGTAATTGCATTTTCAACATATACATAGGTTCCCTGACTTTTTTGGATTGTTTTTTTGAATGATTGAAATTACGTCTAATTAACCAAACGTCTCGGTTTGTTGACACAGTAAGAATAAGCTTGAAAAATTAATGAGTGAGAAAAATATCTAATATAGCAGAAGACGTACCTTCGCCGTCGGATTCTTCCACCCGGAGCACGATGGCGCGCGGCTGCATGGTCGCCTTTACTTCGTCGGTGCACGTGTTGGTCTGGCGGTGCGCTACCGTGATCAGCTTAACTAGCTCTTTGGACATGCGCTGCCTTCGGAGCTCGTTTTCCATGGGGTCTGCCGGAGGGATCGTGGCGGGGGCGGGAGCGGAGCGCTTCGGGTCCGGCAGGCTCTCGGCTGCCACGGGCTCGCGGGGACGCTTGGGGACTCTTCCGTACCGGACGGCTGGGGAAAGGGCCCTCATTACTCAGTCGTCGGACCTCTGTATGGGCCGGTGCATCGCGCACGCCGCATTGCACTCGAATGGACTCCATTCGACAATTGGAAAATAGGTGCGATCTATTTGTACATTGACACCGCTGTGTTTCGCGGCGCGTCGATTGTAATTTCCTGTAGGATATTAATTGCGATGTCCGAACGGATTGGCCTGGGAATGTAGGCTGCTGCACGCCTGATTGAAGCCTGAATGTGTTTCATCAATCGCAGCTTTGAGGGATGTACTAGGATAAGCTTTACAGATTTAGGTCGTACTTATTTTTATACTGCCTCGTTTACCGAGCAAGTATTAATGAAGACTAGTATATTTTTCAAAGAGATTTTGTTCGCTTATATTTTTCATGATACTAACTTGATCCTGACAGATTTTTTTTCCGTTTATCAGTAAAATTATAAAATTCAGGCAATACAACGTCATATTAAGCAAATTAAGGGTGTTCTAGTACTACATCCACTTTCGCGTGGTATGTAGTTACATATTATTAAGGGATACGTTAATGTCATTTAACCTCTAAGCTGCTATTAGAAACACTTGGCGGGAAACTGAATCAAAGACTACGTAAAATAAAAGCAAGAACGCTTACTTTCGAGCGCTTTTCATTTCCGGCGTCTTCAACAAGTGTTCAAGGGTCAAAGTTCAGATTAGCGCTGTTATTACAGGGAAAAAATAGAACTATTTTCTTTTCTACGTAATTAATTGCATTTTTTTTTCACATCTTTTGAAATCAATTCTGTATTCCTTTATTTTTTTGCATTAACTTTAACATCTAATTCTATGCTTTTCATTTAGTAAAATGAATCTGTATTTTACTTCTATTATCTTCTATTACGTATTAATTATAAATTAACATAGCGGTCTACTAACACCAAAGTTACCTCCGTAGACATTTAAAGTTACGTTTTTAAAACATTACATTTTAAAATAATTATTATTTATAACTCGTTACTAACTTCAGTCACCCGTTAAAGTTTTTTTTTATTAGATGGTATAAATTAACAATATTAAGCACTTCTTATGAATGAAAGCTCCTGCTGTTAAATGTAATTGAAATACATTTAATTAAAAGACAAGTGAAGATTTTATGTCTGCCATGCCCTGTCAACTGCGTCTTGAGAATGATATACAACACCTTAGAAACTAAAATAAGGAAACAAGCGCATTCTTTCTAGAAACATAGTTTTCATTTACAAGCAATTTATATTTTAAAGACTCGAGTTTCATGTATCTATGTACGAATGTAATTGATGTTAAACGTGATGTTATTTTGTGAGAGACACGTACATTTCGCAACGCAAGAATGAAGGTGACATAATTAAAAATTACACTTTCCGGAAGTTAAAAAAAAGTCTTGAATAAATTTAAATGTATCGTTCTCATTAATATATAGGTAGGTTATCTCTTTATAACTTATAATACGAACTCTTTATGATCACCGAGTAGGAAGTTACCTATTTTTTTTCGTCAAATCGTTAAGCTCCTTCTAAGTTCTAAGTTGAGCTATACGTCATCTGACGAATGCTTGCACTGTATGGATAGGTCATCGTCAAGGTCAAGGGTATGGTTGGGTTATGGATGGTGAGCATCTTTACTCAAAAGATGGCCTCAGACGGTAACCTACAAGGTTACCATATAATTTTACCAGTATAGACTGTATGGACTTTAAAAGAGACGGACCCCTGAGTTTGTTTCGGTGTTTCTTCTCAGGGTAGTCAGTTAGGAAATACCAGCCTATCTAGTAACTAGGTACTAAGGCCTAGAGATCTAGTTTAAAATTACAAAAACAAATCGTGTAAAAGTGTTATTTAATAACCAATTTGCAAAATAAAGATCATTTATCATCACAGGAATTTAGAATTAGGTCACTATTATTCGGTGTACGATTTGCAGTTAAAAGATACACCCTTCATTCGTTAGTACATACTTCCCAGGGAAATATGTACTAACTATACCAATATGAGGGTATACCAATAATACCTTACTACCCTGATATAGTTAGTACCTAACTCGATAGGTACTAACTATGCCAACTTTCGAAGTCTGATCCGCAAAAAAATTGCTGAAATTTCTACCGAATGATGTATTATTATATAATTACATGCACGGAATAGATGAATAATTTATTTTTATCTAGCTTTGCTAATAATGTTTGAACACATTTTTAGATAGAACGTAATATTTACTTAATAATCGCATTCGTAAGACGACCTATATTTAATTATTACTTTTTTATTTTAAAATTTTTGTGTTTATTTTCCTAAAAAAATAAAAAAATAAAAATAAAACATTCCCCAATCTCTTTTAATTTGTACAAATATGATAAGTATCGCAATTAAAGTCCATTTCGGAGTAACATGATACGCAACACGCCTACCCAGAGTACCTACCGTCTGTATTGTGTACAACCCTTATGTTTTTTTTTTTAAGTTATAAGACAAATGATAAATAAAGGTAGGTACTTACAATCTCTGCTCATGCCAACTGCAAGGCACTTTTTAAATCTGCAGAACTGGCAGCGATTCCGGTTCAGTCTGATGACCAGACACTTGCCGTCTCGGAGACAACGGTACTCAATCTGCTTCTGGATGCTACGGCGGAAGAACCCCTGCACACAAACAAAATTATAAAACGTTATAACTGTTTCCAACCCCTCACATCCTTGTGAATACACTAATATTTAAAAACGGAAAAAATGGATACGACCGTTTGAAATATATCGGAAACACTCTCTTAAGTTAAATAGTCGCGTAATCTGCTTAGTCCGTTAAGTAAACAGTACTTAACTAAACTAAGTTATAAGTAAACAAAGCTGCGATTAGAGTCATTTAGGTATACGATACGAAAAACAAATTCCCACGACACACTTAATTAACTTTTGCAGTTTTAATCCCAATTTAAACCCAGAAACTGAAAAAATATCTATTGCAAGTCTTAGTAAATAATGTAAAAGTCAAAGATATCTAAAAGTTAAATAAAAATTAAAGTGGAAAAACACACTTCAAAGTTTTCTAAAACTCTCACGAAATTTTCCGGGTTCGCACTTCATAATTATCTACATATCCGCACTAATCAAAGGTACGATTTGAATAAACATTTAAAATTTATAAAAAGTTTTTAAAATAGTATTTAAATTTTAATTGTTCTAGTTTTAAAGTAGACTAACAATGTGTTTAGGTATCGCGGATGTAACATGAAACTCAGGAGAGCCAGGTGAAACTGTCCATCGACGAGCTTGGCCGGAGGCTTTATGGCACATCGCGGTGTTTTGCACCTCGACGGGGCGAAGGGCGGTAACTTCATATGCAGGGTTCCCGATCCAAGTTACAGTACAACGCATATTTATATACCACAACCAATATACAGAACACGAAACCGATTTTCTGTAGAAACATTCCAAGAGTGAACAAATCACGTTATTTTCCAATTTACACTTATTTTCTCAATATCTGAAAAAACTTAGAGTGAAAGAAGGGTGCAAATTGTAAAAAAAAATACGTTATTTTTTCATCGTAACGATGAGATTATTTCAAATACACTCACGCTGAGCTCGTTGGACAATTTACGTTTTATTATATTGAAATCATAGCGAAATTGATGTTTTGATGATTAATATATTATGTATTTACTAAACTACACAAACATAGTATGTTATGGCAATATGTAACGTTGTACGGAGGTTTTTATTTAGGTATACAGACATACAGTCATGAGAATTGATTCGTCTTAGCTTTGGGATAGGCTAATGATGAAACTGAAAAAAGCACCCAAAAATTGCTTATCTTATGACGGATTAAAAACTTATCTTATGCTCTAAAAAATAATATTCCTGTATAGTCCCGGGTACGATTAGAGCGTGAACGTGATCAACATTCTCCGGACAGTCACGCGGCACCTAAACAACCTATGGTCACGTGAGTCCTCCCCATTGATTACTGAAAGGGGTAAAAGTATTTTTTGTATTGCCTTTCCTAGCCCGCTAGGCAAACTTTACGCGACTTCACAAAATATTTGAATATGAAACCGTACGAAGCAGGAAGTTTCGCGTTTTTCTTTGTTTCTCCTTAACTTCAGAAAAACAAATTTATTAATTACAAGAAACCATAAAAATGTTTCAAGTTACGTAAAAGTTAGTGTAAAAATAATTAAACATAAATTAATAGGTAGGTATATCTATCTCACTCCAATGTTATTACACATATGGTTATTGCATCGCCCTCCCGCGCGAATCTCATTGAAATATGCGAATTTTTAACTTCCTTATATTGCATTTCCTTAACTCAATTGATGATCGAATTAATATCTAGTGGACAGTGTATTCCGCGGCTAGGGACGCGCCGTCGGGAATAGTTTAGCATACTATTTAGATTACAACATGCATTTGGTTTTACCTTAAAAAGAATCACTTTAACTGGAACGGGATTGATCTTCTTGATGTAAATCACTCAGGTCACTCAGTCTATTTAAACATTGCTGTGATGAAACACTCGCAGACCGACAGACATATTGTAAATAACTGATATTATGAGTGCCTCGTTGTCTGCCTACTGCATGGGATTCACTTACAAAGTGGTGAATGCAAAAACCTTACTTCGTTTTGCTTGCCCCTGCATAAGTGATTGATGTAACCTGTAGTAGCGTACTATTACAATGACGTGGCGGATTTTTAAATTTAATAAACTTTTTTATAACGTAGAAAGTAAGTATTAAGTGTTTGATTTGCTTTTGGTTTGATTTGGTTTAGGACTCAGGAACATGGAGTAAGAAATTAAAATAAAAAAATTGGCCAAGGGCGAGTCAGACTCGCCCATGAAGGGTTCCGTAGCAACTAAGCCAAAACTTTGTTTTTCATAGTATTTGTATGAATTACAAAGTTATTTTTGCGGTTTTAGAAAATATGCTGTGTCTCAAAAACTACTGACCCGATCTATTTCAAACTAATTTTCGATGAAAGTTTATATCAAGATCTACAGCATATATTGTTTTTTAGATTTTCCCTCCATTATTATAGAAGTTAGAGGGGGCGACCCACTCATTTTACCACTTTGGAAGCGTATATTTTTTAAACGATTGACTTTATGAAAAAGTGGTTTTAGAAACCTCAATGTCATTTTAAAGACCTTTCTATAAATACCACACACGCATAGGTTTCATGAAAAAATATATTTTCAGTTTCAGTTCTTTGTATGATTTCTTAAAATCGGAAAGCGGTTCACAGAATACATCTAACTACGAAGTTTCATGTGTATAGTCCTAATAGTTTCGGAATAAAATAGCTGTGACCTACGGACGTACGGACAGACAGACAGACAGACAGATATGACGAAGTTTCGTCAAAAAACGCAACCCTTATACTACGGAATCCTAAAAATTATCTGTCTGTTTTTTTGTACATGCTAATCTCCGAAACTAATAGAGGGAATTAGATGAAACTTTTACTTTTAATTTTATGGCTATGAAGTCTACTACTAGGCTACATATAAGTTATAACTGGTTTCGGAAACTGGAACACTCGATGCAGAGATATATTTTCCTATATAATATTACTAAAATCAACGTTTTTTTAAATTCTTATAGTACCGTTTTTACGGCAACAAGAGTAAATAGTAACATATTTATCTACAGGCGTCAAAACTGACGAAATACGTCATGCACTCGGTGGTTGTACCTAATTCGCTATTGGTTTCAGACAATCCAATCGAACAATGAAAACGAAGGTTTAAATAACCAATACTCAATCAGGCCAATCCTAGGGGACAGTAATGCCAGTGCCATTGTCGTAAGAACTGGGCCATCGCACTGCTATTCAGAACTTTTAATTACATTTGACTGAAAACATAACCCTGTATTTATCGAATTTCTTATGTAACTCATGACGTGTTTGGTTTAACGTCTAATCGAGGATTGTTTAAGACAGAATGCAAGATTATACGGTAATTGAAAAGACAATCATGTTATCATCTGCTTAGCCTTTTTAGGGTTCCGTAGCCGAATGGCAAAAAACGGAACCCTTATAGTTTCGTCATGTCAGTCTGTCTGTCCGTCCGTCCTATCCGTCTGTCAGTCCGTCCGACTATACATGTGAAACTTGGTAGGTAGATGTATTCTGTGAACCGCTTTCTGATTTTAAGATATAAATTTAAAAATATCATTACTTATATTATAAATGCGAAAGTCTCTGTCTGTCTGTGTGTTACGCAATCACACCTAAACTACTGAATCCATTTTAATGAAATTTGGTACGGAGTCTGAGAAAGGACATAGCCTGTTTTTTAATGCAAAAAAGGGCTATAAGGCGTTGAAATAGGGGATGAAATTTTATATGGAAATTACGTCATTTTTAAAGCTAGAAGCTTGAAACTTATTTTTTAGACTTTTGATTAGATATTAATAAATACGATATTCAAATTATGTATGAGTTTTGATTTCAAAATAATTCGCCTAATAAATTAAAAATGCTGCCGAAAGTCACTATCCCGCGCGGACGAGCGCGAGTGCAGCTAGTTTGAAATAAAGGGAGGCTCCCTATACATGAAACTGAACGAGATCGAGTCAGCAGTTTTTGAGATACAGCAATTTTGGGCAATTTTTTCCAACTTTCCCGAGGTAGCTGGGTATTAGAGTTTTACTCGGAGCGATGGTCTATTTGACACACTACAATGGCGGGGCAAAACAGCAGTCAGATTTCCTGGCTCTTCGTCTTTTTACCCGTTGGTTGTCAAAGATATAGAAATTACGGGACTAACGACTTAACGTGCTTTGAGGCACGGAGTAACCTTGGTATGTTCAATGGTCACCCAACCATAGATAGACATCCAGGGGCTCCTCAACTGAAGACAATATTGCAACTTGTCGACTCAACAAGTGACCAGAGGGCTGGCCTTTTCCGTGGACAGAGAATCAGCATTACCATTCAACGTGGCAATGCGGCCAGTGTTCGGGGCACTTATCCCATTGATAGCGATGTTGACGAATTTTTCGATGCCCTACAATTTCTTTTGATTTTCGCCTGTATTTATGAATACTTAAATAAAAGCGAATATTGCAACTTATATTCTTATTACAAAGTAGGAGTCCTTCCTATTGGATAAATAATAGTGACATCGTTACGGCCGTGGTTCTCGAAGGGGTGGGCAGGTGTATTATTATGTGTATGAATACCATACAACTACTAGTTAAGTACATCCAAGTCTAAAACACATCCTGCTCATTGTCCTTTATGCTAGCTCCATCACTCACAAGTGAAGTCACCGAAAACAATGTTATGACAATTACAGGAATATACAACGTGTAACGGAAAGGGTATATACACACCAAGAGCACGGCTTCTATGGGTGATATCAAACGATATTGGAAGGGTTTTTTAATCCTATCTCTACATGTTCGGATGTAATGAGAATTTTTAATACATTGATACCAGAAACCGAACTTTTCTAATTGAAATAAGCACATCACAGAAGAGGTTTATCGTGATATTTGCAAGTAATGTGGAAAGTTATTGACCTACGTAGTGCGGTGACACGATTATTATAATTTCAATTCAAGAAACTTACGAAACCGAAATTTTGGTATCAATTTTTAGAGTATTTTATCTTGAGTTGAAACCCTTCCAATATCGTTTGATATCATCCAAAGAAGCCTTGCCCTTGGTATGTATGCCCTTTCCGTTACACGTTGTATTATATCCTTAGGCCCAGTTTCTGTATAAAACATATCGAAATAATAATGTGATAAATTGTCAAATGCGCGTTTTCGTACGGTCAATCGCCTCACTTGACTTGTATTTTATTTGTAAAACGCCAGTATTTTTGATATAATCTACTTTGAAGAAATGTAAGCTTAGTTTAATTTAGGAATAGTCATCTTCTACGTGAACGTGATTCATTTTCGACCACGTCATCGCTTACCATCTGGTGAGATGATGGTCAGAAACAATAAAAAATAATAAAAATAATTGGATACATGTAGTTGCAAGACAGTTTGGTTGCATTGCATAAATGGTCACTTAAATGAACACTTTTTGGTAACATATTGTATACTAGCTGTGCTGTGCTGTGTCTGTGTGTGTGTATATTTTTAATTTTTTAGACTAATTATTTTGAAAATAAAACTCACACATAAATAAGCTATTTACAATATTTTACTGCTAATAGCTTATTTAAGTACATTTTTCTAATCAAAAGTCTAAAAAATAGATTTCTAGCTTCTAGCTTTAAAAATGACGTAATTTTCATACAAACTTTCATCCCCTATTTCAACCCCTTACAGCCCTTTTTTTCGCATTAAAAAGCAGCCTATGTCCTTTATCAGGCTCTAGACTATGTCCGTACCAAATTTTATTTAAATCGGTTCAGTAGTTTAGGCGTGATTGAGTAACACACAAACAGACAGAGTTACTTTCGCATTTATAATATTAGTAAAGATTTTTAGAAAAAAAAAGGCAGAACTTTATCAAATGAGTCTGGAGTATTAATGCTGTAGACCTGTATCGTTTACTATGCTTTACCTTAAATCTCCTAGGCCGAAAGCACCAATCAATTAAATCTTTATTGATAACACAGTACATATAAAACGCATATTCCAGGTGCTAAGTGAATGTGCAGTTTTGCGGAAATGTTCTAACAAGAAACCGCGGACCACAAGGGTAACTAAAGTAGCACGGTGAGTTTTTAGTCAGTAGAAGTTTGGCACTCCCTTCCGCTCCACCTAAAGGGAGGAGTCATTTTATGATTTTCCCATGCAGAAAAAAAGTGAATATGCAGTTCACTGCGTTCTATCAGTATGCAGCTGAACGTAATCTCAGCACCACCATTTGCGTCACGAAGCAGGACAAGAAGGTCAAGCTGGTGAGGTGCAAATTATCCTACCAATTTATTAATCGTCCTTGCCAGCAGGACGAGGGGTTCCCTAGCCCAGATTTGTCAATCTTCAGTAACTGTAATAGCACTTGAGCAACACTCGACATGGTCCGCCCATTGCCAGGAAAAACAGATTACTACAGTAGGTCTACTGTATTATTGTTGACAGCCAAAACGATTACTACCAAATTAATGACTAGTTTGGTACTAATCGAAAGTTGGTAGCGGAAGTGAATTCCTAAACAGAGGTGAGAAGTATTAATTGGTAGTATATGAATGATATGATTTAATAATGAATATTAAGCTTAATTAGGTTAAATTCTCAAATTGAACTGAATTCAGAAATTGTTTTTAGGTGAACGAATTAAACGTGTTCATTTAAATGCATGTAATGGTAACAAATAGTAAAGTTTCGTATAAAATGACGACGTAATGTTTATGGTAGCCGGTAGGTACTGGATAGTTACCTATTTTTGTTCATATTGCATTTTTAATACGACACCCGGCTTTTATTCCTTTGTCAGCAAGGTATTGGCATCCGGAAGACATTCTTGAGATTTAATTAAAAGTGGTGTACACAAAGACATCCCTACTCAGCTTAAAACAGAAAAAAAAAACATTTGCGGAGGATTTAGCAAAACCTAATTTCCACTTACTCTTTTATAATAACAAAAACAGTCCT
Source organism: Tholera decimalis (assembly GCA_943138885.2). NCBI lineage: Eukaryota > Metazoa > Arthropoda > Insecta > Lepidoptera > Noctuidae > Tholera > Tholera decimalis. The sequence continues at coordinate 52,418,536 of OW964548.2, read as the reverse complement.
TCTGACCGACTTTTGAATGATCCTGTATAATATAATTATCGAATTTCTTATGTAATTCGTCACGTGTTGGTTTTACGTCTAATAGAGGATTGTTTAAGATTGAATGCAAGATTTAGTCGGTAATTGAAACAGACAATCATTTATAATCTGCTTAGCATTTTTAGGGTTCCGTAGCCGAATGACAAAAAACGGAACCCTTATAGTTTCGTCATGTTTGTCTGTCTGTCTGTCTGTCCGTCCGTCCGTCCGTATGTCACAGCCATTTCATTCCGAAACTATTAGGACTATACATGTGAAACTTGGTAAACAAATGTATTCTGTGAACCGCTTTCCGATTTTAATAAAAAAATATTTAAAATAAAGAGGGGCTCCCCATACATGGAACTAAAACTGAAAATATTTTTTTCATGCAACCTATGCGGGTGTGGTAACTATAGACAAGTCTTTAAAAATTACATTAAGGTTTCTAAAACCACCTTTTCATAAAGTTAATCGTTTAAAAGATATACGCTATATACAGTGGTAAAATGTGTGTCCCCCCCTCTAACTTCTATAATAATGGAGTGAAAAATCTAAAAAAATATACGTCTGTAGATCTTAATGTAAACTTTCAACCGGAACTCGTTTGAACGAGATAGAGTCAACAGCTTTTGAGAAACAGCATATTTTCTAAAACCGCAAATATAACTTTGTAATTCATACAAACACTATGAAAAACAAAGTTATTTGGCGTAGTTGTAAGTAATGAAAATAAGCTAGTTTTCAGAAATTTGAAAGGTGTTTTTTTTTTGTCAAATTATTATACATATTATATTATTATTATTTGTTAGTTTCCAACTTCTCGACTTTCGCCGGTTTTCTACTGAACCTCCCGCCCCGGGACCCTCAGGGTACGGGAGGGTCAGGGTTCCTCGTTACAAAAACACTGTCACCTAGCACTTTGCTTACAATTGTCACAGTGTGTATGGCAGCCTGTTTCTGCATTATATCTATTCTTATTTTGCTCTCTAGTGTTTCGCAGTATCTACGCAAACTCTTGCCTATTACTCCTGTTGCACCTATTATTATTGGAACTATTGTGGATTTGGTTTTCCATAATCTATTTATTTCTATTTTTTAATATATTATATAATATTATTATAGTTACTACGGAACCCTTCATGGGCGAGTCTGACTCGCACTTGGCCAATTTTTCTAAGTATGTTGGCGTCAGCTTTCAGTCTAACCGGATACAGTTGAATACTAGTACTTTACATAGAGCCATCACAGTCTATCTAACCTCCATAACAAAGTTGGGTACACTATATCCCTTGGTTAGACTGCAGCCAGATTTTATTATTGTTAATAGTAGTAATTATTATTAATTCTTTATTTCCAATATATACATATAAATTACATTTTAAAATATTCTAAAAAAAAACATAAAAAAAAAAATAGTAGCCCACCGGTATCGGGAACAGGATCCAAGCTACCGGCGGTCAGGGCTCCATAGAGAGAAACCTCCTGACGATACGCGCCGTGTCCAGGAGTACCGCTTTCTGAAGCAAGCCCTTGATCCAACCGTCTAACGAGAGCCTCCTGAGGTGTTGGTCGAGGCTCTTGGCTATTAAGCCATTGGCTGAGATGACTATCGGTACAATGATTGCCGAGTTCACATTCCACATGTCGACAATCTCGTGTGCCAAGTCAAGATACTTGATTTGCTTATCTTTCTCAGCTTTCACGAGATTCTCGTCATGCGGGATGGTCAGTGGCCCTGACTGCTATGCGCAAGGTCGTGGGTTCGATTCCCACCTAGGACAAATGTTTGTGTGATGAGCACGGTCATTTGTTCTTTGTCTGGTGTAATTTATCTATAATATGTATGTACACTCGAGAGCAATGAATCCGGGTCACTTAAAGAATCCTAAAAATCTCGGAAACTGAAAATGCTAGGTTAATGCAATAAATTGTATTTAATAGACAATGTAATACTCCTTAAATGAAGGTATTAAAACTTCTTAGTTATTGTAAAGTTATATCATAAAAAAATCAAATTTGAAAAAGGGCCACTTTCGAAGATGGAACTACGAAATTACAGCATTTGGTTTTGCTTTTGTTTGTAATCTGTCATTTATGTGGGTACATAAACCATGTTGATAGTGCTCTATATTCATTATTCAAGCTGAAATTATGTCGCTTACGCCTGAAGAATGCACCAGAATACTTACAATGCTGAAAACCGGCCGGAGTCAGCGCGATACAGCCAGGACTGTCGGTGTGTCGCTGTCAACAGTACAAAGAGTTCTCCGACGTTACGAAGAACGGGCCGAACCAGGTGTACCACAGCACGAGAAGACTGATACTTGGTGAACACCATGCTTCGAAATCGCTTTCTCACAGGAACTGAACTCACCAATCAGTTTCGACGCCTCGGAGGAAGTAACCCAAGTGCATGGACAGTAAGACGTCGGCTTGCTGAATCTAACTTAAAACCCCTTAGACCTGCTAACGGCCCTAAACTGGAGCGTGGGCATCGTATTTCAAGACTAAGATATCCCCAGAGCCACGTAAATTGGAGTATTGAAGATTGGTCAAAAGTTATGTTCTCCGACGAATCAAAATTTATGCTCTACAAGCACGATGGAAGACACAGAGTGTATCGAAGACCAGGGGAAAGATTCAAGCAAGCATGCATCGAAGAAAAAGTAGCCTACGGTGGTGGGTCTGTACTTGTGTGGGCCGGAATTTCTTCTGAAAGTCGCACAGAGCTGGTGATCATAGAAAACGGCTCTTTAACTAGCGTAAGATATGTGGAAGAAATCCTCAATGATCACGTTGGTCCATTTCTGGTCAATCTAGGTGAGGATGCTATATTTATGCATGACAATGCCCGACCTCATACAGGTAGGATTGTGAATGACTACCTTCAAGAGATGAACATTACTCGTATGGAGTGGCCAGCGCGCAGCCCGGATATCAACCCGATCGAGCATGCTTGGGACGAGCTAGGCAGATGCGTAAAACAACGAAACCCTCCCCCAATCACGCTTCGTGAGCTCAAAATTGCTCTCACAGAGGAATGGGGGAATATTCCCCAAAATCGTATAAGGAACTTGGTGTACAGCATGCCAAACCGCGTAAACGCAGTAATGGAAGCACGAGGAGGCAATACGAAGTATTAAAATTCAAGAAAATCGTAATAAAGTTCAAAAATTTCATGTTTCCAATTTTTGTTTTAAGGAGAGATCAGCAGTTTTTTTTTCTTTATGTAATTTTGTGTTAATAAAATGTATGGTGACTCATATTTTTTTTACTTTCATTTAAGGAGTATTACATTGTCTATTACATACAATTTATTGCATTAACCTAGCATTTTTAGTTTCCGAGATTTTTAGGATTCTTTAAGTGACCCGGTTTCATTGCTCTCGAGTGTATTTAGAAATATATATGTATGTTTATCAGTTGTCTAGTACCCATACCACAAGCTCTGCTTAGTTTGGGACTAGATGGCGTTGTGTGGAAAGTTGTGGAATATTATATTATATATTATATTATATTATATTATTTATTAAATCTATGTACATATAAATTACATTTTTAAATATTAATATAAAAATAAAAACATTTAAAAATATAAAAAATAGTAGCCCACCGGTGTCGGGAACAGAGAACATAGAGAGGAACCTCCTCACAATACGCGCCGTTTCCAGGAGTACTGCTTTCTGTATCAAGCCCTTGATCCAGCTGCACAACGAGAGCCTCCTTAGATGTTGATCGAGGCTCTTGGCTATTATGCCATTGGCTGAGACGACTATGGGCACAATGATTGCTGTCTCCACATCTCAAATGTCGACAACCTCGCGCGCCAGGTCAAGATACTTATTTTTTTTATCTATCTCAGCTTTCACGAGGTTCTCGTCATGGGGGACTGCTATATCAACAATCATTGTGCGACGCTCTAATCGGTCTATCACCACTATGTCAGGCTTATTGGCAATAATGCCATTTTCGAGAACTGGGTCGGGCACATACCTATAGTATGGTACTTCTGATTCCACAAGATTGTATTTAAGTGCAAGTTGCTGGTGAATAATCCTGGCTACGAGGTTGTGTCTAAGCAAATATTCTCCGTTAGCCAGACGAGAACAACCGGAGATAATGTGACGAATGGATTCTCCCGGTTTGTGACATGCCCGACATGTGTCTACCGTACCATCCTTCACAATATATTTCCGATAGTTTTTCGTCATCATAACTTCGTCCATAATCGCACAGACAAAACCTTCAGTTTCCCCGAAGAGGTCACCAAAACGTAGCCAGGCTACGGACGCTAATAAATCTACTTCAGACCCATGAAGGGCTCGGTAATAGCGTCCGTGAAGCTCCTTGCTCTTCCATACTTCTCTGCGGTCATTAGTATCTAATACTACAGGTTTGCGCCAATTCTCGTTACCTAAGGAGAGCGGCGTGAGGCCTTTATCCACCGCTACCACATCCCGATGCATACCCACGTCGGTTTCTAGGAAATATTCCCTAAGGCTGCATATCTCGCGGTTGTGCAGGGTCTTTGCATTTAAAAAGCCACGACCCCCGCACTTCCGCGGGATATACAGCTTCATCACCGATGAACGTGGGTGATGCATCCGATTTGCAGTCAGCGTTGTGCAGACCTGCCTGTCCAAGGCGTCAAGTTCAGTCTGAGTCCATTTGAGTATGCCAAAAGAATACATCAATACTGGCATAACACAACCATTGAAGGCACGCACCTTGTTTCCGCCTGATAGAAGACTATTCAGTACTTTATTCAAGCGGCCAAAGAAGCGTTCCTCCAATGACTGTTTAACATAAGCAGCATTGATGCCTAGCGCTTCTGAAATACCCAAATACTTGTAAGTTTCAGTTGTTTCGAGGGATCTTAGGTGTATGGAATCCGAGAGTTGAGTTCCCACGGATTCCATAATCTCTCCTCGCTTTACATGCATAACTGCACACTTGTCCACCCCAAATTCCATCCCGATGGCGCTACTGTAAGTTTCTGTTACCTTCAGTAGCTCCATCAGTTGCAGTTTGTTGGTGGCAAAGATTTTCAAATCATCCATGTAAAGCAAGTGTGATATGACCTGACCACCTCTTCTCAACTGGTAGCCTAGCCCCGAACCCTCCAGCAATGTACTGAGAGGGTTGAGAGCCAGACAAAACCACAGTGGGCTCAGACTGTCGCCTTGAAATATGCCACGCTCAATCCTAATCGGTTCGCTGTTTTCCTGGATCTGTCGACATCCTGGATAGCAAAGGACCGTCTTCCATTGCCCCATACATGACTCAAGAAAATTACGTAGTATTGGGTCTATTTTATACAACTCCAACACCTTCTTGAGCCATGTATGTGGAACAGAATCATAGGCCTTCTTATAATCTATCCAACATGTCGACAGATTCTTTCGGAAACGACGAACCTGTTGGTTAATGGCAATATCAATGAGGAGAAGCTCCATAGTACCGCGGGACCCGTTCTTACATCCATTCTGAGAAGCAGACATGATTGAATTTGTATCAATATGATATTAATTTTGGCTCTCAAAATGGAAGTAAGAACTTTATAGACCGTCGGTAAGCACGTGATCGGTCTATAATTTTTAGGTTCTGCTGTACTACCTGATTTGTGGAGCAGGTGGGTTATTCCTGTAGTCAGGAATTGAGGTAGCGATCCTGACTCTAAGGCAGACTGGAACTGAGATGCCAAGCGGGCGTGCGATCTTTGAAACTATTTTATCCAAAAATTGTGCAGTCCGTCTGGTCCTGGAGATTTCCAGTTGGATAACGGACGGACTGCACGGGTTACATCTTGGGGGCTGATCGTAATTGCCCCCATTTCTGGTATAAGATCGCACGTGCGCTTGATCTCACTCATCCAGTCACCCTCGGTGTGACTGACAGGAGCCGACCACATGCTGCGCCAGAACGAACACATGGCGTCATCATCCGGTAAGCACGTATCAGTCACACCTTGGTCAGGTCGCTCCCAGGCCCTATAAACCCACCTTTCATTGCTTTGGAATGCGCGATTCTGAGTGTATCGCTCCACCCGCCGCTTATATCTACGAATTCTATTTGCCCACGCATAGACTTTCTGCTTCAGGAAGTCGATGCGCTCTGTGACGCAGGTCAGATAATCCCGAGGACTAATATCAGTCCCCGCGTACGCCCGCCTCACAAAGCGCATCACTCTAGGGCGAGTGTTGCCCTGTCTGAAGCAGATAAGTTTGCCAATGAGTGCTCTAGCCCCAGCGATACGACGTTCGATCCTGCACTGCCAAGCTGGTACAGCTGGTCGAATAGCTCTGTCAGTCTTTGGAAACTTGACATGAGCTACCCGAATCGCTGCAACAGCGGCACAGTACAGGATCGAATGGGTATCGGTGAGGTCTTCGCTATTGTCAATTGACAAGAGTGAATCTAGAGCACACACTAGCGCCCTATTTTTCTTATGCATGGGCAAACGAGGCAGACGAGGTCTCTGCTCAGGTGGTGTGGAGCGACACTCCCGTAATGCACACTCCAAAGCACTCCTCAGTCGTTCACTGCACTGGGTACTCACGGATGTAGCCCGGTCCTCATCATCTTCACCAACGTGGTCGGGTTGCGGTGAGATACTAGGTTGTAGTTGCACCGCAGCCTGTGGTGAAGCAGATGAGACACGACTGCACCATGATTCGAGGCGTAGTCTATCAAGTACGGCGTCATCCAATATACGGTTACGCTGGATGACCCGCACCTGATCCGACAGTCGTTGGCCGAAACGTTGACAGCTGGTTCAAGTACCTGAAACAGAGAGAGCATCCGACCACGGTACGCAGCCAGGTTAGTTCCCCCCTCTGTAGCCCCAAAGTATGAGCGCATGACATTTTCATTGATGGAATTTGTCCATCGCATGCGCTGCACACTTCCACCGGCAGCGGGAACCCTATCAGAGGCCGGCGGGCCTCGAAGTCCTAAGCTGGCCGGAGGGCGGCCTCTTCCTCGCCGACGCGCAGGTGGTGGTGTCGTTGGCGGCGAGAAGTATTCGTCGATTCCGCAGGTCTTGGTCGTGTCTTCTGAATCAGTCGTGCCCGGTTTCTTGTCAACATTTTGGTTTTTCCATTTATTGTTTGCTGTATTTATTCTTCTATTTATTCATACATAGATTTTTTTTACTATTTTGGTTTTGTTGTACATGATAATGTTGTTTATATGGCTATTTAATTTGTAAATTATTCTGAAAAATTCGGAGGAAAAATTTTTTTGACATATTCTTTGACAACCGGGCCACAGACTTATTAATTATTATTATGATTATATCCACGTTGATTAATTTATTAGTTCTCCAGTTTTAATTGTTTATTTATGATTCAGATAATAATATGTTAACAGTAATGTTGTGCTTAAAACAATGAATTTCAATTGTAATACATTAGGGTGGAAGGCGCTGTCGACTGTGATACAGTCAGGGGCGTAGCTGAAGGTCCGCAGAGGGTGCCTCCAGCTTTAGGGGGCCTCAGTGTCTGAAATTTTTTTTCCAATCTACGTGTATACATTTTCAACCGCAAGCGAGCCAACCCCATGTAACCCAGAACTTCTTGAATCCGAAGCAATCGGAACCTATCTAACACAGGAAGTTTAAAATAAATAAATTTAAAGAGAATTTTAAATAAATTTAGTAAATTTTAGTTCTAGGTTACGTAGGGTTGACTCGCTTGGGTCTTAGGATTTTTTGAGGGGCCTCCGAAGTTTCAGCTACGCCATTGGACACAGTTCATACTAGTACAGTCGGCAACGTTATCTCTTTATGCTGTCTTGTGTTCCCATTATTATTATTACACATAGATTTTTTTTTTTGCGTGGTAAAATTATCAAATAAGTCCTCCCACCCCGGGCAGGGTGGGAGGGACTGTCAGACTTACTGACTAAAATCCACGGTGTTCCTTCAATAACCCTTTACGTACCGGGGTCACGGTAATGGGATAAGTCCCACCACCCCGGCAGGCTTCGGCCCTCTGCAGGGGGGGCCTCGTCATGTTGCTGACGCTCTTTAAGGCGCGCGTGGAACAAAACGCGCCGTCGACCCGGGCATGGTCCATGGTCGGACAGCGAGTTGCCCTTTACTCGCTGTCCGCATGCCCGCGCCTACGGTGGCCGGAGATCGTCGGCCGACGTCCGACGCCGTGGGCGTCTACCACTGCGGCTGGGCTGGAGGGAGGACGCCATCTTCTCCCTCACGCGGCCCGCCTCCTCCTTCGGAAGCATGACTGCTTCGCAGAAGGAGGCGACCACTTCCCACTCCCTCTCGCCCCGCAGCATAGCCTCGACCAATGCCGGGCGCGAGAGGTCTCCGCCTATCGCCGCCGTGAGGACACGTCGGTGCTCTGCCCAAGCGGGGCAGTCTTGCACCGTGTGCTCTACTGTGTCCTCAGGGCGACCCTCGCAGTGGTGACACCCAGGCGTTTCTTCCTTCCCCATCAGACACAGGTACCTCCCGAAACTTCCGTGTCCGGTGAGGACCTGCGTCATGCGGTAGGTCAGGACGCCGTGACGCCGATCTAGCCACTCCTCAAAGAGGGGTCTTACCACCGCAATTGCGGCGTGCCCGTAGATTAAGAGAAAATTTTAAAAATTTAAGAGAGAAATAAATAAACTATAAACTATTTTCTGGTTCCATCCGTAACGATTGTCGAAGATTGACACGTAACAGCTGGGACCTACGAATTATTGCACTTTCGGCCACGACGGCCAATTTCCTCATTGATTAGCTATCTGTTCAGGAGTTATTATAGTGCACAAGCAAGTGCTCAGGCACAGTTGTACTTTCTGTTTCTTTACTATCTCATCCCGATGATACTGAAATCTAGAGGTGTAAAAGTAACGAAAAAAGCGTACCCGTATGTATTCGTTACTATAGCCAATACTCGTTACTATAGCTTGTATTCGTTACTATAGCTAATAGTACATTAGTACTCGTTACTATCGTATTGTTACGTTACTCGTTACTTTGGTACGTCATACATAATATAGAATTATATAGACCAACACATCGAGTCGTTCCTATTGCGTATTCGTACGGTATGACGTCGTGGCGTTGCATCATTCGTAATATTTTGTAGAAAATATATTTATACGTTACATGTTTATAAGATGCATTTTTTAATCTAAATTTAGTTTGATTTAATAGGTAAAGATTGGAATTACAAGTAAACTGCGACGAAATCAACTGAATTTACAATGGATGGAACTATTTAAAAATAAAATATTTGACAGTTTTTTTAATATTATTTGAGAACAACATATCACACTAATATACCGCAATCATTGCAGTAAAAACACAGTGAAAAATTTGGACAATAAATTTTCAAAAATCTCCTTTTTCAAGTAAATAAACATCGTCCTTTGTAACGTATGTTTTTAAATACATTGAATGCTCGCGCATGCGTAAAACACGAAAAGGGAACCGCATTCAACACTCACATCGTCGGTACTTGCGCGATCTGAAACAGTTGTAACGAAACATGCGAGTAACGAATTGCATTCGTGAGTAACGTTTCGTTACTCGGTACTTGATGGCGCACCCGTTACTCAGTACCGAATAGATACGGTTTGCTACAGCTTTACTGAAATCGGACACAACCAACTTCCATACTCAGGGTAAGAAATTTCTTTTAGAAAAACTAAACACCACTTTTTGCCGTTCATACTGCTGAGCAAGAGATGTCGGTTGCGATTCCCGGGCCTAGCTCTGTTCTGCGTCGGCAGATCAGAACTTGGTAGCACTCCGATTTGTGAAATGACAGTTATTGTTTCTGTTTCAATAATGGAATACAGGCAAGTTGTTATCTTTAGAAGTAAAATCTAGTGGAGCTTCTGGAGGAGCGAATGGGTCAAATACGGGGTGGAATGGTGGAACGGGTCTACAGTACAAAATCTCTTTAAAAAACTTTAGTATCATTGACATACTATATTTTTAATACATTTACACATATTTTACTAAGTCACCAACGGTACACAGGTAGTCGATTGTCGATCCTTTAGAATTGCATGGATTTGCTTCCTGAATATTTTTTACTGAGAAAAAATATGTCTATTAAACTAGACTTGTGTAACCAAGAGATGAAGAGGTTAGTGCGAGCCAGCGTTAGATTAAAAACGACTAGGTAGTAACTAATTTGGCAAGTTACAGTTAATATAGAGTGCAGACAGCTAGACTTTAGACTTTGGTCACTAGGCTACTAAATTAAATAGGCCTTAAATTCAGTCTACCTACGAATATAATGCTCAAAAAATTGGCCAAGTGCGAGTAGATTCGCCCATGAAGAGTTCCGTAATAACTACGCCAAATAACTTTGTTTTTCATAGTATTTGTATGAATTACAAAGTAATATTTGCGGTTTTAGAAAATATGCTATACCTCAAAAACTGCTAACCCGATCTCGTTCAAACTAATTTTCCTTGAAATTTTAAATTAAGATCTACAGTATATAAAGACCATTCTATAGATACCAAACACGCACAGGTTACATGAAAAAAAAAATTCAGTTTAATAAAAATTCCATGTATGTGGAGCCCCCGTTAATTTTAATTTATTTCTTAAAATCAGAAAGCGGTTCACAGAATACATCTACCTACCAAGTTTCGTGTGTATAGTCTTAATAGTTTCGGAATAATATGGCTGTGACATACGGATGGACGGACAGACAGACAGACAGACGGACATGACGAAACTATAAGGGTTCCGTTTTTTTGCCATTCGAACCCTAAAAACCCGCCAAATGCGAGTGGGAATTGCCCGTTCCGTAGTAGCAGGCATATCTATGCGAAGAATAACTTTGTTTTTCATAGTGTTTGTATGAATGACATTTGTTGGATTTTAATAAGCAACCGACTGTATCAAATTTAATCCAATTTTCGTTGAAAGTTAACGTGTACATAACATTCTATCAGCAAAAACGTTTATCAAATTATACATGGTAATATGCTAGTTTGTCGTGACCAAGAGAGAAGCTTACCTTACATCCCTCGCACGATGTAACGCCGTAGTGATATCCAGAAGCCTTGTCGCCACAAACTTTGCAAGGGGTAGCGGTCTTGGAGACCGCCCCGGAATTCGAGCTGTCCACCGAGTAGGGTGAGGGTTCTGTGGGCAAACAAACAACCTTATTATGAAGGGTAATTAAAACACAGCATCAATAGTTCCAGACTATGGTCTACTACCAAGAGATTCTAGTTGGACGCTACCAATAAAGTTAAACTTTGTGAATTTTACAAAATTACGACCGAACGAAACGTTCTATAATTACAAAATAAAACAATTTTGTTGTTTAAAAGAGAAGTTATAGCAATATAGCCCTAACCATTCCAACTAAGCTAAATATGCTTGTGTCTGGAGTGGGTTCACGGCGATAGTGTAATGACTGGGTGCGAACCTGCGACCTCTCGATCACAATTCCAACACCTTAGTCAGTAGGCTATTAACGAAGATGAAGCCCGCTTACCTAGAAGTAACGTATTCACTTTGACTTTTTTTTTTTTGAAAATAGGTTCGCGTTTGACCACTATCTCAGCTGATGGTAAGTGATGATGTAATCGAAGATGGAGCATGCTTACCTAAAAGTAGCCTATTCACTCTGGACTTAAAGACTCTTAGGTTGTAGCTGTCGGGAAACACAGACTCCGACAGGGAATTCCACTCCTTAGCCGTACGCACAATGAAGGTATTCCCAAAACGTTTTGTGCGTATGGGTGGGATGTCCACCATGTAACGATGGCTCTTCACCGGTTGTCTCGTAGTCCGATGATGGAACGGGCTTGGCGGAATTAGATTGTGTAATTCCATCGCACACTCCCCGAAATGTAACCGATAGAAAACCGATAGACTTGCAACTCGTCGTCGGTGTTCAAGGCTCTGGAGCTTTGACTCGACCAGTGCACCGTTGCTAATGAGTCCCTTGGCCCGCTTCTCGATAGACTCAAGCGCGTCCTGTTGGTATTTCGCAGATCCATCCCAAAGATGAGAGCAGTATTCCATACACGACCGAACCTGGGCTTGATACAAATTGAGCAGCTGTTCCGGTGTGAAGTACCGTCTCACCTTGGCTAGGATTCTTAACTGTTTTGATGCTAACTGAGCCTTAGCCTCGATATACGGGCCATAACTGTCAGAAAAAACAGTCTACGGCAGGGAATTCTGCATTTATTACAATGATATAGGCAAATTAAGTATCTATTTACTAAAGCTAAAAAATACAAGCCCTCTAAGTGAGCGCAAATTATACCAAAGTCTTTTAGTTCTGAATCTCGTTCATTCAATCTTCCTAATTGCATTCCCTTAAACTCGGTTATCGTAAAATAAATAAACATTTACGCGAAGCTCAAATAATTAAATTATCGGTGTACGCTCCAACCGCTACAGATGAATTGCCCTGAAAACTCGATTGATGTAATAAATAATAAATTTCAGTTATCTACCGGGAAATACGGAGAGCTAGTTATTGAAAATGAAACAATTATTTATAATTTAGACACTTCCATTGATTGACTAAGGTGCACTTTGAGAGAGAGGGAGAGTGCAACCGCTACTTTAAAATGAAAAAAAAAAGAAAAGTGTTTTATTCGATAAAAAAATATTTTGTCTTAACAATAATGAGGTTGACTTCTCCTTTTAAGTGTGAAAACACCTGTGCCAGGAGAAGCCGCACTCCCTTAACTAGAGTATATTAAATTAGACTAACAGATGTATTTGCATGAATTCTTTACACGATTTTTAAGTGTATGTGAATGTGTGTGTGTGTGTGAGAGAGAGAGTGTGTGTGAGTGTGTGTGTTTGTTTCTTGCTTTGCTTCTTTTATTACCTTTCATAATACGAGAGTGAAGAAGGAAAGAAGAAAGAAGTAATGTGAGGCTTCACGCTGTTCCGTAATCCTCAGAAACGCACTAGATGGATGGCATCGATTAGGGAACTAGTCTGGAGACTGCGGGGACGCCCGAGCCCCCTTCCCCCGGAAATGATCATCGGGTCCTCTCATCTGGTTGCCAATCAGCACAATGGTGCATTCGGGATTTTTCGACAGTTCGCTGGCACACTACTTAGGCCCCCAACTACCTGTGGTCGGCCATTGTCCCGCTACCCGCCGCGACTAGTATCCGGATATGTCCATACCGGTGCGAGCCAGATTGGTCTGTCAGAACTGAACCAACTACTTTGACCCGTCTCCTTGATGGGCTACACAGGGCATCATACCGGAATGCGGATAGGCCGTATAGTGGTACGTCTTTGCCGTGTGGGTGGTCACAAGCCTGAGGTTTAAACACGCCACCATTTTAATGTCACTTGATTAGCACCACCCGGAGGCCACGTGTAAGGATTCGCAAAGGAGTGCTCTCCCACGGACACAGGTGGCTCAGCCCCCGAACGGCATCAAATGACGTCTCTGAATACAGTGGAAGCGAGTGTCTAAATTGCAATAACTACAAATATATTCCTTCAGATGCTCTTGCGTGCGTTGACTGTAGTGGTATCACGATCCCTACCTACTTGCATATGGTGCATTATCTACTAATAATACCAATCTAAATGTAATATCCAATTCGATTGCTTATACTACCCACACCATTAAATATGTTAGCTGTGGTAAATTTTACATCAAATTGAATGTCCGAAGCGGAATTTGATAATTAGTTCGTATGTCGCTTGCAGCGCTGTCCAACTAGTTTGGATGCCGATATTATGAAAATATTGACTGTAAATACAATTTAACAGCGTCGAAGTTGAGTGTAACGTGGTACCTAGTTAAAATCATGTTGTTAATTATTTTGTTGCAAATACACCAGTATGTTCAACTAAATAATTAACAACATGATTCTAACTACTTTATTTGAAATGATCGAGAATGTTAATTTATGGATTTAATTACTTATTTATTTATTTATACCTTATGTAACACAACAGTACGAAAGCAGACTTAATGCCTTAGACATTCTCTACCAGTCAATCATGGGTGGAGATGAGACAACATGACAGGTGAATGAAACAATTAATTATGTAGAAAATATTTGACAGGATTTGGACAGGACCTGAAATATATATACTACATACATATTGCCTGAAATTTTAAATATAATATATTATTATTATTTAATAATTATTATGTAATATATAATATACGATATTTCTAGGTACATATGCATACATATTCATATTAGTGAATTTTGAAAGGAACAATTATTCGGTAATATTTATAGACATCTAAATCGCCGCAAATTTCATTTAAAAGAGTTTTTCTTTGAGGAAATAAGGAAAAGCTTCCTTGATATGAAAATCTGGAATACAACTTGGGACGATACTTACACGGTGCAGTAGATATTGCTAATCCAACTAAACCCAACCTTACCTATTGGAACGTGATCTATTTTTTACGCATATTATTTCCGAATCAAATATTAAATATAAAATTTAATAATTTACCCAGGTTAAAATTACCGATTTCTTAATAGAAAATAACATTTTTTAATATTTTAGGCACTTTACATCTGTGATAATAATTTATTATTCAATTTTAATTCAGCCGACAGCGCCAAAAATTCATCCCCTAGATGAATTTTTTTATGCTTTTTTGATTTTAAATGTTTTAGTTTTGCATAATGTTTTCTACTAGTTTTAATAATTAAACATTTTAATTTGTAAATAATTTTTTTGACATATAACATATTTTGTCATTCATTTTATGATATTTAGTTTTTGACATTTAATTTTTGACATTGTATTTTGACTTTTTTCTATTTTATTTAATGCTATGATTTAGAAGTTTGTTTTTTTATATAAGTAATTATTGTTTAGTTTTTCTTTTAATATAGAGAATTACGTTTTGACATTTGATTGAATTTATAATTCCTGATATTTAATTTTAATGAATTAGTTCTGTGAATTTAATATTAATTGCATGCCTTTTTTATTTTTGGGTTGGGAAAATCATCGAATGACTTCTTCCGCTCTGGGTCAAGCGGAAGGGTGTGTCAGATTTCTACTGACTAAAAACCCACCCTGTTCCTTCGGCTGCCCTAAATTTCCGGGGCCGCGGTAAGTCGGCAGAACTTTCCCGCAAACCCCGGCAGGCAATGGCCCTATGAGGCCCCGTCGCTGGTGTTGACAGCTCTTTGAGGCGCGCGTGGAACACGACGCGCCGCCGACACGGGCCTGGTCCTTACCGGACGGTGAGCGACCCTTGCTCGCCGTCCGCAGGCCCGCGCCTACGGTGGCCGGAAATCGGCTCGCGATCCCCGACGCCCGGGGCGTCCCCCGCGGCGGCTGGGGCGCGAGGAAGAGAGTTGCCTCTCCCTCACGCGTTCGGCCTCCTCCTTCGCTAGCATGACTGCTTCGCAGAAGGAGGCGACCGCATCCCATTCCCTCTCGCTCCGCACCATAGTCTGAACCAGAGCAGGGCGCGAGAGGTCGCCGTCGCCGACCGCCTCTACGAGGACACGACGGTGCTCCGCCCAAGCAGGGCACACCTCCACCGTATGCTCCACCGTGTCCTCCAGGCGGTCCTCACAATGACGACACCCGGGCGTGTCCTCCCGCTGAATCCGAAACAGGTACCTCCCGAAACAGCCATGTCCGGTCAGCACCTGCGTCAGGCGGAAGGTGAGGACGCCGTGGCCTCTCTCCAGGCACTCCTCAAAGAGGGGACTTATCGCCGCGATTGCGGCGTGCCCAGCCTTCGGTTTCGACAGCCGCTCTTTCCATGCTGCCGTGAGATCGCGCCGGAGCTCTTTCCGCTGAGCCGCGACTTGCCGCGGTAGCGGATTAATTGCATGCCTACTGGTAAAATATGGCTGAACCAACATTGTCCCCTTACATCACATTATCACTATGTCATTGTACTACCCATATTTGCAAAATAAACTATCTTATCTTATCCGTCAATTCAATTGAGTTTAGACAGGGAAAGCGAAGCGAAGAGTGGAAATAAGATGTTAGACGGGAAGCGAGTAGCTTAAATATTGTTTTACGATTTTCAAGCTCGGACGCGAAAACTTTTAATTAGTTCTTTCGATAGGAACCGTTTGTGCATCGGATAGGTTAATAAAGTGAATAAATTAGCTCGTGCTTTTGAAATACAGGAAGCGTCTGTAATAAGAAGATTATTCCTTGCTGTTAATTGCGCTTTTGTTTACCGTTTGAATCTAAAATAGCGAAGTAAATCAGACGAACACTATGTGGATAAGTCTTGGAAAAATTATTTATCGATTCAGTATTTGTACTGTGTCAATCCAATACACTGTAACTACAAAAAACAAAATTTGATAAATTGAACAAAAATGTTTTTTTTTTTCTGTTTTTGAAGATTACTCCAAAAGTTACTTTGGAAAGTATTCAGTGCTTGGTATCAAATTAAAGGTAATTTTATAAGTAATCTAGCCCGCTAGATTTCATACACAAGTAGAATATACACAACAAATAATAATCGTGAATAACTTGAATTGCCATAATAGTCGTCAGAAGCAAATGAAGAAATTGTTATGACAATACACTGTATGTTTTAGAGTTACAGTGTGCCACCCCGAATTTATTTTTAGAGTAACGGAAATGTTTATCCTCCTTAATAATAAAGTTAGGGCACGACCTGGGCGTACTGACACCTGCTATGGTGTATTTCACTGAAATTTATAATTTAATTAATTAGTGTGTATCACACTCTTGTTATTTTGATTACGTTGCAATATTAACTGTTCCTAAGGTCTTAAGGTATGAACTGTCTATATTGCTATTTAATATATACATGTACCTGTAACTTTTATGGGGGGCATCAAATGACATATTCCGCTCTAGGTGAAGCGGAAGGGAGTGTCAGACTTTTACTCACTAAAACCCAGCCAGTTAGTTCAAATGATCTTAAGGAGCCGAAACATCTTGTTATAGCATTTCCGCAACTCCGGCAGCCCTGTAACCAAAGTAAAAACTAGCTCTTGGGTCACTGGAGCCTCTGTAAAAAATCTTTGAAAAGGGCTGTTATCACAATTTCCCAATAGCCCGAGCTTTTCAAGCCTAAACGAACAAAACTAAACTTAAAGACATTGAATATAACTTCTTATTGTTAGAATATCTCTTACATGGATCAGTATGAGAATCGCAGACACTACCTATGCCTACATGTACACATGTAGGCACAAGAGTTAGGAGTTTGTGACATTAAAATAATTCAGACTATAACATTTTCACAGTTGGGACACAGGGCTTCCGCTCTCGCCCCGGGCTTCGGGGATCGCGAGCCGATATCCGGCCACCGTAGGCGCGGGCTTGCGGACGGCAAGCAGGGGCAGCTCTCCGTCCGGTAAGGACCAGGCCCAAGTTGGCGGCGCGTTGTGTTCCACGCGCGCCTCAAAGAGCTGTCAGCACCAGTGACGGGGCTCCATAAGGCCATTGCCTGCGTTGCGGTTGCGGGTTGCGGTAATGTTCTAACGAGATACCGCGGCCCAGGAACTTAAGGCCAGCTGAAGGAACAGGGTGGGTTTTTAGTTAGTAGAAGTCTGACACTCCCTTCCGTAGTCGGGTAAAAACATAGCAGACTCTTTTGTTATTATATACCTATGTTAAACAAATAAATATTTCTGATTCTACGTCAGAGAGTAAGTAGTCTGACTTAATAGCTTGTCTAATTTGGATACTCTAATTTCAGCTTAGATATCAAAACATACATTGACAAGCACACAGCCGGCCAGTTAAAAGTGTAGTAAATTGGGTACATTGAGAACTATATTATTTTTCTTAGCAGAATACCTATTAAAGTTTTTCTGTCACATATCCAAAAAGAAGATTATAATCTTTAACAACTCTTCATTACTGGTAAGGATAATGGCAAACGAACTAGAGGCCGTATTCCAACATTTATTGTGCGCACGGCCAAGTTGTGGAATTCTCTGCCGGCTTCTGTGTTCCCTGCCACGTATCACGTTTCAGCCTTTAAGGCCGGCTTGTCCCGAGCACCGTAGGTATTCGACGCTTACCCCAGCCCCCGCAACGAATAGCAAAACGTAACAAATTACGACGCGCGGGAGACGCGCGCGCCAAGCGCACCGCTCATGAGTTCACGAACTCAAGTAGGTACGAAGATGCGTCACAGAATAGAGCAATTCAGTAGATCAACTTGAATTGATTAGTTTATGTTTATTTTGTTTTGTTTTAATAGTAAGTATTTTCAAGTTTATAGATAGAATAGGTACGTATTGTATAAACTTGAACCTAATTGGTAATAATTATAAATAAGTATATTTATTTATTTTTGTGAATAAGGTGTATAAAAAATCTGAATGACACGTAGATCATGAATACGGGTATGATTCAAAATTACACGCCGCGTGCTATTCGACTTTCCCAAAGGGTGCGAAATCTTCATGGCACAGTATAAAAAATCAAGTATTAGGTAGGCACACTTACATTAGGAGAATTGTATTACAATTCAATTGTTATATTGAAAGAGGGCTTAGACGTATTCTGTGTGAAATATTATGTTTAAAAAATAATAAATATAAATATTTTTCAATTAAATAGTTATACCAATAAAAGCAACACACAAACACTTTTTGGAACGTATTTATTTTACGCGGCTTCTAAACTGGCAGAAATTGTAACGCAAAAGTGTTAATACTTACGACTGTCTTCTGACGAGAGAGACGACGAGGGTCAACTGCACACTTTTTTTTTCTCTAAAAACTACAATCATTTATGCACAACTGGCTAATGCCGTGATTCGACTTCAACTTCAACTCTTGCGGCTTTTGTGGAGGACCCACCACAATTTCATAAACGCTGGAGGTTGTTTGGTAAAGTATTTTGGATGATGAAAAGTATTAAAATTGAAGTAAAAAAAAAACAAAATTATTTTGTACGCAAACATGACATGACAGCTTTTGCAATGTCAAATGTGTTATCACTCAATGTTTTACCAGTTTACCAGTGGCTAGAGAAAATTAGAAATATGGCATAGAAATGTTAAAACGATAATACAGTACGCTACAGCTTTATTTTATTTATCTCAATGAACCTACATAGATCATAAACAAATCGAGTAAATACAAGAGGGATTTTTTTTTTTAATGTGGTAAAATTATCAAATAAGTCTTCCCACTCCGGGCAGGGTGGGAGGGACTGTCAGACTTTTACTGACTAAAATCCACGGTGTTCCTTCAATAACCCTTTACATACCGGGGCCACGGTAACGGGATGAGTCCCACGACCCCGGCGGGCTTCGGCCCTCTGCAGAGGGGGCCTCGTCATGTTGCTGACGCTCTTTGAGGCGCGCGTGGAACACGACGCGCCGTCGACCCGGGCATGGTCCATGGTCGGACAGTGAGTTGCCCTTTACTCGCTGTCCGCATGCCCGCGCCTACGGTGGCCGGAGATCGCCGGCCGACGTCCGACGCCGTGGGCGTCTACCACTGCGGCTGGGCTGGAGGGAGGACGCCATCCTCTCCCTCACGCGGCCCGCCTCCTCCTTCGGAAGCATGACTGCTTCGCAGAAGGAGGCGACCGCTTCCCACTCCCTCTCGCCCCGCAGCATGGCCTCGACCAAGGCCGGGCGCGAGAGGTCTCCGCCTATTGTTGCCGTGAGGACACGTCGGTGCTCTGCCCAAGCTGGGCAGTCCTGCACCGTGTGCTCGACTGTGTCCTCAGGGCGACCCTCGCAGTGGTGACACCCAGGCGTCTCTTCCTTACCCATCAGACACAGGTACCTCACGAAACTCCCGTGTCCGGTGAGGACCTGCGTCATGCGGTAGGTCAGGACGCCGTGACGCCGATCTAGCCACTCCTCAAAGAGGGGTCTTACCGCCGCAATTGCGGCGTGCCCGAAATACAAGAGGGATAAGGCATTTAATGGAGATTGGACGGGGAACATTAGGGGGTGCGCGTGGTTCGAAATGCAGTAAAAAGCCATAGATGACATCCTGACACGATATGTCACATTTTTGACATTTTACAACATATTATCTGTTTCCCTTTGGTACATGAATACTTTATATGAAAACTTAAAAAAAGTAGACATACACAAAGATGTGAAACTTTTTCTGATTAATCATTTTCATGAAAAAGAAATGTAAGCACTTTTCTCAAGACCATCTATGCTCGTTGTTGGTGTTGTTTACTGATTGCACAACGGTGAACAGGAGACGACTAGGCTCTTCGACCACCTTACGGAGGCAGCTGCAGGAGCTGAAATGGCCCAGTACAAATATCCGATGGCAAAGCTTGTTTTTCTAAGAGATTTTAATGCCCACCATAAATAATGGTTGTTCCCGTACCAACAAACAGAGCACGCTGGTAGAGGCCCGCAGGTTTTTTTATCGCTAGATCTCGACCAGCTGGTTCACCAAGCAACCTGCATTCCAGAAGTCGACGGCCACACGCCCAATGACTTGGACCTAGTGGTGAAAACGGTATCTACCTTTTCTCCTCCAGATACATGCCCCAGGGTCATATGGCGAGTATGGAAGTATGGGTTTGCAGACTCCGAAACTGCGAAGTGAAACTCGAACTTTTACCGTCCTTCGCTGCCTCCTAGTTATGATAAAACTGAATGGAACACTGGCTCACACCGCACAAGAAAAAGCAAATTTAAATGCCTCCGTCTTTGCGGTAAGTTTACGTCTCGACACGGCGTCTAACTTACCACATAAAATACCTCACTTTGGCTCCGTAATGCTGGAAAATACATTTCATGTTAAGGAAGTCCGCAAAGCCCTTTCCAGTCAAAACCAAACCAAACTTTGCCAGCCAAGCAGAGTCAAAATGCAAACCGAGATCTTTAATTGAAAATGATAGGAAGGAGTGAACTAGTTGCCACTCTAATGATCATACGTGAGCTTCTGATCACAATGGCCTGACACTTTGAGGGGCTTACAGTCACCCCAAATCAATCAGACCAGTTTTATAGCATCCAAATCTCGGTTTACATCTCCTATAGCGTCTGACAAACTTTCCACCCGCGTAGATGCATACAACTGCAGATCATCAGCGTAAAGTTGATACGAACACCGAAGACAGAGAGTTATAAAGTTTACCGAAGTTTACCGAAAATAATAAATGATATTTTCGTAGGAAATGGTCATGTTGTATATTTCTACACTATGGCACGAGTGTGCTGCGTGTAATAAATATTGTTTACTTGTGACAACCCTGGCCGTTGCGATACTGTCTAGAGCTAGACGTTGTCGGCATTTTCCACAAGATCAAAGGCGTCGACCTACTGTATGATCTTTATACTGTGGTCATAGCGACGAATGATCGACTGTACCATTTATCCATTATTACATTTACGAAAATAAAACCTAATACAGTCGAATACGGTCAGTTATTTCAACCGTGAACACTGACGTTCTGTTAGCGCGTTTAGTAAAGAATCGGATTGATAACCGTCAGTATTCAGGGTCAAACCCAGGCTCTAATCACATCTTTTTGTGATTTCTTTTTTATTGAAAGTACTTTTATATTATATTTAGATATTTTTGGAAATATTTTTTTGAATAAAATAAGAAACATTTTCATTTTTTTATAGGAGAAAGAAAGTCAACAATGTTTTTGTTTTACACACATGTTTGCGGTTTGTAAATCTATTCTGCGTAGGTACTTATCTACTTAGTAAAGTAAAATATTAATTTGTATAATTATAGGTACCTATAATAATATTGTCAGTTTCCTTTGAGTCTGACATTTGAAAAGAGCATTATAACATTTGCGCACGTGGCGGCTTTATATGCTTTGACATAGGGTTCAAATTCAATTGTTTCACACACTTTTTGCGGTTGGCAAATCTATTCCGCGAGAAAAATAAACTATTACAGCTTTTGCGCGCGTGGCGTGTTTATTTACACATAGTCACATATATTATTTTGTGGTTTCGAAATCTATTCCGCGTAGCTAAGTAGGTACCTCAGAATACAAAAAGAACCTAGTTAGTAAAGAAAAATATTTATGTATATACCTAGGTCTAAATATTTATATATTGTCAAAGCCTTCTTACTTTTTTTGTTTATTCAGCCTTCGTAGAGCCAGCGATGACCACTTCTTTTTGTTAATTTTGTCCATTAGTTTTACTGACCAAAATTATAACTAAAGTACCTAATAAAAACAATTTATATTACAACTATTTAAAACTAAACGATAGGAATTATTATTTTATAATGATTTATTGGCTCGACCGGAACCAAACTTAGCGGGGGTGGCAGGTTCGCTAAAAATTGGCATACGTCCGACCTCCAACACGTTCCGCTCGGGACTAATGGACGCGGGGCGCGTGGCCGCGCGCATGAAAATAATAGGAAAACACTTATTTTTGAAATTAGTGGTATAAATATTTTCAAATTTCACATTATGACGACAGACATATATGACATTTTTTACGATCTTTATTATGGTATAAGTTTTATTATTCAAAGCTTAATACAACTCAAATAAAATAAGAATAAGACTGTAATTTAGACTTGTCTTTGCGATTTAATTAGTTGCAGTGAAATGCAAGTAATCGTGTATCGGATGACCGAAATAGAAAGATCAAAGTATGAATTATGTAATATGTTTTTTTCAAAATTTAAATCCGTGTTATCTACGAATAAGACACAATTGAAAACGACGTTTTTTCGAATAACCTCGCCTTAAAGCAAGAGCAAATAGGCATCTTCTGGGCTCGCTCGTTCCTTCGTAGACCTCATCTATCGCTTACCAACAGGCGAGATCGAGGTCAAGAACGGGTTCATCCGTAAAAAAAGGTTCTACTCTAATTAAGTTTCTACTCTAATTTCAGCCCCATAGTGGTTAGTATTAAGTTGCCTGTTTCATCCCGCGTCTTCAACTACGTTTATGCCAAAATTTATCAACATGGACATGGCCAATTTTACTATGGACGTCGGCATAGTTATCGAATTTAGTGTACACCAATGATTTTTGGTGTTTTATATTCGTGAATATTGACTCATTAAATTGCTATAAATAAAAAACTCAGAAATCTTGGCATTAAACCAGACTAGACAAAAAACAGTTACAGTAAACCTTTTAATCAGATCGCTAGCAATAAGGTGTTTAGATTATAATTTCGCTATTAAACACTTAAAGGCGCTTTAAAATAGTGAACAGTTGTGAATTATTGCGTATAACTGATATAGTTTTAGTATTTAACTAATAAACAAAGTAAGGATTTTAAACTGAATATTGACTAACATTTTATTAAGCTGGGTAATAGTCTCAAAAAAATGTGACAATAATATCGCGCCTGTATTCCCCGAAGGGTTGGGCAGAGCTGTACCTATATTACACCCAGATTTCACCAGTTATTTTGAGTACCATTTAATAGGGGGCGAGTCTGTTTCTATTAACCAGGCACAAATCTAGACTCCGGGCTGCTACTGAGAAATTCCTGATGAATAAACCCAATATCACTTTGCTCGACCTGGGTATCGAACTCAGGACCTCATGCTCAGCAGTAGCGCTTGCGACCATTAGACCAACGAGGGAAACACAGAATAAAACAAAGGAGTAAAAATTATTATTTATTTACTTATTAGAGAAAATAAACAAAAATATTTTGACATATTATAATTATTATATCTTAAATGCTTACGAAGATAATATACATTAGAGCAATGCAGCGATAGTGTTAATAAAGAGACCTAGGGAGGTCAATCAACCAGCTTGGATAGAACAGAGCATTTTTATTTCACCAATATACTAACCTGGATTAAGTGTAAATATAGGGCTTCAGTAATTACATAAATAACTGCTTTAAACATAACCAGACTTGTTAAAAAAAATACAATCATAGATTTATTTATTATTATTTTATAATTGTGATTACTGTTCCGTGAGAGAATTTCTGAGACATTTTCAAAGTTCAAAATATTAGCTTTTGACTTCATAACATTAATTGTCTTCTACATGGATAGCACTAAATGTAGAATGTGTCTCATTCATTTGAGGTAATAAATGCCATTGATCGCTGTACAAATGTGTTTCACACACTCTACAGCTGCGAGGAACATAGAAACTATGTTCCTGCAAAAGCATTCTTTTGAGGGATTGCGGGACCAAATGTACCATTCTGTTTCTGTATTGTTGAAATATACTGTGAAAAGATGTAATCGAAGCTCGCTTGTAATTAGGTAATGATATGGTATTACTTTCCCATGGCCCTCTTTGAACAGGCGGCAACGGTGGTGGCTCTGGTGGGCTAACAACTTGGCTAACATTAGGGGCTGCTGCATCATTATCCAAAGCCAATTCTTGCATGTCTCGTGATGAGTCATGCACTGCCTGTCTATTTGCTTGCATCCAACACACATGGCAAACATAGTTGTTTCTTGAAGGCTGAAAATAAACCACAGTTAGAATAAACACAATAATAAATTAATTCAATCATTAGATAATTCTTATGTTTATATAATTTTTAGTAACAAGGGTATCTTTTTAAATATCTCTTTATGTTTTCAAGTACTATGTTATAGTAAAATGAGCAGTACTATGTTACACATGCCTACTTTAGGCAAGTATATTATGTTAAAGATGAAAAATACATAAAACACAGATATAACAATCATACATACATAGTATGAAAGCTCATTTTTTTATAGATTAATACAACTAGGTATTTATAATAATGAAAAACAAAATGCTTACCACATAATTAGTATTTTGTGATAATAGAACAGCCAACAACGGAAAACCATGTTATGCCCAAGTAGTCTTTCTTGTTCACCAGTTTCGGTGTTTAATAATAATAAGCATGGATGACAAATAAATGTATCAAGAGGCAACTGAAAATAAGATGCACTGTAAGATTTCGCATACCAGAACTATATAAAAATAAATCAGGTTAAGTTTTTTCTAGTCCAACTTCTTACCTGGGTTGGGCATTGGTTATCCAACGCGAGTCTTGTTTGATTGTGTGCAGAAAGCGAGGATATGAGATGCCTCTGCAGCCTTTGCATGGTTATTCCGCAGTTGATGCACCTCATATTGATCCACAAAACAAATCCACAACGCAATGTAAATCAAAGTCCAGTATTAATAGCAAGGTAATCGGGTGGTAGAAGGTATCAGTACGTTGAAATAAGCAGGGGTCAAAAATATTAGAAAATAATCGCAAGAACAAACACAGGACGCAATGTAGAATCTGCAATTAATATGTATCATCTATGATCTGATTCTGCAATAACATAATATTGACATTTGACATAGACAATGACACATTGTCAAACAAGTAACGCGTTCCGTTTTCCGATTTTTTTTTGTGTGAAATATTTAAAAACTGTCTTACGCATCAACATTATGAAAAGATAATTTTATTAAATGCCAAAAATACCAACGAAGACAGTTTCGTATAAATAAAATGTTTTTAATAATAGCGTTTCGTCGTCCATATCACACGTTTATGTGATATATGCAAGTAGTATGCTTTATGTGGAACACCCATTATTATATTTATCTTACTCTATGGTCCATTATGGCGAACGTTGACAAATGGTACTTTGAATTCATCTTGATTACTAATTATTTTGAAATAAACACTGACGAGATCAGAGAGGTTAAGAACTACGTATTAAATCATTTTTCTATTTTTAATATACAATATTATTTACTATGTATGTGTACATGGAATGTACTTTTTTGTCCATGTCATTAGCTGAAAATCATAACAGACAATCAGAATTCCGCATTTAGAATATTAAATACGAATGTATTCTCATTAATTAGTCATTAAAATTCAATATTCATCATTTGCCATTAGTATTTTCGGTTGGTGCTAAAGATAACTATCCTTGTTAGTAATAGTCTGTTCCATGATGGTTGCCGTTTGTCGCATGCCTGTAAAGTTAACACTTAGTACTGTTCGGTCAAACACGATGAAGTGACCTAATTCATTTACTGACTGGTTTTCCAGCATACTCTGATGAAGTTTATATTTTCTCATGGAAATTGTGTTGTAGATACCGTTTATCGATAAATATTAAGATAAATGATCCAGCAGTTGTTTAAATAAATAAATAGTAATAAATAGTGTTAATTTCGATACGATAGCATACCAACAGATGCTTAAACAATAATTTAAGTAACTATTTATATATGATCTGAAATCGATAATTTTTGTATTAAAAAGAAAAGTCAGAATGAAAAGCAAATTTTAATACTTATTCAACGAAATGTTTTTGATTATGATTTTTTTGTGGATTTTGAGTGTTTATTGTTAGCTACGTAATGTACTATCTCTACTAATAATATAAATGGAAAAGTAACTCTGTCAGTCTGTTACAATTTCACATCTAGTCCAGTTATCTTAAGCTCGGTCGCGCCTAATGGTAAAGCCGGCTCTTCACGTTGGCCAACACAGTGGCTAATGTAGTGGCCAATGCCTATTGGCCAACGTGTAGATGCGGTGTTTGTGCATCCAAGATGAACAAACACCCCATCTACACGTTGATGAGGTCTACCATGGTACGAGCGAGCCCAGAAGATTCCTGTTCACTCTTGTTTTATAGGCTGACGGGTCATTTGCATTACGGAATACAGAAGCCGGCAGTGAGCTCCACAGCTTGAATAATTAATTATTTGCAATGTATTACAGAGATAGGTTAGACTTTGGTGAAGGACATCGGCTGTTTTTTCGCGAGCATG
The DNA here is from genome assembly GCA_943138885.2 of Tholera decimalis. Classification (NCBI taxonomy): domain Eukaryota; kingdom Metazoa; phylum Arthropoda; class Insecta; order Lepidoptera; family Noctuidae; genus Tholera; species Tholera decimalis. The sequence continues at coordinate 52,391,877 of OW964548.2, read as the reverse complement.
GCGTATTGAAATTCGTGTAGAAACCTTTAAACTGTTTTTATGTGCGTAATTTTTGCAAATATTTTTTTACAAAAATATTGCGCACTGTATGAAATTTACCACAGTTACAGTTTATTTATTTATTATATACTTTATTTTAAACTTTACAGTAAGTATATATATATATGGATACAATAGTACATTGTGTATTAAGGGCGGTAAGTAAGGAATTACGGTCGAGGCTCTAGTAGAAGCCCGAAGTCGGAGACTGAGGGCTTTCTGAGTCGAGGTTCGTAATTCCCGTACCGCCCGTGAAACATGCAATGTTTTTCATCACATTTGCGAGTAACTAAATAAAATTATAGGACAGAAAAAAACTTACTTATTAAAATTCATAGTCACTGTACATCATTAATTGTTTTTGGTGCATGGATAATATCTGGCGGTGATGCATTTAAATCACACTCATTGGACGACGCCGACGACATTTTTTATAATTTTTTTACTTGTCTTCAAATAAAAAAGGTAAAAATTATGAATTATAGCTTTAATACACAAGTCATCACAACTATTATTACGTAACTTACGAAATAAGTGAACTTTTTTTAAGCGGATGGCGGGCTTTATGCCCACACCACAGATTATACAAATGTTTCGTTCAGAAACGTTAAGGGCAAATATTTACATAGATATACTGATGGCAGTATACCTACGGAGTGAAAAAAATAAAAATAATTTCGACGGTTTGATACAAAAATTGACCAAGTGCGAGTCGGACTCGCCCATGAAGGGTTCCGTAGTAACTATAATAAATATAATACACTTAATATATTTATTTGAAAAAAAAAACAAACCTTACAAATTTCTTAAAACTAGCCTATTTACAATTTTTACAACTACGCCAAATAACTTTGTTTTTCATAGTATTTGTACGAATTACAAAGTTATATTTGCGGTTTTAGAAAATATACTGTATCTCAAAAACTGCTGACTCGATCTCGTTCAAACCAAATTCAAATTTTGGTTGAAAGTTTACATTCAGTTCTATAACATATGGTTTTTTTAGATTTTTCACTTCATTACTATAGAAGTTAGATGGGGGGGACACACATTTTACCACTTTCGAAGCGTATATCTTTGAAACAATTAACTTTATGAAAAAGTAATTTTAGAAACCTTAATTTCTTTCTTAAAGACCTGTCTATAGATACCACACACGTATAGGTTTCATGAAAAAAATTATTTTCGGTTTCAGTTCCATGTATGGGAAGCCCCCTTTATTTTAAATATTTTTTAAATTTTCTCTTAAAATCGGAAAGCGGTTCCCAGAATACATCTACCTACCAAGTTTTACATGTATAGTCCTAATAGTTTCGGAATAAAATGGCTGTGACATACGGACGGACGGACAGACAGACAGACGGACAGACATGTCGAAACTATAAGGGTTCCGTTTTTTGCCATTCGGCTACGGAACCCTAAAAAAGTATTAAAATCGATTATTAAGTAGCTGATAGCAGTAGCTCTTATATATGTTACTTTTCTAACTAATTGGCATTTCATGTACTGTGCATATACAATTATAACAAAATACAACTATTTCATGATATTTTGAAGTATAAAACATATTGATTTTAACTAGAGCCTTTTGAAATCGGGGCAGGAGTCCTGCCCCGATTTCAAAAGGCTCTAGTTAGTCTAGGTCCTGCCGCAGGACCCGTGCTCCACCTAGAATCTCCACCGGATGACGTTGTTGTACAGTGATGCAGTAAATTGTTTTCCCTATATGTTTCAAAATATCTAAACAATGATTAAATAGTACAGGCACAGGCTTGATGTAAAAAAAATTTTTAGCCCTAGTTCCATGTATGGGGAGCCTCTCCTTAATGTTTTTTTTTACATTAGTTTCGCATAAAAATCGGAAAGCGGTTTGCAGAATACAACTATATATCAAGTTTCAACTCTGTAGTCTTAATAGTTTGGAAAGACGGCCAGATAGACATGACGAATAGTATAAGGGTTCCGTTTTTTTGCTATTCGGCTAAGGAATCCTAACAACATCGCTTTTAAACAATGCCAACGTTGAATGTCTGACCCGTTTTTTCGGGTGGGAAAATCATCGAATGACTTCTCTCGCTCTAAGTGGAGCGAGGAGTGTCAGACTTCTACTGACTATAAGCCCACCCAGTTACTTCAGCTGCCTTTGCCTTCCGGGGCCGCGGTATCTCGTTACAACATACCTTTAAACTGAACGATGACATAAAAAATGGGATGAACAAAACAACACCCTATCAACATTACTTATTCAACTAAAGAGAAAGCAAAATATAAATATTCAAATGTATAGATACAAAAATACACATCTGACGTAAAAGAAGCTGAAACAATTTTACATAGGAAGTCTCTTAGCCAAGAAGTCGAAATGAAACAAGGTTCACTATCAGTGCGGTATCGCGGAGTGGTAGAGTACGCGAGTCATGCTCGATGCGTCGTGCATCCCCAGGCCGGCCGCCGCGGCTGTTACGATGAATAACGTTGAATTTTTTTACATTTTCTCCTAAACTATAAGTCCACATTATATTCTGTAAAAGGCAAAGATAATCTTCATAAAATTGTCTTGATGATGAAATTACTTTCAAACGCAAATATTAATATGGCCGCATAATAATAATACTACAAAGTCATTCCTTATTTTTTTAATATTTTCTTAACATAATTTGCCTTATTGTGGATTATTTATAAAGGTTAGATATGCAGTACCGCGGACTTTTTTTTAGATCTATATAAAACCTACATTTTTGTGGTACATGATCTTTACGTATAACTCAGCATTTCGCCAGCTCACGCGATTATAGTAATTTAGCGGCATATTTTCTTCCGACTTACTTCACCAATACCTTTATTGTAGGAAAACCGAGAGGAGTAGCGTAATGCTAGATAGCCTATAGCCTTCCTCATGAAACTGCCTATCATAATCAGATAGAATTTTTGAAATCCACCCAGTACTTTCGAAGATTAGCGCGTTCAAGCAAACAAACAAACAAACAAACAAACTTTTCCGCTTTATAATATTAGTATAGATTGTACAATAATATAATTCGTTTCTTATATTCAATTTATATTATTAAATTACCTTATAGCTTTTATGATGCACAGAAAAGAGTATGAGTAGAAAATGTTCCAAAAAATAATTACAAACTTTATTGGTGAATAAAATTTATGAAAAATGAATTCAACGCGTCTGCTTCAGTGTTTCGTTTTGTCGTTAGTGAGAAGTTGAAGCTGGAACATGATTTTCAGAACACTTCTAGCTCTCAACAGCCCATTTTTATTTAATGAAAAGGAGGAATTATACTTACATATGGCGATTTTCAGTACTATAAGCAAAAGACATATAAAAATGGTAACCAGTATTGGGTGTGAAGTGAGTCCAAAAAGAAGAAAGATATGAAATGTCTTGGTTCGGTCACTTTAAAGGTAACACTGTCTTATAATAACTTAAATGTTAACCTTTAAAGATGGGCTTTAGAGGATAACATTTCGTCGGGTTTTGTTTAAATTTTCCACCGCTTTTGCACCTAATTGAAATCTATGCGTTATCTATCTTATGATTCTTTTCAGTAGGTACGTACATATAAAACGTTACATACAGAAACTTAAATGTATTTTTTTTTACTTTCCACTTCTTTATGTAGAATAACAATGCGTTGATTTTTTTATTGTTTATACGCTCGCATTTGACCACTATCTCACTTGATGGTAAGCGATGATGTGGTCGAAGATAAAGCACGCTTGCCTAGAAGTAACTTATTCGCTCTTGACTTAATCCTAGCTTGTTTCAGTTTAAAAAAATTGGGGGTTGCAAAATCCCTCTAAGCAACGGTAAGTTGATTGTTATTCTGGACTAGGTAGGGCAACTTTTCAGTGGCAGTAGTTTGTTTCATTTAAAGTACTGAAATAACGATACTCTGTAGTGGCAATAGTTCTGATAGCGGTATAAATAAAAACGGTTATTGTTAATTACAAAAATGGTCTACACTACACAGCAGTTTGACAACTTTAATATATTTTATTTAAGGACGGCAAAGTTGTGAAGAAAATGGATCACGGTACAAAAATGGAAGTAACAGTGGCTGTATACGACAAAACCGAAATATTGTTAGCTATAGAGGAGGCTAAAGAAGAAGTGTTGTAATCCCGACACTAAGATTAGTCAATTATGTCTGCACATCACTATAGCTTCTCTACGCATAGCACAAAACTGGCGCCCACTGCCAGTTTCAGTAGCCATCTTCATCTCGTGCGTTTTACACGTACGCGGATCACAGTGACAAAGGGATCAAATTGGCCTTCATATTACACATATTTATTGTATTTTATTGTATTTTATTATACATATTGTCAATATTGTAGTCCTGGGTCCGATTGTTAAAACAAACGCAATAAACAGTGTTAACTAAACCCCCGCGTTTATTGGCTGCTCATCAACCTTTCCCACAAGAAGCTACTACTTCAAATGAGTCTTTAACTAAAATTTAAAGTAAAGATCTCAATTTAGTTCCAAAATGATTGGCATCAAAAATAAAACTTACACACGCATTGCATTGCGCATGCAATAGAGGCAAGCTGCAACATAGACCTACGTCTATGTTGCAGCTTGCCTCTATTGCACCATGATCGGATTGCAGAAGTATGACAATATATTTTGTCAGAGAGTATAAATTTTCAAAATGCGAAGATCTGAGAATTTATTCAATCGAAAAAAATATATTAGTAAACATGTACATGAATGGTGTGTAACCCTAAGTATAGATAAGTAAGATAGCTTACAGTGATATCACAAAATATTGATTCTTTAGATGTACCAACAACTTAACGCCGCAAAGAAAACTGAAAAAGACCAACTTATTTAAAATTCGCAAATGCAATTACTTAATAATGAAAATTTTTTGGGCATTTTTTTGGAAAAAAGCGTTAAAATAAATTCTTTTGATTATATTTTAAATTCTGTATTTTTCTTAATTACTTGACTGTACTAATCATGAGGTGGAGCACGGGACCCATATAGTACCCGTGCTCCACCCAGGTGGAGATCCTAGGTGGAGCACGGGTCCTGCCCCTTGAAATTTTATATAGCTAGTAGTTAAAATCTTATTATATGTAGCTATCCGCAATGTTTGACATACTATGTACCCTGTCGGCAATAATCCTCAGGACTGTAAATAATAATCATTGTGAATTTATGTTTGACTAGCTGTAAGAAGTCTGCTTAGTGTTGGGATTGGGGAATTCAATCCAGGCATGGGTTTTTCGAAATGGAGGATGTAAAAGCTTTATTGGTATTGGCGGATATTTGTATGGGAATTTTAGACTTAAGTTACTCAAAATTTTAAACAGAAAAATTAAGTCGTGCATATCCCTTCGCTGGTCGAGTGATTTTATTCCATCTATTAGATACTAATATTATAAAGCGGAAAAGTTTGTTTGTTTGTTTGTTTGCTTGAACGCGCTAATCTTCGAAAGTACTCGGTGGATTTGGATGCAATTTGGTATGGAAGTAGCTTGAAGCTTGAGGAAGGTTATAGGCTACTATTTACGCGACTGTAAAAAGGAGAGTTATGTTTTTACCGTGATAGAATCCACGGGAGCGAAGCCCTGCGTGAGTACTAATGTTTGATAACATACAATGGAATTTGGTTTAAATCTATACATATAATAAAACAGTAAAAAAGTGTGTCCGTATATTAAAATTTTATACAAAAATAATAATTGAGGTGGATTAAGACACGGTAACACGGCAAATAAATTTAAAAAAATTGCTGTCTGTTTGTACACGCTAATCTCCGGACCTACTGGATGGATTTTAGTGAAATTTGGTAAGTAGATAGTTGACATCCTAGAATAACACATAGGCTATTTTTATTCCGGAATTCCCACGGGATCGGGATTTACGCGGGAAATCCTGCCACGCGAACGAAGTTGCGAGCAGAAATTAGTATCAAATAAAATCCTACATTTGAAATCTGAATAATGTTTTTTACTTACGTACTAATATTTAGTTACACAAATGTAGGGAGTTCTTTAGTTTTCTATTGTATACGAACAATATGGACCTAGTTTTATCTGATTTTATCCGATTCTGAAAATGACTTCTTTAAAATCAATACTAAAACTATTGTGGAAGGATTTTTTGTAAACTATGTTTTGAAACGACTTTTTATTATCTTTTTCCTAACTGTGCCAGGGTCCAGTCCAATTGGCCTCAAATTATCTGGATCCTAACGGCTCGTAACGACTCACGTACTTTCCGAAGCATGGAGGTATAAGATGGCTATCCTTCTACGGAGGTCAGCTAGCTTTGCTTAACCTCGAATAACAACTTGTCTGTGATGAGGCCAAGTAAAAACATTACTAAAAACCACAAAGAAACTCATACTTTTCACTGTTTTACATAATCATTAGATCATCCTATTTCTATACCCGTCTTACTAGTGGCAGGTGATATTACAGTATATGTCACTGCGAATCAAATCACAATGTGATTTGATTCGCAGTGACCTATTTCACTTAATGACGTAACTGATATGCGTAGTTTGGATGTGTAGTTTAGTAATGGCTTCGAAGTAACTGGGACTTCCGTCTTAGATAAAATTTAAGCCGATAAATGACAGTATAGACAGAAACAAGAACAGTGTAATGTCATGAACTGTTTATAATGATCTTCCAAGTCCAAGATACTCAGATGATAATAGGTAGAAAGGTTCTGTGTGCAGCGCCTCTTCGACAATTTGCTACACTTATGCAAGCTCACACCATTCCCATCTGCTACAACTCCAAAGATCAAAATTAATGGTAACGACCATCAAAAGAACACCACAAGTCAATACATTTCAATAAGTCCCTGAGAAATGATTAATCTCTCCTAGATCCTGCAACGAAACTAGTTTACAAAAATCTACCAAGGAGTTAGAAATACATTAATACGAATAAATATCATCCTTACTAATATTATAAATGCGAAAGTAACTTTGTCTGTCTGTGTGTTACGCAATCACGCCTAAACTACTAAACCGATTTTAATGAAATTTGGTACGGACATAGTCTAGAGCCTGAGAAAGGATATAAGCTACTTTTTAATGCGAAAAAAGGGCTGTAAAGGGTTGAAATAGAGGATGAAAGTTTGTATGGAAATTACGTCATTATTAAAGCTAGAAGCTTGAAATTTATTTTTTAGACTTTTGATTAGATATAATAAATACGACATTCTAATTATGTATGAGTTTTATTTTCAAAATAATTAGCCTAAAAAATTAAAAATGCTTCCGAATGTCACTATTCCGCGCGGACAAAGTCGCGGGCACAGCTAGATAGATAGATATATAGATAGATATATTCTTTATTGTACACCATAACAGTAAAATAAAATTATGGACTTAACAATTAAAAAGGGTGATACAAGGGGCGGTCTTATCGCTAAAAGCGATCTTTTACAGACAACCTTTGGATGGATTTGACTCAGAAGGAGAAAATAAATATGCGGGTAGTCCACGGTGTACTTTTTATCTATATAAAATACAAAACAATAAATAACGTTCTCAAAACATATATATATATAAATATTATTAAAAAAAAGAAAGAAACAAAGACATACATAATAACACCAATTTAAGAAGAGAGATAAAGATCTTTTACTAAGTTTTTGAAAAAAGATAGGGTTTGTGCTTGTCTTACTGACACGGGTAGAGCATTCCACAGCCGTACTGCTTGAGCTGCGAACGACTTACCATAGAAATTGGTGGCATGACTCGGTACCGCAAGCCTTAAGTTTTCTGATGACCTCAGAGATTTTGCATGTGTGTCATGAAGGAACTTAACTCGTTCTTTAAGATAAGTGGGGGTTTTAGGATTAAACAGCACACTGAAAAGCAGAGACAAAATGTGTAAGTTCCGGCGAAGACGTATTGGAAGCCACTTGAGTTTCGTACGAAATTCGGATACGTGATCATATTTGCGCAAGCCAAATATAAATCTAATGCAAACATTTTGGAGTCGCTCAAGTTTATCAAATTGTGCCTCAGTAAGATCAAGATAACTGACATCAGCGTAGTCTAGGATGGGAAGTAAAAGAGACTGTGCTAGCGCAATTTTAGTAGCAGTTGGCAGAAAGTTACGCAATCATCTTAGGGAATGGACAGAAGCAAATAATTTGCGACTGACTTCTTGTAATTGAGGACCCCAAGAAAGATGTTTGTCAACCCAAACCCCAAGGTTCTTAACTTTCTCGCTTAATGGAATAGCTGTGCCGTTGAAAATAACCTGAGGAAGCTGCGTCCATTTTACCTTAGGCGCCAACCTGGAACTACCAACCACAATGACCTGGGTCTTTGACGGGTTAACCTGCAAACCATGTGCTTCACTCCATTCGCAAACAGAAGCCAAGTCCTGGTTCATGATATCAATAGCAGTATGCAAATCTGTATAGGGAGTTTGTCTGTAAATTTGCAAATCATCAGCATAAAGATGGTAGGAGGACTGAAGTGTTTTAGAAATAGAATTTATGAATATTGCGAAGAGTAAAGGAGATAAAACACCACCCTGAGGAACACCGGCTGAAGTACTACACCAAGAACAGCAGGACTCATCTATGCAAATACGTTGCCGGCGGCCAAACAGGTAACTACGAAACCAGTCAATCGCTGTTGGAGATATGTTAATAGAGCGAAGTATGTTGAGCATGATTTCGAAATCAACGGTATTAAAAGCGTTGCTAAAATCTAGCAAGCAAAGAATCGTCATATTTCCTTTATCCATGCCCAACCTTATCTCATCCGTAACGCTTACTAACGCGGAAGTGGTACTATGACCAGGACGAAAGCCGGATTGGAAAGGATTCAGCAGACTATTCTTGCAAAGAAAAGAGCTAAGCTGATTGTGGACAAGGCGTTCAAGGACTTTAGATAAAAAAGGCAGGATGGAAATAGGTCGATATTCTGAAAAAGATGTAGGATTCAATTTTTTGGGTAGAGGAATAATTTTGGCCTCTTTCCATACCGATGGAAAGACACCATTGGAAATAGAATAGTTAAGGATATAGGTAAGGATAGGAAGGATTTCATCGAGGACAGGGAGTATCATCTTCCGACTGACACAATCACTACCAACGGCATTGGATGTGATTAAAACTATGCTTTTCTTAACATCACAATCAGAAAATTGACTAAAATTAAATGCGGAGTGATCCGGAGTTGGAAGGTTAGAAAGATAATTTATTGTATTTGCCTTCATTGTCCCATTAGAGGAGGACGAGGATGAGAAGTGTTGATTCAACAGATCAATATTTAGGTTTTTAGGAATCGATTCTTGGCGTGATTTTCCAACTCCCATCGATTTGAGAAATTTCCAGACTTTAGCTGGATCACCGTTTTCAACTGAATCATGCATATGGCGGCGCATTGCATCCCTACACACCCTATTGCTGCGATTGCGAGCATTTACAAACATCTCCCGGTTCAATGGTGAGGGGTGACATCTGAACTTAGACTTGCATACTGCCTTCCTGTGCATGACAGCTCTTACATCATCTGTTAGCCACGGCGCAGGAAGATGTTTTAATTTGACTGCACGAATGGGGCATGAATGTCGTACAGCTGTACGAGGTTATCCGTGAGCAAGTTAACTTTGTCATCGACCGATTCAGCAGTTACAAGGGACGCCCAATCAATGTCGTTAGCATCCCTCTGGAGATTATCAACATTCATAACACTAAAATTGCGTAGCAGAAGAGTTTTAGGTTTGGCCTTAGGAGGGCGAATCTTGTATGAAAGGAATATTAAATCATGGTAAGAAAACATGTCAGCCGTGCATTGACCATGCTTACTGACATGATGGTTAGAGGAGACAATTACAAGATCCAAAAGCAATAATAATAATATATTTATAATGTAAATAATATATTTGGATTTCCATGCCAAATTTCAGCGTTCTAGTACCAATAGTTTCTGTGCTAAGACGCGGACAGACAGACTGGATTATGGAACCGTACAAAATGATGTGTAAAAGTGTTATTTATTTTGTATTTATTGTTACAAACAAGGTAAGGATGGAAAAATTCCAGCTGATTCAGTTCACATTGGCATTAAGGTAGTAATCGTTTCAGAAGGGCGGCCGCGATCGAATCTCAAGCTCAAAGCTACAGTGAAGGTTGCTTCACTCAATTATAAAGGCAGCATGATCGATGCAATATTGAATTAATAATGTGATGTGGAGCACCTGACTAGGAAACCTTCATGTCATAAGATTAATAAATTCGTTGTGCCCGTTCGTGCTATAACAGCCGCCCTCGAGGTTCAGCAACGCTTGCCAAGGTCGGGTTTTGCATGGGTGATCATCGTATCATATCGAAATTTCTCCGTGCCTCGGAAAGCACGTTAAGCCGTTAGTCCCGGCTGTCAATAGTACATATTTTTTATTTATTAATTAGCTGACCCGCCACGACTTCGTTCGCGTGGTATCCTACCCCTACCCAACCCTATCCTACCCCTACACTACCCTACCCCTACCCTACCCCTACCCTATCCCTACCCTACCCCTACCCTACCCCTACCCTACTCTCCAATTTTTTTTTACTTTTAAACCTTCCCTAGACCTCCACGAACATTTCAAAACCTTGATAAGATTTCCGTTTCCGTTCTACCGTTCTCGAGTTTTAGCGAGACTAACGAACAGCAATTCATTTTTTATATTTATTTATAATAGGCTCGCGTTTGACCACCATCTCACCTGATGGTAAGCGATGATGTGGTCGAAGATGGAGCATGCTTACCTAGAAGTAACCTGTTCACTCTTGACTTAAAGACCCCCAGGTTATAGATATCGGGAAACACAGACTCCGGCAGTGAATTCCACTCCTTAGCCGTACGCACAATGAAGGTATTCCCAAAACGTTTTGTGCGTATTGGTGGGATGTTTGACAGAACTCTTGCCAGGGTATCGTGTTACCCAGTTTCTGGGTTGTGGAGGTCAGATAGGCAGTCACTACATGTAAACCACTAATACTCGGCTACCAGTCTAACTGGATGGTTAGACTGGCAGCAACAATAGTTGGAAAAAGGGTAAACAGTGAGAAGAACATTGTTTGTGTTTCGAGAGTACTATCGTTTTGGTTTATGGTTGACATCTAAATTAGGTTTTGAAAAGGAGCAATACAGGGTTAATTGTAAAACACCGTTAATTGTAAAATACAAAAATAAAAATATTTAAATTGAACGCCCTAAATGTTACGAAGTCTATGCGAAGCAAAAGAAAGCTATTGCTTTCTTTCGTAACATTTAGGGCGTTCAATTTAAATATTTTTATTTTTATATGAAAATCTGGTGAACTAAAATATGACGAATTTTTAAAAGTCATAGAACAAAAGCTGTTGATTATGATGTTAGTAAAATAGTCCTGAGATGTTAATGGTGTTTTACAATTAACCCTGTATAACATAACAAAAACATTTTCCATCTAGATATATTTAACTCCAAAGAAGGAAGCTACTTTTATCCTCTGTACATGTCGATTTAGCTAATCAGATCCTAACAGAAGTAAAATAGTATGAGATTAAGTTGGTACACTACAGGCATTCACCATACACCACTTATAAACACACACACACACAGACACATTCATTTAATACTCCCCATGCACGCTTCTTAATACTGCATACCTAATAAAGTTAATAATAAAAAAAAAAACAAAAATAAATTTTCATATGTTTGTCACTAGTGAATAAATTGTAAATCCGTAATTGCTGTAAGATTTATATGTTACTATAAAAAATTGTTTAAAAAAATGTGGATTTTGTTATAAATAAATATTTCAGCAGCCAAAGTAAGTGATACAAACTGTAGTCGTTGAAAATTACAACAAAATTTTAAAAGCCGTTTTACTGTATGATTTTAAATATGCTCTTCGAAGTTCCCTCACCGTCATCATGACTGGCTTAGCCTTATCTCAAGTATCAAGGAGTCGGCTTCCAGTCCTTTATTTCCTAGTTTTGCTAAAAACGACTGCATATCTGGCTTCCTCAACTTATTAGGGGGCGTCCATAAATTACGTGAGATGTTTAAGGGGGAGAGGGGATCGAGTCAAATCTCATCTAATCTTACGTTGGACAGACAGTCTCGGCAAACAACACGCAATTATTCTCTGATAGAAGAAAAAAAAATATTTTGGTCCATTTAATCCAGATTGTACATGCTTAAGATTAGAGTAGATATTCTTTTTTTTAATCACAGTAGTCACGATTTCGGGCACGCCGCAATTGTGGCGGTAAGACCCCTCTTTGAGGAGTGGCTAGATCGGCGTCACGGCGTCCTGACCTACCCCATGACGCAGGTCCTCACCGGACACGGAAGTTTCGGGAGGTACCTGTGTCTGATGGGAAAGGAAGAAACGCCTGGGTGTCACCACTGCGAGGGTCGCCCTGAGGACACAATAGAGCATACGGTGCAAGACTGCCCCGCCTGGGCAGAGCACCGACGTGTCCTCACGGCGGCAATAGGCGGAGACCTCTCGCGCCCGGCATTGGTCGAGGCCATGCTGCGGGGCGAGAGGGAATGGGAAGCGGTCGCCTCCTTCTGCGAAGCAGTCATGCTTCCGAAGGAGGAGGCGGGCTGCGTGAGGGAGAGGATAGCGTCCTCCCTCCAGCCCAGCCGCAGTGATAGACGCCCACGGCGTCGGACGTCGGCCGACGATCTCCGGCCACCGTAGGCGCGGGCATGCGGACAGCGAGTAAAGGGCAACTCGCTGTCCGACCATGGACCATGCCCGGGTCGACGGCGCGTTGTGTTCCACGCGCGCCTCAAAGAGCGTCAGCATCATGACGAGGCCCCTGCAGAGGGCCGAAGCCTGCCGGGGTCGTGGGACTTATTCCATTACCGTGACCCCGGTACTAAAGGGTTATTGAAGGAACACCGTGGATTTTAGTCAGTAAAAGTCTGACAGTAAGGAGTGGGAGACTTATTTGATAATTTTACCACGTTAAAAAAAAAAGTAGTCACGATTTAAGTATTCTATTGTTAAATTTTTATTACACTTATAACTCTCAGCAATATTGATTATAGTCTTAACTAGTCGTAAATAAACGCACGAAGCAAAGTTTTTTTTTTCTTTTCACTATAACAATCCAACGCGTTTACGTAAGAAACCCACATTTTGAAAAATCTCACGTGGGTTTGGGGGATGGGGGAGGGGGTTGAATAAAATCTCACGACATCTCACCAGGGGGGGAGGGAGGGACAGAAAATTTAAAAAAACACCTCACGTAATTTATGGACGCCCTCTTAGCTCAGTAACTCGACACCTCTCGGCAAGAACACTGTCAGATTTCCGGCTTCAGATCAACCGTAACGACTGACAATAATGTAGACGGGATCAACGGCTTGACATGTTAACATGGTCAACCCATCCACGGAACGACCTCAGTAAACGTTGCTTAACTTACTGTACTGCTTAGCGTACTAATATTATAAATCGGAAAAGTTTGTTAGTTTGAACGCGCTAATATTCGAAAGTACTGGACAGATTTGGATTAAATTTGGTATGAAAGTAGCTTGAAGCTTAGGAAGGTTATAGGTTATACTTTTTTCTCGACTGAAAAAGGAGGAGGTAATGTTTTTATCGTAATAAAGTCCACAGAAGCAAAGCCCACGTGACTTCTAAAAGTGAAGACACGGTCAGAGTTCATGCTTCAACAACGCTATTATAGGAATACTATGTATTACAAGTGTTTTTTTTTGTTAGAAAGTTATTAAGTCTGGCCAACATATAGGTTATGATTGATTTCGGATACCGAAATCCTTTGACTTAACACGCGAACGAAGCTGCAGACAGAATCTACCTTAAAATTAAATCTATATATATATAACTCAAAGGTGACTGACTGACTGACATAGTGATCTATCAACGCACAGCCCAAACCACTGGACGGATTGGGCTGAAATTTGGCATACAGGTAGATGTTATGACGTAGGCATCCGCTAAGAAAGGATTTTGCGAAATTCTCACAGGATCGGGATTTACACGGGAAAAACTACCCACGCGGGCGAAGCCGCTGGCACAAGCTAGTTAAAGATATATTTGTCTTTCGAAATTCGAAAACAATACAGTAAAAATACAAAGAAAAGAAAACTAATTTCTATACATTTATCTACGCGAAAAGCAGCGGGCGTTTATCGACTGCAGTTTTTCAGCGTGACCTAGAACATGCTAGACTATAATACAATATCAATATTTTTATCTCTCTCCTTAAATTGTTGTTATTATTTATGTCTTTGTTTCTTTTTTTTAATATTTATGTTTTGAGAACGTTATTTATTGTGTTTGTATTTTATATAGACAAAACCTTCTGTGTCAAATCCATCCAAAGGCTGTCTGTAAAAGATCGCTTTTAGCGATAAGACCGCCCATTGTATCACCAGTTTTAGTTGTCAAGTCCATATTTGTTTTACTGTTATGTTGTACAATAAAGAATATATATGTCTATCTATCTATTATGCGCTCAACAGTAAACTCCCGCGTAGGTCACAAGTACTAATTTTAAAATTAGAACGCAAACAAAAGACATCAACGAGCCGAGTGGCTTTATTCCATTGGTCAAGTCAATTCACTATGTTAACCAATTACGAATTCGTGTAAATATCACAAGCGCTGTCGGATAGAGCATAGACTTGTTCGGTTATTTGATAATCATAAATAATATAATAGGTAATAATCAAAATACAAAAATAATAATTACCTATGAAATAATCTTTACCTATGAAATTGCCGTACTTGCCATTTCAAATCTAAATAAATTTTTTTTGCTAAGAATTTTAATTTAAAAACATAAAACATTTTTTCAATATTATTCATTTGTTTTATCTTTAGTATTCTGTTTGTATCGCATTTGAACGCTTTTCGTCATATTGGATGACGTTAAAAATTTGAATAATTATGGAATATGAGTACCCTCGTGGCAGAAAAAAGGCACAACCAGCACGCAACATTAACGACGTATACGGAACGAACACTACAAACGAAGGCACCACCTTCTATTAGTTTGCACGCATCCGTTCTTCGAAATTTCGACCTGACAAATGAAACCCGTAGACGTCCGAGAGCTTTGGTCGACAATGATGAATTAAAAGGCGATTGTGGAAGCTGATGATATTTTTTTTATTATTATCTAAATACATACATATCGTTCTTATAAAAAAAAAAACACAAAAGCCCTTACTGGCTTATATATGGCTAGTGAGTTCGGATAAATTGGGTTATAAGTATTTTAGATAATAAGTGAATTTGTAAGTTTTACATTTAAAGATGTTAGTAAATAAGCTTAACTAAACTAATTCATTCTGTTGCAAAAAATACTTTTTTAATTTACAATTTCATTCTTTAGGGTTGCTGAGGGTTTTTAGGATTTCAGGGTTACTCAATCTACGGCTGAGTTAGCAGCAGCTTTCAATGTTAGCATCACAATTATATTGGTCTATTTGCGTCAAATTGGCAAGGTAAAAAACTTGACAAATCGGTGCCCAACGAATTCAATGATCACCAGCGTGAAGTACGTACGGGTCGTTGCCATTAAGTTCTGGACCTGCAGTATTTTGTTAGAACATTGCTGCAACCACGGTAGGCAATGGCCCTATAGGGCCCCGTCGCTAGTGATGACGACTCTTTGAGGCAAGTTACAATAGTTGGGGTTAGGTTAGTTCTCCGCCTTCCGTAGTATTTAGAAGACCTAGCGCCTACATAAATTTTCCAGAATTTGGATAACTTCTTGGATATTATATTTAATAATCGAGAGGCAGTACAAAATGCCTTTGAAAAATTCGTTGCTTCCGCGTCACATTGTTCGTAAATTTAAACGAGATGAGGCAAGTGTTTCCTAGCCGACTACTCGGAGAAAAACTATCGAAACATGTTCAAAGATCAACGTCTCTTTTGAAGTCAATACAACCCGTACTGGTCAGATTTAATAAAAACAACGTACATTTCTGTCTGTGGTGCTTTTTTGAGGAAAGAAAGATATACACAGATTTGAACGAACGTGTTCAAACAGTGTAAGCATTTGTCCAACAGTTTGTCTTAAATGTTATTTTAATATTTAAACATTCAAGACAAAATAACGACATCAAGTGAAATGTGTGTGTACTGCAAAGACACATCTATATATTTTCTTATTATAGGCTGCTGATTATGATACAATAAAATTATAATAATATTGTAAATGTATTTCTTGCAAATAAATATTTTGCTTCGATTTGAATAATAATAACGTTTATTTGTCGCAGTCGCAACTCCAGCGAGGTGTTCGCGCATCCATTAAAAAAGATACGTAGATTTTTGTTTGACTGAAGCCTCCTCTACACGTCCGCAGACGCGTCCGCGGACGCCATCTGCGGATGCGTCCGCAGACGTATAGAGGGGGTAATTTGTGCATCTGTTGTAGGTATTTAACGTCCGCAGACGCGTCCGCCTCGAATCCGATTGTTGTCGGTTTTTGTGGCACAGATCAAAGGGTTTCGGAGCGGACGTCCGGCGTCCGTCCACCTCCACACGTCTGGTGACGCATCAGTTTAATCGGAGTTGCGGTTGAGAGTGCACGCGTGCTTCTTGCGGTTTAATTCTTGTTGAAATGGCTAATAATATGAGCACCGAGGAAACTTTTAGGTTTATTTAGGTATATCAAGCTGAAAACTGTTTGTAGAACCCCAAAAATAAATACAACAAAAATAAAAATGTTGTAAGTGTACCTACTATTTTAATAATTAAATACCTAATTCAAATTAATTCAAAATTCCTAATTTTTTAATAACTCTACTGCGATGCACACTCACGTAGTAGTTAAAAGTACTAAATAAATAAATAGCTGCGGCAGCTACAGTCTCAATATCCATTTAAACGTGCGTGTTGCGGCTGTCGAGAATGAACCTAGATTGATCGACCTGCAGACGTGTGGACAGCTCATGGTGATCCATCTGCGGACGCATCCGCGGGCGTCTGCGGACGCATCCGCGGGCGTCCGCGGACGCATCCGCAGACGTGTAGAGGAGGCTTGAGGTTTTTTAAACCCCACGTGCACGGAGGGTTGAAAATATTGTAACTACATACAAAACAATGATGCTTTAAATGTTTAGTATATGTATATAAGCATATAGTATAGTATATATTTAGATATACGGCTTGTATATACCTGGCTTGTAGCTGACTAATAAGCGCAATGATTTTTTGTTCAAGTGGCGTTTCCCTATAAGTAATAATTGTATTTAGAAATGAAACTGGTTCAAGTGAAGTATCATATGAAAGGGCTTGATATGCATATTCCAAAACAGACTTAATTTATTTTTACAACGCATAAATTCTTATTATAAATAAAAACAAAAAAAATATTTGTTTTGGGAAAAGCTCAAGATTTGATTCCAGTACTATCTGTAATCTACTTTTTACTGATCCCTCGGTGGGCAAGTTCGACTCGCACTTGTCCGGTTTTCTTATAATTATATCTTCAATTGGGTCTAGAGTTATGTTCGCGAGTCAACGCCCCCTCTAACCAGGTATGGCCGCAGCCCGCAAGTTTGGGGGCGTCACTAATAATAAACTACGTCGAGTAAATTCATTTTTTTTATTGCACCATACATAATTGTAATGCACACATTATAAAACAAATAGAAGTCTTCTATTTTTATTGGCAAACCAGATGGTAATATTTGGGACATCTCATTTTGCAATTTTTTTGTAGATTGTTCAATTTTCAATTTGACGTGTACGATTTGGGGGGGGGGTCATGCCCCCTGTGACGCCCCCCTTAGGACCGCCCCTGCCTCTAACCTGTTTATACTGGCTACTGATAATAAAACAAATGAGCATTAATATAAATTAATAGTTTAAAAAATTAAAAACACGCTAAGGGTGTTTTTAATATCGTGCGGATTTCATCACGCACGCGGGATTGGCCCGCATGCGGAAAATTTCACGCAGCGTGAGACACGCTAGCCCACGATTTAGTTTTCTGCGGGCTGCCACGCATTGTGGTTGTGTACAATGAACGACAAACTCAGAAAATTATTGATCATATACTTAATTTATAAAAGACGGAATAAGAAGAAGAGATCACAGTAGGTATGTATAACAATAAGGACCAGTTTTGAAATAATAATTTAATTAAGTATATCTACAAATGTATAAGTATACCTACATAAAGATACACTGGGACGTGGTCTGTGTGAATTTTGTTATACCTTTCAGCTGGTGCAGTTGGGTACGCGGATGACAGCACAGTCGCAGAGAGATACTTATCCAGTGCTAGAGCTGGCAGGGACGAAATTGCCACTCTCAGAAAGGCCATGGTAGAGCGCATGAATTCGACCTTAAATCTCGTTTCCCAATGGGGCGACGACAATATGGTCGAATTCAACGCTTTGAAAACACAAACTTGTCTTTTCAGCGCTAAAAGGAGCCCATATCAATTATCCCCTACTTTCCGAAGTGCATTTGTGCCAGTTACCAACCACCTGGAGCTATTGGGCATGGAGTTGACGTCAGGCCTCAACTTTGGCTCAACCATCGAGTCCAGAGCTCAGACTGCAGCAAAAAAGCTAGGAATCCTACACAGGGTGAGGCGGTACTTCACGCCTGGACAGCTTCTGAATCTATATAAAGCACAGGTCCGTTCCTGCATGGAGTACTGCAGCCACTTGTGGGATGGCTCTGCAAAATACCAACTTGCTGCACTGGACTCGATCGAGCGCAGGACTAAAAGGCTTATAGGCGACGAAGCGCTATCGGGCAAGCTTCATAGCCTGGCCTATCGGCGAACCGTTGCTTGCATGTCGGTTTTCTACAGATTGTACTTCGGGGAGTGTGCGCAGGAGCTCCATAACCTGATTCCTCCATCTCCCTTTCACTACCGGTCTACCAGACGCACGGCTGGCTACCATCAACACTTGGTTGATATACCGTCTTGTCGTACCAAGCGCTTCTCCTCTACATTTATTGTGCGCACTTCCAAGCTGTGGAATTCTCTGCCGGCTTCTGTGTTCCCTGCCACTTATAACCTTTCAACCTTTAAAGCAAGAGTTAACAGGCATTTTCTGGGCTCGCTTGTTCCATCGCAGACCTCATCTATCGCTTACCATCAGGCGAGATTGAGGTCAAGAGTGAGCTCATTGTGAATAAATAAAAAAATATATATATTCTTGATCAATGAAGAAAAACAAATAAAAATAAAACTGATCGTAATAACCTCCCATAATATAATGAAAAGTAGGTACATACCTACCTTCAAACTTTCTAAATTTGGTGCTAGTTCCTTTAATATTTCTTTCCAGGCAGCGTCTCTAGCATCTCTGTTTTTGTATAATTCATGGGATTTATCCCATAAGCACGGCCGCAGATGCACTTCAATTATAACACGTTCTGTGTCAATGTTCATTTTAAATGTGACTGTACTACGCGCGCGTGCACCCCGCATGACAGTAAAACGCACACTGATTTTCATAGAAGTGCTCACGCGCGCGGAGTCCCCGCACGGGGCTGTTGCCACGGATCACATCCCGCGTCCCGCGTGCGTATTCCACGCATTACAATAAATACTTGTATAAAAATGACACTTGCGGGTGTTACGCATGCGGGGCAATCCCGCGTGCGTGATGAAATCCGCACGATATTAAAAACACCCTTAGTCATATGTCCTCGTCAAAAGGAGAAATGAACTGAATATGTTAAGACGATCTAATGAGCACAAACTCGATATGTTTACTAGAAGGCAGTCCAATGTACCATCAGTCACCTTCCAATTCCATCATCAGACCACCTCGATGGTACCATAATACTGTATTGTCATCTAATCTACATACATATAATTGAACAGTTTCATGATGATAAAACAAATAGAAGTGGTTGTAATTCAGATTCGTAGATTTTATTACTTGCATAGTTTGTCCGTTACAGCTCGACAAAATGAAAGCGTGTTAAAAATAAACCGCCATCAAAATACGATTCAGAAACTAACAAGCAAAAAATATGACTGTCATCTAAGTTAACATGAATTTCTTAAAAAAATTTTTTTTTCGGTAATTACATACCTAACTGATATTGAAATTTTTATAGGAACACCTTAGAAGATACCCTTTCCAACCAAAAAAGAATCTTTCAAATCCGTCCAGGTGCCTTTGTCAACATAGAACGCAAGTATATACTCAGTCAGCGAAAATTTTAGTGTATTTTTATAATGTTTTTTTTTTTAATTTTCTATTATATGTTGTTTTTCTTTTTTATTGATAATAGGCTCGCGTTTGACCACCATCTCACCTGATGGTAAGTGATGATGTGGTTGAAGATGGGCACGCTTACCTAGAAGCACAGTATAGATATGGACAGTACAGAAACTAAGCCTAGTTGAGGATATAATTACCTACGCTC
Source organism: Tholera decimalis (assembly GCA_943138885.2). NCBI lineage: Eukaryota > Metazoa > Arthropoda > Insecta > Lepidoptera > Noctuidae > Tholera > Tholera decimalis. The sequence continues at coordinate 52,371,450 of OW964548.2, read as the reverse complement.
CATTGAAGCAATAGGGTTATAACTTTTAATGATTTTAGTATTATTATTTTTTTCACGTATTTGTTCTGTAGTGATCAATCCATCTAATTTAAATACGTAGTGAGTAGCATTTTGTTACTGTGATTAAATCCTGTACTGTTTGTAATCTTTATTACTGTTTGATATTTCTATAAAATAAAATAAAATAAAAAACTACCTAGCTACAATTTAAATAGGTAATCTCATGGCGTCGGTTAATCTCATCTAAAGACGAAAGTTGAAACACGAAAAACAATTTAATATTAACACACAACAACTAGTAGGACTATATCTGTAACTTTGTCATTACGGCGGCGTAACCTTGATTTACATTTTGTTACAACTATTGCACTATCGGCTTTAAATATCCTCATAACCGCCGCATTCTGGATTTATAAGTAATAAGATCATGAATTCATTATGATCGCGGACTTATAATACGATAACTATTATAAGTATAACAATAACAATAAATACATCACTCTTAACTTTCAGAATCAGCAGGAAGTTTGAAATACGATAGCTCCGGTTTTGTTGAAGCCGAGTTCAAACAGCCGTACACAACGCAATACGCACGTGGCATTTTCGGAGATAAATAAAATTTAAACGTGACCACTCGTCTTGACGCGGCACGCACTACTGAGAGCACCGTGACCTGCGCTTAGGAGTCTCGTTGATGCGCAATTGCGCATGTTTGTGAGTGTGCTGTTTCGAGCGTTTGTTGGTAGTTTCCGTACTGTCTGTCCATATTTTTATACTGTGCTAGAAGTAACCTATTCACTCTTGACTTAAAGACTCCCAGGTTATAGCTATCGGGAAACACAGACTCCGGCAGGGAATTCCACTCCTTAGCTGCATGTGTGTTTATCACCGAATTTCACTTACTTATATACTTCGGGGAACATGCCTACATAAAAATATATTGCGGGTAGTTACTGCAAAAATCTCTACAACGATGTAGATATACGTATAATGAAGGAACAGGCATACATACTGTAGAGTATAAAGTGATAAAAGTGGGTAACAGTGTTATGACGCAGTTCAACTGAAATTTGACAAAAGTCGAGAAGTTGTAACCTTACGAATAATTTTAAATAGGAAATTACGGATGAATATACGGATGTTTATGACTGTTTTACACACAAATTACTGAATGGATCTGGATGTATGAAGTTTGGTATGTAGATAGCTGAGATCCTGGATTTTTTTCCTGTAATTCCCACGTGATCGGAATTTACACGGGAAAAACCTCCCACGCGAACGAAGTCGCGAGCAGCAGCTCGTATAAATATATACCTATATATTTTGAAGCCTGGAAGAAAAAATATTGGTCAAGTGCGAGTCAGACTCGCCCATGAAGGGTTCCGTAGTAACTATAATAATAAAATATAATACGTATATTTATTATATATACAAATTTCTTAAAACTAGCTTATTTACATTTTTCACAACTACGCCAAATAACTTTGTATTTCATGGTGTTTGTATGAATTACCAAGTTATATTTCCGGTTTTAGAAAATATGCTATATTACGAAAACTGTTGACCCGATCTTGTTAAAACCAATTGGTAGAAAATTTATATTAAGATCTACAGACGTATATTTTTTTAGATTTTTCACTCCATTATTATAGAAGTTAGAGGGACACACACATTTTACCACTTTGGAAGCGTATAATCTTTTGAACGATTTACTTTATGAAAAAGTGGTTTTAGAAACCCCAATGTCATTTTTAAATAGCTGTCTATAAATACTACACGCATAGGTTTCATGAAAAAAATATTTTCAGTTTTAGTTCCATGTATGGGGAGCCCCCTTTATTTTAAATATTTTTTAATTTTTTTCTTAAAATCGGAAAGTGGTTCATAGAGTACATCTATATACCAAGTTTCACATGTATAGTCCTAATAGTTTCGGAATAAAATGGCTGTGACATACGGACGGACGGACGGGCGGACGGATAGATAGACAAACAGACGGATAGACATGACGAAACTATAAGGGTTCCGTTTTTTGCCATTCGCCTACGGAACCCTAAAAAAGAATTTTCCAGATCGTTCCAACCGTCTTCGAGTAATCGGTGAACATAGATAAAAGAAAAACGCGATGAATTACCTCCTCCTTTTTTAGAAGTAGGTTAAAAGTGTTGGCCTAAACAGTACTTGCTATGAGTACTCCCTCCGACTATCACCTATTCTCAAAGAAAAACAAGATAACAAAAAGAAAAAACAATAATGATCATCTATCCCATTTGTGTGGAATTAAATGAAATCCATAATAATATTATAAATGCGAAAGTAACTCTGTCTGTCTGTTTGTTACCTTTTCACGCCTTAACCGCTGAACTGATTTAGATGAAATTTGGCATGGAAATAGTTTAGGAGCCTGGAAAGGACATAAGATAGTTTTTATCCCGAAATTCCCACGGAATCGGGATTTACGCGGGAAAAACCTCCCACGCGAACGAAGTAGTGGGCAAAAGCTAGTATTATATAAAATATTTTAGACAAATTTTAACTGAGTTTTTTTTAAATTAAGTACTGATGGGCCCCCTCTTGACCTCGATCTCGCCTGATGGTAAGCGATAGATGAGGTCTACGATGGGACGAGCGAGCCCAGAAGATGCCTATTTACTTGTGCTTTAACGACTCAAAGGTCATAAGTGGCAGGGAACACAGAAGCCGGCAGAGAATTCCACAACTTGGCTGTGCGCACAATAAATAATAATAATGATAATATTCCACAACTTTCACACAACGCCATCTAGTCCTAAACTAAGCAGAGCTTGTGGTATGAGTACTAGACAACTGATAAACATACATATATATTTCAAAATACATACATATTATAGATAAATTACACCCAGACAAAGAACAAATGATCGTGCTTATCACACAAACATTTGTCCTGGGTGGGAATCGAACCCACGACCTTGCGCATAGCAGTCAGGGCCACTGACCACTATACCAACAGGCCTGTCAAATGTGGAGGAGAAGCGCTTGGTACGACGAGACGGTATATCAACCAAGTGTGAGTGGTACCCAGACGTGCGTCTGGTAGACCGGTAGTGAAAGGGAGATGGAGGAATCAGGTCATGGAGCTCGAAAAGTTAAAATACTTCTTAAAAGAATTGTTAGTACTAAAATGTTACTTAACATCATTTGCTTAGCCTCTTCGTAACCATGTTGGGTTAAATTCCAGTCTAACGGGACGCAGCTGAGTATTAGTGTTTTACATGGAGCGACCGCCTTACTGACTTCCACAACCCAGTAACTGGGTACCATTTGGCTAGACCAGTATCAGATTTACTGACTACCTTTAACGACTGTCAAAGATCTCGTAATGACAGCTGGGATCAACTGCTTAAGGGGAGGCTCCCTAAATTGTATGTAACTTTGCATTAATATTCTGAAACAATCACGCATACAATCAAAATGGAACTTTAGTATATATTTTATTGGATCTTTTTCTTTCCATGTCTAGACCAGTTTCGTAATTGGAACGTTTTCGCTAGATTCATTTTTTAATCGAAAATCATGTCTTTTTTAAAGATTATTCAAAATTTAATCAAGATTACTCGGCTTTTATGTCTAAAATTAGTATTGACAGTAAGAAAATATAGTTTATTATCCAAATATAGGAAATTTTTTCTCTAGATCAATTATCACTTTAGTTATAAACGAAATAAGAATTGAGACTTACGACATTTAGTTTCGAACCCGAATATGGTAAAAGAGCGCACGTGACATTCAACTTTATTACTGCTGCGTTATCGTTTAGTACACAACGGCAGTTACGAAACCGAACATGGTGAAAGAGCGCACGCGATATTCAACTTTATTACTACTGCATTAACGTGGAGCTTGCGTGAAAATTATTTTGTACTGCCTGGTCTTAACGTGCTGTCCGATGCACGGGGGTATCAGACCGCGAACTTCCAAACTCCGGGCTACCACTGAGAAATTACTTATACAAAACAACTGAACAACATCAACGTTTACGATATCGATATATATAGCAGTGCACAACTCGGTTAATCATCAGAATATGCCACAAAACAATTTAATTTAACATGGGGGTCTTTAAGTCAAGAGTGAATACTACTTCTAGGTAAGCGTGCTCCATCTTCGACCACATCGTCACTTACCATCAGGTGAGACGGTGGTCAAACGCGAGCCTATTATCAATAAAAAAATAACATTAACAAAAATCTCGAGAAACGAGTACACCAAATGAAATTGGCATTTCAAAACTTGTAAGCGATATAAGTAATAATTATTCAGCGTGTTATGTTCCCACCATTGGGACACAGCTGTGGGACACAGCCCCCTCTCTATAGGAGTAAATGAGCCGTAAGTGAAAGAATAATACATATATATAATGATTATAAAAACTTACTCAAATAATCGTATTTGACGTATTGCGCGAATGCTTCCAAAAACGGAGGCAATCGTGAGTTTCGAGATGCTTTGACTGCATTACAGCAGGTCTCCAGCTTGACAAAGGTCAGTGCTCGCACCAACAGCTTCGGATAAGCTGTCGGCTCCCAAAAAATTCGCGGACAACGCTCACCGGCAACTTCAGAGCACGGAATGATACAACCTCCGAAAACTTCGGTCCGATACCTTAATTCAGTTATATACAATACTAAACTTAACTAAGTACCTACATAAACAATAAATAAAAGTTATCTTAGGCGTCGAAGTCCTCCACCATATCGCTGTCATCCGAAAGCGTTTGGTTTTAAATAAGATTTTTAAATAATAAAATCTACTTTTAACTTTTGTCTTCTATTTAATTTTTTCCGTCCACTCGATTATGTAGGTACCCAAACATTGCGCAACAATTAAATCTTTGTGGAATGGAGTTTCAAAGACTCGTGACATATTTAAGTGAGTGTGTGTGTTCCCACTGAAGAAAACTTGAGACTACAAGTTTGAGTGCCCCAAGTACCCACAAACCTATAATTAATTAAGTCGCCGATACGATGAATACTGAAAAAATCTAAACACTTAACTATCGACTCGAAGATTTCTATGCATTGTCGTTAGATTTTCCTGTATCCATATTTGCCGTGCTCGACAGAGTCCACAATGATCTATAACTAAGTATATTTTGTATGTACCTACCATCTAAGTTCACATTATGTAAAAGTATAAAAGTATTGAGTAGATTTCCATTAAGTTTTGTGAAGTTTAATTTCCAATGTAAAGATTAAAAATAATCTTTAATTAAAAGAAATATTTCAGTTTAATTTGTAAAGATAGAATTGAAATGAATGAAGGTTTTCCTGTTTAACTGAAATAAGGGAAAAGATTATTGTTTAAGGTTGAAATATTCCTGTTTTATTTTACGATAGGTACTTTATTTGAGTTTGATGTGAAAACATTGTTAAAATTAACAAAAAACCATATTTGGGATGAAAATAGACGCAGTTTCGTATCGTTGTTCTAACATAATTATGATACAGGTTAATAGTTACGAACATTATGAGACTTGTTTTGGATTACGTATTCCATTTCTTTTTCTTCTAAAACTGTAATCATGCAAACAAAAAGTAAGAAATTGTTATAACTAGAAAAGATGACCAAAGCAGAATAATTTTCACTGAGCAGCGGTGCGCAGTGGTAAGGTTGGCTGGCTATTGTTTATAAGACATTTGAAGCACAAAAAAACTTTTTTGCAAAAAATAAAACCGACTTCCATATCAAAACATTACAAAGCCAAAAATAATTTTAATTTCGGTAGTCGGTGTTATTAGTTTTGTATTTTCTTCTTTTCACACCGCCTTCCGAAATTAAAATTATTTTTGGCTTTGTAGTGTTTTGATATGGAAGTCGGTTTTATTTTTTGCAAAAAAGTTTTTAAGTACTTATCACCTTCACCAGCAGAGTAAACGAAAAGATCGTCAATGTAAATATTTTTTTCAGACTTCTGTCTATTTTTCAGAAACGGCGTGTCTGATTTCAATAAAATTTTCATGGGACTATTTGGGAAGCATATCCTTTCCAACAAAAAAAGAATTTTTCAAATCGGTTGGCAAGCGACGGAGCTATGCCCGAACAAACATAAAAAAAAACAAACAAACATCCGAATTGAGAACCTCCTCCTTTTTTAGAAGTCGGTTAAAAAACAATGTGATGTTCATCGATATTCAAAATACGATATTGAATATAAACTGAACTATTTATTTTATTAGTTTTAACATTACATTTTCAACAATTTATACACTTAAATAAAGACCCTAAACTACATAAATATATACATCTAAAATAAAGTAAAATATGATAATGTGCCCAAAAGACTGGCGGCATTGCCGCGTTGTATCGCAATGCTTAACCTCTGTCCAAGGTAAAAGCCAGCCCTTGGGTCACGCGAAGTGTCAACTAGGCGTCTGGACAGATCTTTAAATAATTTGTGAGCATTCGGACCCCACGACCCCAAGGTTTCAACCCCAAACGGCTCGAAAATATAACTACAGACAAGGTTATTATATTTTTAAACTGAACTGTAATAGTATGTCATTATTAAAAGTGACCGTGAAAGGGTCGTCATTCTTATCTACTTACTGTCAAGGTTGTCGAGGGCTACTATCAGCTCGAACCTTTGAGCCATGTAGACCTGCATATCAACCACTGTCTCAGCAGGTAAGGATAGCAGAAGCCAAGGCAGGTGCTCCATGCTTGGTCACCAGTGATGGTCAAGTGTACTGCCTCGCTGGCAGTCAGCCCAACACTAACAGCTACCCCCGGCATGTGTGTACTCACTGCTACCGTGACCTAGTTTTCAAGTGAGCTCGTAACTATAGTTTATATATTACCATTTGTCATCAAGACGGAAAAATGTCGAATGTTAGTCACACTTTGAAGAAATTTTGTGAGTTTTCAAGCGGTTTTCAAGATTGAATGTTAACGAGAAAATAAATCAGTAATGTTACCAAAATTGGTTCTTGATCTAAAGATAGTACTCGGTACATTGGAGCACCTGTTGATTTAAAGAAATTTATTTCTCAAAATGCAAATGCATTTTAGCGAAAGTTTGTACGGATAATAGAATAGAATAGAATAGAATTTATTGAGACCATTATTAGATTCTTTACAAATTTCCGATGATCCCCAAACTAGGCTATGCCTGTATCTTGGGGACCTAAGTTGTGGTAGACAATGTTGTGGGTGCAATATCAAAGATGATCTGAACATAAGTATGTGAGAACATCAAAAACTTTAGATGGAATGAGGTCGACTTAAAACTACTTAACTTAAAATTATATAAGACAAAAAAATAAAATTAAATTAAGTACAAAATAAACTTCTTCAATTATGACAAGAACAAAACAATTTTTATAGTAACTAATACAAAATGGGTGTGTTTATGTGTGTGTGTGTGTGTGTGTGGTTTGTGTGTATTTGTTCGTGTGTGTAGTGTCGGAGTTTGTGATAGATAGATAAAACTTTTATTGGTCAACAGAAGACACAACACACAAAAGCACATTAACATATAACACATCAATTACAGAAAAAAAAAGAACAGAACAAACTTATATACATATATCATTAAAAATATTATAAAAAAAATTAAAAAGAAAACAAATTAAAAATTTAACACGAAAAATCGGTATGGTGTGTTTCTCCGAATCGCACAAAATGGGAGTGCTGAGTTGGACTTGTGCCAGACAAATATGCCTGACGCTGGTATTCGGCTGGATCCCAGTAGCCGTACTTACGGACGTCGAGCAGGTGGCGTACAATAAAATAATAAAATGAACTTGAGAGTGAGCTTAGTGATCTTCGATATTATTTGTGCAATATTTATACAGGATGGTTGTATAGATGCATGGATTTTTGTTACTCTTTCAAGCATAAAGAACGGAACGGATCTGAATAAAATTTGGTAAGTAGATGGCTGACATCGTGGGATATCACATAGGCTTCTTTTTATACTTAAATTCCCACGGCCTCATCTAGTTAACATTTACGAAAAAAATGAAGTGTGTTATTATATATTAGTGTTATTTAATAACCAATTTGCAAAAAAAGATCATTTGTCATTTATCACGCGTACGATGTCACGGGCAGAAACTGGTTAGACATAAAATCCGTACCATCATGGACTACACATACGAACAGCGATGCGCCATCGTTACATGGTGGACATCCCACCCATACGCACAAAACGTTTTGGGAATACCTTCATTGTGCGTACAGCTAAGGAGTGGAATTCTCTGCCGGAGTCTGTGTTTCCTGATAGCTATAACCTGGGGGTCTTTAAGTCAAGAGTGAATAGGTTACTGTAAGATAACCGTGGATCATGATCGATTACATTATCACTTACAATTAGGTGAGATGTTGGTCAAACATGACCCAATTAACAATAAAAAAACCCTGTAATTTTCTTTCTATATAAACAGAGTTCGGTAACTCACATTTTGGAACTGAGGAACAAGTATACGCGCCATTTGTAACTAATAAAATTATGTCAGTAGGTATGTAAACTACGTTTCAATGTTGTTTTTCTAAAAAACAAAAAACAATACAAATATGGAACAACAGTTGACATTTGAAAACTTTTCACATTGACTATATTATTTTTACAAAGCTTTTATACAAACATATTTTGTAGAGTTTATTTATAGATTGGGGGTAACTGGTACTCTTGGGGTTGCATAATCAGGGGTTGCCCTGCCAAATATACCTTAAACAGAAGAGTGAAATGTCTTTAAGTAGGATTTTATTAAATGAACCGTGTTTATAGTTTTAGTTAAACATTTTAATTATCCTTTGTATTTATTGATTAAAACTTTATGCAACACAAAATGTACAAAGGGGTAAAATGTGCAAACCATGGGTGGTGAAAAGATAACATGTCAGCTGCATAAAAAAAAATTAAGTAAGTAGATAATATATTCAAAGTAAAAGTTTTATTACTGGTATATATATACATAAATCATCAAAATAAACTTACATGCATATTTATCATAATACATGTCAAATATATATAATATATCCTATAATTTAAAAGTGTTAAATGATGAATGAAGTCTAAAGCGTCAATAGCCTAATGGATAAGGTGTCGGACTTGTGATCGAGAGGTCACGAGTTCGAACCCCACCCATTACACTATTGCCGTGAACCCACTCCAGACACAAGCATATTTAGCTTAGTTGGAGAGGTTAAAAAGATTGCTCGTAATGTGAATTCTACCCACATTGCTAGTTATCTTAAAAAAAAGAGGTTAAGAATGTTATTATACAGATGAAGCGTGGGAAGTCTCCAGGACACGACGGACTCAGTGTGGAGCATTTAAAATATGCTGGAGTGCACCTGCCTAGGGTTTTAGCTTTGTTTTTTAACTTTTTCACATGCTTATTTGCCGAAGAATGTAATGAAAACAGTTGTAGTTCCTATTGTGAAAAATAAAAGTAAGGATATTTCTGACAAGCCAAACTATAGGCCTATCTCCTTAGCCACCATTGTGGCTAAGGATTTTGATTGCTTGCTCAATAACCTTTTGAAAAGTAAGGTCAAGCTACATGATGCTCAGCATGGTTTCAGGGAAGGCCTTTAAACTGAAACGGCAATTTTTAGTATTATAATGACAACCAAACACCTGTTTTTGCTTGTTTTTTGGACATGTCAAAGGCTTTTGACATGGTTTGTTATGGCAAGTTGTTGTCTAAGCTGTGTGAGGCAAATATTCCATCTGAATTAATAGGCATATTTAAATTTTGGTACACGCACCAAGTTAATTGTGTAAGATGGGCAAATGTGTCTGATGATTATGTGATGCAATGTGGAGTTAGGCAAGGTGGAATAACCTCCCCTACCTTGTTTAATATTTATATAAATGACTTGGTTGTCGAGCTTAGCAGCGTGCATGCTAGCTGTTACATTGACGGGGTGGCATTTAATAACATAAGCTACGCTGATGACATGGCGCTGCTCAATCCGTCAATGGCAGGTCTTTTGAAATTAATAAAGGTTTGTGAGAGATATGCTGAGGGACACGGTTTAAGATATAACACCAAAAAAAGTGAAATACTAATTTTTCGGGTGGCTAAGAAGAGTGCACAAGTCTACCCAGCTGTCACTTTAAATGGGGGTCTTGAACCGTGTTTATCAGTTTAAATATTTAGGCCACATTGTAACTGATGATTTAAGGGACAGTCTAGATTTTGACAGGTAACGGAGAGCATTGGCAGTGAGGTGTAATATGCTCGTCCGAAGGTGCCGTTAAAGTTACACTTTTCAAAGCTTATTGTCAAACTTTTTACACGTGTATGTAGCCTTTGGACTAGTTGTACCCTAAAATCTGTGAATGCACTTCGTGTTCAGTACAACAATGCATTCAGGATGCTGTTGGGGCTGCCACGCTTCTGTAACGCGTCGGTCATGTTCGCGGACACGCACACTGACTCAGACGCAAGCGAGCAGCTTCCTTGCTCAGCAGAGTGTGTGCTAGCACTAACAGTCTCCTGTGTGTCATTGCCAGTAAATTAGACTGTCCCATTATTCACTTTTTGAGTCAACTACATGTTACTAACACAGTTTTAAGTAGTGCTACTAATGATAATTAGGTATTAATTGTATTGGTTATGGGAAGAAACACCTGAAATAAATGATTATATTATATTATTATTATTATAAGGAGCTCACAGCTCTTTAACGTTAAGAAACACCTGTTGGTCTGTCCGTAGACTGGTGATCATCTTATGATGGTGACGTTAAGCCACTGATCCATTTATACATCTGTGATAATCGTTACATAAGCCAGAAAATGTGTTACCAGTCTTACCAGCGGGTATCGACCTAGCTACAGGATTGTACAGGTCAGATTAGCATTCGCCGGGTGTAAAACACCAGAACAAACTAACTGTATCCGGTTAGACTTCTGTGTTATTCTGTAAGACCTCATTCTAAACTTCGAATTTGAATCCGCTGTGAGTTTATTGACTGTCATTCTAAAAACTCGGTTGTTAATTCGAATTTACACTAGCGCTACCCTTGCGAGCGTGTCAGCGAGTTGAACTAAAGATTTTGACAGATACAGTATGAGATGACGTGAGAAGTGGCATTCGGTAAGGTAATTCCTCCGTCACTTCGACGCTGTTTACAGAATGCAAAATCAAGGTCACTTTGAACCATAAGCGAAGTGACAGTGAATAGCTATGTGAGATGCGAGTTGTTGTTCGAATTTTACAGAATCGACGTACTGGAAACCGACCCCAACATATGTATGTAGTTGGAAGGCTTTTTTTTCGGTGGGAAAATCAAATTACTCCTCCTACTCTGGGTGGAGCGGGAGCGAGTGTCAGACTTCTACTGACTAAAAACCCACCCTGTCCCTTCAGTTGCCCTTGTGGTCCGGGGCCGTTATCTCGTTAGAAAATTCCCACAACACCAGCAGGCAAGCGATACCAACGCCCGGGCGTCTCCCGCGGAACTGGGAAAATGAAATGTTCCATGCGAAATTCCGTTGCTTGCCTGTCGGTTTTCTACAGATTGTACTTCGGGGAGTGTGCGCAGGAGCTCCATGACCTGATTCCTCCATCTCCCTTTCACTACCAGTCTATCAGACGCACGGCTGGGTACCACCCACACTTGGTTGATATACCGTCTTGTCGTACCAAGCGCTTCTCCTCCACATTTATTGTGCGTACAGCCAAGCTGTGGAATTCTCTGCCGGCTTTTGTGTTCCCTGCCACTTATGACCTTTCAGCCTTTAAAGCAAGAGTAAATAGGCATCTTCTGGGCTCGCTCGTCACATCTTAGACCTCATCTATCGCTTACCATCAGGCGAGATCGAGGTCAAAAGTGGGCTCATCAGAAATAAAAAGAAATGTCCGATGCGGGACTTGGACCGGTGATACGCAATGTGGCAGCAAATCACTGAATCACAGCACTAACCATGTTGTATACAACCAAGAATGAAATGAAATAAAATATTTATTTTGTAAATTGGTTATAAATAACTCTTTTACACGTCATGTTTTTTGCGTTTTAAGTTTAGCTAGATGAAACTGCTGTGCTTCGCTCCCGTGGGGTTAATCATGATAAAAATATGATCTCCTTCTTGTGCAGTCGAGTAAAAAGTCTATAACCTGCCTCAAGTTACTTTCATACCAATCCATCCAGTATTTTCGAAGATTAGCGTGTTCAAACAAACAAACAAATAAACTTTTCCGTTTTTAGGGTTCGGTAGCCGAATGGCAACAAAACGGAATCCTTATAGTTTCGCCATGTGAGTTTGTCTGTCCGTCCGTATGTCACAGCCATTTTATTTCACAACTATTAAGACTACACATGTGTAACTTGGTAGATAGATATATTCTGTAAACAGCTTTCCGATTTTTGGACAAAAAAAAATTGAGGGAAACTGCCCTTTCATGGAACTGACACTAAAAATATATTTTTTCATCAAACCTAAACGTGTATGGTACCTATAGATAATCACTTATTCTTAAAGTCAACCATTTAAGAGATATACGCTTCCAAAGTGATAAAATGTGTGTGTGTGTGTGTGTCATTTAATTTTTATAATAATGGAGTGAAACATTTAAAATAATATATGCTGTATTTCTTAATGAAAACTTTCAAAGAAAATTGGTTTGAACGAGATTGGGTCAGCAGTTTTTGAGATACAGCATATTTTCTAAAACCGCAAATATAACTTTGTACTTTATACAAACACTATGAAAAGCAAAGTTATTTTTCGCAGTTATTACGGATCCCTTCATGGACGAGTCTGACTCGCACTTGGCTAATTTTATTATATTAGTATAGAATTGAATTGATTAATCCTTTATTAACCTTGTTTTGTTTTTATATTATGAATATCGCTGTATTTTCGGTAATAAATTAAGCCTTGGGGACCTCCATCTTGAACACAGATCCTGGCGATCTTTTACGGTTCACATCGACACTCTGAATCATTTCACTCAAGTATGATGTCAGAAGATTCAGAGAGGCGTCCCGGATTCCGTAATAGTACAGTTACCTGATTAATGTCTCATGGGGAACACAATCAAATGCCTTAGAGCTTAGACAAATCGCAAAAAAACGCTCACCGTATTGCACTCATCTTTCCATGCATCATAAATTTGTCCTAAAAGTTCAACACACATCAGTTGTTGAACGATCTTTTGCTTATTTTTTTTTTTTTGATCCGTATTTTTTTTTTTACGTATTCGTATAGAGGAGGCTCGGTAAAGTAAAAACCATTTTTCAAAATTGCCCCCCTTCTCACCCCCTTTAGGCGGATCTCGGAAATTAAGAGACTTGGAACATTATTTTTTTCAGATTCATTTAGAGGGGCAATGCTTTAGTCGAAATAATTGTGCAACCCCCCCATCACCCTCCCCCCATATTTTTTTTTTTTTTCACAACCACGCGAGGTGCTTGCACCTCGCGCAACACGCAAATACTAGTCATATTATATAAAGCTAAATTACCACTCACTCACTCACTCACTGACTCATTGACATAATTGTTCTCCCAGATGGTGGATGGAGAGGTGGGTATATTTTGACAGATTTGTAAACAAGTAACTCTCAAACCTACGGGAAAAGTGCCAAACCTCCCCTTTTCACCCCCCTTCTCCCCCCTCCCTATCGTATCTCGGAAACTACGAGACCAGTATTTTTTTTTTACGGATTCCTATAGAGGAGGCTCGGTAAAGTAAAAACCATTTTTCAAAGTCGCCCCCCTTGTCCCCCTTCTCACCCCCTTTAGGCGGAACTCGGAAATTAAGAGACTTGGAACATTTTTTTTTCAGATTCATTTAGAGGGGCAATGCTTTAGTCGAAATAATTGTGCAACCCCACCATCACCCCCCCCCCATTTTTTTTTTTACCACAAGCACGCGAGGTGCTTGCACCTCGCGCAACATGCAAATACTAGTTATACTATATAAAGCAAAATTACCACTCACTCACTGACTGACTCATTGACATAATTGTTCTCCCAGATGGTGGATGGGGAGGTAGGTATATTTTCACAGATTCGTAAACAAGTAACTCTCAAACCTACGGGAAAAGTGCCAAACCTCCCCTTTTCACCCCCCTTCTCCCCCCTCCCTATCGTATCTCGGAAACTACGAGACCCTTTTTTCGGATTTCCAATTATCGGAGTTGAAAATTTAGGTGAACTTTGGCGCACCCGTTGTATTCCTTTAAAAGCGTGCTTTTGAAAGCGGAATGACACTTTACTTTTTAGTTGGTGTAAACGTTATTTGTGACTAGTTTTAATTAACAACAGCGGCACGGATCGGTCTTCAAGATTAAGCGATGCCTGCTGAGGTCGCCTTTTGGATGGGTCCACCACAACATATCGAGATTCATCCGTAACTTAGAAAGCATGTAAAGCCATTGGTCTCGGGTTTTTCTTCTGGTCGGGAGAAATAATAATAACTTTATTGAACACCAAAACATCTTTGTTACATAGTTACTTATTAATTAGGTTACAATACAGTTTTGAATTTAAAAAATTGGCCAAGTGCGAGTCGGACTCGCTCATGAAGGGTTCCGTAGTAACTATAATAAATATAATATACTTACTATAATTATTTGAAAAAAAAAAGAAAACAAAAAGCCTTACAAATTTCTTAAAACTAGCTTATTTACAATTTTTACAACTACGCCAAATAACTTTGTTTTTCATAGTATTTGTATGAATTACAAAGTTATATTTGCGGTTTTATAAAATATACTGTATCTCAAACACTGCTGACTTGACCTCGTTCAAACCAATTTTGGTTAAAAGTTTACATTAAGATCTACAATATATGGTTTTTTTAGATTTTTCACTTCATTATTATAGAAGTTAGAGGGGACACACACACATTTTACCACTTTGGATGCGTATATCTTTTTAACGATTAACTTTATGAAAAAGTCATTTTAGAAACCTTAATGTCATTTTTAAAGACCTGTCTATAGATCCACATACGTATAGGTTTCATGAAAAAAAAAAATTCAGTTTCAGTTCCATGTATGGGGAGCCCCTTTTATTTTAAATATTTTTTAAATTTTCTCTTAAAATCGGAAAGCGGTTCATAGAATACATCTACCTACCAAGTTTTACATGTATAGTCCTAATAGTTTCGGAATAAAATGGATGTGACATACGGACGGACGGACGGACCTGGACAGACAGACGGACAGATATGTCGAAACTATAAGGGTTCCGTTTTTTGCCATTCGGCTACGGAACCCTAAAAATGTGTCTTAAACATTGGAAACTCTGCCTCCTAAATTAGGACTTTTTTATGGATCCAATGACTGCCCCCCGATATGGGCGAAGCGGGAGGGTGTGTCAGACTTTTACTGACTAAACCCATCCGTGTTCCATCATGTGTTCCGGGGCCGCGGTAAATCTTTCGAACAATTCCGCAACCCCGGCAGGCAACGGCCCGCTTGTGGGACCCGACAATTTTGCTGACACTCTTTGAGGCGCGCGTGGAACACGACGCGCTGTCTACACGGGCCTGGTTTCAGTCAGGCCGCGAGCTACCCATTGCTCGCAGCCCGCAGGCCCATCCTAAACTAGGGTAAAACTGTGACTCAGCAGTCAGTGTTCCGCTGTTGCTTCGTGATCAAATAATTCTCTCTATGTGTATGTTGTTTTTATGAAACCTAATAACAATGTTTGGATTCTACAACGTGTAATTTAAAGGGTATATACATACCAAGTGCATGGCTTCTTTGGATGATAACAAACGATATGGCAAGGGTTTTGTAATCCTAAGTCTACGTGTGTAGAACTTATTACAAATTCCAATGCACTGATAGGACCAGAGACCTAATTTTTCAAATTAAGAAGAACAAAAAGAATTATCGTGTTATTGGCAAGTGACGTGGAAAGTTATTGACCCTCGTAGTGCTGTGAGCCTGTGACACGTTTGTTATGATTGGTATTCAAGAAATATATGAAACCAATAATTTGGTATCAATTGTTTGAGTCAGATATTTTGTGCTGAAACTGTGCATAGAGACTCCATACCAGATGTTGTCTTCAGCCCTTTTGGATAGATATGAGGTTTCCGTTACACGTTGTATACAAAAAAAAAAAATAGCTGGAGGTAGTTGTTGTTGAAATTGGAAACTTGCGACAAATTGAAATGGGAGATTCAGTAACGGTTATCTAATCATTTTAAATTGTTATTTCGGAAATATAAATTGTGAAAAAAAAAGCGTAATTATCGGCTTAGATAGTGCAAACTAAGTTATTGACTTCACGTAGATTGATTCATTGGTATGGTTGATTCAAGGGTACTTTGTAACTACGTAGGTTAGTACTACTATGCGAAATTAACGATAGCGGTAATACGAGGAATTATTTAGTTGATACTTTTATTATTTTCATGGTTTGAAAACTTTTTTCTTTTTAATTAGTTTTCCTTAATGACATACTCAATATTTTCTTTGTAGCACTTTGAATTATACATTTAAATTTGTCGCGTTTATTCAATTTCATTCTGTATACGAGTATATCGCAGGGAAAAACTGGCCCGAGCTCAATCTCTCTCTAATCGTTCCCTTATTACGATGGATTTATTATGGATGCTGATGGACAGCTTTTTCTACTTTAGTGTTGGTTTCCATCGATCCCTATACATCGTTGCCCTTACTGTAAAAGGATGATTCTTCTTTCAATGGATGCGAAAATACTTGGAGTCTAAATTAATGTTTTTCTTGGTTTAATTTAGGTTCTATGTTTGGACGTTTATATTATATTTTTTTTAATGTATAACTATTATGTGAAGTAGGTTACTAATTTATTAATGAGGCCGCAAATAAAATGTATCCAAAATTAGACTAATATATGCATTTAATTAAGAAAACTACATTGAATTGCAGACCTTTTGAGCCACATCGATGATTTGCGTTCTGGAGTGCAGAATGCTGGTACAAGCGGTTGAAATATTTATTTTTGTGAAAATATAATCGCTATAGAGTTTAAAACGAAAGAAAAGTTTTTTTTTTTAAATAATTTCCAATTGCATTCATGGCAAAAACTGTAATTTAAAGGGTATATACATACCAAGTTCACGGCTTCTTTGGATGATAACAAACGATATGGCAAGGGTGTTGTAATCCTATGTCTACATGTGTGGAACTTATTAGAAATTTCAATACATTAATACCAGAGACCGAATTTTTCAAATTAAGAAGAACGAAGAGAATTATCGTTTTATTGGCAAGTGACGTGGAAAGTGATGACCCTCATAGTGCTGTAACACGTTTGTTATTACTGGTATTCAAGAAACATATGAAACCGATAATTTGGGGTCAATTCTATGAGTCATTTATTTTGAGCTGAAACTTTGCATAGAGACTCCATACCAGATGTTGTCTTCAGTCCTTTTGGATAGATATAGGGTTTCCGTTACACGTTGTAGAATTGAATAATTAATTATAGGAACCTTGAATTAGTGTCTAAATATGTATGTACATAGCTTTGTTCCTTTAGTTGCCTTTGTGTTCCAGGACCGAGGTAACTCGTTGGAGTATTTAACATATTGCATATTAATTTTTGATCTATTGCCTCTTTGTTCGAGTGGTTGCAAACGCGACTGCGGAGCTCGAGGTCCCTGGTTCAATTCCCGGGTCGGGGAACAACTGACAAAGATGTAAAAATGACAGCATGGAGCAACGGTTTAATGTGCTTACCCAGGAACATTGGAAACTCGTTAGGTTCTACGGTTCCCATCTACGGACTGACCTAGGCAAGGTTAACTTGAAGATTAACCCACGCAGCTGTTATACCGGAATCATCACAATAAGAATCTTATCAGCTACCCTTGCATATAATATTGTATAGTAAACAAACAATCGCAGCAATCACGGATTTTAAAAAATTGGCCAAGTGCGAGTCAGACTCGCCCATGAAGGGTTCCGTAGTAACTATAATAATATAATATAACATGTATATTTATTTGACGAATAAAAAAAAAACCTTCGAAATTACTTAAAACTACCTTATTTACATTTTTACAACTACGCTAAATAACTTTGTTTTTCATAGTGTTTTTATGAATTACAAAGTTATATTTGCGGTTTTAGAAAATATGCTGTATCTCAAAAACTGCTAACCCGATTTCGTTCAAACCAATTTTGGTTGAAAGTTTACATTAAGATCTACAGACATATATTTTTTTTAGATTTTTCACTCCATTATTATAGAAGTTAGAGGGAGGGGGACACACATTTTACCACTTTGGAAGCTTATATCTTTTAAACGATTGACTTTATGAAAAAGTGGTTTGAGAAACTCTTATATCATTTTTAAAGACCTGTCTATAGATACCACACACGCAGAGGTTTCATGAAAAAAAATATTTTCAGTTCTAGTTCCATGTATGGGGACCCCCCTTTATGTTAATT
The DNA here is from genome assembly GCA_943138885.2 of Tholera decimalis. Taxonomy (NCBI): domain Eukaryota; kingdom Metazoa; phylum Arthropoda; class Insecta; order Lepidoptera; family Noctuidae; genus Tholera; species Tholera decimalis. Next base: position 52,353,052 of record OW964548.2, on the reverse strand, counting down.
TTTTTTTAATTTTTTTCTTAAAATCGGTAAGCGGTTCACAGAATACATCTACCCATTAAGTTTCATATGTATGGTCTTAATAGTTTCGGAATAAAATGGCTGTGACATACGGACGGACGGACAGACAGACAGACAGACGGACAGACATATCGAAACTATAAGGGTTCCGTTTTTTGCAATTCGGCTACGGAACCCTAAAAAGGAAGAAAATACTTTTATTGGCATATGCCATAAGAACACACATATAAAACAGCATGTTTTTAATAAGTTTTGTTTTTAAAAATTTAATGTTTTTAGTAGTTCATGAAATATTTGTATTAATGAAATATAGTATTTGTCTACGTCCAAAGACCCAAAAAGATCAGATCGTTATAAATTCTACACTTACATAATATCCCAGACCACAAGAATTTCAACAGTGAAAACCCCATTTAATTTGGATCAATACTTTTTACCCGACTGCAAAGGAAGGGTTATTGAGATAACTCTTTTAGAAATATTGAGGTGTTGTTACTTCCATCAATCAGCTCAGCACCATATACAACGTGTAACGGAAACCCCATATCTATCCAAAAGGACTGAAAACAACATCTGGTATGGAGTCTCTATGCAAAGTTTCAGCTCAAAATAAGTGACTCACAGAATTGACCCCAAATTATTAACTTCGTTCTTCTTAATTTGAAAAATTCGGTCTCTGGTATCAATGTATTGAAATTTCTAATAAGTTCCACACATGTACACATAGGATTAGAAAACCCTTGCCATATCGTTTATTATCATCCAAAGAAGCCATGCACTTGGTATGTATATACCCTTTAAATTACACGTTGTATAAATTGCTTTAGACAGTATATGTAAATGTTGTAAGTGCCCTTAAAGGCGAGGTTTTTCTTTGTTTTTAATGGGATTCCATAATCAGATTCCGACTTATACCTTTCACCATCAGCTCACCGTATGAAATGATGATTGTCAGGCACAAATATTTATAGCCTATAAAATTTTAAGGTTTCCTTCAATTACCCTGGGATCCTGTCATCAGAGATTAGGAATTAGTGACAATGGTCCCATTCACCAAGTCAAAATCTCGCTCAGGACTATAGGCTTTCGAGGAAAACGAAAATGTTTAAAACCGGTCCACAATTGTCTGAGAAATCGGTAAACATACATAAAATAAAATACAGTCGAACAAACTACCTCCTTCTTTTTTGTTGTCGTTTAATCGTTAAAACTCGAGAAAGGGTGGACCGATTCGGCTAATTTTGCTTTTAAATTATTTGTGGAGGTCCAGCGATGGTTTAAAAGATGAAAAAAATATTTAAAAAATGTTACGGTACATAGTTCGCGTACTTATATATATACTTATGTGTTTATACTTAAAAAGTACTACTTGAACCTGGCGGAATGGAACGGTCCTTTCGAAAAAGTATTTACTATTCGATTAGGCAATGTACCATAATTTCGCGCTTAATCCAATGTAGTACGTACACCTAATGGTGATTCCTCTGCTCTTGCCACAATTTCAAATGTTTTCTTAACTTCAAAGGTTCTATATGAAAAAGAAAACAAATGAACTTCCTTGAGCTTTACTTCAGATAGTACTGTATCTTGAGCAGCATGCAAATTAGTTTAATAGGTATAAAATTGACAATGGCGCTTGTATTGGTGTGTGCACGGTGCAGTAGTGTGCAGTAGTGTGCAGTGATTGGCGATAGAACAACTGGTTATGTAACAAGGCGCGTTGCTTTCTTCCACGATCGTCTCGGGGCCCGCGCGAGAGACATGCCGCGCTGCTGGGAGATTGCGCGCGCGCAGGGCTGCGACACGCCACGCCTTTATTATTAACTAGCTTTTGCCCGCGACTTCGTCCGCGTGGAATAGTTACTTTGGGCTAACGTTAAATTTAACCCCGATTTTGTAGCATTCTTCATTGGCGCTCCGCTTCTATTGGCCTTAGCGTAATGATACAATATAGCTGTGCCCGCGACTCCGTCAGCGTAAGTTAATGTATTGGTAATATTGTTTAGATCACGTTCACATGAGGCTTAAGTACCTAGAGAACGCTTCGACCGCGAGACGCGTCGAGCGCGGCGACCGATTCTCAAAAATAATCCTTATAGCATGATTCAGTATTCACGCGCGATGGCTTATTATTATAAGCGTATTTCATGTATAACTTTGGTGTTTCTATACCGATTTATATGATTCTTTTTACGGTTTCGTAGCCGAATGGCAAAAAACGGAATCTTTATAGTTTCGATATGTCTGTCCGTCTGTCGGTCTGTCTGTCTGTCCGTCCGTCCGTCTGTCACAGCAATTTTATTCCGAAACTATTTGGACTATACATGTGAAACTTGATAGGTAGATGTATTCTGTGAACCGCTTTCCGATTTTGAGAAAAAAAATTAAAAATATTTAAAATAAAGGGGGCTCCCCATACATGGAACTAAACCTGAAAATATTTTTTTTCATGAAATCGATGCATGTGTTGTATCTATAGACAGTTCTTTAAAAACGACATCGGGGTTTCTAAAACCACTTTTCCATAAAGTCAATCGTTTAAAAGATATAAGCTTCCAAAGTGGTAAAATGTGTGTGTGGCGGACACAACCTCTAACTTCTATAATAATGGAGTGAAAAATCTAAAAGAAATATATGTCTGTAGATCTTAATATAAACTTTCAACCAAAATTAGTTTGAACGAAATCAGCTCAGCAGTTTTTGAGATACAGCATATTTTCTAAAACCGCAAATATAACTTTGTAATTCATACAAACACTATGAAAAACAAATTTATTCGGCGCAGTTGTAAAAAATGTAAAAAAGCCAGTTTTAAGAAATTTGTAAGGTTTTTTTTTCAAAACAAATTTATTTGGCGCAGTTGTAAAAAATGTAAATAAGCTAGTTTTAAGAAATTTGTAAGGTTTTTTTTTTCGTCAAATAAATTTGCATATTATATTATAGTTACTACGGAACCCTTCATGGGCGAGTCTGACTCGCACTTGGCCAATTTTTTTATGGAATAGTTAATAATGTTAACTTTTTCAATTAGGGGTGACTGAGAGTGTTATAAACGTAAGAGTAGACAAATATGTATTATAATCAGAAAGCTTCGAACTGCTAAGCTATCGGGAGTTACACGTGTTATTGTGAGTCAACCATAAAAGTTAGACATATGCTGTCGTGGGATATTTTTTATATAATTTTAAGGAGAACATTTCCGTCATGAAATGATTTGTGTAGCTTTAACCATTAAGGTTGCACACGCGACGGAAGCTTAAAAAATGGAGTAATTTCTCTCGTTTTCCATTCACTGCTCTGCTCCTATTGATTGTAGCGTGATGAAAAGTATACAATAACCAGCCCAGGAGTATGAATAATAAATGTACCTAGTTTCGTTAAAATCCGTCGAGTAGTTTTTGTTTCTATAACGGTTATACAGACAGACAGACAGACAGACAGACAGACAGACAGACAGACAAAAATTATAATGATTGCATTTTTGGCATCAGTACCGATCCCTAATCACCCCCTGATAGTTATTTTGGAAATATAATTCATGTACAGAATTGACCTCTCTACAGATTTATTATAAGTATAGATTATTAACATTTATTATACTTTATATATACATTTATTATAATATCGCATAAATTTATTGAGACATAGAATATATTTAGAATACTGCGACTGGGTTTTTAGAGATGAATATCAATAAAATAAAAAATATTTAATATATTAATTATTGTTGCCATTTGTCTTTTTGTAGCATTTTACATAGAATCGCAATAGTATTGATTTTACCAATAAATTTTGCAATTAATTAAACATTTTTTTGCAGTGACTATATACAACGTTCTTTTCACTATTATATATTAATTAAATCAAGGTTGCCATTACACAAATACAGCGGCAAAACCACGTTGATTTAATCAAAGCCATGATTGAATACGACAATTGATTAATTAGCACAATTAATGCGATATGCAGCATTCATAATAAAATTATGATCGGACAATCGTTAAATTGTGACGTTTTGGATGGCACTGCACTGTATTTAATTATTTTAATGCAATGGGCATAATGGATGTACATCTCGTTATAGTTAGGTTTTTTTTTAATAATTAAAGATCGGTTTACTGTCTAGAAGTATGTATGAGCTACTAAATTCTATATAGTTTCGTCATAATTTTGTATGAAAAATGTAAGTAGGAGACCCCGATATCCAAGACAGTAAAAAGGTTTTTATCCCTTTATATCTTTCTGGAGTATCTTTTCGTCGCTTATAGTACAATGTCTTGTTCAGTAATATTTTGATTATTGGATTTAAGTATTTAAAATGCTCTATGGTAATGTATATTATGCATTGTTATTTTATAAATATTTTTTTTGCGGAACTCTTCCTTTGTGAGTTCAACTCGCGCTTAACCGGTTTAGGTCAAGCTTTGCTGGACTTCTAACACATAGAGGTAAAAGAAAACACAATTAAGATAATAAGTGTGTATTCATTATACACATACATCTTGAAAACTCAAAACCCAGTGATTTTATTTACTTGACTATTCTTTCTAAAGTACGAAAAAGATTCTAATAACGTTTGTCAACCCTAACAATTTTCCAAAGCAATGATTGCAGTTCAACAAACTGCGCGCGAGTCGATCGTTGAACCTGCACTAACCGTTACTCCGTCTCTCTCGCACGCGGCGGGGGCTCGACGCTCCTCTCTTTCACCAGTGCAATATACCTTCCTTTACAGCAACCATTGAAGGTATTGTTTTGTGGGAAATAAACTCTCTCTGCATCACCGTGCAATGTACACCGGTATTTAGCTACAGGCAATAATCAAAGTTACGTCGTCCATTCTCTTTACTTTCATGTATTAAACATAGTTAGCAAAACATTCTATTGTTTTTATTGCGAACGCTTAAGCGAAGCGAACTTTTCCTACTTATTTATGTCGATAGTAGTTTTTTGTTTGCGCACGATCGGTGACCACGTTGGTTGGTTACTGACATCAAGTTATCGGAGCATTAAGTAATAATGTTGCCTTTGTGGAGATGCTCCAAGCTGCGGCGCGTTCGCGGAATAAATGGTAAGCGAGGTAGCTGATCTGTTGTTGGTAAGTTTATTGAAGAGTCGCGTATGATAAGATTTTTTTTTAATTATATGAGTCAGCTCTTGAGCCCAATCACAAAAGATGGTAAGTGTTAGATGAGGTCTACGATGGAACGAGCGAGCCCAGAAGATGCCTGTTCACTCTTGCTTTAAAGGCTGGCGGGTCATATCTGTATTCCCAGAAGTCGACAGAAACTTCCACACCTTGGCTGTACGCACAATAAATATAGTGGAGAAGCGCTTATTACGACAAGACATAGCACATACTTATATCGACCAAGTGTTGATGGTATTTTTTTAAGCAGTACGTCTGGTATCCCGTAATAAAAGGAGGATGAACGTATTTCTTTTTTCCCTTGTGCCCGGATGCCACAAAGGCTGAAAAGTCGAAGAAGTTTCCTGAAGTGTGTATCTCTATTTTACCTCACTTCCTGCCACCATATGTTTCATGTTATTTCTTCCATAGTTTACTGATAATTAAATTAACATGCAGTTGGAAATACCATACCACCCACCTATGTATGTATCTCCGAAATGCTTCATCTTCGACCACATTATCACTTCCCATCAGGTGAGATAGAAGTGAAATACGAGCGATAAATAAAAAAATACTACTAAGCCTATAATTTTGATAAAAAGTTAATTGAATTATAGATAGCAATGAAAATTATATTGAGTTTTTGAGGAGGGAAGAAGTATTTATTGCTAACCGTTTATACATGGGACTGACTTGCTCGAGTCGGGAGGCTTTTGGGACCGGAACCGCAGTCCCAAAAACCTCCCATACAATTAATCACGCTAGAATTTTATAATAACCTTGTCCAAGTATTGGGAAGTGAGTTCAGCTTTTAGTTAGTCCTTATGGGTTAATTATTTATTTATATGTAGTTGTTATACACTTTTAAAAAAAGAGTTAATGTAAGAACATAACTGTTTTCACAGTTTGTCTGTACGCTTCTTCAATTGACAGGTTTTAATATTTTTATTTTATTTTCACAGTTTAGCATGTGACCACAATCTCACCTGTTGGTAAGCAAATTTTACTCCAAACACAAGCATATTTAGCTTAGTTGGAGGGGTTAACAAGATTGCTAGTAATGTGAATTCAACCCACATAGCAAGTAATCTTTAAAAAAAAGTGGTTACATTCCGGGTACGTGGTAACATAAGATAAGAGTAACAATCCTTGTATTATTTCGCCTCAGACTGAAACCTACAAGGTTCCCATATAATTAAACCAGTATATATATATATTTTTTTTAATCTTTATTTATTTATAGGGACTTTTACGCATACCGTATGTCAGTCCCATCGTATCCTAAACAATTGTACCTTCACAATATGTGGGCCATGAATTTGAACAAATCCTTTGCAGCGTCGCCATTTGGTTGGGAGAGAATCGTATGGTACATGCCTACATCCGTTCTGTTCAAATTCAGAGTCCTCAATAAATAATTTCTACTAGACTCATACCGGACACATTCCATCAATAAATGTTGTAGGTCCTCGACAACTCCACATTCCTCACAATTGGGTTAAACCAGTATAGATTGTATGGACTTTAAAAGAGACGGACCCCTGAGTTTGTTTCGGTGTTTCTTCTCAGGGTAGTCAGTTAGGAAACACCGGCCTCATCTAGTTAATATTTATGAAAAAAAAAATGACGTGTAAGTGTTATTTAACAACCAATTTTCAAAATAAAAATCATTTATCTGTTTTATTTATATTGCAGTCTTACACCCGACCTTTCCCATGTATTTCACCTCTGACTGTAGAAAGTTCCATATTGCAGCTGCATTCGTTTCATTTATTTATGCTTCTGCTTGCGCGCGGATATGCTAGCATTAACTTCCTCTTCAGAATTTACTTTTCGCTCTTATATAAGGAAGATATATAGATAGAATATACTTTATTGTACACCAACATTTAAACACACCTATTTAACATAATTTCTTCTATTACACAGGGGATCTACTCAAGTATAGTTATTATGTAGTTTAATTTTTAATTACAATCGAATGCAGCCTTGAAGAAGAATCCTAAATGAACTACTGAAGATCGCCTTATACATTAAAATATAATGTTTTCATGTAATTTGACAAGTACAGATTGTATGGACTTCAAAAGAGACTGATCTCTGATTTGGTTTTGGTGTTTCTTCCCAGGGTACCCAGCAACACCAGTCTCATCAAGAAAGAACATGACCTGTACAAGTGTTATTTTTAATAACCAATTTGGAAAATAAATATCACATCATCATCATGAGTTTTTCCCTATTTTTAACCGACTTCTAAAAAAGGAGGAGGTTCTCAGTTCGTCTTGAACTTTTTTTTATGTATGTTACCTCATAACTTGAAGACGGCTGGACCGATATGGATTTTTTTTCCGTTTGAAAGGGTATACTTTCTAGTTGGTCCCATTGTTATGAAATCAGGATCTGATGATGGGATCCTGGAGTAATCGAGGGAACTCTTCAAATATTATAGGCACACCTATAGCGTTTTGGGTAATTCTAATAGTACCTTGTGCAGGTGCTCTTGAAAAGGCATCATTTGAGGAAGTGGAACTGATTATGAAGACCACAGATGGCCACCGAAACTACTCAATAAGAAGTATTTCGTGGATTGCGATTCGATTACTTGAATATGCATGTTAAGCACTTTATACTCGTCATAATGCATATGGTGATGTAGAGCTGATGGTGAAGTACCAGCAGAACTCCTCAAACATTAACGGCTCTGCATCAGAAAGAGCAATATTTTGTAAAAGCTGATAAGTACTTCACATTTTTGCTTTCGTAACTAGATAAATTACAAACCGACCCACTAATAAGCGTGAAACTTTAATTTCGGAAGGCGTAGTTAAAAACAAAAAATTAAAATACAAAACCAATAACACCGACTACCTACCGAAATTAAAGTTATTTTTGGCTTTGTTGGGTTTTGATATGGAAGTCGGTTTTATTTTTTTGCTAAAAAGCTTTTTACAAGAAAAGCATATAGCTCTTAGATTTGAAATGACACAATATCAATCTGGAAATTAATTACAATTTAAGTGCTAAAAGAAAGTACATACTTTATGTGAAATGCTAATCTTCGTTTTTACTAATATAAGTACGTATTACTAACACTAGGTTTTATTATTTTTGTTAGTTTTTTTATATTTTATGCATGCTGTTTCCTGTAGAAATAAATACTTTAATGAATTACATTTCAAAGGACACTGTGCCTATCTCACTTAAGCGGTAGCAATGAATATGTAAATTTCCCGTTGCGGTATGTCGTTAGAACAGTGGTGTGAAAACTTGGACCTTGACTAAAATTCATAAGTCCAAACTCAACGTTTACAAAAGTGTTATATTAAATGGGACTGCTGAACACGTCTCCTGCCTCCCCGACCTTTGCCAAACGAGCCAGCCCGCGATGCTGAGCCAGTAGCAATAAATACTCACTTAAATAATAATATGACCCAGCCTATTACCAACCCAGCTAATTTATTAGAGGTCACCACAGGATAGACCGGTTAAGTAGACGCACAGCCTTACTGAGCTGATCTACGAGTGGCCCTACCTAAAATATTAAAAAAATAATACACGTCTCCCGCATTACCGGGTGGCATTGTAAAATACAAAGGAGAATGAACGAATTGGTCGGAAAATTAAAAAGCAACCCCAGGTTATCCCGGGGTTGCGGGAATCCTAAAGAGATACTGCGGCCCCGGACGTTAAGGGCAGCTGAAGGACCAGGGTGGGTTTTTAATCAGTAGAAGTCTGACACACCCTTCCGCTTATCCAGAGCGGGAGAATTCGATGATTTTCCCACCCGGCAAAAAAAACGTGACTTAAACAAATAATGATAGCAACCAGTGCATTACACTTTTGGTTATATTTTTTATATCTTCAGTAACCGCGATACTATTATTTGACCCTGCAGAATTTCAATTGAAGGAGTGTGACTGTTGCTCTAAGTGACAATAAATGTGTCGAGGATCTGCGCACGCGCGCAATCACCTATTACCCCCAATTGACTGCTGCAAGCATGAGGGGGGCGGCTGATGCACTCTGCGGTACGTTTTCCTATAATTGGGACACTGGAAATTGTAAACAAGAGCCTCAAAGAAGCCATTTTTGTTATGAGATTTAAAAAAAAAATTATTATTAGTGTCCATCAGCAGGATGAACCCAAATTATATTACAATCTAGCCTTATATATAGACTAATAAGTAATTTAATTTTAACTTAAAGTAATAAATTGTCTTTACTAAGAATGTGTCCAGTGGCACTTTTTTTAATGTCTCTATTAAGGGGAATACACTTCGTTATTGTGTTTATTTGGTAGCACGTTTGCACTTTTCTCTATTTACTATCACTAAACACTAATTCGAACGGTTTTGTTCTTTTTAGTCTTCTAACTATATTTGTGTGATCGAGAAGCTGGATTGCCTCGATGTTCACATGCTGATGATTTGTTATAAGTAATAGTATTTTTCGCAAAAAAATCTATTCATTAATCTTATCTTTTTCAACCGTTTATCGTTGGAGGTTGTCGTTTAATCTAAACCAATACAGAGTAACAGCGTTTTAACCGAAACGGTTACTTCCTAAACACAGTTACTGGGTTGACAAGTTTGACAGATTGAAAGTCCTCTGACGACCTGTAAGGACTGTCAAAGAACTATGCATGACACCCGGGGTCAACTGCTTAATTTGTTTGACAAGGAATTCAATTGAAAGGAATACAATAAGGCAAAATCCTTTTTTTTCGGGTGGGAAAGTCATCGAATGACTTCTCTGGGTGGAGCGGAAGGGAGTGTCAGACTTCTGCTGACTAAAAACCCACCCTGTTCCTTCAGCTGCCCTTAAGTTCCGGGGCCGCGGTATCTCGTTAGAACATTCCCGCAACCCGGGAAGTCAAAATCCCTAAGTACATTTTTACGTAAATTTTGCGGATGGAGAAGTATGAGATTTGGCACAGACTATTTATATAAAGCAGGAGTGCAGAAAACTAATATTTTTAAATAATAATGCAATTCAGATAATTTAAATTATGGTCGAGGTTCGACCTCTGGACGACTATTAGTATTAAAAAAGAATATGAAAATTAACGCGTTACCCTATCAATGTTACCTTGTTACCTTTTACCATGTTACCTTAACCTAATGAAGTATTTTATAAAATCCTTACTGAACTAAAAAATACAGTATTTATTTTCTTAGAGACTAGACTAGACCAAAGTACTTTGTTACATGCGGGCCACTGCACTTTTCTTTTAATTTTGAATGAGCACTTAATGCATTAAATTTTTCTGCTTTTCTTAGTTAGTTAGTTGTTTTTATTTTCTTTACAGAAGCTTTGAGGTACATAGTTTCCCTTAAATTCAAAATAAACAAACCGAAATAAAAACAGAACTGATAAAAATACTGAAAACGGCAATTATTTTAAGTATTTTGAAGACGTTATAAGAGAAAATAGTAAAAAAATCGCTTTGCAATGAAAATAACAATATAATTTAATTAAGAGCGTTAATTCCTCACAGTAACTCAGGCTAACTTGCAAGTTATTAAATTTAATCTTGGCAATCTTAATTAGGCTTTAATAAACCTAAAACGCATTTTTTTAAAGAGAACTGGCAATGTGTGTATAATTAAAAAAAAGAGTTCAAGATGAACTGAGAACCTCCTCCTGTTTTTGAAATCAGTTAATTAAACTAGCAATCAAGCATTTGGAAACGTAAGTCGTTGAGTTGAGATATTTTTCGAAAAACAGAATTTGTTTTAATTTTCCATGGACAATATAAGAAGCTGGCAAAAATTAAAAAAAAAAAACTGTCAACTTGCATCTTATATTTGGTATCTTGCGTATTTCAATTCTTTTATTTATTGACATTAAGAAATTGCGAGTTTAACACCATGTGGAGTAAATGCTCTTATATCTTATGTACACTTCGCCGTAGCTGATCTAAGGATGATAGATAATTACAAAGCACTTGGGATTGTAATCCCACTGGGAATGATGACAAACTTACTTATATATTTGGGAAAACAAACAGTTACACAAATATTATTATAGTTATAAATAACTAGCTGACACGGCGAACTTCGCATCGCTATAATATTTTAAACCTTCCCTGTATGAGAGGAAGCACGATACAAAATTAATTAATGAAATCTGTCCACCCGTAATCTGTCCACCCGTAATCTGTCCACCCGTAATCCGTCCACCCGTAATCTGTCCACCCGTAATCTAGTTTTAGCGCGACTAGCGAACAGCAATTCATTTTTAGATATAAGATTATGAAGTTATCCACATATTGTTCACATCAATGTTATATTTGAACATAAAAACCGAAGGTGAGTGAATCTACGTTATAAAAAGAAAACATTAGTTAAAAATAAAGAATAAAATATTGATTTACTATTTTATTTATTTCAATCTGGGTATTTCTGAATCTGTTAAATTATGGTAATGGATATTAATTTCATATGAAAGCCACCTTCATAAACTAGGCTACGCTCAAATTAAGAATCTTTAACATTAGGCAAGCGATTCTTATTTTAACTTTACTGAATTTTTATTAATATAAATTTTGGATTCCATTGTCATATTGGTTCTAACAAATTAAATTGTGCATATCCTTTGGCGGGAATTTATTGAGGTTGAAGTGTCATCGGATGCGTATACTATACTATTCAAAGCCGATAGCAGTGGCTATATACGACTGTTCCCTATGTATATTCTATCTTATAAAATAGATATTGGTTTACAAGTTAATTATATCATTTGGACGTTGATGGTAGTAATAAGTTTCCAAGTTCTTACGTATAAGTGAACCTTGGGCATGTCGCAATTTCGGCGATAAGTCCCTTTTTTGAGGAGTGGCTAGAGAGATGTCATGGCGTCCTCACCGCCTGAAGCAGGTACCAGGCGTGACTGTTTCGGGAAGAACCTATTTCGGATTCAACGGGACGACAGGTCCGTTGCCAGCCAGGGTTGAGGGAATATTCTAAAGAGAAACTATAGCCCTCAAACGCAAGGGCAACTGAGCGGGGTGGATTTTTATTCAATGGAAGCCTGAGATTCCCTTTTACTCCACCAGAGCCGGATTAACCCTGTCAGAGGCCCTAAGGCAATGGCATTCTCGGGGCCCCTTTTCTTACTTTGACTGACCAAATCGTGTGTGAACTGAGGAAACGCACATTAAGGTCTGTGGTTTTTAATATATGTATTTGTTTACTTATTCCCAGATTTGTTCTAAAATTGTTTTAAGACTACTACAAAATGTAACGATTTGTATTTTATGAGATAACAGTCAATCAGTCAATCAAATTCTCGTTCGAAGAAACATGTTTTCTTGGTGCGTGCACTGGGCCTGGGCCCCTAGTTGATGCGGGGCCCCTAGGCAGTTGCCTACTCCGCCTAATGGTTAATCCGGCCCTGTACTCCACCCATACCGGGAGGAATAATCTGATGTTTTACCCAACCAGTAAAAGCTATCAAACCTGATGATGGGCAAAGCTCGCTCGGTAACTAAACCATTATTATATGATATTCTATATAATAGCCCAATTTCTTTAAATATTCACACAACTAATAAGCTACCCCTTCGCTAATATTTAAAAAATACTCCGATTATATAAATAAGACCATATTCGACCAGTGTCTAGTTCTATATGTGGCAAAGATAAAGCAAACCTAGGGCGATAGAAATAAAAAATTAACGCGAGTAATAAACTGCATTCTGAAAAAGCAAAGGAAATATAAAAAGAGCCAGCCTTTGAGGAAGTGCGTTTTCGTCATGAGTTGGTTCCACCTACACAATTGTATTCAAAGGGTTTTTTTCAATAAACACGTATTCCAGTCTTTCTCATTTTTTTATTTCACTCGCTACATGAGTACTCATTTGGCGTATCCAAATTAAAAACAGATCTCCCTTTCAATTGAATTTTCGAACTTAATTTGTAGAACCTATGTATGCAAACTGTTTCATTACGCCAACAACGGATTGCCGAATGTCCTTTTTATTTATTTGCGTTTCATAGCCCCATGTTACAGGAATTGAGATACGGAACCTTTGTAAAATGAATGCACTCGTTTGCAGGACTTTTGGGGCGTTTTTCAGTTTGTTTTGTTTTTTACTAAAGATGCAATGTTTGGTCCGATGCGAGGGAGGTATGAAGCGCGCAGAGTCCGATAATGAAGTAATATTAAAATAAGGATTAATTTAACTTATCTAGAACAAAATTTATTATTCTGATACATTTACTAGGTTTATCTAATTTTATTTTTGTTGACTTGCTCTATCAGCTGGTATACTTCCCGTGCACAAACACAGTACCTATAGCGTAAGCAGAGTTTTATTAAGTAATATTCCGAAACACAGTAACGACGTGAGTATGCGATAGAAAACATTTACTCGTGAGTAGAGGTACTTGGAATAACCTGCAATTTGCTACAAATACTGAGATGAACAGATCACCCCAACTTTGCCATGAAGATACTCTATCCAAAGGTTGTCTGTAAGAGATCGCCTTGTGCGATAAGACCCCCAATTGTATTAGTTTTACCTTTTGTATCTATATAAATATTGTATATAATAAATAAATAATACTCAACACACACGCCACCTGAACAGATCACCCCAATTCAATATTTAATAATTTTATTCATGTGGACCTTGATTTTGGAATTCATAAATAAAATGCATTGTAATTTCTTGGTGCACAAAACTCACACATTTCGTTATTAATATCTTGTTTTGTGACGTGAGCCAGGGATATATTAAATCAGCGTCTAAATAAACCACTACTTCAAGGTAAAATCAGCCCTTGGGTCACTTCGCGTGACCCAAGGGCTGATTTTAAGTGTTGACTAGGAACCCTAATAATAAAAAGTAAAAAAACTAAAACCCGACTACAACAAAAAATCAATGCTAAAAAGGATGAAACAAGATTTTCAGGATGCTGAAATAAACAAGGTTACTGGAAAAATAAGAACAGAACAAAAATAAAAGCCGTAGTCACACGTCACGTTATTAATTGTTTTGTTACGGTTGATATCCTATATAACGTGTGACTACGAGCTCCTTAAGTTCTAAGTTGAGCTACACGATAACTGTCAAATGCTTGCACTGTCTGGACAGGTCCGCTTAAATTTGCGTGGTTATTTCCTCAAAAGAATACCACAGACATGAACCTACATGCTTCTCATATACAAATACAAATTGTCTGGACTTTAAAAGAGACTATGACCTCTGAGTTTGTTTCGGTGTTTCTTCTCAGAGTAGTCAGTTAGGAAATACCGGCCTCATCTAGCTAAACTTAACACGCAAAAAAACATGACGTGTAAAAGTGTTATTTATAACCAATTTACAAAATAAATATTTCATTTCATTTCATTTCATTTCATTTACGGCTTTTATCTATATCTCCGGCCACCGCAGGCTCGAGCAAGGGTAGCTCATCTATATATGTTCTAACAAGATACCGCGGCCGCGCACATTCCGCTTCCGACGCTCGCCCGCGACGGTCGTACCGCTCCGCGCTCTCGATCGTTCCTTGCCTGAGTCATCGCTACGCTTCGTCACGCCCGCCGTGACGTCACTCGTAGTCGCCGACTACGACGCCTGGTCCGGATCCGCCTTTTTCGAGGCGGTGAAGGATATCCTGTTTCTATAACAGAGTATCGTCAAAAACAATTTGGTTTGGCCCCTTCAGGGTAAAACCACAGTTTCGTGGTCCTTGGTTGGAAACCTCACGGTGTCAACAATACCAAGGGGGTGCTGACCCGACGCACCCGCTGATCCCCTTCAGGGTGAAGCAGTAAATTGGAGTCGAGTGCTAGGTTTTGGCCTTGGGGGATCTCCTAGTCAAACCTAGTTACTGAGTTTCCTTTTCAGCTACACACCTAGTGTCGGTTGGGTGTGTCTACCCCTTCGCACTAGACCCAATAGGGCCCGGTTCGCACAATAAGACTGGTGACCGGTTACAAGCTTAGGGCTCACCATTAGGTACTCACCTCCCAGTCTCTACCCGACTGGGAGGGTTACACATCCCCGGACCCATCCATCCGGGGAGTTAGGCCAGTTAGGCTTTAAATAGGTCCCCCGCGGGAGAGAAATCTTTAAAATTTCCCCATTAAATTTTTGATTCATTCGCCAATCATGGCAAACTCCAATATTTTGGAGATATTGCTAGAAATACTTAAGGAAAACCCCGCTATTTCAGCCAAATATGGCGGAAAAATCCAGCGTGAAATCGCTAACTGTCCTCCGGCTACCGAAGCCAACGTCGCTGATTTTAGTGACGCGCTTGACAGCCCATTATCTCCCCCGCTTGCTGATCAAGGCATTCCGGTTGGTCAATTCACGGAAGTGTTTATCAACTCCGATCCCATTGTTCATCGAACAACGAACGACTTCCAGGTAGATAGCCCTCTATCGCTCCCGCCCGCCGACAATGTCGTGCCGACCGCCCAATTCCCTAAATCATCCATTGTTTCCGGCCCACCTACTAATCCCATTGTTCATAAAACAATGGACGCCGCGCAGGTGTGCGCTGCAGTTGAATTCCGTGAAATGGACACCACCGAACCTGTGTCCAATAACAACTCCGACAATGATTTGTCATCATGCCCCTCGTCCTCGGAAGACGACTTTCAAGTCGTCACCGGTGGCAAGAGGAAGAAAGGGAAAACCTCCCAGGCCAGCAAGGCCAAAAAGACCACCGCGTCGCCCCCGTCCCCAACTCAAACACCCGTTCGACCCGCTAGCCCCGTCCCAACTACCTCTGCTCGCGCGCAGAATAGTCGTCCCCCCAGCCCGATAGCCCAAACTTCCTCAGCCCAAAGGAAGCAACGCCCTCCGCCCCCCTTTTACATCCAGGACAAGGGTAAATGGACTGATGTGTCCAAGATGTGTGTTGATCGAAAGATCAACTACACAAACGCCCGTGCCTGCCAAAATGGCATTAAAGTCACCGTCCCTACATCGAACGACTATAGGGAACTATATCGCGCCCTCCGTGAAAGGAATATTTCCTTTCACACTTTCTCCTTCCCCGAGGACACGCCCACTCGTGTTATTATTAAACGTGTCCCTAAAGAAATCCTAGTACAGGATATTAAAGACGACCTTGCCGATCAAGGTATACCAGTGATCGCCGTCCATCGCTTACATAAAGCGAGAGGCGGTGAATTGTACGACATGGTTCTTGTCATTTGTGAACCAACAGAAGGTCATCATCCGATTTTCAAGATTAAGTCCATTTGCTCCCTATCCGGTATCTCAATTGAAAAGCCCTACAAAACCGCAACAGTGGGACAATGCCACCGTTGCCAACTGTATGGCCATGCGCAGAGCAACTGCTATGCGACTCCCAGATGCGTCAAGTGTCTGGGCGAGCACAGCACTGCGGACTGCCCTCGGCCCAAAGACCGAACCCTCTGTTCGGAACCACCCAGCTGCGTTCTCTGCGGCCAGACCGGTCACCCGGCAAACTACCGCGGCTGTCCCAAAGCCCCCAAACTCACTCCTAAATTAGCGAAGCGCGCCAACGCCCGCCAACAAAGAGAGGCACCTTCCTCTCAAATTCCCCAACGTCTCACTCCTCAGAGACCATCCCCGTGGAACAGGCTAAACCACGAAAATGCCTTTCCCTCCTTGGCCACTGCCAAACCTTTGCAGGCACTGATGGATATACCCATCGCAGCGCAGATCCTGCCTATAGCCGTGGCTCCAGAGGCCACAGCCAGTCCCCAACCCGAGCCTCAAACCACTGCTGCTCTTGCAGCCAAACAACCGCACAATCCCTCACCCGTCGCGCACGGCGAGTCTTGCGGCCAGACTCTACTGCGTCACTATAGAATATTTATGACCCGCCAAGCCAGGTCTCTCCGCGATGCCCTTCTGACTGCCGAGCAGCAGAATAATGGCAAAATTACGACGGCAATGTACAGCCAAATATTCAGCACACACAGTGATGTCGTGCTAGGCCTCGACCAGATGGATGCGATGGACTGATCCAATGGATTCCCAACGCACAAACCACACTAGGCCTCGATCCCTCAAATTAGGTTTTTTCAACGCCAATGGCATTTTCAACCAACGCGCCGAAATAACTAAATTCCTCCGCGACCACCAATTAGACGTCCTCCTTATACAGGAGACCCTTTTGAAACCCCACCGCGCTGACCCCAAAATTGCGAATTACCGTCTAGTTCGCAATGACAGAACACGCTGCCACGGCGGCGGTACCCTTATTTATTATAGGAAGGAGTTACACTGCATCCCTCTGACCCCACCCGCGCCTCTCTCTCACCTAGAGTACTCTGCCTGTCGACTAGGCATGACTGGTCATCCTCCGATAACCATCATCTCTGCCTACCATCCCCCACCATCGGTCGCGTCTCTTGCTTCAGACGATCCTATCGCGCTCACCAGCGATCTCACGACTCTCTTTGGCCTGAGTGACTCCGTCTTACTAGCGGGCGATCTCAACGCCAAACACCCCGCTTGGAACAGCAACACGACAAATGCCAGAGGCAGAATCGTGTATAACCTAAGCGCGACCCTAAACTATGACGTCATCGCTCCGATGACTCCCACCCACTACCCACACGACCCCAACCATAACCCCGATGTCCTCGATGTGGCGCTCCTAAAGAATGTAAACCTCCATTTACACTCTATAGAAGCGCTTCACGAGCTCAACTCGGATCACCGTCCCGTTATCCTACACCTAGGTTCCCGCTCGGGTAACCATGATCCTACCCAACCTCCTCCGACCCAATTGATCACCGACTGGAGGAAAGTAAGTGAAAAACTGAAATCCACCACGTCGCCTCAATTGGACACCATTCCTGACCACATAGTCTCAGTCGCTGACACGACGGCGGCGATCGACTCGCTTACAGATCACGTACAATCCGTCCTGAACGATTGTTCAAGGGAAGTTCCTGTAGTGGAAGACCACCGCTGGAAACTCCCGGACGATGTACGGAATCTGATAACCGAGAAGAACGCAGCCATCCGTGCGTACAGCGCTTTTCCCTGCGCCGCAAACAAAGCTCACATGCGCAACTTACAGCGTGCTGTAAGGAAACGCATTGCCGAGCAGCGTAATGCGAGCTGGGACAAGATGCTGAGCGAACTTGAGCCCACCCATCTTGCCTTCTGGCAGCTTCAGAGGAAGTTACGATCCACTGAAGAGGCCACAATGCCTCCTCTCATTCGTCCCGATAAGAGTGTCGCCTTCGATAACTCTGAAAAAGCAGAATGCCTAGCCGACAGCCTAGAGTCCCAATGTTCTCCCAGCTCTCAACCAGTAGACCAAGCCCACCTCGATATGGTGAACGCCGAAGTCGAACGTAGAACTTCCCTTCCACCCGTCGAAGATCCCGATAATCCACTGGCCCCCATCACTCCTGATGAGGTCCAGGATATCATTAAAAGTCTCCAACCGCGAAAAGCCCCTGGCTCCGACGGCATCACCAATAGGGTTTTCAAACTTTTCCCCGCCCAGCTTATAGTGCTAATGACTGCCATCTTCAATGGCGCATTGAGCAATAATATGTTCCCTACAACCTGGAAACAGGCCACCGTCATAGGTATTCCCAAACCAGGCAAGCCCAAGTCTGACCCGTCTAGCTACCGTCCCATTAGCTTACTCAACGTCCTCGGTAAAATCTATGAAAGGCTTATATATAAGCGGCTCAAAGATTTTGCCGAAGCAAAGAGTCTAATACCCAATGAGCAGTTCGGATTTAGAACCGAACACTCATGTATCCAACAAGTCCACCGCATCGTAGAACACGTCAGCGCCGGCTTCCAACGGGGCGCAATAACGGGAGCCTTATTCTTCGACATAGCAAAAGCGTTCGACAAAGTCTGGCACAATGGCTTAATCTATAAGCTATACCAACTCGGCGTGCCTGACCGTCTCGTGCTCATCCTACGGGACTTTTTATCGAATCGCACCTTTCGGATCGTTATCGAATTGAGGGGGTGCTTTCCTCCCCCCATCCCATTCGTGCAGGAGTTCCTCAAGGCTCCGTACTATCCCCCCTGGTTTTCACGCTATTCACTAGTGATATTCCCAAGCATAAAAATACCCAGCTAGCCCTATTCGCCGACGATACGGCTATCTATTATACCGGTCTTAAACCCGATGCCATCGCTCGCACTCTCCAAACTTCCGCAAACACTCTGGCCAAGTGGTTCCGGAAATGGAGAATCGAAGTCAATCCAGATAAAAGCCAGGCAGTCCTCTTTTCTAAACCACGGATAAACCCACCCTCCCCCCGTCCGATTACCATGTACAGCAAGCCGATCCCTTGGGAAAAGCAAGCCAAATACTTAGGCGTGGTCCTCGATAGACACCTCTCCTTCGCTGAGCACATAAAGCAGGCACGTTCGCGCGCCGCTTTCGCTCTAGGTAGGCTCCACTTCATTCTTAGTTCTCGCAGCAAGTTATCACTCAGGTGCAAGCTGCGTATTTTCACCGCGGTCATCCGTCCCATCATGACCTACGCCTGCGTTGTTTTCGCACACGCAAAGCCCTACCTCCTCCACAAGATGCAGACCCTCCAAAACCGATTCCTCCGTAGAGTCACGGGAGCCCCCTTTTATGTTCGAAATGAGCTTCTTCACGTAGATCTCAAGATGCCCACCATCCAGCAGTTCATGAAACGTGTCTCCAAGCGTTTCTTTGAAACTTCAATCCAACATAGGAATCCCCTTATCGTATCGGCCGCCCAATACGAACCCTCGCGTATCTCTAAGATTCGCCGACCAAGGCATACCCTAGTCACTCCCGATGACGCAATCACCCTGCTCCAAGAGAGCCGTAGGGAAACAAGTACAGTGGCACACAAACACAAAAACCGACCGTCCTTCCGTCCTCGCCGCCGAGGCCCGCCGCGACGTCCCCGTAATAGTCCACCCCGACCCTTGCCAGAGCCAGCCCGCGACGCTGAGCCAGTAGCTTTAAATTCCCTTATTAATAATAATAATGATATGATCCAGCCTGTCCCTAGCTGCCCTCCCCTGCGACGCCCTAAGCCGAGGTCCGTACCCCACAGGGGGTGCCCTTAGCGTGTAGTCGCCTAGTTTGTAAGTTTTCTAATAAGCCCTGGCTGGAGGCTTTAATTAATTTATTAATTAAGGCAACCACAGGCAAGTCCGGTTAAGCAGCCGACAACCTCAGAGGTTGACCTGCGAGATGCCACACACAAAAAAAAAAAAAAACCGCGGCCGCGCACCACAAGGGTAACTGAAGAAACAGGGTGGGTTTTTAATCAGTAGAAGTCTAAGACTCCTGCTCCACCCAGAGCAGGAGTTGAATGATGTTTTTCCAACCTGGAAAAAAAAGATCGGCCAGAGGCCAGTGGCCGTAACGGGCCCCGGCAATACTGCTGTCTGTTGTTTGAGGTGCGAATGGAACACGACGCGGCTTCGACTGGCCGTCCTGTCTTGGCCCTTATCGGACGGTGAGCTACCCCTGCTCATCATCCGCAAGCCTACGCCCTAGGCTCAGTAAAAATTGTCACATATTGTCAGATTTGCCCGATGTTCTAAGGCAGTAAAGACAACGTTATTTCGGGCATACTGCTAGTCTTTTCATACAGTGAGCCGCCAGTGCTCTGCGGGTCCAATATAACAACGCTTTCAGGTTGCTGATGGGATTGCCTCGTTACTGTAGTGCGTCGGATGTTTTCGGAAGCTCAAGTGGACGGCTTTCACGCCATTATTCGTAAAAGAGTAGCATCGCTGATGCGAAGGTTGAGGGACAGTCCCAACAGCTACCTGAAGGTAATTGCTGAAAACATCCATAGTCCGATTTGGAGGCAATGGATGAAAGTTCATGTTAGGTAGGCTGACTCTCATTTTTTTCACTTTTTTATTTTGTTTCTTTTGTTATTGTATGTGTGTAATTTACTAACATAGTTTTAAGTTCCTTTAATGTAATACTAACACTTTATGGACGTAAGTCTGAAATAAATGTTTTGAATTGAATTGAATATGCATGTCGCATAAAATATATAAGAGTGCGAAGTTTACATCTATGGATGGATTTTTATTTGACAACCAAATTTGTCACAGTGATAGATTTAGTTTGAAATAACAGACCAGCTATTTTTAATACCGGAAAAATGTACGATTCAGCTGAGATAGATTTATCAAATTTACCACGCAAACGAAGTCATGAGCAACAGCTTGTAGACTTGTCCACTTCTTTAGGATTTTCTTTTTTCGTAGAACAAATAGACGCGAGCTTATGTACAATATATATATTATTAACTTAAGGATAGAAAAAATATTAAAAATTATATAGTGTAGTAATTGATGTACATTTGTGTCTTTGTAAATGTGTCTTTGTGTTCTTTATAAATCATCAAAAATATACTTACATGAAAAATTAACTGAGCTGATACAAACTCAAATGTTCGCTTCCTCCTTACAAGTGTCCGGAGAAGTATTGTCTGACGGTAAGCACAGTGCACTAGATCTCCAGAACCAGAATTAATTTATTCCCAACTCACTCGTATCAATTTGCGAGCAATTTAAAACTCACCTGGCATTTATTGCTTTTTTTAAGAAGGCGAATTACTCATGTAAAAATTTTCCACGAAACTTCTAGGTAGCTAGTAACATAATAAAAAAATCTATATATAGGTACTACCCCCTACAACGACCATCGTTTTAAAGTCTACACTTATGTATGTTTTATAGTAACCATTTCCTCACAATGTCTACGCTTTTCTATTCATAATATTGCAGCTAGGCGAAACTACACAAAGCCAGCACAACATCCTAGATACTATCGTCTCCACGTGCATACTTCTCGAATCCACTCCAGCAAGTTGAAGATCATCAGTGCATAATTATCACAATGAGAACACCACAACCCATTGTCAGGCTTTTTTAACGGACAAACAAACTAGGAAGCACTTTAACCGTATGTATACCGTAAGTCGAGCATAGCACTGTGATTAGCCTACGTAACTGTCTTATGGCCATATTAACAATTAGCTAGTGAACCTCACTGCCCGCCACTTAAACAACGCGTTGAAGAGTCTCATAGTACTTTAACTACCTGTGCGCATGTCTCAAGACACGTGTGGGCAATCACTGTAGTGATACAACACTGTTCTATTTTCCAGCACGATTTGCGAGACTTTCTTCATCGGTAGTGGGCCTTCTTTCCCTGCCTTGCACGCGCTAGCACTTGTAACCGGGTATCTGGGTCACTTAACACGCCATGCAGATAAATCTGCAATCGAATAAAATTCAACTCTCGTTAATCTGAATTCCGATACGTGTACCCAATTAACTAGAATTAATATTAAATTCGAGGATGCCGTTAATCATGATTGAGATTGTGAAAAATGAGTTGTTAATTTATTATTTGTCATTATTAATTATTTTGAAGGGCTATCTCATTCGCCTGATCAGCTTATGTGTAAAATCTTTATAAAAATGTTAAGTTGGATAAATTAAATTACATCTTCTTTTCAAGGCCCAATTACAAGTAACTAAAATCTTAAGAACTAAGTTAGTACACATTAGCAGAAATTAATGACAACATGTTAGCCGTCCGGTGTACTGTATATTGCTATAGATTGGCTCAATATACACGTAGAATGGCTCAATTATATCAGCAACGCTTGATGACGTTGGTTCATGGATGCGTATCTATGACTCCTTCGGTCATTCAGTCAGTCGTCAGTCTTGCCAAGGGGGTTTTTTTTTTTTTTTTAAATAGATGCACCCGTCATCACAGGGCATTGTGAGCTTACTATCTCCAACTTAATTGGAGACCTTGTTATTCTTTATTTCATTACCAAACTTATGCTTTAAAAACTACTTACACGGGGACAATGATGGGGAAAATAGAAATAGCTTTTTACTATGATACAAGTTTTCTCTTAATATCTAAACTAATTCTAATTTTTATTTCCTTAAATCTACTATTCGCAAGTGGCAGTACAATCTTAACTATGGGATACAGAACTGAATAATTGTGCTTAGTTACTATACAGTAAATTGTTTAATATAAATTCAAATTTATATGTTACAATTGGTATCATATTAACTAATTTACTTCTATGCTCCATATATTAATTACAGAGTAACATATGTTAGCCTAATTATAGAACTATAGTTACCTAACATACTTTTCTTATGCCTTATTCCTATTATTAACTAATTTACAAATTTTTACACAGTAGTCGAGGAACATATCTCTGTCCTTCCCAGCTATTAGTTCCGATAGGGAATTCCTGTCAATTTTAACGTCCAACATAAACTCCAACCTCTGCCTCTCGCGATCATGGGCCGGGCAGTCCAGAAGGACGTGAAGGACAGACTCCGAACACGCAGGATCGCAGATGCACGATGGACTCTCCTTGCACTTGAAACGATGCAAGTACTCGGAGAATCCACCGTGCCCCGTCAAAACCTGGGTGAGAAATCTGTCCACCTTTATTTTACCGATGATCCTGTACGCGGCTATCGCGTCAGGGAAAAACACCTTGGTGACACTAGCCGTTTCACCCGCACGATACCGCTGGTTCCATTCATCAAGCGATTGCATACGAATGCTCCGTTTGATGAATGAAACCGGGCAGCTGTCGTAGTCAAAAGCGCGTTTTGACTTCAGCGCAGCCTCCTTGGCCAGATGGTCGGCACGTTCATTCCCCTCTAGTCCTGCATGAGCTTTGATCCAGAACAAACTGACACTTTTGTCCTGGAGCAGAGCCCTTTGCAGATGTCCCCGCGCCTCGACGGCCAGGGGATGAAGGGCTTTCGGATTTTTAAGTGTGAGCAATGCCGACGAGGAATCGGAATAAATCCCGACTGATCCGGCCAAGTGGTCCGCGGCCATCCGCGCCGCCCGGCATATCGCCAGGAGTTCCGCCTGGTATACCGTACAGTAGGACGGCAAAGCAAGCTTGAGGGTTTTGGTTTCGGCGGCGCCGGTCCATACGGATAACACCGCTCCCACTTTGCCCTCAATCTTGCTGCCGTCCGTAAAGATGTTGAAGGTATTGGCGCAGTTTGCGTTATATTGGTCCTGGTCTACCAGGCACTTGAACTCCAGGTCGATATGACAGGCGGGGTGCGGAGACTGCAGAGCCGAGGTCATCCGCTCCACCTCCCGACCCTTTATCACCGGCTGGGGCACCCCTCTCCTCGCCTCGTATAGGGCCGCGGCTTCGCGAACACGGAGGTCGAGGGGAAGTATCCCAGCCAGCAACAGTGCCGAGTTCAGAGAGGTAGTTCGGTATGCTCTGCATAGTTTTAGCGCGAAGCCCCGCTGGACCACGTTCAGCTGCTTG
The DNA here is from genome assembly GCA_943138885.2 of Tholera decimalis. Classification (NCBI taxonomy): domain Eukaryota; kingdom Metazoa; phylum Arthropoda; class Insecta; order Lepidoptera; family Noctuidae; genus Tholera; species Tholera decimalis. Next base: position 52,328,607 of record OW964548.2, on the reverse strand, counting down.
CGGATACCGAGCTTGTCCACGGCCGGTGCCCAGACGGCAGCCGCATACAAAATCACGGGCTCAACCACCGCTCTGTAAATAGTGCGGATTACTTCAGGATGGAGACCCCAGCTGACCTTAGCCGCACGGGCCAGCTGGTGGTAAAAGGCGACCGCGCGCTTGCAGACGTTTGCGACGTGGGTGTTAAAGGTGAGTTTCCGGTCTATGACGACCCCCAGCAGCTTGATCTTGTTCGCCAGGACAATGTCGACCCCGTTCATATGAAGACGCGGGGTGTCATACTTCAGTTTGCGCGTCACAACTATAGCATTTGTCTTGTGAGGCGCAAACCGAAGTTTATTAGATGCACCCCACGCCCTCACACGTTCGAGGGCGGCATTGGCCCGACGTTCGATCTCGAGGGCCGTCCCACCCTCGAACACCAACACCACATCATCGGCGAATGCCTGAGCGTAGTCGCCTTTGGCCTCCAATTCCTGAAGTAGTGGATCCAGGAGCAGGTTCCACAAAATCGGCCCGCCGATAGACCCCTGCACACAGCCCTTCCCCGTTTCTCTTACGTGCTCCTCCCCCAAGTACCTCACCCTAGCACGCCTGTCGCTCAGGTAACTGCCCAAGAGCCGCCGGATGTTATCGGGGCACTTTTCCTCAGCCAGCCTGACCCTAATCTTGGGCCACCAGGCGTTGTCGAAGGCACCCTCTATATCCAGTGAAACCAGAACAACAATTCTCCTTCTCTCCAGATTGTGTCTGATGTGTTTGACCAGGGTATAGAGGGCGTCCTCGGTACTTCGCTGGGGCATAAAGCCAAACTGGCGAGTACTTAGCTTGGGCACTAGATGATGTTGTAGCCTGGCGACGAGCATTTTCTCCAAGATTTTCCCAAGTACCGGAAGGAGCCCGATCGGCCGATACGACTTGGGAGTCGTATAGGTGGCCTTCCCCGGCTTGCGGAGGAAGATCACCGTGGCCTCCTTCCAGGGCCTCGGAAAATAGTGGAGCTCGAGGCACTTGTTGAAGACGCCCAAGAAGAGCTCCGGGTCCAGTTCAATCGCGTGCAAACATATATCGGCGGTAAAACCGTCCGCACCTGGGGCCTTCTTCGGGTCAAAGGACCGACTAGCCAACTTCAACTCGAGATGAGTGAATGGTGGGTCATCTTGGCCCGAAGAAGTCTCAATGTCGGCCCGCCCGGCCAGGACCCTCATCCAGCGGTGCTCCTCGGAGTCATTCTCTTCGGAGTCCTCCGGGTAGAAGGTCTCAGCCAGGAGTCGGGCCGAACCCCTGGCATCTAACTCCATGTCGTTTACCACAAGCGGTGGATCTACGTCTCTTCTGGAAGTTCTACCGAGCACCCTGTAGATTCCCCCCCACACAGATTCCCCGTTCTGGCGCTCGCAGAAGGAGACCCAGCTGCGTGTTTGCGCATGCCTTACCTCGGTCTCATACCTATCCTTCGCTTCCAGGTACTCCCCAACAACCTTGTGACGCCTAATCGGCGCTGCACACCTAATCCTACTTTTCTTGGTGGCCACCTCGCGCTTAAGCGCTGCTAACTCCTCGTTCCACCACGGCATCGAAAGGACCTCCTTATGTTTGATGAGCGGTATACTTTTTATAGAAGTTTGTTCTATGATATTTTCTAATTTTACAATTGTTTCGTCCAAATGTGTTGGTGTCTGTATATTTTTGATTGTGTCTATTGTAAAGTGTTCTTGTGTTTTGATTTGACCCAGTTTCTCACGAAACTGGGCCCAATTCGCCTTTTTTGTGTAAAATTTTCTGGTAGTATGCCTAATAGTGTTTGTGTTAATGTGTCTCGTGTTGATTAAGAAGGTGATGGCGTTGTGGTCCGAGTTGATCAGGTCTTCGCGCAAGCACCAGCCGTTCACCAAGCCCAGTAGGTCAGACGATACAGCAGTTATATCAATATAACTACTGTACCTTTCGCCACCCCGGATAGTGTCAAAGGTGGGGGTTTCCCCTTGGTTCAGGAGGCAGAGACCGAGATCCTCCAGGAACCCGTTTAGTTCTTCGCCTCGGCGGTCTGTCACGGGGCTTCCCCACCAGACGCATTTGGCATTGGAGTCGCCCCCAATAACAATGCTCCGAGCTCCCGTCTCACACTGCACCCGGCGCAGATGTGCCAGGTACGAGTCCATTGGCAGGTCAGGCTCAAAGTAGAATGAGACCAGGATGATCTCCCAGTTGCGAACACGGATCCCCACCACTGAGATGTTAGTCGTGGTGAGTTTTGGGTACTGTGTAATGTGGAGGTCTGCGTCAAATACTATGATCGCGGCCTTTACAGTCCCACTTCCCTGGTCTGCACACTGGAAGACTCTGATCCCATTTTGACTCTTCACACGCCCTATCCCACCGACGTATGGCTCCTGTACCAAAGCAATCCGCGTACGCAAGTTAGAGGCTTCGATCAGGAGTTCGGAGTATGCCAACTTTTTGCGCTGGAGGTTCGCCTGGAGGATGTTTAGAGGCACTGCGTCCGCCGGCTTGCCCTTAGCAATATGCTACGGATGAGCGGGCGAGGCCATCCCACCTCCTCTTGACGGGGCAGTCGTCGCTGAAGGCGTTATGTTCTACATGGTCGAACTTCGCCCGACGACAGTTCCGGCAAGAGGGGGGTAACATCGCCAGCGCATCCGGGCATTCAGCCTTAAGGTGCGGCCCACCGCAGTGACTGCAAAGGTCTGTTGAGTCCTTGCAGTACTTGCGCCCGTGGCCAAATCCTAGGCATCGTGTGCATTGGACCAGTGGAGACTGGTCTTCGCTCGTACCCTCTGCAAGTCGACATGGACCGAGCCCACGCCGGTTATCCTCGCCCAGAGGATGGGCGACGCACTGAGGACTATGTGGGCCACGTGCGGGTTCCTTGCCCTCCTGCGATACTTTACCAAAAGGCGGTCTTCCCCGGGGCCGAGGCCATTGAAGAGGTCCCTATTTTGGTTTCTCAGGGCCTTGATAACGTCATCGTCAGTATTAACTGCCAAGACGCCTCTGAGGATCAAAAGTGGGTCTCTATTTTTAATGTCCTCGACCACGAGGCCCGTTCCTTCTTTTGCCAGCTTTTCTCTAGCTTTTGTCCTCTCCTCGACAGTCCCGAAACCCATGATCACCTTGCGATCTTTGGCTTTCCGGACCCGGTCAACCTTTACCCACCCTTCTTTCGCGTCGATGGTCCTTCTCACCTTACCAAGGACCTCGTCCGCCGTCTCTTGGTCGTCCTCCGAAGTGACGACCACCGAGTGCAGAGCCGCAGGCCTCGGAGGTTGCTGCGGTCTCGAGGCAGCCACACTGGCGTAACTCTGCCGCTGCTCCTCGATCGCCTGGCTGCACTTCGCCAGCTCCTCCCGAAGAGCCTTCATCCCCTCTTTGTGCTCCAGGAGCAGCCGAGAGTGCTCCTCGAGGTTTTTGCTCAGTTCGGAGTCCGGGGGGACCGTGAATGTGGTGTCGGTGCTTATATTCACCGGCGCCCCATCCACGGAGCCTCCGTTCTCCTTCCGAGCCCCATCGGCCTCGCGTTCAGCCTCAGAGTCAGTCACCAGCTTTTTGAGTTTGTTTAGGATGTCCAGGAAAGTTTCTTTTATCTCGCCCTTTAAGTTCCTGGACTGGCTCAAGGCAATTTTCGCCCTTGTCACCAGTGCTGCCGCCTCTTGCGCTCTGGTCCTTTTGGTGGACGCCACGGGTGTGTGTACCCGCTCTTTCCCCTCTTCCTTGGGACTATCTGTCAATTTCCCGGTTTTATGCCCTTTTGGTTTGGAGGTGGTTGGGGCGCCTTGTACCTTCGTATTGGTAGAGTCATTGGCGGCCGGCTCCCACTTCTCCAGACTACGTCGAGTCAACTTATTAGGCCCTTGGTGGGGGGGGGGATAGGGGGTGGGTCAGTGATCTCCTGTCGTTTTGTCGGTGTCCGGAATGTAGCCATTGTTGTTGAGTTGGAGGTCGCGTCAGTTATTAAAGTATGTTTGTATATCCACGATTTTCTCAAAAACTACTGATCCGATTTCGATCGCGTTTTCCTTGTTTGAAAGTATATTTTACAAGGAAGGTTTTGTCAGGTTCTGATGAAGATCTTCGGAGATAAGTGATAGAACTCTTCAATACAAATACATCTTTACTTATAATAAATCTGTAGAGAGGTCAATTCTGTACATGAAATATATTTACAAAATAACTATCAGGGGGTGATTAGGGATCGATACTGATGCCAAAAATGCAATCAGTAAAATTTTTGTCTGTCTGTCTGTCTGTATAACCGTTATAGAAACAAAAACTACTTGACGGATTTTAACGAAACTTGGTACAATTATTTTTCATACTCCTGAGCTGGTTATAGTATACTTTTATCACGCTACAATCAATAGGAGCAGAGCAGTGAAGGGAAATGTTGGGAAAACGGGAGAAGTTACTCCATTTTTTAAGCTTCCGTCGCGAGTGCAACCTTAATGGTTAAAGCTACACAGAAATCATTTATAACGGAAATGTTCTCCTTAAAATTGTATAAAAAATATCCCACGACAGCATATACCTTTTATGGTTGACTCACAATAACACGTGTAACTCCCGATAGCTTAGCAGTTTGAAGCTTTCTGATTATTATTCTGCTCCGAAATTTAAAACCACCACAACTTTGCAATGGAACTCGGCTAAAAGTAACCCAGTTGCAACAAAATATAATCGAGGCTCAAATTTTAACAGGTTGCGGTGCAGGAGAAACCGTCTTTATTCCCAGAATTCCCATAATACCAAATAATTTTCCATTCCAATTTAAAAGAACGCAATTCCCAGTTTCGGTGCGTTATGCAATGACAATTAATAAGGCTCAAGGGCAGACTTTTCGTGTTGCTGGAGTAGATCTCGGTGTCAGTTGTTTCTCGCATGGTCAGTTGTACGTCGCTCTTTCCCGGGTTAGCAGTTCTACAAATCTTTATGTTCACGTGCCGGACAGGTCAACTTTCAACATAGTTTACCCGGAAGCTTTGCGCTGAAGTATTTTCGTTCTATAGGTACTTAAGCCTCATGTGAACGTGATCTAAACAATATTACCGATACATTAACTTAATAACACACAAGGAGTTACACGCTGACGGAGTCGCGGGCACAGCTATTAACAATAATATTGTGCGGTTCGGTATTGCGATATTGTTCAACAGTATTATAGATTGACATATTATATTTCCCTACTAAATTACGAAAGTTAATCTGTCTGTTACATCAAAATCACTGAACCGTGAGGAAGGACATAGACTACTTTTTTTTACGTAAAACGACGGAAACGTGGACGAAGTCGCGGGCAACAGCTACCTATACTAATAATATAAGGCTGAAGAGTTTGTTTGTTTGTTTGAACGCGATAATCTCAGGAACTACTGGTTCAAATTGAAAAATTATTTTTATGCTTCAAAATCGGGGTTAAATTTAACGTTAGCCCAAAGTAACTATTTCACGCGGACGAAGTCGCGGGCAAAAGCTGGAAAAAAGGCAAAAGCAACATAAATGAATAAGTTTCATCACCTCGGGTGTGCCCCAGAATGCAGCGTTCTTTGCCTATCAAAACTATTCATTTATCTTGGCACCGACTTCAGCTATGTGAGTAGATACCTAGCCCTTATTTGTAACGGAATTAGACATCCAATAAAACAATATTTAAGGTTATTTCTCTCTTTGGAGTGCAAGTCTTTTTTGTAAGTTTTGAACTCGGTTCAATTTTTTGTATTCGTTCGAGCTTGTAGGTACCATAAAAGTGAAATGATTTCAATGCACTGCCCCTCTCAAAGTTCCTACGTTGACTCTGTCACGTACGATGTTCGCGCGAACATTCGTACGAGTTGTGCAGCGCCATATTACATCTTGCATACCGTCACGAAGTTCATCGTCTTAACACTGAACGAAAGGAGTGATGAGATGAAATAGGAACTCTCTCAATTGGTAAACCGCTTCAGAAATGAATTGTATCGTTTAAATCTATTTGGGCATAGCCCAAGTTGACGCAATGTTATTTGGTAGTAAAAATTTTATCATAATAAACATTATCAGCTTATAATGTTTCTTTGCTGGGACACAGATCGTTCCGTATTAGGGATGCATAAAGAAGCCTCCACGAGTAGCACAACCAGTTTCGTTAGTCACTAAATTGAACCGAGCACTCGGCGCATACTGGACAGTCACATCCATCACCTTCTGTGACTGACCAATACTTCGTTTGCAGTGGTAGGGCTCACACCCGCCTGAATAATAAAAAAATAGTCTCTCTATGAGAGGGAACGGATTATAGTCTACCACTACCACACGTGCGGGTCACATGTCACATGTCTTAGATGGGGCCCGCGTTAAAGAATGTCATATGTGTTCCCGCAGCCCTCGGCGCATGTGTACGAAAGTACACGGGGTGGTTTTAGTCAGTAAGAGTCTGACAGACCCCTTCGCCCGCCCCAGGGCGGAAGACATCCATGAGGATTTTCAACCTCGGAAAAAAAAACCACATGCCTTCAAACTTTTGGTCTTAGGAAATGTCGTTTTCACATATTGCCGTTACCTGCTAGGGTTGAGTTGGAGTGTTCTAACTAGATACCGCAGCTCCGGAACTCAGGGACAGTTAAAGGAACTGGGTGGGTTTTTAGTCAGTAGAAGTCTGACACTCAAGAAGTCATTGGATGATTTTCCCACCCGAAAAAATGGACATGCCGTTTTCCACCATACCGTAACCATTGGGCTGCCAGTTACCACTGCACTCACTCACGCAAATAAGGTACAGAAAGTTCATAAACAACATAATATATAATTAGTATGATACACACTGTGTATAGATATGTAGTACACACTGTGTCTATCATCTTCTCTTCAACTCTCCTGTCGCAGGTCTGCTGGAAGAAATTTCTTAGGAAATAAGCAGCACCTTTGTGCTCTTTTGTCTGTATATATATGTTTTTTTCTTTTGTAAGTGTCATGTGTGTACATAAATAAATAAATATAGAGGTCCCATACTTCTTATTAACCGACGTAAAAAAAGGAGGAGGTTTTCAGTACGTCGGATTTTTTTATATACCTATGTTTCCCCATTACCCGAAGACGGCTGGACCGATTTTGAAATTTTTTTTGGATAGTTCTAGTTGGTCTTATTGTCATCAAGTCAGGATTTGAAGATGGAATCCCACCAAAAACATCCTGTAAAAATTAGCCACGTCTCGCCTAAGCTGCTGGTTTGAACATACCCTATGCACTTTTACTAGTTAATACATCGAAGTCAACGGCCAAATCACATAAAATCTAACTATATTAATAAAAAAATCGCAGTAAAGATCCTTAGACTTGGCTTCGCTTTGCTTAGAGATTTCATTACTTTTTACAGAGAAACAAGCAGCTTAGGCGAGACTTGGCTAATTTTTTACAGGATGTTTTTGGTGGGATTTCACTTCTTTTTGCGGAAAGCTATTTTTTACTTGATTAGTTTCTTAATTATACCTTTCATTATTTTAGGTTTTCTTATTAGAATTGTTTTTTTTTTCTTTTTTGGTGTAGTTTTTTTTATTAGTCATCTTTCTTTTCTTTTTTTCCGGTTCCTATTCTTGTACAGTGGCTATAAGTTTTCGTATTGCCCATTCACGCTCATTATTTGTTCTTTTAGACGGTTTGGGTGGTTTAATTTCTGAAAGATCAGAGCGGTATATACGCCTAAGCCGGTTGTATTCGGTGATCGCTGAGGCTTGAGCTTTTATGCTCTTGAAGTCAATATTTATGAGGTGCACTCCATGAAGATTGGTTTCTCGGGAAAGCGCCACGTAGGCTTAGCCAAGAGAATATCGAGGTTCCAATATCCATGAGAACATTTTTTAGGCTAAGATCTTGACTCTTGTGAATTGTTAGGGCATACGCCACACAAATTGGATATTGCTCTCTGTAGACGTATGCCCGGGGTATGATCTCAAACTTTGACTTTATGGACAATAAATCATGTATCAAATTGTTTCCGAATTTGATTACTAATTGTTTAGCCTTTGTGTTGTCTTCCAGATCCCATTTCACTTTTTGTACCACACCTATTGATCCATTCACTAAGCCTAAGCTAACATCAATATTTCTCCTCATGTAGGTTTCATCATATCACACGTGTATGATTACTGGTCGGTATACATATTACCATCAGCATCACATGTGTAAAATTGCATTTCATCCTAATTTTCGGCAACGTATGCTACTATTGCAGACCTGACACTGCAAGTTGAGTCAGTTTTACCAAAGACCAAGAAAGATATTGAGTGGAAGAGACATGAACCATCTTTGGGCATACCGACTACGCGGTAGCCACATAGTCCATCGTCGTCTTTCAATTTTGTCGACATTTTTACGAGTTTACTTAAATTCCACGACCGTTTATGGATAATTTATATCGATAAAAAGCGGAAATGTAATACGACTGGTGGCTGCTCCCCTGCGTTACCGGGTAGGCTACTTCCAATTAGCAACAAATAAAGACCGAAAACAACATAAGCCCGAAGGCAAGATTAACAAGAAATGGGAGTTTTAGCCGGGCAAGCTGCATTTGAAAGTTGTCTCAACTGCGGACTTAGCCTGTTTCCACCTTCACCACGAGGAGGTACTCCCAACTTATGTTATTTTATTGAAGTACTTAGTATGACTCTAGCACATTTTAATGTTTTCTAAGACATTTTCAAATACTTCAGACTCCAGTTTCATATTCATTTATAATAAATAAAATAATAATAAGACGCATTTCCATATCTCCCATAGTTCAACTCAGCTCTAAGGGTTCTTCATCATTTGATGAAGAACCCTCAGAGCTGAGCTGAACTGAAAAAATTGAAGGTCTGAAGTATTTACTTCAGACCTTCAATTTTTTATAAACATCAGTAGAAGGGACTCGTCACTCTGAATAGCTTTTGTCAAGGCGCATTTCCATATCTCCCATAGTTCAGCTGAGCTCTTAGGGTTCTCAATCAGATACTTCAGACCTTCAATTTTTTATACACTTCAGTAGAAAGAGCTCGTCATACTGAATAACTTTTGTCAAGGCGCATTTCCATATCTCCCATAGTTCAGCTGAGCTCTTAGGGTTCTTCATCAGATACTTCAGACCTTCAATTTTTTAATTTCAAAAGAAAGGGCTAAGCACGATCAATAAACTTTGTGAACATAGCATGTCGATAATTTCAATAGTTTGGCTGGTCTGTTACGGTTTCTCCTGAGGGTCATAAGGTACTCCAGATCTTCCATGATCCTAGTTTTGATAGTTTTCCCTTCATATAGGCACTAAACCCTACCTCTATGCTAAATTTCAGCTCTCTAGGTTTATGGGAAGTACTAGTTCTATTTTGATGATCAGTGAGTCAATGAATCTATACAACGTGTAATTTAAAAGGTATATACATACCGAGTGCACGGCTTCTTTGGATGATAATAAACGATATGGCAAGGGTTTTCTAATCCTATGTGTACATGTTTAGAACTTATTAGAAATTTCAATACATTGATACCAGAGACAGAATTTTTCAAATTAAAGAAGAACGAAGAGAATTATCGTTTTATTGGCAAGTGACGTGGAAAGTGATGACTCTCATAGTGATGTGACACGTTTGTTATTATTGGTATTCAAGAAACATATGAAACCGATAATTTGGGGTCAATTCTGTGAGTCACTTATTTTGAGCTGAAACTTTGCATAGAGACTCCATACTAGATGTTGTCTTCAGTCCTTTTGGATAGATATGGGGTTTCCGTTACACGTTGTATACCTATGTCGAAATAGTACAACTTTGCTTTTGGATAACTTAGGAAATAAACAAGCTACAAACATGAAATTTTGTGGTTTAAGTGTGTGCTGGTAGCTTACTAGATAACGATAATTTCAGTGTTCTAAATCTATCCTGAGGTCCCCAAATACGGGTCTGAAAATACGCCGTAATGGTTCCAGAAAAGGATAGTACGGCAGTATTTGCTTTGCGCTCGACATGGCGGGGGCACTACCGTGCCCCCAGATCATGGAGAAATCGAGAGAACTCTTCTAATATTATAGGCACACCTATAGCGACTCGAGTATTTTTAATAGTAACTTGTGCAGCTGCTCTCAAAAAGTACCATTTGGTGAAGTGGAACTGATGATTAAGACCACAGATGGCCACCTGAACTACTCAACGATTTGCAAATACACCATTCTGAAGCAAAACCAGTTTTTTTTTTTCAAAAATAAAACCGACTTCCAAAAACCCACTGTACAGTGAAAAAAAAATTTAATTTCGGAAGTCGGTGTCAAAATGAAAATACAAAACCAAAGACACCGACTACCAAAATTAAAGTTTAGTAAGTATTTATACTCGATATTTGTATTGCACGCCCACTTCAGTCAATAAATCAGCGACGCTTCGCAAACTAGTGGTGAATTAATTTAAGTAAACACAATAAGTAAAACGCTTTATAAAATTTTATTTTACCACATTAATATTGGAACAAATTTCATTATCGCTCCGTTTGTCACTTCAACACTAGGTTCGGTTGAAAACCAGCGCAAGGTAAAAATTGTCTGGAATTTTGTTAAACGGGGCCTAATTAGCGCAGGCGTTAGGCGTTTCATGGTCTATTTTTGTATTTAAAAGTAAGTCTTACAGACGAAGTAGCAGGAATACCTAGTTTTTACCACAATTTGTACGGCAATACTTAGTATTATTAATACAAATAGATGTAGTTAGTCATCTACACAACACAAAGGCTTTCTTTGTTGTGTTTCCTAGGAAATACACCTACCGGACACGTGTACGAAAGATCAGTAGGTTTCGTGTTGTAGTCTATACTAATATTATAAAAAGGAAACCTTTGTATTTTTGTATGTTTGTATTGAATAGGCTCAAAAACTACTGGACCGATTTCAAAATTTCTTTTACCATTACTTATAGGGATTCTTCCGAATCCGTATAGGCTATATTTTATCCCGGAAAATAGATAGGATTTTTCGTGGTAGTAAAAATTGTGGAGTAAGGCGTCGAAAAAACTGCCGTACGTTAACGATTCTCGCGAACGCTGCCTATATTTAATATAAACATTGCACCCGTGCGAAGCCGGGGCGGGTCGCTAGTCATTTATAAATAAATAACGTAAAAATGTCACTTCATTCCAAAATAAAGTGTTTTCGAGATAAAAATGTATTCTAAGATCCTTTTTCAATTAACTATTTTCCTCAACAATAAAATGAAATTATATTTCAATGTAGGTCTAGTGGTTTTTTTATAACAACTGACTTATAAACCTATATATACATATACAACAACGTGTATATGATTAAGCGCAATACGTCAGACACCCTAATTAGAATATTAAATTATAAGTCTAAAACCGTAACTAAATAAATTGAAACCAAACCTAGGCATTTTAATAAAATAGTTATACTTACTAAACGCAAAACGTATGTGTGTCATACAATATCCTCACGCAGCCGCATACACTCATTCAATGTTAGCGGCCGACGCGACACGCACACAATTTCCTTGAATGAAGGATTGTATTAATTTGTCATAATACTGTGTTTCCATTTTAAGTTAAATTAAAGATTTTTTATCAAAATTTAACACCTATTTTTTATGACGGAAATCGATTTTGGACTTGCGTTTATTCTATTACACGTTGTATATAAATGAAATTCAAGTCTCTGAGATTAAAAAATAACTGTATTTTCTCAAGTAGTTTTACTAAAAATAAACAAATTTTCTCCATCTGATAGTTTTACTTTTATCTTCGTTAGATGTAAGTGTACTACTGCCGTGACGTTAGAATTCCTACCTACAACCACTTAGTTGGTAGGTAGGGGGAGGGGCACTTGACTCTAACGAAAATTAGCACTTTAAAGCTCAATATTTTGCAAACGGATCACTAAATCGAAAAATAGGCTTTCCGCAATTTTAAACCATCTAAGTATTCAACTAGTTATAGTTGAATACTTAGATGGTTAGTTTACTTAGATAGTTGGTTTACTTAGATGGTGGTTCTCGTTTACCCCAAACGTGGGTTACCACATTTGGGGTAAACGAGATAAAAAAATCATCCCCTGTTTACGTGTAGGGGAGTAACCCAAAAAAATTGTCTCATGATTTTATTTTACCACTTTGTCGGCGTGATTAATATGTATATCCATGCCAAATTTCAATGGTTTCTGAGCTAAGCAGTTTACAGACGGACGGACACGAAACTATAAGGGTTCCTTGCAGGGGCGTAGCTACCGCCGTATTTGCCGTATCAATTATACGGGGCCCCCGGGCCACGGGGGCCCCCAAAGTGTGTAAGGAAAAAGAATAAAAACTTTCTAATTTATTTTATTTTACAAATGACAAAATTCTATAAAGCAATTCCTTTTTTTCCCGCCTTAAGCGTGCGTTCAAAAGTTGGCAACACTACATCGTTATGGCGGGCTGCGGGACTTCCCCGTTTTACTTACTTCATCTTCAACTCAGCGGGGAATCCCCGGGAATCCTTCATCGATATCGCGATGTACGTGTACGTTGTTGTACTTTGCATTGGATGTTAAACCACGGAGTGCAGTGCACTGTTTATTTACGCGCTTTATATAAATGTGCATTACATTGTAATTCAGTACAAACAATATTGTTCTTCTGGTTTAGCAGTATTAGTAACGATTTGTAAAAGAAATGAGTGAAAGGAAAAGAGATTATCCCAGCGGCGCTGAGAAAAGAAAAATTAAACAGAAAAGGGACGAGGTTATAAAAAAAGTGCCCAAAATTTCTTCATTTTTTCAGAGACAAGATACTGTGAGTGATTTAGATTGGAAAGGTAAGTACTACACTACTACCCAACCCATTTATTAGGGGCCCGTAGTGATAAACAAGGAAATCTTTTAATTTCGGTCTGTCCATCTGTCCGTCACAAAAAGTTGTCTCCCCCCTCGATTTTCACAATTATACTGTTTTTAGGGTTCCGTGCCTTGATTAAAAAAAACAAAATTCTAACTTATCTATAGGATCGATTTGTTTTGTTGTTTGTTTATCAGTCCGTATCGTATCGTTAATTGCGTGTTGAGAACTTCAGATGTGCAGACTCGCTTTCGGGTTCTCGTTTTGTATGGCCACTACACTACGCGCTGCGTTTAAATAGCACGCAGTGTATAGTAATGCACGGACGGGCTGCAGGTGATTTTGTATCTACTAATAGGTACGAGCACAATCCGCGTAGAATCTGTGTGCGTCTGAACTGAACACTCTCTAACTGTGACCCTTAGTAACGTTATTTATTTATATATAACTCTTTTTAGTTTAGTATCAAAGCATTCGTATTTATTTTTTAACAATTACTCGTTTATTTTTAGATTCTTCTGAAGCATGTTCTTCGTCACATATCCATCCGGAAATAGAAGAAAGCCAAGCACATACTTTATCGGATGTCCATCCAGAAATCGAGGAACCCCAAGTCAACGATTCTGATATATCTGCAGATAATGCAGATTGTAATATAATTTCATCAGATAGAGGAAATTTTGGTGACAATTTAACTGAATGCGAACGAAAAATAATTTTTAAATTGGGTCCATTTAAACCACAAGGACCATTTCCAAAAGTTTCAGAAAATAACCGACCTTTTTCAGCTTATTATTATTCATATTTCAATCAGGCAGGCATAAAAATTATAAGACCATGGTTATGTTATTCTAACGTTTTAAACAAACCGTACTGTCACTTCTGTTGGTTATTAGCAGATCGTCAAAACAAATCGTACTCCTCTGCTTGGGTTAACGGTGTTTCGGTTAGAAGCAATTTCACACAAACTATTCTTGACTATGAAAAGTCACAGCAGCATATTAGTGCCTCACTCTCTTATAATAATTGGTTGCAAGGAAATACCATTGATACTCTATTGAAAAGTGAAATCGATAGTAAAATTACATTCTGGAGAGATGTACTGCATCGTATAATTAATGTTATAATTACTTTAGTATCTTGTAATCTACCTTTGAGGGGGCATGATTCTGATTCTGGCAATTTTATGGCAATTTCACGTCTGCTATCTAACTATGATGCAACTTTAAAAGAACTTTTTCTATAACCGAAAGGTGAAATAAATTATTTAAGCCCTACGATTCAAAACGAAATTATTAGTTTGCTTGGTACTAACGTTAGGAACAGTATTATCTCAGAAATTAAAAAAGCTCCTTTTCTGACAATAATTCTGGATACAACACAAGACTTGTCAAAAATTGACCAACTATCTGTAGTTTTTCGATATATCTCGGTTACAGAAAATGATGATAATGTGCCTAAAGAAATAAAAATCTGTGAGTCCTTTTTAGGATTCATAGCAGTAACCGATTGCAGTGCTGCAGGTCTGAAAACTGTCATTTTAAATTTGACTAAAGAATATGGAATTGATTTGACTAAATGTAGAGGACAGGGATACGATGGAGCAAATGTTATGTCGGGTGTGTATGGAGGATTACAAACCCTAATAAAAGAGCATGCTCCAAATGCCGATTATGTTCATTGTGCTGCGCACGCTTTAAACTTGGTTTTGAACGATGCTGCGAGACATGTTCGTGAAGTATCGACTTTTTTCGATAATTTAGAAAAAATATATACTTTTTTTGGCAATAGTATAAAACGCTGGGCTATGCTAAGTAAAAAATATTTGATTACCCTTAAAAAGGTATGTCCTACCAGATGGTCTTATAGGAACGACGCTTTATTAGCAGTAAAGAAAAATTTTTTACTAATCATGAAAACTTTGTACCAACTAAATTTAATTTCAAATAAAAAAGATGAACGTGAAGAATGTAAAAGTATAATTAATATTTTAGAGAATTTTGATTTCTTAGTGCTCGTTACATTTTTTTCTTCACTATTTGAAATTATTAATCCTGTTTCTAAAGCTCTACAGCATGATAATAATGACTTACAGAAATCTAGTATTTTATTAAGTAATCTTTTAAATAGACTGTGCCAATTAAGAAATCAGAATTCATTTAATAGTTTGCTAAATGAATCCAAAGATTTAGCAAAAAAGTGGGGGGTAACAACTGTTTTTAAAAACAGTAGGCGAAAGATAACGAAGCGTTTTTTTGATGAGTTATCACAAGATGAGAGAATTTCCGACCCGGAATCCTATTTCAAAGTCAATGTATACTATTGCTGTTTAGATATATTAATTTCTCAAACTAAAGAAAGATTTCAGAGCCTTTGCAACCTGAGTAGTATATTCGAAATATTACAACCGGAGAAACTCCTATCTTCTTCAAGCGAAGAGATATTAAACGCTTCCGGAAAACTGTCTGCTAAATACAGTAAAGACATCTCACTTAATCTTTGTGACCAATTAAAGGCTCTAAAAACATGCTTAAACTCTGAAATTAAAAAAAAATATTCCATTAAAGAACTCATTGAATTATTGCTAGTAAAATTCAATAGTCTTGCATCCAGTTTTCCCGAGGTAATCACAGCATGCTTTTTATTCTTGACCCTTCCAGTTACAACCGCAACGGCAGAAAGAAGTTTTTCAAAATTAAAACTAATAAAAAATTACTTAAGAACTTCGATGGGACAAGAACGGCTGTCAGACATCTCACTATTGTCCATAGAGGCAGAAACTTTAGAAAAACTAAAATCATCATCAGCCATAAATGATTTAATAAATCAGTTTGCCGATAAAAAGGCAAGGAGAGTGAATATTTAAAATTCGATTTTTATTTGTAAAATGGGTAAATTATGTGATAAATAAATATTACTTCTCACAATATTTTTTTTCTTTTGTGAAAAATCTTTACCTCCATAAAAGGGCCTCCAAAAAAATTTTTATACGGGGCCCCGACAAGGCACGCTACGCCACTGGTTCCTTGTTTAATACCGAACCCTAAAAAGTACAAAATCGATTGCAACTTATACTTTTTTCTTTTCTTAACCAATAAAAATCTCTAACTACGGTTCGGTTTTAGGTCACAATTGCACTCAAAGTTGTAAAGAGAAGCATCACAAGGAAATCAGCAAGTCAATGAATGAAATAATCGAAGACTATCCACAAATGGCCCGCGCGGTGAACACAAACATGGTCTGGCTGATCACAGAGACACTGATGAATAGAATAGAAATCATTTATTCAACACAGACATTAGACGACACGGTTGGCGCAGTGGTTCAGGAGTTGGCTGCTGCGCTGCGTATCGCAGGTCCGATTCTTCGCAACACAACGCATGCTTGTATGGTCTACAAATAGTTGATCCATGTTTGGGTGTTTGTTAAAACAGAAGGTCTTTTTTAGGGTTCCGTAGCCGAATGCTAAAAACCGGAGCCCTTATAGTTTCGTCATGTCTGTCTATCTGTCTGTCTCACTGTCTGTCTGTCTGTCTGTCCGTCCTTCCTCCGTATGTCGCAGCCATTTTATTCCGAAACTGTTAGGACTATACACATGAAACTTGGTAGGTAGATGTATTCTGTGAACCGCTTTCCGATTTTAAGAAAAAAATAAATAAATATTTAAAATTAAGGGAGCCCCCCTTAATTTTCAATATTTTTTATTTTTTCATACATGGTACTGAAACTGAACATATTTTATTTTTCATGAATCCTATGCGTGTGTAGTATCTATAGAAAGCTCTTTAAAAATGACATTAAGGTTTCAAAAACCACTTTTTCATAAAGTCAATCGCTTAAAAAATATACGCTTCCAAAGTGGTAAAATGTGCCCCCCCACTCTAACATCTATAATAATGGAGGAAAAAAACTAAAAAAAATACAAGCGGTAGATCTTAATGTAAACTTTCAATGAAAATTGGTTTGAATGAGATTGGGTCAGCAGTTTTAGAAATATAGCATATTTTATAAAACCGCAAATATAACTTTGTAATTCATAAAAATACTATGAAAAACAAAGTTTTTTGGTGTAGTTACTACGGAACCCTTCATGGGCGAGTCTGAGTCGCCCTTGGCCAATTATTTTTAATAAGTTTACCTTTTCATTTCTACCTTTCAACCTTATAGAACATGTTTCACTTGAAAGTTATGTTTTCTTTCGGTTGTTGGATCTCTCCACAGATGATACCTATAAGCTAGGCTAGTTGCTAGCAAAACCTCTTATCTACTTATTAAACAAAGTCAAAAAACAGAAGAATTGAACTGAATAAACTTCTTAGTGTTTCGAACGCAGCGTTTGCGGGGCTACAATACACACTATACACTAGGTCAAACAAATTAAGTCCTTAATAAAAATACTTCGGAATTTTCGGTCCAGTCTATTTTAGGATGTCAGTTTAGAAGAAATAGAACTACGTAACTTTTTGTGTTGTTAAGAAAAGTTTAAGTTTGAAAGTTATGACCAAGTGATACGGCAATGACATAAATGTTATTATGTTCTAAAGCAGCATTTTTTTTAATGCACTTAGGAAATTGTTCCGGTGTTGTTGATTTTTATTAAACAATGTCTCATGCTGGGAATTTCTCCTGTATCGTCAGTGCTTTTCTACAACCGCCCAGATTCGGAACATCTATTGTAGCACACAAAAAAAAGTTCTGCCGAGTTACCGCGGCCCCGGAAATTTAGGGCAGCCGAAGGAACAGGGTGGGTTTTTAGTCAGTAGAAATTTGACACACCCTTCCGCTTGACCCAGAGCGGAAGAAGTCATTCGATGATTTTCACACACCAAAAAAAAAAAAAAAAAGAAAGGGGTGAAGGTACTTAGCGGCTTATCAAGACAATAATATTCGCTTTAGTTGGTAGATTTTTTTGAAGACAGTGGTCAAATGCGATCATTGACCACTGTCTCACCTGGTGGTAAGTGATGATGTGGTCGAAGACGAAACACACTTATCTAGAAGTAATCTATTCACTCTTGATCTAAAGACCTCCAATACGTCGATTCTGTAAAATTCGAACAACTCGCATCTCACATAGCTATTCACTGTCACTTCACTTATGGTTCAAAGTGACCTTGATTTTGCATTCTGTAAACAGAGTCGAAGTGACGGAGGAATTACCTTACCGAATGACACTTCTCACGTCATCTCATACTTTATCTGTCAAAATCTTTAGTTCAACTCGCTGACACGCTCGCAAGGGTAGCGCTAGTGTAAATTCGAATTAATATCCGAGTTTTTAGAATGCCAATCAATAAACTCACAGCGGATTCAGATTCGAAGTTTAGAATTAGGTCTTACAGAATAACACAGCAGGTTTTAGCTATCGGGAAATACAGACTCGATCCAGCTCCGATCTTTTGCTGTTCCCTTACCGTTGATGACAGTGTTTTATTGTTGACTAGTAGTTGGTCACGACTTCGTTCGCGTGGGAAGTTTTTCCCGTGTAAATCCCGATCCCATGGGAATTTAGCAAAATCCCGTCTTCGTATTAATCTACGTACTAAAAGGACCCCCATGCAAAATTTGAGAGCCCTACTATTTGCAATTTCTGAGGTATAGCAACGCGAATCGCACTTGACCACTATCCCACCTGATGATCTGGCGCCAAGCGATGATGTTGTTCTTACGAGTCCACTCTTCATGTTGATAAGCAATAGATGAGGTCTATGATAAAACAAGCGAGCCCAAAAGATGCCTTTACACAGAAGCCAATATAGAGTTGCACACCTTGGCTGTGCGCACGATAAATGTTGAAGTACAACATGACGGTATATGAACCAAGTGTAGAAGTACCCTGCAGTGCATCTGCTATGTGTGGTCGTATATGAAGCATGCTAGTCTAGTAACCTATTTTATCTTGGGCTTGGTCATAGCTTTCAAGAAGGATTTACCCCCGCAGTGGATTTAAATCGATAGGCCAGCAACTCGGTTTTGATGTTCAAGTGGTTTACATAACTATTTTCATTCTTACAAAATAATAATAAATATTTATTTCAGTTAACATCAATTTCAAACATCTTAAAAAAAAGCTAATTAATATCTACTTGCAAAAAATAACACGAGTAGGTAGATTGTTACTAAAAGAAACGAAAAACGAAAACAACAAACAGATTGGTATTAGTAGTTCGTGAGTATTTTAAAGCTAAGAATTTTTACCTAATAATGGCGAATAAGTCATCTGTCCTATTAATAAAAAAAATGGATCATTTGTTTCATCTGTTCCATTATCAAAGTCCATGGAACTACTGAGAAAAAAAATCTCACTAGTTCTTTGGAACTAATTGCTGGTGGAACTAGTGAGATTTTTTTTTCTCAGTAGTTCCATGGACTTATTAATGGAACAGATGAAACAAAACTTAATCGAACTCGTCTCACTAGTTCCACCGTAGTTGTTCCATGGAACTAGTGATATTTTTTTTTTCTCAGTAGTTCCATGGTTCTTCTTAGTGAAACAAGTGAAACTAAAGTTAATCAACATCATTCTCATTAGTTCCACTTTCTAAAAAAATATCATCAAATATGATCCAAAAAAATCACCGAAGCGCTACAGTACCGAGATTTTCTCAACAATTTTCTCTGAGCATCTTTGTACTGAACGCGAAACAAGAAAAAAAAGTAAAAACAAAAAAATATTATTCAACTTAAAAGTATCTATGATAGAGGCCATAATTCCAATACACAGGCTCAGTAAGGGTTACGAAGTAACTATTTAGTAATCTGTGGTAAGGGTTGGGAATGTCACATAATATATTGGATTTTAGTCCTATGACACACTGGTTTCACAATGATTTTAGTCCTATGACACACTGGTTTCACAATGATTTTAGTCCTATGACACACTGGTTTCACAATGATTTCCGTCACAGATTTAAGAGCAGTATTTGTAAGAATTATACCAAATGTAAAAAAAATACAAATTGCGAATTGGACTCGCCCATGTAGGGTTCCGTGGTAGCTACGCAGACCTTTGGTTTTCATAGTGTTTGTATGAAGTAAAAAGTATCTCAAAAACTACTGATTGTATCTTGTTCTTAAACCAATTTTTGTTGAAAGTTTTCATTGAGATCAACAGCATATACTTATTCTTATAGTATTTTCACTCTATTAGTTTAAAAGTTAGAGGCAGGGGACACATTTTACCATTTTGAAAGTGTCAAGCGATTAACACTGAGAAAAAATGGTTTTGGAAGCCTCGATGGCATTCACGTATTCGGTTTGATGAAAAGAATTGATTTGTTACAGTTCCACGTATGGATGGGCAGTTCCTTAATGTAGTTTTTGGTATAAAATTCGTAAAGCGGTTTACAGAATACATCTACCTACTATTTTTCAACTATATAGTCCTAAAAGTTTCGAAATAACACGTCTGTGACATACGGACCGAGACACAGACAGACATGACGAATATATTATTAGAGTTCCGTTTTTGCCATTCGCCTACGGAACCCTAGAAAGTGGAATGAGTTGACGAAAGAACATAATATTCATATTGATTTTCTGAAAGTCGTCCTAAATGGGCTGTAGGCATGTAGGACGAGTTGGTTAATTACTCAACACAGTGGTTACTGAATTTAAATATTGTGTATACCTACATAGATACTACTTAATATTGGCCATAGTTTAACACGCCATTTTACTGTAAGTATTAGTAAATACTGTAAGAATTATTAGGGCTGTGCAATCTCGCTTGACATTTTGCGCGTTCATAGAGTTTCGTAATTATAAAGGCTTAGTTTCTAGCTAAGTGAGAGTATTGGGAGCGGTGGTTGACTCATCAGGTACAGTTATTGTTTACTCCACTGTTCGCTTGGAACACTCAAATTTTACGGGCATTTAGCTATGATTGGTCTGTTAAAATTATGCTGTCTGTTTTCCTGATTGTTCTCAATTACGTAAACTGTAATTTATTTTTAACTTTAGGCTTGCCTGTTACGTCTATTGAAATAATGATTTACTTTGCATTGGAACATAAATAATTCTTTCACACGTCATGTTTTTCGGAAATGTAAACTAGATGAGGCCGGTGTTTCCTGACTGCTGAGAAGAAATACCGAAGCAAACTCAGGGGTCAGCATCCCTTTAAAGTCCATACAATCCGCAGTGATCAAATGATATGAGAGCCATGTAGGTTTATGTCTGTGGCGCCCGTCCCGGCCCGTCCAAACAGTGCAAGCATTTGTCAGTTATCGCGTAGCTCAACTTAGAACACTTTTATTTAATGATTTTTGAAACGAACTATTTGTCAACCGATGTAGGATAAATACAGATGTAAGAGCTTTCTAGAAACGTAAAAGAAACGTGGGAGCTTCAAAAGGAATTCTGAATATTTTCATAGAATTTATATGTCAATGTCAGCCTGTCTTAATCAGTGTCTTATCTTCTTATGTTATATTAACATGCTTGAAAGAGCTTTACATATTTATGATTCTAATTTCGTTAACACTAAATACCTAATCAAATGAGTAATCGACTGTATCACGTCTATTATCTCAATTGATTTTCAGGACATATGAAAATTCACAAACATGAAACTTCAAAATGCACATAATTTGAGCAAACTCAACGGCATTTGAAATAGAAAGACTTGTTCTTTAATATGGTAACCTTTATTTTTTTTAGAAAAAATAATTCGTGAGTCTACATAACCTCAAAATCGGGCAAAAACGGTACTTTTTGCACTTTTAGGTTAGGATATCTCAGAAACCTGACGTGATAGAGCAATTCTGAGGCCAGATTCGGATTCAGCGCATCGAAAACCTTCGGAAATGTATATATAGTCTAGTTTCTGGTTAAGAAGTTTGGTTAAATTTTGTTGGCCTGTGTAATGTTGGGAATTATAAGATGTAAGTATAAAAGAACTTCCTTCTAATCTATATTTTTTAACTAAATCCCCCCCTCTGGGTGAAGCGGATGGGAGTGTCACACCTCTACTGACTCAAACTCTGCGTTTCGGGGCAGCGGTATCTTTAATCATTCCCGCAGCTCCAGCGTGTTCTGCCCTCCAGTCTAAAGTATAGGGATCTGAATTAGTCGCTATTTTTTTATTCGGGTGAGAAGTACAAAAGATCGCTTACTATCGTAGTGTAGAGACAATATATCTACTCAGCCACAAATAGGATCTTATTGTTCTGATGCGGTCTGCTCCCTAAACTTGTCGTGACAACCATCGCACAACAGGTTCATCACAATCAACTGTATTTTTAACCCCCGACGCAAAAAGAGGGATGTTATAAGTTTGACGTGTCTGTCTGTCTGTCTGTGGCATCATAGCTCCCGAACAGATGAAGCTATTTCAATTGAGTTTTTTTTTTTTTGGATTAAAGGTGATTTATTTAATTTAATTTATTTCAAATAATCAGATAACAGAGATCCGTAGTGTTAGTAAAGTACCTTATACATAGTGTTAGTATACCTACTTATACATAAATTAAGAAAACAATTTGAGTATTATTTGGGTATGAGTCACTTTGTAAAGAAGACGAAACCAGTTTCTCAAACGGTCATCTTCTCCACAAAATGCCTCATAAAAGGGGAAAACACATTCTCAGTCACTGTTTTTAGAATTCTGTTGCAGTTTGATGAAAATCGGTTGACCCGTATAAAAGTTGTGGGGAGTGAAAGTGGGGATGAATAATCAAATGTTGTCAAATAAATCCAAGTGGCCGGTATCAAATGAAATAATAGTCGCGGCGGGGTATCGCCATTTAGAATTAATATTTAAAGATAACCCGGCGCGCGGCGCGACTATTATGTTTTTACTCTTTAAGGGATGTTTCTTAAACTACTGCCAAGTATTATTTGCGTAGGGGGTTTTTTAAATTTTATTTAATTTTGATATCTCAATACATTTTTTAAAGAGTAATCACATTACTAGCTCTCCTCAACCCCTCCAACTAAGGTAAATAATAATAATAAATCCTTTCCACCACAGGCGTTATTCCCAATCATCTCCTACATAGTTTTTTTTTATTTTTATTTAGAATACCAACCGCGATACATTAAACGAATGATAAAATATGTGTAATACAGTTTTGTATGGCTAATAATAGGTTTCCCTGTTTAACTTATATAAATTTAGAACATGCGAACGAACTTAATAGCAAAACTCAAAAATATTATAAAACAAACATTGAGGTAATATGTAATATTATAACAAACAGCATAGGTAGGTACATTTTATACAAATTTACAGAAGTAGTTACTAAGGCTAATTTGCTATTTATCTTTAAATAAGTTTTTTATAAGTGCTTTGAATTTAGGTTTAGTGTAATTGAATAAATCTATTTGTGCGAAATTTGTGTTATATGTTCGAGCAATGCGGGTCAGTACACAATTCTTAGCGTAATTAGACGAGTGCCGAGGTACATGTAACATTGGCGTGTGACGTGTGCGCCTTATAGGCGTATTAAACCTTATCTGTTCGACCAACTCCGGGCAATCCAGACGCCCATTGATTATATCGAAAAGTAAACACATATCCAGTACTTTTCGCCTTTCATCGAGTGTTAGCATACCATATTCCCTACAGCTATCTTCGTAAGACAAAAAAACTTCAAAACTTCAAAACTTTTTTTCGTTTAAAATTATTAGACCTTAAAGAAACTCTCTACATATCACTGCAAAAGGCCGCAATCCTGAATACATGCAGAATTGTGAAAAAATTCATGCAGTTAGAAGAGGCCGAAATAACTTAACACAAAAACACAATAAAATACATAACACACGCCGCTTTTACTTGGCTTAGCCCGTAAAAGTGGTAGAAAAACCAGCCAAAGAGCTGAAATAAAATAAAATATACTCGAAAATAATAATAATGTTCCACAACTTTCACACATCGCCATCTAGTCCCAAACTAAGCAGAGCTTGTGCTATGAGTACGAGACAACTGATAAACATACATATATATTTCTAAATACATACATATTATAGATAAATTACACCCAAACAAAGGACAAATGATCGTGCTCATCACACAAACATTTGTCCTGGGTGGGAATCGAACCCACGACCTTGAGCATAGCAGTCAGGGCCACTGACCACTAGACCAACAGGCCTGTCTGTCTGTCCTGCCCATCTGTCTGTCTGAAATATGCTTATGTCTAGAGTGGGTTCACGGTAATAGTGTAATGGGTGGGGTTCGAACTTGCGACCTCTCAATCACAAATCCGACACCTTAGCCATTAGACTATTGACCCTTCAATTATTACACACAAGAAATATTTGATACTAGCTTTTGCCCGTGATGTCGTTCACGTGGGAGGTTTTTCCCGCGTAAATCCCGATACCGTGGGAATTCGATGATAAAACGCCTATGTGTTATTCCAGGATGTCAGCTATCTACTTACTAAATTTCATTGAGATCCGTTCTTTTTTCTTCCGTGTTTTGGCGTGAAAGAGTAACAAACATACATACATTCTCACAAACATTCGCATTTATAATATTAGTAGGATTTAACCCGAGTAGCCATTTTTAGGGTGCCGTAGCCGAATGGCAAAAAACGGAATCCTTATAGATCGTCATGTCTGTCTGTCTGTCCATCCGTCCGTATGTTACAGCCATTTTATTCCGAAACTATTAGGACTATACACATGAAACTTGGTAGATAGATGTATTCTGTGAACCGCTTTCCGATTTTACGAAAAAAATAAAAAGAAGTTTATAATTAAGGGTGGCCTCATACATGGAACTAAAACTGTTTTTTTTTTTTTTTTCATGAAACCTATGCTTTTATTGTATCTATAGACAGGGCTTTAAAAATGACATTGAGGTTTCTAAAACTACGTTTTCATAAAGTGAATCGTTTTAAAAATATACGCTTACAAAGTGATAAAATGTGTGTCCTCCTCTAACTTCCATAATAATGGAGTGAAAAATCTAAAAAAAAAGTGCTGTATATCTTAATATATATCTCAAAAACTGCTGATTACAGCAGTTTTTGAGATACAGCATATTTTATAAAACTGCAAATATAACTTTGTAATTCATACAAACACTATGAAAAACAAAGTTATTAGGTGTAGTTACTACGGAAGCCTTCATGGGCGAGTCTGACTCGCACTTGGCCATTTTTTTTAAATAAAAATCCTTACATATTATATCCATACTTATAAAAATATTAAATTGAAATATTTGTCTTTGATTTCAAACTAATCGTGTTTCGTTGAGTGCTTATTGTTGTTTACACGACACTAAAACACAAACATTTTATATTGTTTTATGTTTTCTGCCATTCTGTGTGTCCATGCTAATCTATAGAATAGCTAAGCGACTTATGGTGCCTTTAATGGGAGATCTTATCTCATCTTTTTTATAACGATGGGAAGACTTTAACTGACTAAAACGCATCCGTGTTCGATGGAACATGGTGTGATGGATGGACGGTTCGTGTATGATGATATGCCCTTGGTGTTCCGAGGCCGCGGTAACTCTTTCGAACAATTCCGCAACCTCGGCAGGCAACGGCCCCGGGGGGGGGGCCCAACAATTTTGCGGACACTCTTTGAGGCTATTCCCTCCACTGAGGGGAAATATTTTCAAAGAAAATCCCTTATTTTTTTCTCATAATACTTTTTTTTGTAGTTGATAGGCTTGCGTTTGACCACCATCTCACCTGATGGTGAGCGATGATGTGGTCGAAGATGGAGCACGCTTGCCTAGAAGTAACCTGTTCACTCTTGACTTAAAGACTCCCAGGTTATAGCGATCAGGAAACACATTTAAAAGAAAGAAAAGAAAGTTATAATATATAAATATTAAAAACAGCAATTGGTTCTATTAACTAACCAATCCTGAAGCAAATAACTACAACATACAATTTATTAAATAATGATTAATTAAAAAGTACAATTTAGCGTCAAACGATAATATTCATTTGCCCTAATGAATCCACACCGCCATATTTACTTTTGTGGTGCATTATAATTTACGTAATCACAAAAGTGCTTACATACATCCGCTATCATTAAATAATAGATAACGGATATGATGTTTGTTTTACTGTTGACAAGATATACATGGATAACAATCACGCCTACTTTTAAATGAGTTAGGTACTCTAGTTGTGTCTCATACGAAGACGTGTCTCTAAACATAAAGCGCTTGATTCAATGTCACTTCTTTAATTTTTCTTTCTTTTTTTTTATCGCGTTTGACCGCCATCTCATCTGATGGTAAGTGATGATGTGGTCGAAGATGGAGCACGCTTGCCTAGAAGTAACCTATTCACTCTTGACTTAAAGACTCCCAGGTTATAGCGATCAGGAAACACAGACTCAGGTAGGGAATTCCACTCCTTAGCCGTACGCACAATGAAAGTATTCCCAAAACTTTCAGTCACTGCCGGCTTTGTTATACCGCATATGACCCTTCACTGTCCTTCAAGCTTTAAAGCCAGAGTGAACAGGCATCTTCTGGGCTCGCTCGTTCCATCGCAGACCTCATCTATCACTTACCAAGTCAAAAACGGAGAGAGCTTTTTTTTTCAGGGGAAAATCATCAAATTACTCCTTTCTTGGTCTAAGTGGAGCATCCTTCCCGCTTAGACTTCTTCAGGCTATAAACTCATCCTGTCCCTTCAGTTTAAGCTGTCCTTGCGTCTGCACGTAAGGGCAATGGTATCCCTTTAGAAAACTCCCGCAGCTGATAGTTATAACCTGGGCGTCTTTTAAGTCAAAAATGAATTGGTTATTTCTTGGTCGTTTCATCTTCGATCTCATCTTCGTTTATCATCAGGTTAGATGGTGGTCAAACGAGGGCAAACAATAAAAAATTAATTGGCCAAGTACGAGTCAAATTCGCCCATGAAGTGTTCCGTAGTAACTAAGCAAAATAACTTTGTTTTTCATAGTGTTTGTATGAAATAAAAGTTATATTTGCGGTTTTAGAAAATGTGATATTTCTCAGAAACTCTATCTCGTTCAAACTAATTTTAGTCGAAAGTTTACATTAAGATCTAGAGATTTATTTTATTTCGAAGTTTCACTCCATTATTATAGAAGTTAGGGAGGGGGGGGGGGGGGGGGGGGTGGCATTTTACTATTTTGGAAGTGTCTATCTCTTAAACGATTGATTTTTGGAAATCTGAATGTCATTTTCAAAGACCTATCTATAAACACCACACACGTTAAGGTTGATGAAAAAAAAAATTCTGTTTCAGTTCCATGTATGCAGAGCCCCCCTTAATTTTATATATTTATTTTTATAATACGTTATCCTGAAATAACGTGTAGGTGCTAATTTAAAACGTAGAAATACAAAATTAATAATGTAAGATATATATATTTTTAATAACATAACTAATTACAGATATTCGTTAATCAGATTCAAATAATGACGATGATGATCAGAATAGCCACCTATTTCTATCATAAACCTATCAGTAATGTCATCGACTATACTCGTATGGCCCAGATGATACATAAAAACACACAATATAGTTATTGTGTGTTTTTAAAGTTATCAAATAGCAATATAAGAGGAATAAGAAGGAATAATTCAAACTTTATCCTTTCTTTAGTATTACGATTTTTCAGTTTTCTTATATGATTTTTCATTTCTATTTAGTTTAATATAAATAAATCACATATTTATATATTATTCTCTCGTAAAGCCCTTTGTTTTGATACACCACTTGATGCCTTTGAAAGAAAATAAACCGCACTCTGAATATGGCACTGATCCGTTTTAAAACTTATATATCCTAAGCGATTGCTTTAAATGAAAAATAGAGGAAAAAACCTAAAAATGGCTACGATATCGGACTTGTGATCGAGAGATCGCGAGTTCGAACCTATCCCATTACACTATTGCCGTGAATCCACTCCGAACACAAGGAAATTTAGCTGAATTGGAGGGGTCAACAAGATTGCTAGTAATGTGAATTATACTCACATTCTCTTTATAAAAAAGACCTATTCAACGATACCCCAACGATATTTGATATAGTTCGTCGATTTTTAGGGTTCCGTAGTCAACAAGGAACCCTTATAGTTTCGCCATGTCCGTCTGTCTGTCCGTCTGTCCGCGGTTTAGCTCAAAAACTATTGGTACTAGAAAGTTGTACTTTGGCATGAGTATACACGTTAATGACGCCAAAAAAGTGGTAAAATAAAATTTTGAAAAAAAAAAACATTTATTTAGGGTACCTCCCATACATGTAAAGTGGGATGATAATTTTTTTTTTCGTTCTTCCCATAGTGTGGGATATCGTTGGATAGGTCTTTCAAAAATATTAGGGGTTTGGTAAGACCGTTTTTTGATTAAGTAAACCGTTCGTGACTTATCAAGCTTTAAAGTACCAATTTTCGTTAGAGTCAAGTGCCCCCCCCCTCTATCAACTAAACGGTTATAGTTAGAAATTCAAATGTCACGACAGTAGTACCTATATATAACGAAATTTAAAGGAAAACTATCACACATAAGTGGGCTTTACAAGTTTATGAGTAATAGTCGACCAATTGTATTTGACTCGAAAATTTCGAACAACTCTATAGAAATGTCGATAGATGGCGCTAAGCGCCAGTTGTATCGTGCTAGCTTCTTGTGACGATTGAGTAGTGTAGCTCTGTGTCCGTATTTAAATTCAAAACACCGGCTATGACAAGTTTTATACAAATCTCTAAAAAAAAATTGAAACTTTCCGTGCAAAATTGTCGGATCAGGTGAGGATTTGTATAGAAAGTCAAATTAGTTAGGTAGTCATGTTTGGCTTTTGGTTAGAGCATGGTACGAAACGATCAGTCAGCGAATACGACACGCACTTGGCTGTTATAAAAACTACGGAACCCTACACTGCGCGTGGCCCGACACGCACTTGACCGGTTTTTTTATAATTAACTGTCTTAACTCTTGTGACACTCGCATGGTTAAGACGAATTGATTAACGTGAGAATTATTCAAATCTGACCACGCGTTTGGCCTGTACAACGCCACACTTTGAAACACATTACCCTCCTTGCGTCGCACAGTTGGGTAAAAAGTTACGATTCAACAAACCGGTATCGTAGGTATAACACTGTACAAAAGAGCGGGCAACATTATTTCTAATCTTGACATTTGCATGTGTCAATTCTGTCTCTGAGATTAAAAAACAGGGTATAGTAAGACTCGTATATGGTTTGTTAACATAATCTTACCAACTAAATTCTCGGTACGGGGAATTATGCTCGTTAGAATATAATATTCATGAATGATTTCACTGAAAGATTTATTTTTTCCTTTTAAGTACAGGGCAACGACATCGTGTCTGTAGGAGGGATAAAGCTTTGATCTTTGACACATTGGAAGGCCTTTGTGTTGGCGATTTCAATGTATCATACAACTATTCTATACTGTAGTAGTTATTATTATTATTTTATAATAATATTTTATTTAAAGATAAATATTTTGTTGTTAAAATTTAAGTTCTTTGGTGAGCATATCATTTTAGAACGACTTCTTTGAAAACACACACGGCATTCAAGCTAAACGTAAACGCGAATTAAAGAAAATTTAAATTTTTCTGCTATTAATTTAATAATAAAAAGGTTATTAAAGTTAAACTCATTTTTTTATACAGAATATGCTCGCGTTTGACCAACATCTCACCTGATGGTAAGCGATGATGTGGTCGAAGATGGAGCACACTTACCCAGAAGTAACCTATTCACTCTTATTTATTTATATTTATTTATTTATTTGGCACACACATGCTATTTAACGAAAGAGAGATACAAAAAGAAGAGGAAAGCAGACAGTATACAAGAAAAGTACCCGTGGGCCACAAACTAGGCACAGCCTGTATCTTGGTGGCCTGGATGTAAACTAATTAGCTGATTATAGTTTAGTCTTGACTTGAAGACTCCCAGATTATAGCGATCAAGAAACACAGACTCTGGGAGGGAATTCAACTCCTTAGCCGTACGCACAATGAAAGTATTCCCAAAACGTTTTGTGCGTATGGGTGGGATGTCCACCATGTAACGATGGCGCAGCGCCGTTTTTCTTGCAGTCCGATGATGGAACGGGCTTGACGGAATTAGATTGTGTAATTCCATCGCACACTCCCCGAAATGTAACCGATAGAAAACCGATAGACTTCCAACTCGACATCGATGTTCAAGGCTCTGGAGCTTTGATGAGCCCACTCTGTATCTCGTTCACGCCTAATGACCGGTTTACACGGGCTTTGTAGCTAAGTGCTTAGTACTTGTCACTATACTAAGCCTCAATATGACAAGTGAAAAGTAACCGTTTATACGTTGGAGCCAGTAAAAGTTATTAGTGACCAGACATTCGAAATGGAGCGACGCCGCCGCCTGATTTTGCGCAGTGTGTTTAAGCAATATTCAAACATTTTTTTTTTTTTTAATTCCACCTTTCCGCAGCCATGATCATATAAAATACGTAAGTAAACACGTGTTTTCACTTCTCGGTACAACTTGTCACTAAATAACTTGTCAAGCTGTTTACACACGGTCAGCAAGCGACAAGTGCTTAGTAAATCGTGGTGGGGGTATCGACTTGTCGCTTAGTAAATAGGGTCGTTTTCTATTCACTTGCACTATTCACAAATACTAATACTAAGCACTAATCAGCGTGTTTACACATGAGGACTTAGTATTAGTGACAAGTACTAAGCGCTTAGCTACGAAGCCCGTGTAAACCGCCCATAATGGCAAGTGACAGATGAGGTCTACGATGGGGCCAGCGAGCCCAAAAGATGCCTGTTCACTCTTGCTTTAGAGGCGGAAAGGTCAATAGTAGCTGGGAACGCATAAGCCAGTTTCACACCGCTGCCGTGGCAATCCAAAATACTGTAAGTCGACTTACAGTGTTTTTGCTTAACAGCTTTATTTGAAGTCTGTTTAACACCCCTGACTTATTTTTTTTTTCATTTCAATGTATATTCTGTGAGTGAAGTGGTACGTGTTTTTTAGCTTGCCTTATGCAAGCTAAAAAACACGTACCACTTTTCGATTCATAATGCCATCTAGGATCATTGCCCCAAACGATATTCACTTGTTAAATGAACTGTCAAGTTTGTGTAAACTGATTCTATCTAGTTTGTTTGCTTAAACTCGCTAATCTTCGAAAATGATGGGTGGATTTGGATGAAATTTGGTATAGACTGCCTGTGGCCTGTTAGACGACGATGGATATCAGGCCGTTAGAGCTACCGCGCACTATATATACGCGATCGTATTATGGCATAAATTAGTGTCGATATACCTACAAAATGCCTGATTAGTAGAATCATCATATTATGTTAATTAGGTACTCCCAGGCGCTCTGATAAAAGAGGATGTCACGAAAGATTTTTGCATGAGATACACGGCACGCAGCACGGTCTCCGGTTCAAAATCGGAGCAAGAACGCATCGATACTTATGTAAGTACTGACGTATGAAAGCAACGAAAAATTACATCGTTTATCATAAAAACAATTATCTTGCATTCGGTCCGGGAATTTATCGATATTACAGTGCAAAATGAGCATCCGTTGAAAATTATGTGTAGGAAGTAAAGGAACTGGGTGGGTTTTTAATCAGTAGCATAATTAACCCTTAGCCACTAACCAGAGCCGGATTAACCCTGTCAGAGACCTTAGGGTCTTAGGGTGCCTTAGGGCAATGGCATTCTCGGAGCCCCTTTTCTTACTTTAACTGACCAAATCGTGTGTGAACTAAGGAAACGCACATTAAGGGCTGTGGTTTTTAATATATTCGTTTACTTATTCCCAGATTTGTTCTAAAATTGTTTTAATTCTCCTACTAAATTTAACGATTTGTATTTTGTGAGATAACAGTGAGGTCCCTAAGTTCACACGCACATCAAATTCTCGTTCGAAGAAACATGTTTTTTTGGTGCGTGCACTGGGCCTGCGCCCCTAGTTGATGCAGGGCCCCTAGGCTGTTGCCTACTCCGCCTAATGGTAAATCCGGCCCTGCCACTAACCACTAGTTTTGTTTCCGTAACCACTTACCGCTTGTCTAGGAGAACGCACGCATTAAATGGCCCAATTATGTTAAATATTTAAAGACGACGGATTAATTTGGATAAAATAGGCATTTTTAAAGTATATAGCAAGAAAAAACACAAAATAAAATCAACCCTTGTGAAAAAAAAACCATATTTCTAGTAATACTCAAAATTTTAACAAAATATAACGACCCATTTGGTAATTGAGATCAAAACTAATAAAACTTCGAAATCAGATTTATTTTTACTTAATTTCTAAAGCTAACTTATCAAATAACACAAGAAAAGTATTTTGCACCACTATTGTTTTTTTTTCTATAAAAACCAGTTGCTTTACGATCCGGGGCTGCGGTATCTCGTTAGAACATTCCCGCAACCCCGACAGGCAATGGCCCTATCACGTCCAGTCAATGCTGCTGACTGCTCTTTGAGGGGATTAAACAGCGACCTAGTGATTTACCATTTTTTGCGGCAGTGAATGCACAGCTTGTTTGAGCATTTGAGACACATTGGGGCTTCACATTTAAAAGACAGGTACTGCGTCTTGCTTTTTTTCTTTCTGTCATGAGTGGAGCAAGTTCTTACTTCTAGCTAAGGGGCCGTTCAAATATTACGTAAGCACATTTTTTGCAATTATTAACCCACACCTCCCCCGCGTCAGCAAAAGTAAGCAAAACTCTTACCCCTCCCCCCATGCTTTCGTAAACATTGGTACAATTGATTGATACATGAGCAGCAATTATTAATCTAGAAATAAGGAATAGGTTTGGAATAGAAGTCTGTAACGCTCATAATATTCATTTAAATAAACTTTACTGACACGGAATTCAACAATTCATTATTTGTAGGAATCCCCGAAAATGCATTTCGTTTTGAAGCATAGACAATGTGTGTTGCTATATGTGTAAAAATTAAATAATTACTAGATCACCCCACCCCCCATGTCATCAAATATAAGCAAAGCAAAGACCCCCACGCCCCCCTATAGTACTTGCGTAATACTTGAACGGTCCCTAACTGCTATTTGAGCTAAGCTAACCTGCAACTACTGGGAGTGTGCGTTTCATTGACGATGATGTCAATAAAAACGTAACCACTTACCTACCATCGGTCTCATAGATCGCTAATGATGTTTGGGACCTTACCGTAGACATACGCAAGCACCTGTAACATCACTGGTGACTCGCGCGGTACTTACAAAAGAGGGGGGAAAGTACATAGACGCACGACACTGAATGATGCGCTCACGCCGAAATATAAACAAAAAATTTTCTACGGTGTCTGAGAGACACCAGACCTGAGAGATACAGACCGGTGGTAAGAGGTTAAGGATTAAGAATAGCCAAATTTCATCCAAATCCACCCGTTAATTTCGAGAGATTAGCGTTCAAACAAACATACTTTCCCGCTTCATACTAAAGTATATTATTATTATTATCAAACAAATAGTCAAATAATTACTTTCGGTTCGGTTTGTTTTCAAACACATAGTAAAGGAGACCTAAGGACCATCAAGTAAAGAATTTAATATCGTACGCGTATGGAATTCCTGCACCCCATTGAGTATAGTGCAATCGAGGAGACATTTCAGAATGCAGCTTGCAAAGATGCTGCGGCCTGTTAGTGGCTGGGGCTGAGTGGTAAACTTTGAAGGTAGGTCGTCTGTTTTGAGTCAAAACTTGCATACAAAAGTAATCCAGTTCATTCATAAAGATTCGCATATCGAAGTACCAGATGTTTGTTTATACGTAAACGAAGAAGATGAGTATGAACGTGTAGGTATCGTGTTGGTGTTCTTCTAAAGTTTGAAAATCATCTAACAACTCTTCCCGCTCCAAGTGGTAGGGAGTGTCAAACTTTTTAACACGCTTTTATTAGGTCGACCTGTATGTAACTATGTAATGAAATCTAAGGTAACTAATTTAACCATCTTCCAAGGGTCGTAGCGTAATGAAAATTGGCAGCTGTATGTAGTTCTGATGACAATACAATAATATGGTACTGTCGAACTGATCTGATGATGGAGCCGGAAGATATGAACTGGAACTTCATGATGGAAAATCGTATCATAGCTGTTTTGGATTTCTTAGAAAGGTCTTGTAATGAACTTTGATCACGATTAGGTTTCAATGTCTGATGATGAAGCCGGAAGATAGGCACTGGCATTCCATGATGGAATATCGTATCATAGTCGAGTTTGCACTTGTGAGAAAGGCCACATAATGGACTTTGAACACGATCAGGTTTCCAGGTTATAACAAACCTAAAGAAAATCTGTTATCGGTTTTCTTAACCTTTTTGAATTACCGCGTAATCCATAGATTTATTATTAGGTGGATCTGTAATGAACTAAATATGCAATAAAATCTAAGAATCTGAATTAAACGTACTTCTAATTGTTGTATCATCATGAAACTTTGCAAATATATGTAGATTAGACGACAATAGAATATTATGGTACCAGCTGGTCTGACTGTAGAATGACCGGGGCCACCGGTGACTCTACCGCACGCGTTTAATCCACCGCAGTGCGCGCACTTCTAGGACACTCCATACTTCACAGATTTTGCGTTTCCAAAACGCAACCCAGTGCGCGCACGGCCTTAGACGTAAACGAAGCAAAAACAGTAGGTATAAACTACAGATGCGCCGAATGTAGGTTCAACCAAATACGAATGTTCGGCCGAATATTCGGTCCAAAATGTACCGAACCGAATGTTCGGCTGAATCATTCGGTTCAATTCTGCGCCGTAAACAGGTTTCATAAATTTTATTTAGTGTATATAGACATGTAAGTATTTAAAGAAAACTTAAAAGTTCATAAAGATGGTTCCTGAAAAAAGTTGTTACTTTGAGTACAAACAAACAGCATTGTTCTTAAAATTGTTAATTTCATAGAAATGTAATTTAGTTTAATTTATCATTTGTAAAAAAAGCAGAAGTTTAAATAAAATTCAACTTTAACAATTAATTCAAATAAAATTATTATTAAATAATTATAATTTTATTTGAATTAATTGTTAAAGTAATCTTTTTTATTTTGTCAATAAATAATTGGTCGGTACAAAAAACAGTGTTTCTTTCATTTACAAAAAAACTGTGTACACCTTTCGGAATAAACCACACCATTAGTAATTAGTTACCCTTACTGTTTAATAAAATGTTCTTTTTTTTAAATATTAACAATAATTTCTTCAAAATAAATTATTTATTTTATTTAATTTCTTCTAAATCAACCGAATATTCGGCCGAATATGAACATGAACAAATGTGCCGAATGTACCGAATACGAATATGCGGCCGAAACTTCGGTGCATCTCTAGTATAAACTCGTAAAAACCGTGGTGGAAGTCTTGACTTTCTATGGTATGTGCCTAGTTTTCCTTGCTACTCTTCGGAAAAGGACGTGACCATAGTAAAGTAAAAAGCCCTGAGATTATTAGCAACCATTCAAACTGCCGCTTGTTGTAAAAGATCACATATACTACATGTATTGCTACATGTTCTTGACTTCGATAGCGAGCACGCTTGCTCTACAGCTCACCCCGGAAGAAGCGAGCGTGAGAATACTTACACACGTAATTACACGGTTACGAGTCCCAGGTTGAAAAGTTATGTAATATAGACCAGGCGTTACTGCTACTCATGGAATGGTAGGACGATTTCTAACATTACCATAGACGTTTTTTTTCTCTGGTGGGAAAATCATCGAATGACTTCTCCCGTTCTGGGTAAAGCGGGAGGGAGTATCAGACTTCTACTGACTAAAACTCCACCCTGTACCTTTAGCTACTGATGCATTCCGGGGCCGTGGTATTTCGTCAGAATATTCCCGCAGCCCTGGTAGGCAATGGCCCTATGGCGCCCCGTCAGTAGTGCTGACTATTTGAGCCGACCTGGGTCTGATCCTTACCGGACGGTGAGCTAGGCTCTGCTCGCCACCCGCAGACCCTATTATCATAGACATTCGTGTTGGAAAACAGCGCCAAGGAATGAAACTCTTGGCCTTCAAACGACAGCATAGCTAATCGATTGTTTTTATTAACCGGCTTCAAAAAAAGGAGGAGGTTCTCAATTCGTCTTGAACTTATTTTTTATGTATGTTACCTCATTACTCGCAGATGGCTGGACCGATTTCGAATATTCTTTTTTTGTTTGAAAGGGTATACTTTCTAGTTGGTCCCATTGTCGTCATGTTTGGATCTAATGATGGGATCACGGAGAAATCGAGGGAACTCTTCAAATATTATAGGCACACCAATAGCATTTTGGGTATTTCTTATATTACCTTGTGCAGTTGCTCTCGAAAAGCACCATTTGAGGAAGTGGAACTGGTGATGAAGACCCCAGATGGCCACCGAAACTACTCAATAATAAGTATTTCGCGGATTGCGATTAGATTACTTGAATATAGATGTTAAGCACTTTATGCTCGTCACAATGCATATGGTGAAGTAGAGCTGATGGTGATGTACTAGGAGAACTCCTCAAAAATTAATTTTTTTTTTTAGTGGGTCGGTTTGTAATTTATCTAGTTAGATAAATTACAAACCGACCACTAAAAAAAAAATTTTTAGCAAAAAATAAAACCGACTTCCATATTAAAACACTACAAAGGCAAAAATAACTTTAATTTCGGAAGGCGGTGTCAAAAACGAAAATATATACAAAACTAAAGACACCGCCTTCCGAAATTAAAGTTATTTTTGCCTTTGTAGTGTTTTGATATGGAAGTCGGTTCTATTTTTTGCTAAAATTTTTTTTTCACGCTTTTTAGTGGGTCGGTTTGTAATTTATCTAGTTACAAAAGCCATAATGTCGACAACTTATCACTTTTTACAAAATTTTGCTTTTCCCGATGCATAGTATAGCCGTTAATTTTTGAGGAGTTCTCCTGGTACTTGACCATCAGCTCTACATCACCATATGTATTGTGACGGCCATCTGTGGTCTATCATCAGTTCAACTTCCCCAAATGGTACTTTTCGGAAGCAACTGCTCAAGGTACTACAAGAAATACCCAAAACGCTATAGGTGTGCCTATAATATTTGAAGAGTTCCCTCGATTTCTCCAGGATCCCATCATCAGATCCTGATTTCGTAACAATGGGACTAACTAGAAACTATACCCATTCAAACGCAAAAAGAATTTTTCAAATCGGTCCAGCCGTCTCCGAGTTACGAGGTAAAATACATAAAAAAAAAGAAATGTTTAAGACGAATTGTAAACCTCCTTTTTTTGAAGTCGGTTAAAAAGCGTGACAAAAAAAAAGAAAATACAAAACAAATGACACCAGTAGTAGTGTTTCATTGTTTGTGTTACTTGAGATACCTACATACCGTTCGCACTTACTTTTTAAAAAGAGAGTTTGCTGTACACGTCTTTTTTACCCACTTAAACCATATTTCAAACGTGAATCAGAAGGTATATGCCTCAGGTGTGGTGATATTAATAGGCTGATTATGCTAAACAGTACATAGATTTACGAGGGCATCAATCGCGGGAGATTTGCTGTTTTAAATTGAAGACTTCCATC
The DNA here is from genome assembly GCA_943138885.2 of Tholera decimalis. Classification (NCBI taxonomy): domain Eukaryota; kingdom Metazoa; phylum Arthropoda; class Insecta; order Lepidoptera; family Noctuidae; genus Tholera; species Tholera decimalis. The sequence continues at coordinate 52,291,244 of OW964548.2, read as the reverse complement.
ACTTATCTCCGAAAGTCTTCATCAAAAACTGATGTTTTATATACTAAAACTTTCCTTGGAAATTGGAAATCACATCAATAGTTTCTGAGAAAATCGCGGATATACAAAAAACATACCTACATACATATATACATGCATACATACATACATACATACATACATATATGTATACTGGTCGAATACAGAACCTCCTTTTTTGAAGTCAGTTAAAAAGTATAGAATTTTATTTTTTGTCGAAAAAATCAAAGTCAATGTTTGTTTCTTGTATTGTTTTTGTTTTGGTACTAAAATCATATAACTTTTTTTCTTTTTTTTTCCGGGTGGGAAATTCATCGAATGACTTCTTCCACTCTAGGTGAAGTGGAAGGGAGGGTCAGACTTCCACTGGCTAAACCGCCACCCTGTTCCTTCAGCTGGCCTTTTGTTCCGGAGTGTCCCGTTAGAACATTCCCGCAACCCCGGCGGGAAAATCAGGGAACCTAAGGACACATAATCCCAAAATGCTCTGTTCAGAAATCCGTCCTTAATTTCCGCATTCGTACCTATTATGTCATATTATTTGTCTTTATAATCAATACGATTTTGATAGAAAGCAAAAATGCATAACCATTCAGCAGTACTGGCAATGACTTGGTGTACACTCACGCCAAGCTTATCAATTAAACAAAAGCCATTAAAAGCTGCGTCAATATGTCATAGAACCGAGGACAATGCAAGCTAAAATATATTTAATAGCGGCGCCTCGCAAACAATGAAATTGCCCTGGTGCATGTCATGAGAGACATTTTAATAAGGATCTCTACTTCAACATTTACTGTTATCAATTTACATGTGGAGATAAAAATAATCTGGCCAAGTATAAGTGGTACTCACGCGCAGAGTTTCGAACAAAATGTTTATATTTTTAACCGACTTAAAAAAATGAGGAGGTTCTCTGTTCATCTTGTTTTTTTTATGAATGTTTCCTCTTGTCTCGAAGACGGCTGGACCGATTTGGAAAATTCTTTTTTTAGTTTGAAAGGGTATATTTTCTTGTTGATCCCGTTGTCATTACGTCAGGATCTGATGATGGAATCATGGAAAAATCGAGGAAATTCTTCAAATATTATAGGCACACCTGTAGTGTTTTGGGTATTTCTTATAGTAACTTGGGCAGTTGCTCTCGAAATGCACTATTTGGAGAAGTGGAACTGATGATGAAGACCACAGATGGCCACCGAAACTACTCAGTAGTAAGTATTTCGTGGATTGCGATTCGATTACTTGATGAGCACGATGAGGATGTTAAGCAGTCGGTGTTCTAGGTTTGTACTCTTTTTTTTTTTCTAACACCGCCTTCCGAAATTAAAGTTATTTTTGGCTTTGTAGTGTTTTTGATATGGAAGTCGGTTTTATTTTTTGCAAATACGTTTTTTAAGAATTCTTTATGTTTGATTACTTAATAAATTCTGCCTGCGGCTTCGCTTACGTGTAAAGTTCTGTATCAGATGTTTCAGTTTACGAAATCAATTATATATGTTGTTGCCCAGTCTCAATAGCTATAAAGCAAAACAGTTTCATTCAAATCCGTCTAGTAGTTCCGGAGATTAGCGTGTACAAACAGACGGAGAATTTTTTTGGAGTCACTATTTTTACTGTTATTATATTTTTTGACTTATTTTTATTTAATCGTTTGGTAGGTAATGGGGTGTATGGTCCTTAAATGTGAGATTCCTGAAGCAAACCCCATAAAATACACGAAACGCCACCGATTTTTTTTTTAAATAAAACTATAATTTACTAGCAGTTGCTCGCGACTTCGTTCGCGTGGGAAGTTTTTCCCCGTGTAAATCCCGAACCCGTGGGAATTTCGCAAAATACCATCTTAGCGAGCATCTACGTACTAAAAGGAACCCCTTGCAAAATTTGACAGCCCTACTAAGTACTTGTAGTTTCTAAAATTTCGTGATTAATCAGTGAGTGGTATTTCGCTTTTATACAGGGTTATTGGAAATACGTCCCGATCCTGTTAAGGGCGTGTAGATGAGGTCATTAACTAACAAATAAAATGTTCCACCGTCAAAATAGATTAGTGATTTTTAGGAGAAAAGAAAATATTTATTTCATAAGACGTTGCAAAAATCATAAAAATAAAATAAGTATAGGATCTCTTTTTTCAAAAGTACGGAGGTTTTTAATTGTTTTATGTTTTTTATTATGCGCAACTTCATTCTTTAGCTATTTAATAAATAAGTATGCTAAAATCTGTTTTCGTTTTTTTTTATAAATTTTTAAAAGAGATAAAGTCCTATTTTATTAACCGACTTCAAAAAAAGGAGGTTTACAAGTCGTCTTGAACTTTTTATTTTTTTATTTTTTTTTATGTTTGTTACCTCATAACTCGGAGATGGCTGGACCGATTTAGAAAATTCTTTTTTTGTTTGAAAGTTTATACTTTCTAGTTGGTCCCATTGTCGTCACGTTTGGATCTGATGTTTGGATCATGGAGAAATCGAGGGAACTCTTCAAATATTATATGCACACCTATAGCGTTTTGGGTATTTCTTATAGTACCTTGTGCAGTTGCTCTCGAAAAGCATCATTTGAGGAAGTGGAACTGATGATGAAGACCCCAGATGGCCACCGAAACTACTCAATAATAAGTATTTCGTTGATTGCGATTAGATGCACTTTAAAATGCTCGTCACAATGCATATGGTGAAGTAGAGCTGATGGTCAAGTACCAGGAGAACTCCTCAAAAATTAACGGCTCTGCACCGGGAAAAGCAATATTTTGTAAAAGGTGATAAGTAGTTGACATTTTGGTTTTTGTAACTAGATAAATTACAAACCGACCCACTAAAAAGCGTGAAAAAAAACTTTTTAGCAAAAAATAGAACCGACTTCCATATAAAAACACTACAAAGGCAAAAATAACTTTAATTTCGGAAGGCGGTGTCTTTAGTTTTGTATATATTTTCGGTTTTGACACCGCCTTCCGAAATTAAAGTTATTTTTGCCTTTGTAGTGTTTTTATATGGAAGTCGGTTCTATTTTTTGCTAAAAAGTTTTTTTAATATTAAAAAAACAAAAGTTTCTCGACAATGGTATACTTTAAGCCTAGAATTTAGAAAGAAATTTCTAGAAAGTTGATTTGTTAGTTAATGACCTCATCTACACGCCCTTAACAGGATCGGGACGTATTTCTAATAACCCTGTATATATAGATTTTACAAATAAAGACCCTAAACTACATATACACATCTAAAAATAAAATAAAATATGGCATCCAGAAATTCGTGCGCATCGCTGTCCACTGGTAATTTGTCCAAAAGACTGGCGGCATTGCCACGCTGTATGGCAATGCTTAACCTCTGTCCAAGGTAAAAGCCAGCTCTTAGGTCACGCGAAGTGTCAAAGTGTCGATTTTGCAAATTGGTTATAAATGAAATTTTTTGCATGTCATTGCTTTCGTTTTAAGTTAAACTACATAGATGAGGCCCGTATTTCTGGACTGACCACCCTAAGAAAAAACTCCAAAACAAAATCAGAGGTCAACGTCTCCTTTAAAGTCTATACAATTCGTACTGGCCAAATCATTTGAGGACCACGTAGGGCACCTGTAGTGTTCTGTCTAGTTTTTTTCAAATTATACTGAAAAGAGTAAAAGGCCAAAGAAACTCCCAAGAACTGTAAACGAAATAACCTCAGTAGCCCAGCATTCAAATTGAGTATTTTCTCGTACACCTACCAAAATGTGTTTTTTTTTTAACCCAAAGGTTAACTGGTAGAGAATGCCTTGCTGCATTAAGTTCGCCCATGTAACACCATTGTACATAAAGTTCAAATAAATAAATAAGTATTACACAAAATGGTCTATCGCTAAGCTAGGTACAGATAGGGTGCCTAGCCGCCTAGCTAAGCTACAGGCAGCCTCATGGAGTCTTTATCAATGTGTTGCATAACGCTCGCGGTCGTTGACCTGGCATGCAGCCCCCCCTCCCCTCTTCTTCTCCCCGCTTCTTCAGTCCGCATAGTGTCCCTCCATGTCGTCACCAAGCTAGGTTAAGGTTGCGACAGATGAGCCGACTTCTCGTGGCATATAGATCAAGTTCAGATCAGCTGTTCGTGACTTATCGTTATCATTGTCATATAAATTAGGAATAGGAGTGCGCATGAGACGATCGGTAAGTCAGTTAATTATGGTATTAGTATTGCAACAGTTTTTTTTTATGAGAACTGGTAATGAGGATAGAATTCGCATTACTAGCAATGAAATGAAATATTTATTTTGTAAATTAGTTATAAATAACACTTTTACACGTCATTATTTTTTGCGTGTTTAGTTTAGTTTAGCTAGATGAGGCCGATCTTGTTAACCACTTCAACAAAGCTAAAACCCTATTGACCCCATTAGACTGTTGACGCTTAAAGTTAGTTAATTTTCTCAAGATTTAAATAAATCATTCTAACTATAATTTTAATAACGGTTCTCCCTACACACTTCGGAAAATAATTATAGTATCGTTTGTTTATATCCAGTTAATTTATTATTTTATGTAATACGTACTGCAATATATCCATTAAATTAATTAATGAATTATTTAATAGTTACATATCTTGGCTATAAATTTTTCAGTTCTTTGTCATTCACGCTTCAGCAAAGTGTTACAAAGCGCGGTCTAGTAACTGTACGGCAAAAATCAATTGATGATGCTATTTTATTACTTTTATTTTTATTGTTACTTGCAGATTTCATTGACTTAATCACTGAGTCTTTTATTATATTTTTGTCTGTTGACATAAATACTATTGAATATGAATGTATAATTATTTCATATGGAATCTGGAATAGGTACTAAACAATATTTGACTGTAATATTAGTATTACAGTCAAATATTGTTTAGTACCTATTCCAGATTCCATAGTCAAAATTCCTTCTTCTTGTCAATTTAGATTGACAAGAAGAAGGAATTTTGACTAAGAATGATTTTAAATTTATATGATTTCTAAATGTTCAACTTTGTAAATACCTATTTTAGTTAATCTTTTGATTATTTGTAATTACTCTCATCACCTATGTGAAATATTTGTTCGCCGATACTGACGGCTAAACATGATTGAACTCAAACAAAATGATATCTTGCATGCACTTGTATGTATACCATGGTTAAACAAATAAAGATATCTCTCTCTCTCTCTCTCTCTCAAACTCTGTTAACTTCCAAAAATTAACAACCAGATTAATAACACACCTTAATTGCCCGAATAGGGTAGAAACTTAATACCTCCAATGCCTTCTACGAAATGTGTAAGCGACTTGTATATTGCAAATAAAAATAAAGCAATACCTATATCTATTCTAAACCTTACTCTAAAAGGCATGCTATTAGATTTTTTTTTATAATTTAACAGTTCATACAAAAATAAGAATCTATCATCTAAAGGAACCGGTTAGCAAGAAATCTCTAAACCAGCTTTTATACATTCGTAATAACTTCCGAAGTGGGAACTAATTAATGGCTTCTGTAAATGCAACACATCTGATGCAACCAGGCTAGGCTGGTGTGCAGTGTACGTAAATCACGACATAACATTTTATTTCTATTGGGAAAAAAGCGCCTTTACATTTCATATACAAGGTGTATATACAGATTAAGCGCAATACACCCCAATTAGTATATTAAATTATAAGTCTAAAACAACATCTGTAACTAAATAAACTGAAACCAAACCTAGACATTTTTTAGGATTCCATAGCCGAATGGCAAAAAACGGAACCCTTATAGTTTCGTCAAGTCTGTCTGTCTGTCTGTCCGTCCATCCGTATGTCACAGCCATTTTATTCCAAAACTATTAGGACTACACATGTGAAACTTGGTAGGTATATGTATTCTGTGAACTGCTTTCCGATTTTAAGAAAAATATTTTAAAAATTAAGAGGGCTCTCATTAAAACTGAAAAAATATTATTATATTTTCATTAAATCTATGCGTGTGTGGTATCTATAGACAGGTCTTTAAAATAACATTGAGGTTTCTAAAACAACTTTTTCATAAAGTCAATCTAACTCTAGATATATCTCAATATACCTCTAACTTCTATAATGATGGACTAAAAATTTAAAATAAATATATGTGTAGCAGTATTTGAGATATAGCATATTTTATAAAACCGCAAATATAACTTTGTAATTCATACAAATACTATGAAAAAGAAAGTCATTTGGCGTAGTTACTACGGAACCCTTCATGGGCGAGTCTGACTCGCCCTTGGCCAATTTTTTCCTTTTGATGGGTAAATCGGAATCGAAGCGGAAGGGAGTGTCAGACTTTTACTAACTAAATCCCATCCTGTTTCTTTAGTTACCTTTTTCTCGGGTGGGAAAATCGTTGAATGACATCTCCCGCTCTGGGTGAAGCGGAAGGGAGTGAAAACTTTCTTCCTCACGCCCATCGGCCTCGGGAGACGCCCCGGGTGTCGGGGATCACGAGCCGATCTCCGGCCACACCATAGGTGCGGGCTTCCGGGCGGCGAGCAGGGGTATCTCACCGTCCGATAAGGCCCAGTGTTCCATGCACGCCTCAAATAGCGTCAGCGCTAGTGACAGGGCCCCATAGGGCCATTGCCAGTTGGGGTTGCGGGACTGTTATAACGACATACCGCAACCCCGGAACACAACGACAGTTGTCATTTAATAAATTAAGGAATAGGGTGGTTTTTCTAAGTCAGTAAAGCTCTGTCACTCCTTGCCCTTTCACCCAGAGCAGAAAGATTGAATGATTTACTCCCCGAAAAAAGGGTTATGATAAAATATTGTACATTTTGAGATATTCTTATTCATATATAACGTGCGTTAATTCATATATTAATCGTATCGTGGTCCATCCGAAATGATGTTGACTTTAGATACAAATACAGAATACCACCCGCTTACAAAATATAAATTTGAAATCTCAGAGACGACAGCAATTTATAAAAAAAATTTAAAATATAGAACCGACTTCCATATCAAAACATTACAAAGCCAAAAATAACTTTAATTTCGGTAGTCGGTGTTATTGGTTTTGTATTTTCTTTTTTTCACACCGTGTTCCGAAATTAAAGTTATTTTTGGCTTTGTAGTGTTTTGATATAGAAGTCGGTTCTATTTTTTTTGCTAAAATTTTTTTCACGCTATTTAGCGAGTCTGTTTGGAATTTATCTAGTTACAAAAGCCATAATGTCAACAACTTATCACCTTTTACAAAATATTGCTTTCCCTATGCATAGCCGTTAATTTTTGAGGAGTTCTCCTGGTACTTGACCATCAGCTCTACATCACTATATGCATTGTGACGAGCATAAAATGCTTAACATCCGTACTCAAGTAATCGAATCGCAATCCACGAAATACTTATTATTGAGTAGTTTCAGTGGCCATCTGTGGTCTTCATTATCAGTTCAACTTCCCCAAATGGCACTTTTCGAAAGCAACTGCTCAAGGTACTATAAGAAATACCCAAAACGCTATAGGTGTGCCCATAATATTTGAAGATATCCCTCGATTTCTCCAGGATCCCATCATCAGATCCTGATTTCTTAACAATGGGACTAACTAGAAAGTATACCCTTTCAAACGCAAGAAGAATTTTCCAAATCAGTCCAGCCGTCTCCGAGTTATAAGATAACATACATTTAAAAAAAACTTCAAGACGAACTGAGAACCTCTTCCTTTTTTTGAAGTTGGTTAGCGTTCCTGTCATATATCTTGTCGGAAAATGGCAGTTCTGAAGGAAAATGATAGGACTTGATTGCAGGCGTATCGATACGAATTGCCCCATTCTAACACACTCAAAGAAACTCATCAAAATCCGTCTAGCCGTTTCGGAAGTTCAGTAACACAGGTACACATACAAAGGAATTATACATATAAAACCAAAAATAGCAAGCTTTTACATAGAATCAAGTAAAGTTTTACGGATATCTTTTCTTATGACACAGTGAACAAAACAAAAGCCTTTTACACTCATCATCTCACGTAACTTGTCGCCGGTCATTGACCCCGTAGTCAGCTGTAGTCACTTCAACCAGTTTTTTTTTTATATTTAATGTTTATCCATCATGTCAGCACAGTTTCACGAGTTATTTGAATATTTCTCTGTTTAAACTAAATAATTCCTATAGGTCCCCAAATTTATCCATGGATGCTATGACATTTGGTTAATGACCGCAAATTTGGTTACTGCCTGTGTTTCAGAAATCAACTCATTTTCAACTAAACATATCCCGATATATTAAACAGTTCTAAGAACGATAATAAAATAAAAATGTTAAATACTTTTCTCTAACAAAAAAAAAAACCGTCGCCTTCGCAGTAATCTGTTTCGGAGCGATCTTTACTTCGATACCATTTCCACCGCTGAGCATAACCATAAATTAGTGGTTCAGTTATTTATAAAGGAGCAATGTATGTGGAATAAATTGTATGTATATTTGTAGTGTGGCGCACCTAATGCCTCCTATATAAATACCTAACGGTATCTCCACGAGCGTTCGGAGCTAATTTTCGCCCACTACTTGCTTCCGCCAATAAGGTCTTTGTAATATTATCAAGCCGGTATTCCTCAGGATTAGGCAGAAGTCTATATGCATACACTGTTATATATGTCCCTAATTATTTGACTAGAAATATTGTAAATATTTATAATTTCGGCACATTCTGACTTCTTTTCGAGTCGATACTCAAACCTCTTTGTACCTCATCCATGATGTCTCAAACAGTCTGACTGGTGGTTTGTTTATGTAAAGTTAATCTTATGCTAAAAGTTTATCGAATTGCTTAATACTTTCATACTCCTATTTAATTATTTACTTGCGAATAAATTCGGGAGTTTATTAGCAGGTTCATTATTTGATCACAAAGTTAACTTGGTATAACTTACAGAGCAATCATGACATAATGAATGAAGTCTTAAAACTAATTCGCCAATTTGTGGTTCGGTTTTTATTTAAGTGTATATTCCATTATTGATTAAATAAATCTGATACACATTTGTGGTTAACACATTATGAGTTTTGAGGTTCCTAAATAATGTTATCATCAGCAGTCTACATCCAGATCAGGGTATGTTCCTCATTCACCGTTACAATTTCCGAGCACAGGGGAATATCAGCACAGTCACGCGCGCCCACTTACATATACATAGCCCACAATTACCATAATCCCGACAGCAAGCTGAATATCAAAACAGTGTTAAAAACGACAACACATGATTGAAACACTGAATATTTTACTGGTTGATATTTTGCAAAAAGTGACAATAATGTTCTCGGTAAAAATCAGCCAGTAGCCGCTAGTTATCTGATATCATATCTTGTCAACCTCTGGACACAGCTTCTTACAGAAATCTAATAGAGTTGCATCATACGAAAAGTGATAGTACCTAATTTCCACATACTCACTCAGCTCCCTAAAGCGATCACAAGAGCTGGTCAGATGAGACTGTGTGGTAACATTCGCATGTGGTGGCAGCGCATGCAGCAGTAATAACATAAACACAACACACCTTGTTTCGGCGGCGGCGGTGCTTGCTCTTTGCTCTCGAAGAACGTGAGCGCAAAATTGTCGCCTGTCTCTATGGCGAGTGGCGACGATGCGCGCACGCACGTCGCGGGGCGACCGCTCCACACGTCCATATTCCGAACATGTCCGGCGTGCTTCGGCTGTCGTCGGGTCGCGTCCGCCGGCCCTCGATACGACCCGCGCACTGAGCTTTCTCGAGCTTGACTGCTAGTGCCTTCAGAATAAGTGGACGCTGCGCCCGCGCACCGCACCGCTAAACGGAGCAGTGAGAGTTTTTTTGAATTCGGTATGGTGTCTTTTTTGTAGCCACAACATAAATAAGATATTCTCGACTCGCACTTGTTACGGGAGTGTTGTGATCGCGACGGCAAAGCTTCACGCCCACTGCCAGTACTAATAGATGACTACTTAATGAGGGATTTAATTATAAGAGGGATTTAATTATAACCTCCGATGACTTGTGCCGAGATGCGTTTTCAATGGAAGCCTTAAGTACTTGCTTCACTTTGGACGATATTTTTTGCGGTCACTGTTTTAGATACCAGAAGTAATATGCTGCTTAGTTTCTTACAGCTATAAGTTCAGCAAAAATAATTAAATGTCTCAAACTTTACTCACTTGCATCCCGGAGATACAACACAATACAACACTATCATTCAATATACATATCACTAGCACCGATGTCCCCTGTGTCTCTTCGTCCCTTTTTTTTCTACTATCTTGATGATAGGTCTAAAGGCCTTTATCAGATGAGTTTAGAACTTCAAGCCCATATGGTCGAAGAGCAATTCCTCTCATTATACGAATATTTTTGGGCCGCTATAGAGTTATCGGGACGTCCTTTTGTACAGAGGAGACCGACGCTTCACGTAATTGAAGGATGTCATAATCCCAAAACAAATCGTCCAGCTGTGAAGTAGTCTAACCCTATGGACATCAATTACTGTGGTTTTCGCAGATATGTCTCTATTTCAAAGACTAAGCCTTTGATCCGGAAAAAAATCACTTTTTGGAGGCAGAAATTGGTTCTGTGGCAGTTCTCTCTAGGACAGATTACTTTATCAAAAAATCGGGTATCGGGAGTATTCTTAGGAGATACCGCTGCCCCAGCCACCAGGGCAGCAGAAGGGACGGAGTGGATTTTTAGGCCGTAAAATTCTGACACTCCCTTCCACTCCACCCAAAGTGAGAGGAACATTTGAAGATTTCCCCAGTTCTAGTTCTTGCTAGCACAAGTTTCTCCACCTAAAATTCTTTAACTACAATTGTCAAAGCATTTCAGGTACATTAAATATAATCTCGTACATATGTTTTGTTGGATAACCATCACAATCCTGACAAAGGCAGTGACATGCTCCTTTGTTCGAAGTCGAGCGCTTATCGTAGATAGTAATAGCGTTTGCGCAATTCGTGTTCGATTCCTGTATCACTTAACTAGTAGCAAATACATAACAAAGTTCGAAGTAAGTGTTGCCAAAAATATCTATCTTTTTTTATTATTTTATTATTTATTTATTATTAATAATCATTTATTACACAATTCGTTTTACAGTGATCCCCAAACTAGACGTATGTCTGTATCTTGGGGACCAGAGTTGCACATTTATATCATAAAAAGTGATTATTAACAAAACTAAATTAAAGACAAACTAAAACTATCATATAATGAAATAAAGAAACAAAATTAAAGTTATGAATTAAAATTACGAACAAAGCATGATGATATAAATAATAAATTGGTTACAATCTCGTATATGAAATTGGTCTTGCGTGTTAGTGTGTATGCTTGCGTGTGTGTAAGGTGTTTGTGTGTGTGTGTGTGTGTGAGAGTGTGAGTGTGTGTGTGTGTGTGTGTGTGTGTGTGTGTGTGTAAGATTAGGAGATTAGGAGTACTGTCTATATGTATGCGAGTTCTTGTGATGCTTACCTATTTAATAATATTTTCTGTTTCGTCATAGGAGAGAGTGAGAAGCCAATCCTTTATGGTCTTTTTACATTCGGATTTTTTAAGATCTATAATGTTACAGTTCTTTACTGCTTCATTATAAATGCGTGGATATAAGTAATCTGAAGAGCGTCGTGCCATAAGTGATTTTGCTTGAGGAGTTGGTAACCTAAACGTGCGCTTAGAGATTAATTCTGCATAATCTGATCTGGATTTTAATTTCCTGTGTGTTTGTAAGATAGCAGTCAAGATAAAAAGTTGTCGCACACGGAGTACTTGAAAATCCTTGTAGAGAATGTCAGTAGGGTACCGTAGTGGTTTTTTGAGCATGACTTTAATGACGGCTCTTTGAGCTCTTTCGACTTCAACAAATGCGGCCTTACCAGCGCCTCCCCAGACAGAGATACCATATTGGAGGACGGACTGACACAAACCATGGTAAACAGTACGCAATATAGGAGTGGGTGTGCAGTCACGCAGTTTTTTCATAATATAAATAATTTTTCTGACTCTGCCTGAGAGTGAGTGTATTTGCGGCTTAAAAGATAAGTTTTCATCCAACGTAATTCCCAAATATAACTTACTTACTAACTTACATAAATAACACTTTATTTATTTAGGCTTTATATTCAGAAATGGTACATAATCTATATAATAAAAATTAATCGCTAAATGTGTTGCCGAGCGCAAAACACGAAAACGGCTGGACCGATTTGGCTGATTCTTTTTTTGTTGTGTTTGGTTTTGTCAGGAGAAGGTTCTTATGAAAGGTCTCAAGGGTAGGGGTAGGGTAGGGTAGAGGTAGGGTAGGGGTAGGGGTAGGGTACGGTACCGTAGGGTAGGGTAGGGGTAGAGTATTGGTAGGGTAGGGTAGGGTAGGGGTAGTGTAGGGTTTGGGTAGAGTAGGGGTAGAGTAAGGTATGGGTAGAGTATCGGTAGGATAGGGGTAGTGGTATCGGTTGGGTAGGGGTAGGATACCACGCGAACGAAGTCGTGGCGGGTCAGCTAGTAATCTACCCAACTAGCAAAAAGAAGTTTTTAAACTATCCTAGAACCATCATTTATCGAGGATTATATGAGGCTTTTATCCGCATATAAGTTGCGAAAAGGGCCCAATTTATAAGTCTACTTTTACTTATAACGTATTTATATGAGACCGCTGAAATGCCATATACGCCTATATTGCTCCTGTAATTGAATTACGTCAATACAATTTCTTCTGTAAATCTCACTATATGTAAATTATAGTAAAAAATTAGATTAATACGCGCCTAGAAATGTTATATCCCATAAAAAACAATACTTGTCAAAAAACCAAGTCTCGCAACTTAGTTGTTCTACCGTAAAAAGTTGTGAGATCCATGTAATACCAAGTCGGTTATTAATGTATTCAGTCCCTACTTAAGGGACCTTCTGTCTTAAGTTGTTACGTAATTATCTAACCTAACGACATCTTATAGTGACCATATCAATATTAAAAATCTTTACCGTTTTAAATAAATAGATTGACTCGGCCATCGCATGAAAACAAAATATATCTCACAAGTAATACATATATAAATTAAATTGTTTATTGCGATTGCCAAGTCAATCTATTTATTTAAAACGGTAAAGATTTTTAATATTGATATGGTCCCTATAAGATGTCGTTAGGTTAGATAATTACGTAACAACTTAAGACAGAAGGTCCCTTAAGTAGGGACTGAATAAATTAATAACCGACTTGGTATTACATGGATCTCACAACTTTTTACGGTAGAACAACTAAGTTGCGAGACTTGGTTTTTTGACAAGTATTGTTTTTTATGGGATCTCATTGCTTTTTGTAGAAAGTCCTACTTTTTTCCTTTCCGGTACCTTCTACTTCTTGTATACCAACAACGAATTTTCTTAAAGCCCTCTCTCTGTCTTATGAGCTTTTCTTATTTTTGTAGGTAGCCTTCCTTTTTTAGGGTTCCGTAGTCAACAAGGAACCCTTATAGTTTCGCCATGTCCGTCTGTCTGTCCGCGGTTTAGCTCAGAAACTATTGGTACTAGAAAGTTGTACTTTGGCATGAGTATACACGTTAATGACGCCGAAAAAGTGGTAAAATAAAATTTTGAAAAAAAATATTATTTAGGGTACCTCCCATACATATAAAGTGGAATGATAATTATTTTTTTCGTTCTTCCCATAGTGTGGGATATTGTTGGATAGATCTCAAAATATTAGGGGTTTGGGAAGACCGTTTTTTGATTAAGTAAACCGTTCGTGACTTATCAAGCTTTAAAGTAACAATTTTCGTTAGAGTCAAGTGTCCTCCCCCTCTATCAACTAAACGGTTGTAGTTAGAAATTCAAATGTCACGGCAGTAGTACTTATATATGACGAAATTTAAAGGAAAACTATTACACATAAGTGGGCTTTACAAGTTTACGAGTAATAGTCGACCAATTGTATTTGACTCGAAAATTTCGAACAACTCTACAGAAATGTCGATAGATGGCGCTAAGCGCAGGTTGTATCGTGCTAGCTTCTTGTGACGATTGAGTAGTGTAGCTCTGTGTCCGTATTTAAATTCAAAACACCGGCTATGACAAGTTTTATACAAATCTCTAAAAAACAAAAAAACTTTTCGTGCAAAATTGTCGGATCAGGTAAGGATTTGTATAGGAAGTCAAATTAGTTAGGTAGTCATGTTTGGCTTTTAGTTAGAGCATGGTACGAAACGATCAGTCAGCGAATACGACACGCACTTGGCTGTTATAAAAACTACGAAACCCTACACTGCACGTGGCCCGACACGCACTTGACCGGTTTTTATTTATTTTCCGGTACTACTTCTTGAACTTCAGCTAAAGTTTTTTTCAAAGCCCACTCCCTGTCTCTATGGGTTTTTTTTCGGAGGCTTTGATACGCACATATGAATACGCACGTACGTCTTTTACATTAGTTAGTAATAATTAATGCCGCACTCGTCAAACTTCTTGGTTAAAGTTAATCCATAAGTAAGTAATTATGCAATTTCGGGCAATTTACTCTACTTAATACTCCCCAATACTCTTAATACTTCTTGCTTTTTTATTCCGTTGACCATTTAACAAGTTACCTTTGAGCGGTGGAGCATATGGTCGAGGTGTGCCCTGCATGGGTGGAGCACCGTCGTATCCTCATAGAAACGATCGGCGGCGGCGACTTCTCGCGCCCTGCTCTGCTTTAGACCATGGTGCGAAGCGAGAGGGAATGGGATGCAGTCACCTCCTGCTGCGAAGGAGTCATGCTAGCGAAGGAGGAGGCCTAACGTGCGAGGGAGAGGCAACTCTCTTCCTCGCGACATAGCCGCCGGAGGAGACACCCCGGGCGTCGTGGATCGCGAGTCAATTTCGGGCCACCGTAGGCGCGGGCCTGCGGATGGCGAGCAGGGGTCGCTCACCGTCCGGTAAGGACCAGGCCCGGGTCGGCGGCATGTTGTGTTCCACGCGCGCCTCAAAAAGCTGTTAATACCAGTGACGGGGCCTCATAGGGCCATTGCCTGTCGGGGTTTGCGGGAAAGTTCCATCGAGATACCGCGGCCCCGGAACTTTAGGGCTTCCGAAGGAACAGGGTGGGTTTTTAGTCAGTAGAATTCTGATACACCCGAGCGGAAGAAGTCATTCGATGATATTTTTCACCAAGAAAAAAAAAAGTACCCATCTACATCTATTATTTCATTATATTATACAGGTACACTGATTAATTAACTGCAAATGTAACTTTGTAATCCTATATATTTATATGGGATTACAAAGTTATTTATGCAGTTGATGTATCTAGAAAACTGGAACGAAATTGAAAAATATAGTTTTTCCTTGATTCATATACTAAACACTAATTGTATTCTAAATTTGAAGCTTCTATGTCTGCTAGAAGTGCCTTAGACTTTTGATGATCGGTCAGTCAGTGAGTGACAAAATAAACAAAGTTAAGGAACTTTGACTCGTTATAATTCTTAAACTACTGGTTCAAATTGAATGAAATTTGAAATATACCGTGTTTATACAATGCCTGTTTGGTTACTGAAAATTCAGGCTTCTAGTTTTATCCACAACGAAGTTATAGGGGGTCGAAAATGGCCTGAGTTGCTTCGAGAAAAGAATGGTACGGCCGTGCCGCTTTTTTGCTCAACTTAGCGGGGGCACTGCCGTGCCCCCAGATAAGCTCAACAGTCGAAGTGAGTGTATCGCGCATTGTTGTGCTCTGTAAAAAATATTTTTAACATCTTGAGGGTTATTATTTTATTTATATTATTCATGTCAACCATAGTAGGAAAACAAACTTATTGTTGTCAAATTGTTAGTCTTACTTATAGCTTATTCGTAGGGGAACTTGAATTTTCTGTGAAATCTATCATGGCTTCGATAAAAATTATGAAGCGCCTCTTGAAATTTGCTTATTTACATTTTAGTATTAATTAATATTAAATAAATATTGTGAAGGCAGCTGCCATTTTCTTGGTGAGCATTTCCAAGTGTGACATAGTGCTAAAATAAGTATTTTTAGCATTTCCACGTGTGACATAGTACCAATATAAGTATATTGGTTCTATATTGGGTTATCTCAAAACCGAAGAAGATTCGCCATTGTTACCGATTAGGGTTCCGCAATGCCCGATAAAAATCGATTGATATTTATAGATAAGTAAGTTAAAGGAATATTTTAAAGGTTTGTTCTACGTGCTAGATTAAACATTAGTTTAAACATTGTTTTTATTTATCTTAATTATATAACAGGTTGCCGACGATTTAAACAAGACTATGCCGATGTTCCTGGATATTGATAGATTTTTAACCAAAAAAGATTTCCGATCTTTAAAGAACTTAAAATGGCCTTGGTGTGTTAGACATTTCTTGTTATCGGAGATATGTCCCGGTTGTCACAGCGTGGTTTCTATTAACACTAGAGATTTACATTTTACTCAGAATCAAGAGCACATCAGATCATTGCTATTTCGAAATTGGTTTGTGTAGCTTTTCTCTATTGGTATCTGGTAATGCTCGTGCGTCTTGAGGCAAAACATTGTTTATTCTAATATTTAAAATTTTAAATAAAGAGTTTAAAGCAGCGTGAGGAATATTGAAGTCTAAATCCCAGTTTTTAATACAATAACGCAGTTCTAAATTCTTGTTATAATCCGAAAGTTCTTTCTTATTATCGCTTTTCCGTCGCTCTTCCGTCTAAAATAGTACTACAATCTTATCCGGAACCCTCGCTAGAATTCGTGATACGGTCTTCACCAGTTAAATTTAAAAAAATCGGTGCTCACTGCGGTTAACATTTCTTTATATGGTACTTTTTAACTTTTTTTTTTAAACCACTTCCACTTATTTAAATCCATTTTCAATATTTGTAGACAAAAACAGTTTGTACCTAATCAAAATGGCAATGGCAATAAACAATTTAATTTATATATGTATTCCTTGTGAGATATATTGTGTTTTCATGCGATGGCCGAGTCAATCTATTTATTTAAAACGGTAAAGATTTTTAATATTGATATGGTCACTATAAGATGTTGTTAGGTTAGATAATTACGTAACAACTTAAGACAGAGTAGGGACTGAATAAATTAATAACCGACTTGGTATTACATGGATCTCACAACTTTTTACGGTAGAACAACTAAGTTGCGAGACTTGGGTTTTTGACAAGTATTGTTTTTTATGGGATTAATTATTACTATAAACAAAACTTAGCCTAATACATAAAACTTAAGCTATTGTACTAACAATAGTTTCTTATTTTGTGTATGTGTGTGTAGTTTTGTATGTCTACTAACAATCCCGTGATGTGATTCAGAAATAACTAATAATTATTATTATTTAAACTAATATAAAATAATAAAACAAAACTGATATAAAAACTAAACTACACTTCCGGAACATTCTGCCGATCCCTAAGTATTTTAATGATACTATTTTTATAAATAGTTTTGCTGAAATGTAAAATGTCGATTATCAATAAATATTGTGATAACACATTTTTATTACCAAAAGTAATAATATAACAACTATATATGAGAGAACCTTCCATCTGGGCCCGTGTTAGCATGGCGGACTTGGAAATGCCTTAACATACTGCGAACCCAAGTCGGCCGAAGCAAACATAACCTGTATAGATGGGGATTTAGAGATGGCTCAGATCTCAAACAAATAAGTGGCGTGACCCCTCAGAAAATGGGCCACCTTCTATCTTGCTCCGCATGCCCTGTCACCTGCACTCTTGATGATCATATGTCTGCATCAGGGAGCGGAGTTCGCGTAGCTGAATTTTGGGCCAAACTCATTTTAAATATTTTTGCTATCGACACGTGGCACCTATCCGTGGAACCGACGGTGTGCGTAGGAGCTCCACGACCTAATAATCCCTTCATCTCCCTTTCACTACCAGTCTACCAAATATACTGCAAGTTACCATCAAACTTGGTCGATATAGCGTCTTGTAGTACTAAGCGCTTCTCCTTTATTGCGCACAGCCAAGATGTGGAACTCTCTGCCGTCTTCTGTGTTCCTCACCCATATGCGGTGAGGAACCTAACCCAGTTAGCTTTTAATGCACGAGTGAACAGGCATCTTCTGGGCTCGCTCATCGTAGACCTCATCTAATGCTTACCATCAGGTTTTATTGGAATCAAGAGCGGGCTCATCCGTATTAAAAAAGGAACCACGCCCTGCGGCCAAAAGTTCTCTCTCATGACGACTTTATAGCCATAATCACACACTTTCACTCACTTATTCATACTCATAAACTCGTAACCCTTCACACTCCAAACACACACATATTACTTACTAATACACCCACACATATTAATATTTTAATTTTTTGTTGTTTTTTTAATTCTTTTTATGGGTTAGTTTATCATTAGGAATAATGCAGCTCAATGTTTTTCCCGACTGCAAAGGAAGGGTTATATTTTTCGCGCTTATCTTGTATGTATGTATGTATGTAATATTCTTTATTACCTCATATCTCCAGAACCGCTGAACGGGTTCACATAATTGACGTATCGTTAGATTCGTCTTAGCAGCCCAAGTGTTCTTAGATAGGTGACATTTGAAAAAATCAAACATGGCGGCTGTGCGAAGCCATTATACATAATGAAAAAAAAAATATTTTTTTGGAATACTGCAATATGTATCAAATTAAAGGGCTTAACACAAGGATTTCAAAAAGGTATATCATATTTATCATTGGTGTAATACTAGCAAAAATAGTACAATGAGAAAGTTTAAAAATATGGACTTAGCTCTTTCACTTTCTGAATCCGGTGGGGTGCCATTGTGACACGACCAGAAAAACTATAAAAATGTTAATTATTATTTTAACTAAAAAGTTGAAAAAAAAAGTTATTTAAAAAATCTAAAAAACCCGATTGCTGAACTAAAATGCAAGAGACAAGCACATTTTTATTTTAAAAAGTGACAAGCAGGCGGACCCATCCCATTAATAAAAAAAGTTCAGTTGGGTCTCGCCTGCTTGTCACTTTTTAAAATAAAAATGTGCTTGTCTCTTGCATTTCAGTTCAGCAGTCGGGTTTTTTAGATTTTTTAAATAACTTTTTTGAATAATGTTGCTCAAATGTTTTTTAGCCTCCTCCTTTGCTAGCATGACTGCTTCGCAGAAAGAGGCGATTGCATCGCATTCCCTCTCGCTCCGCACCGTGGTCTGAACCAAGGCCGGGCGCGAGAGGTCGCCGCCGTCGATCGCCTCCACGAGGACACGGCGATGCCACGCCTAAGCAGGGCACACCGACCCTATACTCCACCGTGTCCTCGGAATGGTACTCACAATGACGACACTTGGGCATATCCTTCCGTTGTACAACAGGTACCTCCCGAAACAGCCATGTCCGGTCAGAACCTGCATCAGGCGGAAGGTGAGGACGCTGTGACGTCTCTCTGGCCACTCCTCAAAGAGGGGACTTAGAAAGGAGGTCTGTGTCCCTCCAGTGGCAACGGAATAGGTTGAATTATAATTATTATATATATACCTAAGTTGATCCAAATAAACTTTATATTATTTATAGATATATGTATAAACTAGTACTCACGCGGGGCTTCGCTCCCGTGGATTCTATCACGGTAAAAACATAACTCTCCTTTTTTGCAGTCGCGTAAAAAGTAGCCTATAACCATCCTCAAGCTTCAAGCTACTTCCATACCAAATTTCATCCAAACCCACCCACTTTCGAAGATTAGCGCGTTCAAGCAAACAAACAAACAAACAATCTTTTCCGCTTTATAATATTAGTATAGACTTATTGTTCATTATTAACACTTTTAAAACTTTAATAAAAACCCTAAAGTACATTATATACATCTAAAAATAAACTAAAATATGGCATCCAGAAAATCGTGCGCGTCGCTGTCCACTGGTAATGTGCCCAAAAGACTGGCGGTATTGCCACGTTGTATGGCAATGCTTAACCTCCGTCAAAAGGTAAAAGCCAGCCCTTGGGTCACGCGAAGTGTCAATTGGCGTCTGGATAGATCTTTATATAATTATAATAATGAATAATTAATTATATTATTTATTATATTAATCCCTTGATGAGAAATGCATGTGTAAGTTGCTTTGAGTCATGAGTACTCATCAGCTCTTGTGAACTTACTAATTAGCTGTAGCTCATCTCGATAGTACAGCTAACTCCTTGTGTTAGGCGTCACTGCGTCTAAGCTTGCTCTTGACCGATTTCCAAAACCGTGACCGTCACTGACTAAACATGAGCGTCCAATATATTCAGCTATTTAACTTTTTGTGCCACGAATCTAGTTTGAATGATTTAATTCGGGTTCCGACGAACGTACAGCTGGCTTACATATTAAGTTTATCGATAACATATAAAAAGATTTGGATAACTTGTGTGGCAGACTATTATTGGAATAGAACAGGATTATCCCGTCTATACCTATTAATGAGAAACGAACTCTGTCTGTCTGCCTGTTACATTTTCACGGCCACTTCACAATTATTGATGAAAAATGGTCTTGAGATAGATTAGACTTTGGACAAGGACAACAAATTCTTTCAAATAACGGCTCCGACAAGAAGCCTGTAGCTACTACTTACGTTATACAAGTTAAACCAAGCTCGTGAGACCTTTAATCGCTGAAAAATCTTTACAAATATACATATGTTCGTATTATTTACAATTACATGCACAAGTAACTCTAACAATATTACTCACAAAATCAAGACAGATTTAAAACTGCAGAACGGAAGAGTAGTTTAAGTATCTATACATAAATATACTACAATTGAAGTGTCTGTCTGTAATTTCAAAATAACTGTGTTTTCTTAAGTGTTCATAGGTACACGATACTTAAACAAAATCATTTATTTCTTAATTTTAATATGTCGGTCTGTCTTTCTCTTTGTGTGGGCTTGTCTGTAACCGGTTATGATTAGATATGGAGGAGGTTTTAGAGTAGCATATAGTAGGCTTACTTTTTACCCTCAACTCCCCACCGTATCCGGATTTTCCTGGGAAAAACCTCCCACGCGATCGTAGCCGCGAGCGCAGCTAGTTCTTAAGAGGAGGCTCCCTAAATAGTATGTAACTTTGCATTAATATTCTGAAACAATCACGCATACAATCAAAATGGAACTTTAGTATATGATTTATTGGATCTTTTTCTTTACATGTCTAAGACTAGTTACATAATTGGAACATTTTCGCTCGATTCATTTTTTAATCGAAAATCATGACTTTATTAAATATTATTCAAAATTTAATCAAGATTACTCGGCTTTTATGTCTAAAATTAATATTGACAGTAAGAAAATATAGTTTATTATCCAAATTATTACTTTAGTTTCCAAATTATTCATCCAAATTATTAATTTATTACTTTAGTTATAAACGAAATAAGAATTGAGACTTAGATTTAGTTTCGAACACGAACATGGTGAAAGAGCGCACGCGATATTCAAATTTATTACTGCTGCGTTAGCGTTTAGCACACAACGGCCTAACCGAGGGTGCATGGGGGCGGAGCGGGCGTGAAAATTATTTTTTCACTTCTCATGCTCTGAAAGTGCTTCTTTGTGCAGGGCTTAGGCTGCACAAAATCGAATTTTGTGCACAAGGGCATTAACGTATCAACTCATAAATGTATTATATTAAGGCAAAGAAAATGAGCCATACAGCCAAATGCAATAAGAAGTTCATAGATAGAATTTGTAATTATATAATATTTACTTTAATTTATTTGCCTTATGGGTTTTTTAAGATATAATAGATATTAAAATTTTAATTCAAGTACGGTAGGTTAGTTGATTTAAGAAAATTATTATTACAAAATTAATTTAATAGTAGGCTGTATAGGTCTGCAGCCTAATATCAATGTCGTAAGATTAAAAAAAAATAAAGCGGCGGGAAACAGCTCTTGTTCTTTTTCTCTTCTCTTTTAAAAACAATTTCCTTCAGTATTCAAAACTGTTCTAATTTTACTTTGAATTTTAAGAAATGTTATGTTATACTACTGTTTTATTTCCTCGCAATCGAAGTGAAAAGCAGAGTTTATAACTCGTCCACAAAACCATTTTTATCCTCGACATTACTATCAGCCCTCGCCTTCGGCTCGGGCTGCTAAAAGTCTCGGATGAAAATGGATTGTTTTGTACACTTGTTGTAAAATCTACTATAGAGTGCCTGGTCTTAATAATGATAGTTCAAGTAATCCATTTTGAATACATGTAATACCAATCGACATGTAAGACAAACTGCAACCGTATCCACCGTTTTTTCCCGGTGGAAAAATCAGTGTGTCGGACTTGTACTGACTAAAAACTCACTCTGTTCATTTAGCTGCTCTTAAATTCCGGGGCCGCGGTATCTCGTTAGAATATTCCTACAACCCCGGCAGGCAATGGCCCTGTCGGCCCCCGTCAATGCTACTGACTGATCTTTGACACCTGAAGGCATTGTAAGTATTGCACTAAATCTAAGACCGTCCGTACGTCTATGCTGTCTTAGATAGTTATCAAACCTCTTCATAGACCATAATAAGTTAGAAGAGTTAATAACACCAGTAATTACCAACAACAGAGGTCAGCGCGTTGAATTGCAAAAGGATTTTTACCGTTGTAAACGGAAGCCTAATAAGAAACTAAAAGTAACTAAAAGTACCATTTATTGTAGGCATAAAAAATTATCTCTATTTTTATATATATATATTAATATTATAAAGCAGAAAAGTTTGTTTGTTTGAGAGTGCTAATCTTCGAAAAGGCTATATGGATTTGGATTAAATTTGGTATAGAAGTACCTACCTTGCTTAAAGCTTGAGGAAGGTTCTAGGCTACTTTTTACCCGACTGCAAAAAAGTATTACATTCCAAGCGCACGGCTTCTTTGGATGATAAAGGATATGGCAGGGGTTTTATAATACTATTTCTACATGGGTCATGCGTGGAGCTTATTAGAAATTTCAATACATTGATACCAGAGACCGAATTTTTCAAATTAAGAAGAACGAAAAGAATGATCGTGTTATTGGCAAGTGACGTGGAAAGTTATTGACCCTCGTAGTGCTGTGACACGTTTGTTATGATTGGTATTCAAAAAACATATGAAACCCGGGAGTCGGCTTAATTTTGTGGTAAAAAGTTTTTATTTCACTCTTTTTAGTTGGTCGACTTTTAATTTACCTAGTTACATAAGCCTAAATGTCAACTACTTATAACCTATTACAAAATATTGCTTTTCCCAATGTTGGGCCGTTAATTGTTTAGGTGTTCTCCTGGTACTTCACCATCAGCTTCACTTCACCATATGCATGGTGACGAGCTTATTGTGCTTAATAACCACATTCAAGTAATCGAAGCGTAAGCGAACACGTGAAATACTTATTATTCCTATTTATATATTGAATAGTTCCAGTGGCCATCTGTGGTCTTCATCATCAGGTCCACTTCACAAATGATGCTTTTCGAATGCAACTAATCAAATTACTCAAATCACTATAGGTGTGCCTATAATATTTGAAGAGTTCCCTCGTTTTTTCCAGGATCCCATCATCAGATCCTGACTTGTGACGTGACAATGGGACCAACTTCGAGGTATACCCTTTCAAACAAAAAAAAGAATTTTGCAAATTGGTTCAGCCGTCTTCGAGTAATCGGTGATCATACATAAAAAATATATATACTTACGCGTCGACTTGATAACCTCGAAAAAGATAATTGTTTATTTTTCAACCGACGACAAAAAGAGGAGATTATCAATTCGACGCGTATATATATATTTTTTTTTTTAATGTATGATCATCGAGTACTCGAAGACGGCTGAACCGATTTGGAAAATTCTTTTTTTGTTCGAATGGGTATACTTCGAAATTGGTACCATTATCACCAAAGTCAGGATACACACACCTATAGTGATTTGAGTAATTTGATTAGTTGCATTCGAAAAGCATCATTTGTGAAGTGGACCTGATGATGAAGACCACAGATGGCCACTGGAACTACTCAATGATAGTAATGTCGAGGATAAAAATGGTTTTGTGGACGAGTTATAAACTCTGCTTTTCACTTCGATTGCGAGGAAATAAAACAGTAGTATAACATAACATTTCTTAAAATTCAAAGTAAAATTAGAACAGTTTTGAATACTGAAGGAAATTGTTTTTAAAAGAGAAGAGAAAAAGAACAAGAGCTGTTTCCCGCCGCTTTATTTTTTTTTAATCTTACGACATTGATATTAGGCTGCAGACCGATACAGCCTACTATTAAATTAATTTTGTAATAATAATTTTCTTAAATCAACTAACCTACAAACCTAACCTAACCTACAAAGAGGAGGTTATCAATTCGACGCGTATATATATATATATTTTTTTTAATGTGTGATCATCGAGTACTCGAAGACGGCTGAACCGATTTGGAAAATTCTTTTTTTGTTCGAATGGGTATACTTCGAAATTGGTACCATTATCACCAAAGTCAGGATCTGATGATGGGATCCTGGAGAAATCGAGGGAACTCTTCAAATATTATAGGCACATCTATGGCGTTTTGGGTATTTCTTATAGTAACTTGTGCAGTTGCTCTCAAAAAGTACCATTTGAGGAAGTGGAACTGATGATGAAGACCACAGATGGCCGCCGAAACTACTCAATAATAAGTATTGAGTGGATTGCGATTCGATTACTTGAATATGGATGTTAAGCACTTTATGCTCGTCACAATGCATATGGTGATGTAGAGCTGATGGTGAAGTACCAGGAGAACTCCTCAACAATTAACGGCCCAGCATTGGGAAAAGCAATATTTTGTAAAAGGTTATAAGTAGTTGACATTTAGGCTCTTGTAACTAGGTAAATTAAAAATCATCCAACTAAAAAGAGTGAATAAAAACTTTTTAACAAAAAATTAAACCGACTCCCAAAAAACACTGCAAAGTGAAAAATAACTTTAATTTCGTAAGTCGGTGCCAAAAACGAAAAAAACAGAACTAAAGACACCGACTACCGAAATTAAAGTTATTTTTCACTTTGCAGTGTTTTTTGGGAGTCGGTTTAATTTTTTGTTAAAAAGTTTTTTTGATGTTACATTTGGAAACTCTAAAATATTGTCATCTCTACAACGTGTAATTTAAAGGGTATACACATACCGAGTGCACGGCTTCTTTGGATGATAACAAACGATATGGCAAGGGTTTTCTAATCCTATGTCTACATGTGTGGAGCATATTTGAAATTTCAATACATTGAGCCAGATAATACCAGAGGCCGAATTTTTCAAATTAAGAAGAGCGAAGAGAATTATCGTTTTATTGGCAAGTGACGTGGAAAGTGATGACCCTCATAGTGCTGTGACACGTTTATTAATACTGGTATTCAAGAAACATATGAAACCAATAATTTGGGGTCAATTCTGTTAGTCACTTATTTTGAGCTGAAACTTTGCATAGAGACTCCATACCAGTTGTTGTCTTCAGTCCTTTTGGATAGATATGGGGTTTCTGTTACAATTTGTATAGCCATTTCCCAACTTTGATGGGGTCTAATAGGATGCAGCTGAGTATGTGTTTTACATGGAACGACTGCCTATCTAACCTCCACAACCCAGTAACTGGGTAACCGATACCTCTTAAAAGCGGTGTCTAATTTTCCGGCTTCTTTCTTACTACCCGTTACGACTGTCAAAGATATATAAATGATAGCCGAGTCCAATGGATTAACGTACAACGAGGAATCTCGCTGTCTTAAGATGGTCACCCATCCACCGGTTGACCTCAGCAAGTGTTGCTTAATAAAAAAATAAATAAATAAAATAAAATTCATTTATTTCAGGTCCAAGACCCATATAAAATAAAATAAAAATACACAAATTAAAACAATTGCTCGGCTTCCTAATTTAAAATACAAAGGGAGAAATTTACATACAAAAAGATTCAGATATATTAAAAGTCAATTAAGTTAATAATAATAAATAAAAAAAATAAAAAATCATGTCAAATTATCAAATTAAATGTCAAATTAAATTCCAAATTAAAAGTAACATTAAATTACTAAACTACAGCTATAATAGAAAATGTCCACTCGTGCTACTGTTACTATTTAGCTGTGAGCTCCTCTGTGAAAGCACTGAAACGATTACTAAAATTCATTAATTTAATCATAATCATAATCATTTATTTGTAAGAACATGGTCGGTCATGCATAATTACATGGTCTTTATAATGTCTCATCACATTCTACCACATGGGCGTACAAATGTCAAGTTGATTACATAGATGCTAAATTATAATTACATTTTTTTTTTAATAAGTAAAGGTTCAAATTTTAATAAAGAATATCATAAATAAAATAATATAAACAATAATTGAATTAAATTAATGTGTCATTTAAGTAGTCATTCAAACTATAGTAGCATTTATTGCATAGAAATTCTTTAAATTGCTTCTTAAAATCAGCCAAATCTAACTCCCTAATTGATTTTTTAATTTTATTATAAATTTGCGGGGCTCTGCAGAATATGCTTTTCCGCATGAGAGCTGTCTTGGCTCGGCGTCCGCGTAGCATGTCATTTATCGAAAGCTGCTCAGTTGCGGAGAGCCTAACTCCAAAATGTTCCTGTTCTCTGGCAGTTCCTGAATCCCATCGCTGACGCCGTGTCACGCACAAGACTCGCAGGCAGCATTATGCTAAGCGATCACCGTCTTGCACGGATGTGACGCATATTTTCCTAACCTGTGTCCGTAATTTATTTCGTTTCTTTTATGATGTGCGTCATTCTGGGCGCAAATAAACAGTTTCCCTTTTCTTTTTTTTTCCCTACAGTTAATGTCCTTGTGGGAACAAAAGCGAAGCCTGGTGAAATACCTTGTGTTACTTAATCATTTATATCAGAACCCTAGCTGTTGAGACGAACTCGACATTGAACTTCAACCCCTTTTATATCACAATCAGTAACTTTGGAAAATCCTTGATGAACTTTGTATTTCGTAATAAAAAAATCTTTGGTGTTTTAATTTTTATGGTTCTATAGACAAAGGATCCAAACGGTGTGTTTTTAGTTGACGTTTCTTTAAATTACATGTTGTTTTTATTATACTAGTAAACGGGGGCGAGATATAAAAATATGACGCAAAGAGATTTGGAAAAATGTAAGGCGTAGATACACGTATAGGTATTTAACTAGATTTAGCTATGATGGGGCTGCCACAGGCAGTGTGTAAAGGTCGGACAGAAAAGAAAAATTGTCTACTCCAGCGTCTAATCATATTTTTATGTTTCATTAAGTAATGAGGCTTAAGACCGTATTGTTTGTTATATTTAGCTGAAAGTCAAAGGAAACAAAGTCTGATTTTATTACTCACCTGATTTCAAGTTTTACTTAACTTCATCTTGATTTACAAACTAGAATTGTTGTAAATGTGTGTGTATTATTTTTATCAACAAAAGTAAAGAATTAAATATCTTTAAATTCAACATTTCTCCCTCATGTATTTTGTAACTATAACTATATTTTGTTAGTTACTAAATTCTAAATCAGAAGTTAGCTGTAATAGTAATCAAATAGTAAAGAAATAAGTTTAAGAGCTGTGGATTTAATAATAAAAACAAATAACAAAAATATATTTATTTTATTTATTATTATTATTTAATTAATTCTTTTTTTTTATTATTGATAATAGGCTCGCGTTTGACCACCATCTCACCTGATGGTAAGTGATGATGTGGTCGAAGATGGAGCACGCTTACCTAGAAGTAACCTATTCACTCTTGACTTAAAGACCCCGATGTTATAGCGATCAGGAAACACAGACTCCGGCAGGGAATTCCACTCCTTAGCCGTACGCACAATGAAGTTATTCCCAAAACGTTTTAATTTTAATTTTTAATTCTTCTACATGAGCTATGGAGCCCTAATTGGCCGAGATCCGCCGCACACTTGCCCGCTGTTTAGCTTAAAATTAGTTGTGTAGGTATTTCAATGGATGTTTATGCTTGCAGAGAGTTGAACACAGTTTGTAGATGATCTCATGATGCCTAGGAAATAAAAGAGTTGCCGTTTCAAAAACATCAAATACAGGTACCTACTTACTGCCTGCAGATGTCTTCGAAGTGAATAATTAATAAAGACCTGACCTGCAGGTATTTAAATGCATGTCTCCATAATTTGACAGGCCCGTTGGTATAGTGGTCAGTGGCCCTGACTGCTATGCGCAAGGTCGTGGGTTCGATTCCCACCTAGGACAAATGTTTGTGTGATGAGCACGGTCATTTGTTCTTTGTCTGGGTGTAATTTATCTATACTTATAATAAATCTGTAGAGAGGTCAATTCTGTACATGAAATATATTTACAAAATAACTATCAGGGGGTGATTAGGGATCGATACTGATGCCAAAAATGCAATCAGCAAAATTTTTGTCTGTCTGTCTGTCTGTCTGTCTGTCTGTCTGTCTGTCTGTATAACCGTTATAGAAACAAAAACTACTCGACGGATTTTAACGAAACTTGGTACAATTATTCTTCATACTCCTGAGCTGGTTATAGTATACTTTTCATCACGCTACAATCAATAGGAGCAGAGCAGTGAAGGGAAATGTTGGGAAAACGGGAGAAATTACTCCATTTTTTAAGCTTCCGTCGCGAGTGCAAGTTTAATGGTTAAAGCTACACAAAAATCATTTATGACAGAAATGTTCTCCTTAAAATTATATAAAAAATATCCCACGACAGCATATATCTATCTTTTATGGTTGACTCACAATAACACGTGTAACTCCCGATAGCTTAGCAGTTCGAAGCTTTCTGATTATTATTCTGCTCCGAAATTTAAAACCACCACAACTTTGCAATGGAACTTGGCTAAAAGTAACCCAGTTGCAACAAAATATAATCGAGGCTCAAATTTTAACAGGTTGCGGTGCAGGAGAAACCGTCTTTATTCCCAGAATTCCCATAATACCAAATAATTTTCTATTCCAATTTAAAAGAACGCAATTCCCAGTATCGGTGTGTTATGCAATGACAATTAATAAGGCTCAAGGGCAGACTTTTCGTGTTGCTGGAGTAGATCTCGGTGTCAGTTGTTTCTCGCATGGTCAGTTGTACGTCGCTCTTTCCCGGGTTAGCAGTTCTAGAAATCTTTATGTTCACGTGCCGGACGGGTCAACTTTCAACATAGTTTACCCGGAAGCTTTGCGCTGAAGTATTTTCGTTCTATAGGTACTTAAGCCTCATGTGAACGTGATCTAAACAATATTACCAATACATTAACTTAGTAACTCACAAGGAGTTACACGCTTACGGAGTCGCGGGCACAGCTATTAACAATAATATTGTGCGGCTCGGTATTGCGATATTTTTCAACAGTATTATAGATTGACATATTATATTTCCCTACTAAATTACGAAAGTTAAATATTATATTTCCCTACTAAATTACGAAAGTTAATCTGTCTATTACATTAAAATCACTGAACCATGAGGAACGACATAGGCTCCTTTTTTTTTGTTACGAAAAACGACGGAAACGTGGACGAAGTCGCGGGCAACAGCTATCTATACTAATAATATAAGGCTGAAGAGTTTGTTTGTTTGTTTGAACGCGATAATCTCAGGAACTACTGGTTCGAATTGAAAAAATATTTTTTAATTAAATAGTTAATTTATAGAGAAAGGCTATAGGTTATATATCATTACGCTAAGGCCAATAGAAGCGGAGCGCCAATGAAGAATGCTTCAAAATCGGGGTTAAATTTAACGTTAGCCCAAAGTAACTATTCCACGCGGACGAAGTCGCGGGCAAAAGCTAGTCTATAATATGTATGTATTTAGAAATATATATGTATGTTTATCAGTTGTCTAGTACCCATACCACAAGCTCTGCTTAGTTTGGGACTAGATGGCGTTGTGTGAAAAAGTTGTGGAATATTATAATATATTACATAGTAAGAGCCCCTGCAACTGTGCCTTTCCTCCACATATGTACCGAACCATGCACATACCTCGACAACACTATAAATAACGTTCCCAGTTCCCACTGCGCAAGAGCGTCGTGGCTAGTCATCGCGTGCCGCAAATCGTCCGTACAATAACTCTGTTATAAGCCATCACTAATAAATCAAACGGCAAGGGGAGACGGAGTGTCTGCAGCTTTTTGCTTAGTTTATCGTGAAGTCATATCTTTCCCTAGGTTTAGCTGTCGTATAATCTATATAACTAAGTGAATAATATGGTGGGCCCGTGAAGCGAAGCGACTCGTACGCAGCGCAAAAACTAATGGTTGCAATAGTGATGAGCGCACTAAGTATCATTCGATACATAAGTGTAATCGATTGAAGAGATTTTATATCCAATGAAATTGTAATCCCATGAGTAGCTCCCACTCAAATGTATTTATACTGTGTTTCTGGATCAAGTTTATTTTCGAATGTTGCACTTCCAAAACTCTTTCTCTTGTGGTTTTATCACCTCAACAGTTGTAAATATGTTATTATATTCAAAGTAGCTGTGCCTCGCAGTTTCACCCACGTTAATATCAGGAACAAAATTAAGAAAAATATATTCCGTTACTTAACTTAGTATTACTTTAAACAGCTGTGTTCACCCATCCACCCCTTCTCATTTTTCTTGTCTTCTATAGCATTTCAAGTCATCTTCTTGTGTTTTTTATTTTATTGAAAGGAACAGCAAACAGTTACGTTATAAGAAAATACGACTAGTTTAATAAAATAGCATTTTGGTTATAATGTAACCCACCACGCTATCCACAAATAGACAGGAGTTTAGAAAAAAAAGAGTATTTTTAAACCTAGTTAGGTCGGAACAGATGTTTTTAGTTCCCATCTAAATCCAGATAAAACAAACCAAGATTTTGTTTTTATGGTTTGACTTGCGCTCACTAAATAAAAGGTCAAAATATCAACTTAATGCAAGAATATTGTCAAACCGCCATCGAGCAACATGGAAAGTGCGTTGTCTACAAATTACCTGTATATTATTTTGCTATTTACACCGCAAACTTGCCGCTGATTTACAAAGTGATTTGGTTAATGATCGAGCTCCAATAATGCTTTACTAGTGTACCTATGGATAGTGCAGTGCTTGCGTTTGTTATTCATTTATGCCTCGATAATAACACTAGCTGTTGCCCGCATCTTTATCCGCGTAAATTTAATATGTAAACCTATATTTCACCCCCTTAAATAGGAAACTCATTTTTTGACCCTGAATCTTCAAATATTTTTTCATCCGAATCGGTGTTGTGGGTTCGCTGTGAAAGTGTAACAGACAGATCGACTTTCGCATTTATAATTTTAGTATGGATAATCAACCTATAATGTTCCTAGTGCTAGGAAGAAGGCCTCCTCTGTATGAGAGAGCATGGGTAGCAATCCGCGCGGCCTCAGTGCGGTTTGATGGATTTTTTCATCGAACGCAGAGTTAAAAGGCTCATAGGTGACGAGCTTCTGGCAGGCAAGCTTCACAGCCTGGCTCACAGGCGAAACGTTGCTTGCCTATCTATCTTCTACAGATTATACTTAGGAAAGTGTGCGCAGGAGCTCCACGACCTAATCGCTTCATCCCCCATTTACTACCGGTCCACCAGACGTACCGCAGGATACCATCCACACTTGGTCGGTATACCGTCTTGTCGTACTAAGCGCTTTTCTTCAACATTTATTGTACGCACAGCCAAGGAGTGGAACTCTCTGCCGGCTTCTGTGGTCCCTGCCACATAAGAACCGTCAGTTTTTAAAGCAAGAGTGAATAGGCATTTTCTGGGCTCGCTCGTTCGATCGTAGACCTCATCTTACACTTGCCATCAGGTGTGATCGAGGTCAAGAGCGGGCTCATTCGTAATAAAAGAAATGCCTAAACAATTAATTTTCCTGAATAAAATTAATAGTTTAAAAATCACTAGAAAAACACGCTTTTATAAATGCACGTAAAAACAAAAAAGAACGTGTTCAAAATCCATTACGTGGCCTTTCTCACAAGTGCAAACACGACTATGATACGATATTCCATCATGGAATACCGGTGCCTATCTTCCGGCTTCATCATCAGACCTTGAAACCTAATCGTGGTCAAAGTTCATTACAAGACTTTTCTAAGAAATCCAAAACAGCTATGATACGATTTTCTATCGCGAAGTTCTAGTTCATATCTTCCGGCTCCATCATCAGATCAGTTTGACAGTACCATATTATTGTATTGTCATCAGAACTACATACAGCTGCCAATTTTCATTACGCTACGACCCTTGGAAGATGGTTAAATTAGTTACCTTAGATTTCATTACATAGTTAGTTACATACAGGTCGACCTAATAAAAGCGTGTTAAAAATAGGTATGAGTGGAAACATTTTTGGAGGGAAATGGAAGCGTAATTTGTGACAGTCTTTAGAACATAAGATGATTTTCGCTTATAACAACAGTGATAAGCAAACTCTTTTGTATCCATCCATAGAATTTGTGAAAACCTGGAGCGGATCGTTGGTTCATGATTTTACTCGGTTATTTATGGAAGTATTTTACAATACTATATCAACGTATTTACATGGATTAAGTAGCATATTTTATTAGTATTCTTACTTGTTGGTTAGGTGAAATTAAACGAGAAAAGGTACAGCCTGAATTATCTATTATTATAAAACGGAAATCTGGGAAAAGTTTGTGTGTTTAAACGCGCAAATCTTCGAAAGTACTGGGTCGATTTGGATGACATTTAGTATTGAAGTAACTTGAACTTTGAGCTAGTTTTACTATATACTTATAACTATAGGCATATAAAAATGTTGATGCGTACTTGGGTCGCAAATTGCACTGGATTGGGTCACCTGCCAAATTTCATTCGGTCAATGATTAGTGATTAAGTTTCGCATTTATAATATTGATACGAGCTTTTAGATAGATAGTTCGGGATAGAAATAATTAACGGCAATTAAACCAAAATTAACACTTTAATTAAACAAACACAAAATAAAAATTAACACAGTTATTCGCATTACAATGACTTAAATTGCACTGACAGACTGTCCGCGTTCCTTTGCGAGCTATTTATAACGTGATGTATGTGTTCCAGAAAATTCATGTACAATCGACTCACTGCCAATACTGGCAAGAATATTCCAGAAGCTTCTCGACATACTCAGTACTGCTACTCGCCGCCAGGTGGCGTTAGTATCTCGAACGTTCTAGAAGTCAATCTAAGTTTCTCGAAGTACTTAGCTAAGCGACTGGCGTAACAATATGTATTAGAAAAGATGATAGAATACATTTTTAACCGACTTCAAAAAAAGGAGGTTTACAAATCTTCTTGAACTTTTTTTTTTTTATGTATGTTACCACATAACTCGGAGACGGCTGAACCGATTTGAAAAATTCTTTTTGCGTTTGAATGGGTATAGTTTCTAGTTGGTCCCATTGTTATGAAATCAGGATCTGATGATAGGATCCTGGAGAAATCGAGGGAACTCTTCACATATTATAGGCACACCTATAGCGTTTTGGGTATTTCTTGTAGTACCTTGAGCAGTTAAAAGTGTAACAGTATTTGGGAAAGTGAAACTGATGATGAAGACCACAGATAGCCACTGAAACTCTTCAATAATAAGTATTTCGTAGATTGCGATTCGATTACTTGAGTACGGATGTTAAACACTTTATGCTCGTCACAATACATATGGTGATGTAGAGTTGATGGTCAAGTACCAGGAGAACTCCTCAAAAATTAACGGCTATGCATCGGGAATAGCAATATTTTGTAAAAGGTGATAAGTTGTTGACATTATGGCTTTTGTAACTACATAAATTACAAACCGACCCACTAAAAAGCGTGAAAAAAAATTTTTTGCAAAAAATAGAACCGACTTCCATATAAAAACACTACAAAGGCAAAAATAACTTTAATTTCGGAAGGCGGTGTCTTTAGTTTTGTATATATTTTCGTTTTTGACACCGCCTTCCGAAATTAAAGTTATTTTTGCCTTTGTAGTGTTTTTATATGGAAGTCGGTTCTATTTTTTGCTAAAAAGTTTTTTTTCACGCTTTTTAGTGGGTCGTTTTGTAATTTATCTAGTTACAAAAGCCAAAATGTCAAGTACTTATCACCTTTTAATTTAACCTTCCGAACTTTAATTTAACCTGCTATTTTGCTAGACCCGGGAATCGAATCAGAGATCTCGTGCTCAGCAGCCGCTCCACTCGACCAATGAGGCAGACTTAACCTAAAAGATGGGCGGCTGGTATTATACACGAGCTTCTCGAGGTATTCCTTGAAGCGCTACCATTTTGAAGCGCACCTAATGAAGCGCTCCTTTTTTATTCCTCGGAGCGCTCCTTTTAGTAGCGCTCCCGATACCATGTTATCGGAAAAGGAGCGCTCCGAGGAATAAAAAAGGAGCGCTTCATTAGGTGCGCTTCAAAATGGTAGCGCTTCGAGGAATACCTCAGCTTCTCGAATGTACTATTTAAAAACTTTTTAGCAAAAAATAGAACCGACTTCCATATGAAAACACTACAAAGGCAAAAATAACTTTAATTTCGGTAGTCGGTGTCATTTGTTTTGTAATTTTCTTTTTTTGACACCGCCTTCCGAAATTGAAGTTATTTTTGCCTTTGTAGTGTTTTTATGAAGTCGGTTCTATTATTTGCTAAAAAGGTTTTCACGCTTTCAACTACTTATCACCTTTTACAAAATATTGCTTTTCCCGTGCAAAGCCATTAATTTTTGAGTTCTCCTGGTACATCACCATCAGCTCTACTTCACCACATGCGTTGTGACGAGCATAAAGTGCTTAACATCTTTATTCAAGTAATCTAATCGCAATCCACGAAATACTTATTATTGAGTAGTTTCGATGACCATCTGGGTCTTCATCATCAGTTCCACTTCCTCAAATGGTGTTCTTCGAGAGCAACTGTACAAGGTACTATAAGAAATACCCAAAACGCTATAGGTGTGCCTATAATATTTGAAGAGTTCCCTCGATTACTCCATGATTCCATCATCAGATCCAAACATGACGACAATGGGACCAACTAGAAAGTATACCCTTTCAAACAAAAAAGAATTTTCCAAATCGGTCCAGCCATCTGCGAGGTATGAGGTAACATACATAAAAAAAAGTTTAAGACGAATTCAGAACCTCCTCTTTTTGTTTGAAGTCGGTTAAAAAGCAATTGATTTTCCTCTTAATAGAAAAATATCTGCCCTTTTATGACATTTCCAAACATTTTGCAAGCACATCACTATCATCTGAATGTTGCGGCACAGGAAGCGAACCTTTGCTCGGGTCGCTGAACCAGGTGTGGCTGTTAGTTACACTGAACCAAACCAATCTATACCTTAACACAACAGCTCATGACCGAAAATTCTACAGCCAGAGAAGCTGTGAGTGTCAGCATCTAATCAAACATGTTTACATATAATGTCAGTCGGATTTCTACTCAAAGTTTATGGTTGAGAGTCCATTTTGTATTGGAGGATGTTGTTGGAAGGTTTTGCAAAGTAGAGCCATTAGCAGATAGGCATGGCTGTCTCATAAGATTTGCTGATAAACCGGGATTAAATCCTGAATTAGTGGATAGTGGTGGCTTCACTTCTTTTGGTTGTTCCTGGGGAGGGGGGGGGAATAGCTTGACGAGCATTTGCCCCCTCATATAAAATTAAGGGGGCTCTGCATACATAGAACAAACACATATTTTTTTAGCTTCAAACCTAGACGTATGTGGTATCTATAGACAGGTCTTTAAAAATGGTATTGAGGTTTCTAAAACCACTTTTTCTTAAAGTCAACCATTAAAAAGATATACGCTTCCAAAGTGGTAAAATGTGAGCAACCCCCCCCCCCCCCCCCCCCCCTCTAACTTCTAAAATAATGGAGTAAAAAAATCTAAAAGCAAAATAAGCTGTAGAACTTAATGAAAACTTTCAACGAAAACTGGGTTCATCGAGATCGAGTCAGCAGTTTTTGAGATAAAGCGCACTTTCTACAACCGGAAATATCAATAAAAATATTAATCAGCAGGGAAAAGCTACACTGACCTCTAGCAAAATTAAAATAGTGCCCAAATTATCTTATATATACGCTTCCCGATTTGATAAACACACCACGGAAAACGACCTTTGCGATTTTATTAAGGACTAGCTTTTGCCCGCGACTTCGTCCGCGTGGAATAGTTACTTTGGGCTAACGTTAAATTTAACCCCGATTTTGAAGCATTCTTCATTGGCGCTCCGCTCCTTAGCGTAATGATACAATATAGCTGTGCCCGCGACTCCGTCAGCGTAAGTTAATGTATTGGTAATATTGTTTAGATCACGTTCACATGAGGCTTAAGTACCTAGAGAACGCTTCGACCGCGAGACGCGTCGAGCGCGGCGACCGATTCTCAAAAATAATCCTTATAGTATGATTCAGTATTCACGCGCGATGGCTTATTATTATAAGCGTATTTCATGTATAACTTTGGTGTTTCTATACCGATTTATATGATTCTTTTTACGGTTTCGTAGCCGAATGGCAAAAAACGGAATCTTTATAGTTTCGACATGTCTGTCCGTCTGTCTGTCTGTCTGTCTGTCCGTCCGTCCGTCTGTCACAGCAATTTTATTCCGAAACTATTAGGACTATACATGTGAAACTTGATAGGTAGATGTATTCTGTGAACCGCTTTCCGATTTTGAGAAAAAAATTAAAAAATATTTAAAATAAAGGGGGGCTCCCCATACATGGAACTAAACCTGAAAATATTTTTTTTTCATGAAATCGATGCATGTGTGGTATCTATAGACAGTTCTTTAAAAACAACATCGGGGTTTCTAAAACCACTTTTCCATAAAGTCAATCGTTTAAAAGATATAAGCTTCCAAAGTGGTAAAATGTGTGTGTGGCGGACACAACCTCTAACTTCTATAATAATGGAGTGAAAAATCTAAAAAAAATATATGTCTGTAGATCTTAATATAAACTTTCAAAGAAAATTAGTTTGAACAAAATCAGTTCAGCAGTTTTTGAGATACAGCATATTTTCTAAAACCGCAAATATAACTTTGTAATTCATACAAACACTATGAAAAACAAATTTATTCGGCGCAGTTGTAAAAAATGTAAAAAAGCCAGTTTTAAGAAATTTGTAAGGTTTCTTTTTCAAAACAAATTTATTTGGCGCAGTTGTAAAAAATGTAAATAAGCTAGTTTTAAGAAATTTGTAAGGTTTGTTTTTCGTCAATTAAATTTGCATATTATATTATAGTTACTACGGAACCCTTCATGGGCGAGTCTGACTCGCACTTGGCCAATTTTTTTATGGAATAGTTAATAATGTTAACTTTTTCAATTAGGGGTGACTGAGAGTGTTATAAACGTAAGAGTAGACAAATATTATAATCAGAAAGCTTCGAACTGCTAAGCTATCGGGAGTTACACGTGTTATTGTGAGTCAACCATAAAAGTTAGACATATGCTGTCGTGGGATATTTTTTATATAATTTTAAGGAGAACATTTCCGTCATGAAATGAATTGTGTAGCTTTAACCATTAAGGTTGCACACGCGACGGAAGCTTAAAAAATGGAGTAATTTCTCCCGTTTTCCCAACATTTCCCTTCACTGCTCTGCTCCTATTGATTGTAGCGTGATGAAAAGTATACTATAACCCGCTCAGGAGTATGAAAAATAATTGTACCAAGTTTCGTTAAAATCCGTCGAGTAGTTTTTGTTTCTATAACGGTTATACAGACAGACAGACAGACAGACAGACAAAAATTTAACTGATTGCATTTTTGGCATGAGTATCGATCCTTAATCACCCCCTGATAGTTATTTTGGAAATATATTTCATGTACAGAATTGACCTCTCTACAGATTTATTATAAGTATAGATTGCGGACACACCGTCGTAAAAGTTGAAAAACTGGTCCAATATAAAGAAACGGCATTTTCGTCATTTAAAGTTACTGTTACCCAAGACCAGGAAAGCATCTTCCTTAGCGCCGAGTTTTGGCCTTATGGAGTAGAATATAGGAAGTATACGTTTAAGCGCAAAATTAATAAGGACGAAAACTATACAAGACCGAATGATAATGAGAACTAGTATAGTCTCATTTAACTGTAGATCTATAAAACGATGTGTTACCCACGTTATCGACCTATGTGAAGAACACGATATTATTGCACTCCAGGAACATTGGCTACTTCCAAATGACCTGGGTTATCTGGATAAAATTCATCCCGATTTTTCGAGTCAAGGAGTATCAGCGGTAGATACGACGACAGGTGTGCTAAAAGGAAGACCATACGGAGGAGTAGCAATACTATGGAAAAAGTCTATATATTCCAACGTAAAACCAATCGACACAGGATCGACGCGCGTCGCGGCTGTGTGTATTCAGCTTTCGGACGGCCGCAACTTCTTGGTAATGTCGGTGTACATGCCTACGGAGGACGCGGATAATCTGCCTTTGTTTACGGAATGTTTGGGTGTTATTAGTGCGGTCATTGAAACGAATGATGTAGAAACCGTGTTAGTGCTTGGTGATTTTAATGCGGATGTGTCGCGTTCAAGTAGTATATTCGGAAGTAAGATGTTAGAATACTGTCACGACCAGAGCTGGATCTGTGCTGATCTTGCTTTGCTTGGTTCATCTTCAAATTCATTGACATATCTTAGTGACGCGCACGGAACCACAAGTTGGTTAGATCACTGCATTGTTACTGAGGCCGGTCTAAATATTGTTGACAGTATTTCTATTTCAAATGATGTATACTATTCAGATCATTTCCCTATAATAATTAAATGTAATATTGATTCGCTAGTACCAAAGGTACATAAATCAGATAGTCATTCAATTAATACAGTGATATGGGGTGATAGGAATCTGGAACAAAAATATAATTATACAAACCTATGTTTTAAGTATTTAGATTCATGTGAGTGGACTGATATAACATGTAAAGTAGCTTCATGCAAAGATTGTCAGCATCACAGTTTAATTGATACTTATTATAACCAGATTGTAAAAAGTATAACAAAGGCCGCAAAACACTCATATAGGGGTAAAATACGTGCTAACAAGAAACCAGTTATTGGTTGGAACAAACATGTAAAAGATTGTCATACCATAGCTAGGCAAAACTATCAACTATGGAACTTTTATGGACGCCCTACGCAGGGACAATTATATGACAATATGGTACATAGTAAAAAGGTTTTCAAAAATAAAATAAGATGGTGTCAGTTGAACGAAACAAAAATAAAAATGGATATCATAGCTACACATCGGTATAATAAAGACTTTGGAAATTTCTGGAAAGAAACCAACAAATTAAGCTATAAATCAAATAAACCTGTGTCTATAAACGGCAACCAAAATCCATATAATATAGCTAATTTGTTTGTTGATAAATTTAATCCTACATCGCTGTCTCAGTCTGGCCTTTCCAATCCCCATAGTCAGAGTGTACAGGTGAGTCGTGGGACTCATGGTGGTTCGGAGACGCCGGCAGCGACGTTGCGTGAGCACGACGAGTGCACTGCCAGCAGCGGCCTGCACGTCACAGCGGAGGACGTGTGGCAGTGTGTCACGCACATGAAGCGCGGCAAGTCTCCGGGCCACGATGGGCTCAGTGTCGAGCACCTTCTATTTGCACCTCCATTACTTTTTGATAAGCTGGCTTGGTTATTTAATTCATGTATCGATCATAGCTATTTACCTGCAGATTTTATGCGAACTGTTGTTGTTCCTATTGTAAAGAACAGAACCGGTGATGTATCTAGTTTGTCAAACTACCGACCTATCTCCTTGGCCACTATACTCTCTAAAGTATTTGAAAATATGATAATGAAACATCTGAATGAAAACAATATACCGTTAAACAACGCACAGTTTGGTTTCCGACAGGGCTCATCCACCGATCTAGCTATTTTTGCTTTAAAAAATACGGTTTTCGAATATTTAAATAGGAATACTACAGTTTACTCATGCTTTTTGGACCTAAGCCGAGCATTTGACACAATTAATTACAACATTTTATGGGATAAATTAAGAAAAACAGAAGTACCACCAAAAATTGTAAACACTTTAGAATACTGGTATGCTAACCAAGTTAATCAGGTTAAGTGGAATAATGCTCTGTCGCAGACCTATAGACTAACAAGCGGAGTGAGGCAGGGTGGTCTAACATCACCGGTTTTGTTCAACCTGTATATTAACGAGTTGCTCGAGGAACTGAGCAGCACCAGAGTCGGATGTCAAGTCGGTGGTGTGCGCGTTAATAACCTTAGCTACGCGGACGACATGGTGCTGCTTAGTCCGTCGGTAAACGGCCTTAGGAAACTAATAGATATTTGTGAGAAGTATGCATCTAAACACTACCTGACATACAATGTAAATAAAACGGAAATTATGATATTTAAATATAAGAAAGGGCCTGGCGTAATACTTCCAATTAATTTATGTGGAACGACTTTAAAACTTGTTACCAAATTTAAATATCTCGGGCATATTGTAACAGAAAACTTATCGGATGATGAGGATATGGAACGTCAGAGACGCAGTATCGCTTGTAGAAGTAACATGCTAGCAAGACGTTTTTACCACTGTTCGAAACAAGTTAAGGTGACTCTGTTCAAGGCCTACTGTCAGTCGTTCTACACCAGCCAACTCTGGTACCGGTACACGAGGAGTGTGTATAACACTCTTCGTGTACAGTATAATAACGCGTTCCGGGCTATGATGAACTTGCCCTGGCGGTGTAGTGCCACTGACATGTTCGCCGAAAGCAGAGTTGCCGGCTTTTCCGCACTGATAAACAAGCTCAGGGTGTCATTCTACACAAGAGTTGCCCTGAGTAAAAATGAAATAGTTACTGCTGTGTACCGGACCGTCCATCTCTCAAGGGAGGTAAAAGACGTTTTTTAGAGTTTAGGTATGTATACCACGTATTTTTGTGTTTGTGTGTTTCAGTTTTTATGTTTTTGTTTTTGTTTTTATTTAGTCTTTTATTTTATTAAAAATTTTAAAATATTTTTTATGTTAGTTAAGAATGTGTCTGTATATTATGGGTTTAAAATTGCCTGAAATAAACGATATTTAATTTAATTTAATAACTTTGTATTTCACTATGAAAAACAAAGTCATTTTGCATAGTTACTACGGTACTTTTCGTGGGCGAGCATGGCTCGCACTTGGCCAGTATTTTATTTTTGTTTCACTAAAACCTCCACAAACCAAAAGGCATTGTTACCTTTGCTTGCACTGTTTGGACGGGCCTACTCAAATCTGTGTGATTCCGTCCTTTAAAGGGCGCCACAGGCATAAACCTACATGGCTCTCATATGAGTTGAGTACTACAGATTGTATGGACTTTAAAAGAGACGTTGACCTCTGAGTTTGTTTCAGTGTTTCTTCTCAGAGTAGTCAGTTAGGAAACACTGCTGAGTTATTCTGTAAGACCTCATTCTAAACTTCGAATCTGAATCCGCTGTGAGTTTATTGATTGGCATTCTAAAAACTCGGTTGTTAATCATTGAGGTAATAGTACGTAGTACATATTACCTCAATGTTGTTAATTCGAATTTACACTAGCGCTACCCTTGCAAGCGTGTCAGCGAGTTGAACTAAAGATTTTGACAGATACAGTATGAGATAACGTGAGAAGTGGCATTCGGTAAGGTAATTCCTCCGTCACTTCGACGCTGTTTACAGAATGCAAAATCAAGGTCACTTTGAACCATAAGCGAAGTGACAGTGAATAGCTATGTGAGATGCGAGTTGTTGTTCGAATTTTACAGAATCGACGTACTGGCCTCATCTAGTTTACATTTACGAAAAAAAATG
Organism: Tholera decimalis; assembly: GCA_943138885.2. Taxonomy (NCBI): domain Eukaryota; kingdom Metazoa; phylum Arthropoda; class Insecta; order Lepidoptera; family Noctuidae; genus Tholera; species Tholera decimalis. Next base: position 52,249,432 of record OW964548.2, on the reverse strand, counting down.
ACGTGTAAAAGTGTTATTTATAACCCATTTGCAAAATAAACATCATTATTTCATTTCATTATTTAATTACCCAGAACACGACACCCCTTGACAAGACCAGTATCTGATTTTGGCTTCCTTCTACCCGTAACATCTGTCAAAAGATATGCAAATCTTTCCAGGTCACGTAGGAATCACGATGCGTTAAGAGAAGCGTCAATGGCCTAATGGATAAGGTGTTGGACTTGTGATCGAGAGGTCACGGGTTCGAGCCCCACCCAATACACTATTGTCGTAAACCCACTCCAGACACAAGCATATTTAGCTTAGTTGGAGGGGTTAACAGGATTGCTAGTAATGTGAATTCTACCCACATTGCTAGTAATCTTAAAAAAAAAGATCATAAAATAATAAAGAAAGATGCTCGACCTGCGTGGCTGTTATTATGTAGCCATGGAAAGCTCCTAAGATTCTCAATTCTTGCTAAATATGTAGTTGTACAAAACTACTGGTTATCGACCAGTATCGTCCCGATCACGTGATTATGATTACAAGACAAACGGCGATGCGCCATCGTTACATGGTGGACATTCCACCCATGCACAAAACGTTTTGGGAATACCTTCATTGTGCGTACGGCTAAGGAGTGGAATTCCCTGCCGGAGTCTGTGTTTCCCGATAGCTATAACCTAGGGGCTTTAAGCCAAGAGTGAATAGGTTTCTTTTAGGTAAGCGTGCTCCATCTTCGACCACATCTCACTTACTATCAGGTAAGATAGTGGTCAAACGCGGTTATTTCTATAAGCCTGATGACCAGTCTCAAGTAATGACACCCGTTTTCGGTTTAGGAGAGACAGCCCTTATCATCATCGTTCACTTAGCCTTAGCCCAACCTGGAAGTTGATCGTGAGACGCTTGGAACCATTCAACCAACGAGCGACAGTAATCAACCTTTTATTCTTACCTTTTTTCCACCACGTACAAAGTACGCATGACGTCAACATTCGAGCACCACACAAGAAGTGTTTCTCACGAGACGAGATGGTTTGAGCCATCAATAGAAAGAATTAAATAGAAAGTAGAAATTTTCTTCTTTCTATACATTGATGGCTCAAAATAGATCTTACTTCACCTCTAAACTCTTTAACAAAAAAACATTTTTTACAAAAAATTGAACCGTCTTCAAAACTTAAAAAAAAGATTTGCACTACAAAGAGAGAAATAACCTTAAATATTGTTTTAATGGATGTCTAATTCCGTTAAAAATAAGGGCTAGGTTACTCACATGGCTGAAGTCGTAAATATACAAACATACCTACTGGTCGAATACAGAAGCTCCTTTATAGAAGTCGTTTAAAAAGCAGAATATCCTTTCTTTTGTTATTTTTTTTTGGTTATTTTTTAAGTGTAGAGTGTTCCTTCAGTCCACCCTGTTCTTTCAGCTGCCCTTAAGTTCCGGGGCCGCGGTATCTCGTTAGAACATTCCTGTAACCCTGCAGACAATGGTCTTATCTAACCCCATCATTACTGCTGCTTGCTTTCTTAGGCGCGCGTAAAGCACGACGCTTCGTCGGCTCGGGAAGTCTAATTATCCTTTTTTTTTAAGGATGGGAAATCATGCTATGACTGCAGAGAGTATTATGACTGCCTCCTGATCTGGGCGAAGCGGGAGGGTGCGTCAGACTTCTACTGACTAAAACCCATCCGTATTACATCATTTGCCCTTCTTGTTCCGAGGCCGCGGTAACTCTTTCGAACAATTCCGCAACCCCGGCAGGCAACGGCCCCCTTAGGGGCCCCGACAATTTTGCTGACACTCTTTGAGGCGCTCGTGGAACACTACGCGCCGTCTACACGGGCCTGGTTTCAGTCGGGCGGCGAGCTACCCATTGCTCGCAGCCCGCAGGCCCGCGCCTTCGGTGGCTGGGAGTCACCCGTGACTCCCGACGCCCGGTGCGTCTCCTGCGGCGGCTGGGGTGCGGGGGCTGTGAGACCTGCCTCTCCCTCGCGCGTCCCGCCACCTCCTTCGCTTGCATAACTGCTTCGCAGAAAGAGGTGACCGCTTCCCATGCCTCCACGTTCAGGACCATGAATTGAACCAGGGCCGGGAGCGAGAGGTCGCCGCCTCTCGCCCCTACGAGGACACGGCGGTGCTCTGCCCAAGCGGGGAAGTCTAATTATCCTGCGTTTGCAATTATGCATACCAAGATTCATATAATAATTTAAGCACTTCCAAAAATAAATAAATGTAACGCGGTGAGGATTTAACATCGTTGTCTTAATTTTACTGAAAAATAGTAGAGTAATTTTAGAAGGAGCTAAGGAGAGTGAAGAAAGGCAATAGAGTTCCTTTTCCTATGTTTATTTTATTAGAGCTTTCCATTGTTGGCAATGGTTTGCGTTGTTTGAGCCTTCTCCTACATAAATAGCGAAAAAAATTCAAGCTGCAATAACAACTTGTATTTAAGAAGAAAAGCTTTTCAAGATGTTGTGAAATGTTAGTCTAATATGTTTATATATTTTTTATAATATGTGTAGAATTCACATTACTAACAATCCTGTTAACCCCTCCAACTGAGCTAAATATGCTTGTGTCTGGAGTGGGTTCACGGCAATAGTGTAATGGCTGGGATTCGAACTTGCGACCTCTCGATCACAAGTCCGACACCTTATCCATTACGTTATTGACGCTTATATTTATAAGGAACTTGTTTTTTTTCTCTTTGATATGCTTGCGTTTTACCACCATCTCATGCGAGGTTAAGCAATGATGTGGTCGAAGATGAAGCACGCTTACCTAGAAGCAACATATTCGCAGGTTATAGCTACTTGGAATCACAGACTCCAGCAGGAAATTCCACTCCTTAGACATGCACAACGGAATTCTGGTTTTGTTTCACTTCGAGAGTAGAGATTGCCAAGATGAAGACAATGCAATATGCATAGCGTTATACACCTTAATGCGATTAAAGGTAGAAGTCTCCCATCATTATTCAAATATTAAAAAAACAACGGTCACTGTGAATAACTTGAATAATGAATACGAAAACAACGTTACTGACCATACCCTAAGCTTACACTACATCTTCACTCAGAGGTTCATTCATTTAGGCATAATATAAAATTTACCTTTGCGTAATTTGGACCATTCCATATAATTTGCAGCTACTTTTTCATAAATATGTATTTTATTGCCAAAAGATCCATCAGTCATGTCGAAAACGCGAGCCTATAATCAATAGAAAATAAAAGATTGAGGAAATCTAACCTTTATTTGGTGTCAACTTAAACTAGATCCTAGTAAAAATTACCCTTATAATGGCTAGATAAGCTGTAACTTATTAATACCAACTATTAAAACATTTAATCTGACTATTCTTGAACTATTTGTTGTTGTATTGAATCATTTGACATGCATAAAAATCAGTCATACATTTTTCAGCTTCACCAGTTGTGAATGAATGAAGACGAGATCATGTATTGACGTTTCTGTCTCTAATTCATATTCTTTGAATACACAAGATTGTAGAATATGAAGCGAGTTAAAATACACGCAGTCCTGCCCTCTTACCATGTGAGTTATTTTCGTTGACTTATCCAAATTGTATACAATATTATGGAGGTGACTTTTATAAAATCACCGCGAAGTCAAAATTAAACATTGGAAATAAAAATTTACAGAACTCTAATATAACGCATGAAGAGCCTCTCGGCCTTCTTTCACAGCCAATTTTCCTCATAATCAAGTAACTTAATTTAGTACATACAGTATAAATGTGCTGTCCTTTTTTTGGGGATAAATAGAAACATCATAACAGACATGAAAGACAAGACAGAAAAGAGATATTATTACATTTTGTAATATCAACAAATCGATTGTATTTTTTAAATCGGCAAATGCAACGATAACTTAGATTGAGTATGAATGAGTGGACGCAAAAAACGTCTTATGAAGGGTAGAAGAACCGATGCTACTTAAAAGTACATACATAGGAACAGTTTTTTCATATTTTATGTACGCATGTATTGCGGTTTCAGACTTAATAAATTAATAGTATAAAAAACTAAAAACACGCTTAATCAGATGTCCTCATCATCTGGAGAATTGTACAGAATATATAAGACGATCTAACGAGTCCAAACTCGATATGTTTACTAGTAGGTTCCATCAGCCACCTTCCAATTCCATCATCAGATCAGCTCGATGGTACCATAATATTGTATTGTCATCTAATCTACATATAATTAGCTAGTTTCATGATTATACTACAAATAGAAGTGCGTGTCATTCAAATTCTTAGATTTTATTATATTGTTAGAGCTTGACCTAATAAAATCGTGTTGAAATAGATGTACACAAACATTACGTTACGAGTTATTTGCGTTTTATTACATTTTTATCCCAAAAAATGTTAAGATCTTGAGGGATATTTCTAAGCGGACATTGCAAGCTAGCTTTAAATAAACGTGCTTTTGGAAAAATTTGAAAATCAAGACCGCTGCTTCCGAGCAAAGTGTAGCCTGATTACGACTAGCCTCGGGTTTTTACTATCCTGATTTATAGCACATCTTTCGCCTTTATTAATTAAAACTTAGTAATTTAATCTAGAAACACTGACGTGGACGTCAGAAATATAAAAAGCCCCGTGGCCATGATTGCAACACAGAAAACTGTAGGAATAAATCTTTTGAACGAGTTCATTAAAAACAAAGGCACTAAGAAGCTTATAAGGAACAATGTTCATTACGTTCAGCGCTTACAAACCCTTCAGTGCTGAAACCTTGATATTGTTTACTCTTTTCCGTCTCTTAATTATTTTATAATTTTTCAACAGATTTTTAATTGTTACCTTCTTGAACACAATTAATTTCACACTAGCGATGTCTTTCTATTTGATAGCTGTGGGTGGAGGGCAAGGTCAAAGAGAAGATGGAATTGAAGACATTGGGAAATCCGTGATGTCAAGTTGGTTGACGAGATAGAATGGAGAAAAATTATGTAATTATTCGGTGTTTTTGGTTTTGTATTTTCGTTTTTGATGCCGACTTCCGAAATTAAAGTAATTTTTGGCTTTTGAGATGGAAGTCAGAGTTTTTTCACGCTTTTTAGTGGGTCAGTTTGTAATTTTTCCAGTTTTTAAAGCCTAAATGTCTACTTATCACCTATTACAAAAAATTGCTTCTTCGATACAGAGCCGTTAATTTTTGAGGAGTACTCCTGGTACTTCCTACCACCATCAGTTCCACCATATGCAATAATAAAATAAAATAAATATAAAATAATTTTTGATTCCTCCATCTCCCTTTCACTACCGGTCTACCAGACGCTGGGTACCACCCACACTTGATTGATATACCGTCTTGTCGTACCAAGCGCTTCTCCTCCACATTTATTGTGCGCACAGCCAAGCTGTGGAATTTTCTGCCGGCTTCTGTGTTCCCTGACACTTATGACCTTTCAGCCTTTAAAGCACGAGTAAATAGGCATCTTCTGGGCTCGCTCGTCCCATCTTAGACCTCATCTATCACTTACCATCAGGCGAGATCGAGATCAAGAGTGGGCCCATCAGTAATTAAAAAAAATATTCAAATAACATGTTTACAGAAAAGTATATATAGTCCATAACATAAATATTCAAATAACATGTTTACAGAAAAGTATATATAGTCCATAACATAAATATATAATACTTCTTAAATGGTATAAAGAGTTTAACAATCATATTCAAGTAATCGAATCGCAACCCACGAAATACTTAGTTTTCGACGAATTGAGAACCTCCTCCATTTTTTGAAGTCGGTTTAAAGGTTTTGTACCGACTCCAAGTAGGATGGGAAACGGGTAAGAAGATGATGATATTGCCTTTTCAATCCCCTCTTATTGTGCTCAAATATTCTTTTAATTCCTATAAAATGCTCACGTCTAAACCGCTACGTTTTTAGGGTTCCGTAGCCGAATGGCAAAAAACGGAACCCTTATAGTTTCGACATGTCTGTCCGTCTGTCTGTCTGTCCGTCCGTCCGTATATCACAGCCATTTTATTCCGAAGCTATTAAGACTATACATGTAAAACTTGGTAGGTAGATGCACTCTGTGAACTGCTTTCCGATTTTAAGAGAAAATTTAAAAAATATTTAAAATAAAGGGGGCTCCCCATACATGGAACTGAAACTGAAAATATTTTCTTTCATGAAACCTATACGTGTGTGGTATCTATAGACAGGTCTTTAAAAATGACATTAAGGTTTCTAAAATGACTTTCTCATAAAGTTAATCGGTTAAAAGGTATACGCTTCCAAAGTGGTAAAATGTGTGTCCTCCCCCTCTATCTTCTTTAATAAAAAAGTGAAAAATCTAAAAAAACCATATGTTGTAGATCTTAATGTAAACTTTCAACCAAAAACAGGTTTGAACGAGATCGAGTCAGCAGTTTTTGAGATACAGTATATTTTATATACTGTATGAATTACAAAGTTATTTTTGAGGTTATTTAAAATGTTTTTTTATCAAAAACTGCTGACTGTATCTCGTTCAAACCAATTTTCGTTCATTGTGTTTATGATTACATACATTACAGTATATACACACATCAAAAGTGTCTAGGGATCAAGCATTTTTATGCGGATTTCTTGAGATTGAGATGTGGCTTTGTAATAAATTTATGATTTTATAAATTTATATGGATCCTTTTTGGTGCATTTTATAATTTGAAACAGGAACTGTTAATCAAATTCGAGTAAAAGATGAAAATCAGCTGTCAATATTTTCCCTATAAAAACATACAACGCATTGAAGACATTATTAGTGCTACTGTTTCCCTACTACTGATTAAAACCAACGTTATTATGGAGCGGCGACGTCATTTAAGCAGGTAAGAAATGCTCAGAGCCGTGGGAATGATAGAAGCTGGTTCCTGGCAACGTACTGTGGCTTTAGCTCTGAATACAAGTCAGAGTGTTATCAGTCGACTTTGGACACGTTACCGAAGCACTGGTACCGTGGCTGAGCGCCATGGAGGACGGTATCGCTGCACCACACGGAGACAAGACCGATACATTCAAATCTTAACTCGAAGAGCTCCAACAATAACCACCATGATGTTAGCCGTGAGGCTTCATCACTCTTCAGGGAACTTAATTAGCGACCAAACAGTCAGAAACCGCTTGCATGAAGTGAACCTTCATTCCCGAAGACCGCTACGGGTACCACCTATAGCAATGCACAATCGTAGGATTCGATATCAATGGGCTCTTGAACACAGAAATTGGGCAGAAGAACAATGGCGTTTCGTGTGCTTTTCTGATGAGTCTCGTTTTGGTATGAGACCGGATACAAGACGTATACGACACTGGAGAACCCCTGGATGCCAACAGCGATTAAAATCCTGCCAGGAAGTCCATCCTTATAGTGGTGGAACCATCATGGTATGAGCGGGTATTTGGATCGGCGGAAGAACTGAGTTGATTTGGATCAGAGGCAACCTCAACGCTCAAATTTATGCTGAGACGATTGTATCTGACGTCATCGTTCCTCTACAAGTGCAAATCGGTCCCTTATTTCAGTTAATGCATGATAATGCACGACCGCACACCGCAAGAGTTGTAAGACAGACTCTCGCCGCAGCTAACATCAATGTCCTGCTCTGGCCTGCTCAGTCGCCAGACTTGAACCCGATTGAGCATGCATGGGATATGCTACAGAGAAGAGCTCTGCCGAATATGGAGGGTATCCAGTCGCAAGAAGACCTTTTTTTGTTGTTGCAACGAACATGGGCGGCCATTCCACAGCGTGATTTGGATGAACTCATTTTGAGTATGCCAAACCGATGTTCTTGTGTTGTTAGTGTTCGCGGTAGAAACACGGATTATTAATTGTTTAAGTTACCCAATAAAATTTTAAAGAAAACTGTTATTTCAGTCTTTTTTTCGAACTTTAATGTTAGTGGTTCAAATGTCAAAAATCCCTTTATTAGGAAAATGGCAAATTTCTTTATTAATGCAAAGATGACTTAGTTTATCGTTACTATGACAAACGAAAACACTTTATTTGATGAATCCTTAAAGAAAATTTTAATTAATATCAATCAGGAGAAAAGTTATTGCAAAAATATATGTTGATCCCTAGACACTTTTGATGTGTGTATATTGTTTTAAATTTTTCACTCTCTTATTTCAAAAGTTAGAGTGACATATTTTGCCACTTTGGAAGTGTTTATCATTCAAATGATTAACTTTGAAAAAAAATTGTTTTAGAAACATCCATGTCATTTTTAAAGACCTGTCTATAAGTTTTTTTGGTTTCTGTTCCAAGTATTATGTAAAAAGATTAGGGAAGCTCATTTATTTATTTTTTTTTGTATAATAGTCGTAGCGCAATACACAGAATAAATACCACGTAGATCTGAACAGGCACTAAAACGTGGCGATCTTTATCTAGATGTGATAGCAGGACATCGTTATCATCAATTTTCTTCAAACTCTCATCAGAAACTAAGTGGGATATCCTAGACATATGTATGTTTTGAAATTGACTCCCGTTGTCCTACAGTATTATTCAGTTACTGCAATCATTGGGCTCATTAGGAGTATATTAGTGCTGATGGGAGGTCTCACGCAACCGTCTGATGCAAGCCGTGACGTTCTCTATGATGCAGCTACTTTTGCAACCAGGGCCAAATAGTCCCAGTGAGCTAAAAAGCTTGTAAAGTCCTTCCAAAGGTTGTTTGGAAGATATCACTCTCAGCGATAAGACCGCCATTGTAACCAAAGTTTCAGCAATATTGTTATTTAAGTGAGTTTAAATGTTTGGTGTACAATAAAGTATATTCTATCTTTCGAGTAATATCTAACAGTGCCCTTTAATGGGTTCCGTACCGCAAAAAAACACTTTGTTGGCCGTCTGACTGTCTGCCGAGACCCTTTATTTCGGGAACGCGCGAAGATATCGAGTTGAAATTAAAACCAAATACGCAGGTCTACAGTCCCTTGAAGCTGTGAAAAATCAAACTTCTAAATTGACGCTAAAAAAGATACAGCCGTTTATACCGCAAAAAACGCATATTACGACACTCTCTAAGGATTCAAAATTGATAGGGTACTTCCCGTTATCCTAGAACTGTGAAATTTGGCAAGTAACATCACTTTATAGTACTTACCAGTTCAAGAAAAAATGTGAAAGCTATGCATTTGTAATTAAATAATTTAACAAATGGTCTTATAAGGGGTCGAAATTCAAAATTGAATGTTCTAGTTCCATGTGAAAGGGCTTGATGTGCATATTTCAAAATATATTTTATTTATTTTTTCACGACGCATAAATTCTTATTTACGATGAAAAATATTAACAAAATACCGACATACGGTAAGGAAACCTCGATGGGCAAGTTCGACCCGCACTTGTCCGGTTTTTTGTTCATAATTGCCCCTCAATAGGAATTTCTCATGTATGATGAGTGCATTTTAGAGATACCCAGACCTAGAACAACTATTGCACCGCACCAAACATTTTGTTCCAGTGCAGGAATCGACTTTGCGACACGTAGCGCAATAGCAAATCGCTCAGCCACTGCGGCAACCGTGTTTCGAATCGAATTCAATTCTTCATTATTTTTATTTTCATGCATTTTAAAATTTAATTTAATGCCTCCCCGTAAATGGGGGCATTTATTGAGCTAGCGATTTATTGTCATTCTATAACCAAGTATTTGTAGAATATTGGTCAGACAGGCGTCATAGTCCTTTCATAGGTGTAGGTAATCTCATTCTGCAATAGTCATGCACTACTCTTTTTGATGTCCTTGGATTAAGGGTTTAGCAGATAAGTACTGAAATTATCGTCGGTTAGTGCCGCGTATCATTGAAAGTGGCTAACGGGCCTCCACGAATCAGCTTCGCCCTTCATACCCATATCTACTAAAAATATGGTACCTCAGGAAATACCATCCTCCCCTTTTCATTTTTTTTTTATTGAAAAGAGGTTCGCGTTTGACCACCATCTCACCTAATGGTAAGTGATAATGTGGTCGAAGATGGAGCACGCTTACCTAAAAGTAACCTATTGTATTATGTAACCTTGATTTAAAGACTCCTAGGTTATAGCTATCGGGAAACACAGACTCCGTCAGGGAATGCCACTCCTTAGCCGTACGCACAATGAAGGTATTCCCAAAACGACCACCATGTAACGAAGGCGCTTCGCCGTTTGTCTCGTAGTCCAATGATGAAACGGGCTTGGCGGAATTAGATTGTGTACTGTGCGGCCGACGGTTCTTGGCGACTCCGAACTTCGCGCAGAAGGTTGCGCAGTAACTCTTTTTAGGAACCAAATGGCGACGTTCGGGGGGCGGTGATCTAGGCTAGAGATTGACCTTATGTAAATACAATCGACCCTTTAATCGATCAAATATCGCAATCGATAGTTTTAGTTAGAATTTATTAATTTTTGTTTATATAATATATTAAACGAAATAAGATTTACAAACATAGTGAATTTTGTCGTTAATAAACGAGATTTCGACATTAATAAAAAAAAAACGTAAATTAAGTATTTTCTCAATTGAAAGTCGTGATTTACTTGAATATCAATTATCTATTAACGACTGTTTGAGAAAATTTCAATATAATTTCAATATAAAACCTCAATATAACATTGAAAATAAATATATTTTTGTGATTTGATTTCAATCGATTTGAAGAAAATCGATTAAACATCACCCTCAGGCACGCCAATTGGACATCCCTTTTTGGTTACTTCGTAAAGCTTCGTGCTTATTCGGCAATACTCGGTACACGGTAATATGTCTCAGTCACACGTTAGCCATCGGTGTCGTGTTCGTATCGCTATCTCTGTCTTACGTGCAGTCGGTTACAAAACTTTTCGTTGTTACTTTCGTTAATTTTTATTATTGTTGTTAAGTTATTGTGTTATTTTGTGCAAGTGTCAGCTGGCACTTATATTATTAGTTAAATATGCCACCAAAGCACAATAGGGTTTTAAATCGCCAACAAAGAAAATTTATTTATGATTTAATGCGGTATATGAAAAAAGAAAAAGAAGAGGGTGTAAAAGATGTGGACAACGTTTATTTAAGAGTTGCTAACGCAACTGGAGTGTCCCAACGCACAATACAGCGGATTGCAACTGAAGGTAATGTTTCGGGTTTACTTTCGGTATTCCGCACGCCTGGTAAAAAAGGCCTAGATCAAAACCTATTACTGATATAGATAATTTTGACCAAGGTGTAATAAAAAGATGCATACATAACTTCCACAAAACCGAAAAAGAAATGCCGACCATAAACAAATTACTAGCCAAACTCAAACGGGATATAAATTTTCAAGGTGGTAAAACGAGCTTAAAGACAATAGTCAAAAACTTGGGTTTCAAGTGGCGAAAGACCGAAACTAATAGAATGGTTCTTATAGAGACGACCGACATTCGCCTGAAAAGGATTTTGTACTTGAAAGAAAAGAAAAAATACAGGGATGAAGGGCGACCAGTTGTATTCACTGATGAGTCATATGCTCACTCATCACATACAAAAGGTAAAGCGTGGTCAGATGGTTCCGCTCAAGGACTAAAGCGCCCGATATCAAAAGGTCAGCGGATAGTTATGGTACACGCTGGGTCAGAAGCAGGATTTGTTCCAAACGCCCTACTAATGTTTAAATCTGGAAGCAAAACTGGGGACTTTCATGATGACATGAATTTCACAAATTACGAGAAATGGTTACGGACCCAACTGATTCCAAATTTGACCCCTAACTCGGTGGTGGTTATCGACAATGCTCCATACCACAACAAACTCATGGATCCTGCCCCTACAACTAATGACAAGAAGCCAAAAATGCAATCGTGGTTAGTAGAAAGGGGTATACCTTATGAAAAGGAAATGTGTAAACTTCAACTTTAAGATCTAATAAAAAAAAAACAAAGACGTGCATAAAAAATACGTAAGAGATGAAATGTTTAAAAAAAAAACAACCATGATGTCCTTCGTTTACCCCCATATCATCCCGATTTAAACCCCATCGAGATGGCGTGGGTTGCCATTAAAGGGCACGTAGCCGCTAAAAACGTCGACTGGAATGTAACCCGGACAATGGAGCTCATAAAGGAAAAAGTAAATTTAATGGGTCGGGAAGAATGGAAAGTTTTATGCAGAAAAGTGCAAGAGGTCGAAGATGAATATAGAAAGAGCGACCACATTATTGACGAAATGACGGAACAAGAAATCATCATGAATACAGCTTCAGATTCGGAAAGTGAGTCTGAAGGTGAGAGCGACGATTACGATGATGAACCTATGCCAAGTACCTCACATGGTACGCAAGGGATCGACGATTTTATGTTAGGGATTTCCCCCCTCAGTGACAGTGATTAAGTATTATTAAGTATAAATATATAAAAAGTACCTATTAAGTGTGTATGTATAAAAAGTATTAAGTGTAAATAATATTGTGTGTGTTCGTGATTAAAATTTGCCATTATGGAAAGGTGAGGTTTAGAAATTGAATTTTTAATTTATATAATAATTTTGGAGTCTTCTTTCTCGATGTTTTTTGATAATTATTTTATTTGTACTTCGTCAGTGTATTAGGGAAATTTTATTAGTACACTAGTACTCACGTGGGGCTTCGCTCCCGTGGATTCTATCACGGTAAAAACATAATTCTCCTTTTTTGCAGTCGCGTAAAAAGTAGCCTATAACCTTCCTCAAGCTTCAAGCTACTTCCATACCAAATTGCATCCAAATCCACCTAGTACTTTCGAAGATTAGCGCGTTCAAGCAAACAAACAAACAAACTTTTCCGCTTTATAATATCAGTATAGATAGGTTTATAAAAAAATGGTAGTAACAGTTTTCTTCACGAGTGTACATGCGCTAAAGTTCGCAGAGCCTATGTTCACACTCGCCAAGATCCGTCGGCCGTATAGTAATTCTATCGCGCACTCCCCGAAATGTAACCGAAAGACTTTGACAGATAGACATTGCGAAGAAAATATTTTTACCTAGTCTCTTTAATAATAATAAGTGATGTCAATTTAAAACATACATTAAAAACCACCGGGTTACAGGGTCGAATTGAGTTTGAACCCACAGAGGCACATTACTATGTGTAATTTACATCCCACCAAAAACATCCTGTAAAAAAACTAGCCAAATCTCGCCTAAGCTGCTTGTTTCTGTATAAAAACTAATGAAATCTCTAAGCAAAGCGAAGCCAAGTCTAAGGATCTTTACTGCGATTTCTTTATTAATATAGTTAGATTTTATGTAACCGGCCGTTGAACATACTCTATGCACTTTTACTAGTTAATACATCGAAGTCAACGGCCAAGTCACATAAAATCTAACTATATTAATAAAGAAATCGCAGTAAAGATCCTTAGACTTGGCTTCGCTTTGCTTAGAGATTTCATTAGTTTTTATAGAGAAACAAGCAGCTTAGGCGAGATTTGGCTAGTTTTTTTACAGGATGTTTTTGGTGGGATTTCACTTCTTTTTGCAGAAAGCTATTTTTTACTTGATTAGTTTCTTAATTATACCTTTCATTATTTTAGGTTTTCTTATTAGAATTGTTTCTTTTTTCTTTTTTGGTGTAGGTTTTTTTTATTAGTAATCTTTTTTTTTCTTTTTTTCCGGTTCCGATTCTTGTACATTGGCTATAAGCTTTCATATTGCCCATATTCATTTATAAGAAGGGGCTCGTCACATTGAATAACTTTTGTCAAGGCGCATTTCCATATCTCCCATAGTTCAGCTGAGCTCTAAGGGTTCTTCATCAGATACTTCAGACCTTCAATTTTTTATACATATCAGTAGAAGGGACTCGTCACTCTGAATAACTTTTGCCAAGGCGCATTTCCATTTCTCCCATAGTTCAGCTGAGCTCTTAGGGTTCTTCGTCAGATACTTCAGACCTTCGATGTTTTATACACATCAGTAGAAAGGGCTCGTCACACTAAATAACTTTTGTCAAAGCGCATTTCCATATCTCCCATAGTTCAGCTGAGCTCTTAGGGTTTTTCATCAGATACTTCAGACCTTAATTGTTTTTAATTTCAAAAGAAAAGGCTAATTACGCTCAATAAACTTTGTGAACATAGCATGTCGATAATTTCAATAGTTTAGCTGGTCTGTTACGGTTTCTCCTCAGGGTCATAAGGTACTCCAGATCTTCCATGATCCTACTTTTGATAGTTTTCCCTTCATATAAGCACTAAACCCTACCTCTATGACAAATTTCAGCTCTCTAGGTTTATGGGAAGTACTAGTTCTATTTTGATGATCAGTGAGTCTATATATGTTGAAATAGTACAACTTTGCTTTTGCATAACTTAGGAAATAAACAAGCTACAAACATGAAATTTTGTGGTTTAAGTGTATGCTGGTAGCTTACTAGATAACGATAATTTCAGCGTTCTAAATCTATCCAGAAGTCCCCAAATAGGGGCCTGAAAATACGCCGAAATGGTTCCAGAAAAGGATGGTACGGCAGTGTTTGCTTTGCGGTCGACTTGGCGGGGGCACTGCCGTGCCCCCAGATCATCACGACTTACCTTAATTTTTAATTTTATTTAATTTACTGTTTATACAAGTGCCGTGCACACCCATAAGTGACGAATTCACCACAAACTATTTTATTCGTGCCTTTTTTTGTTAATTTTTTTTATTATTATTAAAATCTCTGTATTCATACATATTGTTCTTATACAAAAATCCACAAAAGCCCTTACCGGCTTATATATGGCTAGTGAGTTCGGATAAATTAGGTTATAAGTATTTTAGATAATAAGTGAATTTGTTAGTTTTACATTTAAAGATGTTAGTAAATAAGCTTAACTAAACTAATACATTCTGTTGCAAAAAATGCTTTTTTAATTTACATTTTCATTTTTTAGGGTTGCAGTAATAGTGAATAGTGAATAAGTCGTTGGTGTGTAAATAAATAAATACATATACTTAACTCGCACACGTGCTCACACGTATATAAGTTATTGTTAATGTTACACGTTTGGTTCACCGAATTCTTGTAAATTGTAATTACGGACGAATGGATGTCTCCTATAATACAGGACTTGCCTAGTATAGGGGACATTATTCATAAAATTAAATGTAAAAAGAACTCATGCACTTGATATGTAATAAGTCATGTATTTTCTTTTCTTCGGGACATTATTATTAAGTAAGTAATCTATACATATAATAAAATTGTAGAAAAGTGGTGTCTGTACAATGGAAATATATAGAAAAAATGTAGCAGGGGTTGTTATTATATCGATGCTGAACCCGAAATTGTAATTAATTTTTTTTTGTCTGTTTGTCCGTGTGTTTGTACACGCTAATATCAGAAACAGCTTATTCGATTTAGATGCGGTTTTCACTTATATACTGTAGTAAGCTTCACTTAACATTTAGTGTTTGTTTCATGTCAATCGGTTCATAAATAAAAAAGTTATGTCAATTTAAATAATCACGGCAAACATTGGCGAACTTTATGGCCGCTGCCATAACGATTCAGTTATTCGTAGCGAACGCACGTATCCTGGAGAGTAAAGGCAAATAGTTGCATTCGATTATTGCGATTCACTTGAATACTGACTGTTTGCATATTTCATTTATTTATATTTAAGGGTTTGTAGGTTCTTTTTCTTAATTTTCTTTAAAAATTTGTAAATAAATATTGTAAGTATTTGGTATAGGTTAGGCGGTTCTTTCCTTAATTTTTGGGTATTAACTTATCTTAATTTTTATTTAGGGTTTGTAAATAAATATTGTTAGCATTTGATATAGGTTAAGCATTTCTTTCCTTGATTTTCGGTATACTTATCTTAATTTGTGTTTAGGGTTTGTATATAAATATTATAAGTATTTGGTATAGGTTAGGTATTTCTTTTCTTGATTTTCTTTATTAAGTATAAGTTCATTAGCTCAGGTTAGTAATTAATTTTTTAGCAATTCTTTTGTTTTATAAAGTTAGTACGTTTGGTTTACACGTCTTAACACTTATTACTTAAACTGTGATAATTTTAGACTGTATAATAATCTGTAAGTATTTATAATTTAATTGTTTACGATAGTACGTGTTTACTAAATAACTGTGTGTTAAGTAGTAAGTACTATTTTATTGTAAAAATGCCTCGAAGAAGATCCAACCAAGGCTCTCTGCAGCTCGGGAATATCAGGCTAGGTTTCGTGCTGCAGAAACTTCGACTCAGCGAGAATCTCGACTGAGTTCAAATCGTTCTCGAATGATGACAACACGAAATAGGGAAAACAGGGAACAACGAAAGGCACAGATGGACAAAGAATATACTTCAACCCTGATAATGAAACGGAACGTTTGGACAACCCAAGACGAACCACTCTGCTCGCTTTCTTTAATCTTTGCGAAACAGACGCATTTGCTAAGACACTCTTATACAACGAAGTTCCATCGTATTATACCTATAATATACAACAGGGTATTTTTAACCGCAGAAGACATGAAACAGCTGTAGTAGGTGAACCAGGTATTTTTGAAGATCATGTCATTGGTAGGGTTCATCCAAATAACTCCAAATGCTTTTACCTGCGCCTACTGCTGCACGTTGTCCAAGGGCCTACTTCTTTTGCCGATCTCCGAAAAGTTGACAATATCGTACACCCTACATACCAAGCCGCTTGCCGGGCACGTCACTTGCTGGATGGGGATCAACATTGGGATGATTCTTTGTCAGAAGCAAGTATTAGCGAAAGTCCTCATCGGTTGCAACATTTGTTTGCAGTCATGCTGGTGTTTTGTGCACTTTCTGACGCTGCACAGTTGTGGTTAAAGTATCAGAACAAATTGGCTGAGGAATTTTTTAGGCACGTACAACTTAATGATAACAACCCAATTGAGGAGAGATTACGTGAAAGTCAATTGAATCGTTGTTTGTTGGCTATTCAAGATATAGTTACATCTATTGGGGGTAATCCTATTTCGCAATATGGCATGCCGGAGGCATCATTTGACGGTGAACGTATTAATAGAGATTACGCGATGGAAACCAACTATGATCCAATTGACCTGGCCGAAATTTTACTAATTGATGTCTCAAGGCTAACTGATGAACAACGCTTGATATTTGATCGGGTGTGCCGCAGCGTTGATAGTACTTTGGGAGAAATGCTATTTGGAGATGCACCCGGTGGAACGGGTAAAACATTTCTTACGAAAGTTATTTTGGCGAAGGTACGAAGCCAAGGTAAAATCGCGCTTGCTGTCGCTTCATCAGGCATAGCAGCCACATTGTTGCAAGGTGGGAAAACTGCTCAATACAATGTTCAAAATTCCGATCAATTTAGACCGCACAGAAAGCCCTGTTTGTAATATTAGAAGAAACAGCAATAAAGCTAAGGTTCATCGTGATTGTAGCCTTATTATATGGGATAAGTCCACAATGGCCGATCTAAAAGCAGTAGAAGCAGTAGACAGAACGTTGCGTGATGTCAAGCAAAATGATCAACACATGGGTGGCATTACTATGCTTATTTGTGGCGATTTTCGTCAGACTCTCCCTGTAATACCACGTGGAACAAGGGCTGATAAAGTTAGACCCTGCCTAAAGAGTTCTCGACTGTGGTATTACATTATTCCTTTGCATTTGACATTAAATATGCGTGCGCAAATTGGAGGCAACGAAAATGCTCAAGAATTTTCAGATTTGCTACTTAAGATTCGTAACGGTGTGTATCCGCAGGAACAAGGAAAAGTTGTTCTTAATGAAAACCTATGCAACATTGTTTCGTCAATGCGAGACCTCATATCATCTGTGTATGGAAACGCAACGTAAATACCAACTAGCGAAAATTCCTGGCTTTGCGAAAGAGCTATTTTGACGCCACGAACCGACTAAGCTGAAATTTTGAGCTATTTTCCGGGGGATTATGTTGAGTATATCTCCATTAACAGAGTCATGGAAGAAGGAGAATCTACAAGCTACCCAGTAGAATTTTAGAATCTACAAGCTACCCATTAGAATTTTTAGAATCCCTCAATGCACCTGGACTACCAGCACATTTAATAAAATTAAAAGTAGGCGTACGCATAATGCTTCTTAGCTTGCTCGGGGCACCTGAGTTGTCCCAATGCGATGGTATACGTACCCTTGTATTGGGACAGCACGGACTGCCGGGCAGTTCTTCTCATGCAACCGAGCGGGTGGGCGGGTTGCGCATAGCCCAGCTTCGGCTGGTGGACCGCCACCTAGCAACCTGGGGGGCGACCCCCCTGCCGGAGTGTCTCGGCAGACGAGACTCCGGACAAGAGAAGTTTCCCTTACGCCAGATCCCAGGCCTAGGGAACCTAATACCCTGTTCCTATGTTCCCTGTTCCTCGGCTGCGCGGGTCTGCATGGTTCTGCTACTGTCTCTCGCTGGTGCGGGCGGGCTGCATATATTGGCTGGTTCAAGTGGACTAGCCAGTGATGCGGTGAGCTCGCGCCTGCGGGACGGTGGCGGATGCGTGTGGCCCTATGCAGTCGAAAACTTCCCCCTCACACCTTTCCTTCCCTCTCCCATCCCTTTCCTTTATATTCCCTTCTTTTCTCCAACCATCCAGAGGAGGGGCAACCTCTTTTCCCAAAAGCCCAACCAAATAAAAAATGACCTAATGAAGCAGAGAACAAAGACTACCCAGGTGGGTCCCGGACTCCCGGCCAAGCCGGGGAGTCCCACACCAACAAGTCGGTCAGCCCCCATCGTATTCTGGGAGGGGGCAATTCACTGCCTATAGGTGCTGCTCCTGCAGCAACTACAAAAAATTCTTCGGCTGCTACCACAGCGCCACAAAACCCTGCTGCTATTACAGCGCAACCCACAACCACGGCTGCTACCACAGCGCCAAAAATTACCACACCGGCTGCGGCCCACGCGCCTTTATACCACACCCCGGCTGCTGTTCAAGCGCCAAAACGACTAACACAGACTGTGCTGACCACGAGTGCCTGGCAACAGAGCCTCGTTAGGAACAGCTTTAAGAATAACCCAGACGACGACACGAGCAAGGGTAAGGCGGCCAGCTCCGGTGGACCCAGTGACCGGAGGCGCTCAGTCTGCGAAGGCACTAGCCAGCGCATTGCGCCGACGGCCGCTGAAGAGCAAGTACGCGATCAGCCGCGAATTCGCCAAGGGACCTCCCAGAGCGTAAAGCGGCCGGACGCGGAAACACGCGACCGAAACCGAATCCGCGAAGGGGCGCGTAAGGCGTAAGGTCTTCGGAAGCGACGGAGTCTACCGGGACCGAAAGCCGAACCCAAGACATTGACACTGACACTGACAATGACATGCCCCGAAGGAGGAAGGCGAAAGGCAGGGGGAAACGGGCTGGAGCCCTCACAAACGTGAGGCCGACCGTCCGGGCCGCTGAACCACAACCCGGGCCAAACGGCTCGGGGGCGGCAAAGCGAGATCGCCCGAACGACACGGCTTCGCCGAGCGCGCTTCAGGGAAACCCGAAGCGTGTGAGAGTCCAGCCTGCTCAAGGGGAGCAGAGGACCTATGCGCGGGCCACGAAGGATATACCTGCGCGACTCGCCGTAGCAATCTGCTTCCCCTCCCCCTCCAGGGACCTGACTCCGGAGGAAGCAAACAACATTAAGAACAGACTTGAGGAGCTCGTCATGGACAGCGACCCGTCCCAACCACTCCCGGCCTTCCACGGATACCCTCGGGTAGCGGACGGTACTGTGCAGATGTGGTGTGAAGACGACCACTCCTTGGCCTGGTTGACACAGAATGTGACACAGATAAGACTCCCGAACACCGACCAGACACTGACAGTCATGCGACAGACTGATATACCTAGACGTGTCCGAGCCGCGCTATTTGTACCCCGGTATAATGGGGACATAGCGCGGCTCCAGAGCGTTCTGATTCGTCAGAACACTTGGTACGACATTGGTAGGTGGTCACTGTACAGGGCGACTTCTGTCGGTGGGGATAACCATGGGACGTATCTGACCCTGGGGATCCCGACCGATGAAGCCGAAAAGGTCTTAGGGCGGGAGCGGCGCGTATCGTACCTGCTTGGGTCCATATACGTCCGCTTCTACCCCAAGAAGCTACCCTCAGACAAGACTGAGACCACTGAACAGACACAGACAGACACCGATGTGACTATACTGGAGGAGGAAATGGCGAAGGCTGCAATGGCCGACGCTGAGTCAGACTCAGCGCCACCCCCGTCACCGGGATGGACAATGCAGCTGCTTGCATCCTCACCCAGCGACACCTGGCGAGGAACAGGGGAGGGAGATGAAGTATCCAATGGATCCGCCTCCTCCTAACTCCGCTCCTACGTCAGCACCACCCACAGCAAACACCCAGATCATCCAGGCCAATCTCCAGCATAGCCAGACCGCCACGGCTAGCCTTCGCAGAGCCCTGGAGATGAATCCACGGACAATTGCACTTATACAAGAGCCGTGGATTAGAAACAACAAAGTATGTGGCCTTGGAAACACCGGAGGTAATATCACTCTAAACACACTTAATGCAGAGAAACCACGTACCTGTATATACACACCCAAAGACATACCTATTACCCCACTAACTCAATTCTGTTCCAGAGACCTGACTGCGATCAGGCTCCGGATTGACAGCAATGCTCCAGACTTAGTACTAGCCTCGGTGTACATGCCAGGCGACAACGAGAACTGCCCACCGATAGAGATGATTGGTCTTGTACGTCACTGCGAGGACGCGGACCTGGACCTGATCATCTGCACCGACTCAAATGCTCATCACCTGCTTTGGAGAAGTGAAGTATCCAACGCCAGAGGTGAGACGCTATCCACATACCTATTCTCCACTAACCTTAACATTGTTAACCGAGGCTCAGAGCCCACTTGGGTTACAGCCAGAGGTCAAACAATCATAGACCTAACTCTAGCTACCGAAAACGCGACCAAACTTATCTCTAATTGGCGCGTATGTGATGAACCCTCCTGTTCCGATCATAGGAGAATCCGCTTTACCTTAGCAACCATGATAAAAAAACACACACCGAGGCGCAATCCGCGCCGCACAAACGTCACAGAATACAAACACCACCTAGCCTCTTTGTTGGCTAGACGACAGTTACACTCGACACCCTTGACTGATCCCACACAGCTTGAAGAAATCGTGACAAAATTAACAAACGACATAACGGAGGCTTACCACGTGAGCTGTAAACCAAGAACACCTAACACCAGGAGTAAGGGAAACCCATGGTGGAATGCTGAACTTGGTAGGCTCAGAAACACGCTACGAAAACAATTCAACAGAGCAAAGAACACTAGACTCCCGGAAGACTGGGAGCTATACAAAGAAACCCAATACAAGTTCAAGAAACAAATCAGAATGGCCAAGAGTACCGCTTGGCAGAACTTCTGTGAATCCATAGAATCTAACAGCGAAGCCGCACGAGTAAAGAAAATCCTATCAACTGATCAGGACCGTACTCTCGGCGCCCTTAAAAAACCTGACAACTCCTACACACAAACAGACCAAGAAACCAGTAAGGTCCTTCCAGAGACGCACTTCCCGGACTGCCACCTTTCCGAAGACAGCACGTGGGAAAACGAATCTAGACAGACACCAAGTACTACAGACTGGTCTAGAGCCCGCGACATAATCACTGAGGACCGCATAACATGGGCCATTAAAACATTCCAGCCATACAAATCTGCAGGACTAGATGGCATTTTCCCGGCCCTTTTGCAATGGGGTGAACACATCCTGACACCCTGGGTGCTGGAAATCTACCAAGCCTGCATAGCACTCAGATACGTCCCACTAATGTGGCGGGAGGTGAAGGTCATCTTCATACCCAAACCAGGCAAAACTGACTATACACAACCCAAAGCGTACAGACCGATAAGTCTCACATCCTTCCTACTGAAAACCCTAGAGAGGCTCTGCGATAGACACATCCGAGATGGACCTCTCCATAAGAATCCGCTTCACGGACAACAGCATGCCTAATCAACGGGGAAATCTACAGAATCTGCCCTACACAGCGTAATATCTAAAATTGAATGCGCAATACACCACAAATGCTCCTCGATGGCTGTTTTCATAGATATCGAAGGTGCTTTTGACAAGACCACGTTCCAGAGTATGAGTACAGCACTCAGCAGGCACGGTGTAGACCAAACCCTGAGTGACTGGATCACCAACATGCTCAAGCAGAGAGCAGTAAGAGTCACAATAAACAGCACAACGAGGGCTATCGTGGCGAAAGGTTGTCCCCAAGGGGGCGTCCTCTCACCACTGCTATGGAACCTGGTCGCAGACAACCTCATCAGGAGACTCAACGATAAAGGATACTTTACCGTTGGCTACGCCGATGATATAACCATAATAATAAATGGAAGCCATGAGAATACCATATGCAACCTCATGCGCCAAGCCCTAAAAATAGTAGAGGATTGGTGCCGAGAGTATCAACTCTCAGTGAATCCTACAAAAACTGAGCTCATACTTTTCACCAAAAAGAGGAAGCTGGCGGAGCTGACACTGCCAAAATTCTTTGGCACCACTCTAAGCCTTTCGGCTGAAATCAAATACTTGGGCATCTTCCTGGACAAACAACTGAATTGGGCAAAACACACTGAGCACATCACCAAAAAAGCCAGTATCTGCATGTGGCAGTGCAAACGCAGGCTGGGCAGAAACTGGGGTATCAGCCCCAAAACAACCCACTGGCTATACACGACTGTTATAAGACCAATTATCACGTACGGCTCCCTAGTCTGGTGGCCCAGAACAGACTTAAGCACGGCACAAAAGGATCTTGAGAAGCTGCAACGCCTTGCATGTGTGGCGATCACTAGCAGCATGAGAACTGCACCCACTGCCGCTCTACAGGCCATGCTGGGCCTACCACCACTGCACCTTATAGTACGAGAGGAGGCTGCCCTGGCAACCTTCAGACTTGCTATATCCGGGGCACTCTTGAGAGACTCCAGGATCAAACACACACGCATCATGGAGGACTCAGTCAAACGACAATCCCTGATGACTGCACCATATGATACGACTGCAAAGACGCACCACTTCCAAAAAAACTACCAAATACAGCTCATGCCGGAGCCCGAGGACTACTCAGGGCCTAAGGAGCTTAGGATTTACACTGACGGCTCAAAGACAAACACTGGAACTGGAGTTGGAGTTTTCTCCAACGATCTTAACATAAATATATCCAGACCGCTGGGGAAGCTCAACACCGTCTACCAGGCGGAATGTGTGGGCATTATTCAGGCGATCCATGCCATAGAAGCCAGGAAAGTCACGGATAGTCACATCCGCATACCTTCCGACAGTGCCTCAGTACTTCAATCCCTAGAGAAAAATTATATCACGTCCAAGCTCATACTAGAATGTCACAATGCGCTGCAACGCTCAGCGGTCGAGAACCGCAACACTGTGACACTGCAATGGATAAAGGGGCACAGCGGATCACTCGGCAATAATGCGGCGGACGAACTGGCCAGGAGGGGGTCCGGCACGATGGTTTTCGGACCCGAGCCCATCGTGCCGCTCCCCTTCACCCAGCTGCGCACATGGCTTAAAGAACACACATACGACCAAGCCCAGAAATGGTGGTCCTCGGCACCAGGCTGCAGGCAGTCCAAAGAAGCGATGCCAAACTTAGATAATAAACTAACCAGGCGCCTCCTACACCTGGACAGAAGAAGCCTGCGAATGGTGGCGGGGACCATCACCGGGCACTGCTCACTGAACAAACACTATCACACAATAGGTATAACGGACAGTCCCCTGTGCAGGGCATGTATGGGGACGGAGGAAACGGTAGGACACGTGCTCCTAGAGTGCACGGAAATCACCGAAATATGGAAACGAACCCTCGGGTCATTAAATTCCCTTACAGATATCCTGAATAGACCGAAAGACCTGATCTGCTTCTGGAGGGAGGTTGGCTGGATGGAGTGACGGCCGACATGGCTCACGCACAATGGTCTCGTGCAGAGACTAAGTGCGGAAACCTAACTACAGAAGAAGAAGAAGATGCTTCTTAGACAATTAATAAAGCCCAAGGTCAGACGCTGAAAGTTGTGGGTGTAGATCTAAGTAGGTATCAGCTGTTTCTCGCACGGTCTGTTGTATGTGGCTCTGTCATGGGTTAGCAATCCTAGGAGACTGTATGCTTTCATCCCCGATGGCCATACGTCAAATATCGTATACATAGAAGCATTACTGTAAAGTAAATTTTTAGCTACCCAAACGACGGTATATGTAATTCAAAATATGCTGCCCGAAAAGTCACTATTCCACGCGGACGAAGTCGCGGGCACAGCTAGTAAGTAATAAGTAATAAGTTTATTATCAGAAAGGTGGGTACAAAATCATCTATCTTATTCAAAAACAGTATAAAAATGTTAGTCCCTTAAAAGATAGAGTAAACGATGATGTCCGTGCTAGTATAAACTGTGTGACGGACATCAGCGCCTTCCTCTTACAGATTAAAACAACAAAAATTAACATAATTATTTGCAATATAAATAACTACAAGATTCTGATGCGTGTTGATTAAAAATTAGTAGAATATAAATTTAACATAATAAAAATTGCACAATACTTATACTTCAATATAACATTATTTGATTTATTGAAATTGATAGTAATAATATTTTTAAATATAATTTGATTTAATGAAATTGATAATAATAATTGTTTCAAATAGAATTTGATTTAATGAAATTGATAACAATAATTATATAAAATAGAATTAGATTTAATGAATTTGATATCAATTATTATATAACATTAAAAAAATAAAATTAAGGCTAAGTTAAAGGCATGCAAGGAAATACTTTTAAGTGAAGGTGAGTTTATAATATTTATTTTGAAATAACACATAGTATATTATATATTTCTGTTGAATAGTCTTTCAGTTTCGTCGTATGTAAGACCCTGAAGATAATCACTTACAACTCTCTTACATTTATATTTCGGCAAGGAATATATTTTGCAAACTTTATTGAGCGCATTATAAAGGCGACCACTCAAGTTCGGAAAGTGTCGACTTGCTAGAGCAGTATTGGCTTTCATAGAAGTGCAAACCATGTCTTTACGACGTTTATGTGTAAATAGTTCAGGATCATAACTCAGTGAGGAATGAGTACGTAGGACTATATGGAGTGCACAAAGTTGCCTGAAGATAAGCACAGATAAATCCCTGTATAGCTGGATTGTAGAATAACGGAAGGGTTTGTGTAGCATCACCTTCAACACTGCTCTCTGCGCCCTTTCAAGACGAAGCATAAGAGTTTTATATGTTCCGCCCCAAACAGGGATGCAATAGGTCAGAATTGACTGCGCTAAAGCAAAATAAGTGGTTTTCAGCAATGGGGTAGTGACCACGGCTCTAAGCTTCTTCATTGGGAACATAAGCTTACGTACACGAGATACCGTAACGTCAATGTGTTTGTTCCAGCTTAGAGTACAGTCAATGTACACCCCAAGATACTTTACGCAAGATGTTCTATGAATGGCAGGGCAGTCGCATGTGTTAGACGCAGGAACGGAGCATCTATGAGCCTTTATATGCAGCACATTAGGTTGCGTAGATGAGTTGGCTGAATAGGTGACGTAATGTTTTAGAAACATTCAATGTGAGAAGATTACAGGAGAGCCAATCCATCACAACACCAAGTGCATATTATTATTATTTAATTATTATTATTACTGGTCTCAAAACGGTGAAGAAAAACATTGTGATGAAACCGGCATATACTGGAACCAGGAAAACCAGAAGACTTGCGACATTGACCAACCAGCACTGGACCCTCTTAGTGGATTGCTTCCTATTTGCCTCTATAGAGAGAAGACCTGTGTTACAGTTACAGCATTGGGAAGGTTATGGGAGATTATTTCAAACCTAAAGTTGACACTTCTATTTTTTCAATCAATTATTTTATTTATCTGGAAAAAACTTTTTTGCAAAAAATAAAACCGACTTCCATATCAAAACACTACAAAGCCAAAAATAACTTTAATTTCGGTAGTCGGTGTTATTGGTTTTGTATTTTTCTTTTACACCGCCTTCCGAAATTAAAGTTATTTTTGGCTTTGATATGGAAGAAGTGTTTTGATATGGAAGTCGGTTTTATTTTTTGCAAAAAGTTTTTTTTTCACGCTTTTTAGTGGGTTGGTTTGTAATTTATTTAGTTACAAAAGTCAAAATGTCAACTACTTATCAGCTTTTACAAAATATTGCTTTTCCCAATGCAGAGCCGTTAATTTTTGAGGAGTTCTCCTGGTATTTCGACGAGCATAAAGTGCTTAACATCCATATTCAAGTAATCTACTCGCAATCCACGAAATACTTATTATTGATTAGTTTCGGTGGCCATCTGTGGTCTTCAGCATCAGTTCCACTTCCCCAGATGGTGCTTTTCAAGAGCAACTGCACAAGATACTATAAGAAATACCCAAAACGCTATAGGTGTGCCTATAATATTTGAAGGGTTCCCTCGACTTCTCCATGATTGCAACATCAGATCCTAACGTGATGACAATGAGACCAATTAGAAAGTATACCTTTTCAAATTAAAAAAGAATTTGCCAAAGCGGTCTAGCCGTCTTCTAGATATGATAGATCTGATAACATACATAAAAGAAAAGTTCAAGACGAACTGAGAACCTACTCTTTTTTTGAAGCTGGTTAAAAAAAAAAATACTGGCTACACTAAATACAAAAAAAATCGGTCAAGTGCGTGTCGGGCCACGCGCAGTGTAGGGTTCCGTAGTTTTTATAACAGCCAAGTGCGTGTCGTATTCGCTGACTGATCGTTTCGTACCATGCTCTAACTAAAAGCCAAACATGACTACCTAACTAATTTGACTTCCTATACAAATCCTCACCTGATCCGACAATTTTGCACGGAAAGTTTCAATTTTATTTAGAGATTTGTATAAAACTTGTCATAGCCGGTGTTTTGAATTTAAATACGGACACAGAGCTACACTACTCAATCGTCACAAGAAGCTAGCACGATACAACTGGCGCTTCGCGCCATCTATCGACATTTCTATAGAGTTGTTCGAAATTTTCGAGTCAAATACAATTGGTCGACTATTACTCGTAAACTTGTAAAGCCCACTTATGTGTGATAGTTATCCTTTAAATTTCGTTATATATAGGTACTACTGCCGTGACATTTGAATTTCTAACTATAACCGTTTAGTTAATAGAGGGGGGGGACACTTGACTCTAACGAAAATTGGTACTTTAAAGCTTGATAAGTCACGAACGGTTTATTTAATCAAAAAACGGTCTCAGCAAACCCCTAATATTTTTGAAAGACCTATCCAACGATATCCCACACTATGGGACCAACGAAAAAAAAAAATTATCATCCCACTTTACATGTATGGGAGGTACCCTATATAATTGTTTTTTTTTCAAAATTTTATTTTACCACTTTTTTGGCGTCATTAACGTGTATACTCATGCCAAAGTACAACTTTCTAGTACTAATAGTTTTTGTGCTAAACCGTGGACAGACGGACAGACAGACGGACATGGCGAAACTATAAGGGTTCCTTGTTGACTACGGAACCCTAAAAATCTGCGAAACATCTACAAAAGTCCATGAATAACCGTTGATAACATTGAAACACAAGATGAAAGAAAAATACTACTTAATACCAATAACTTCCGTCGCATTATTGAAAAACACAGGCTGAAAATAAAAACAAAACAGTCTTTAAATAAAACAGCGCCAAAAATGGTTCCTTACCTGAGGAATAGCCTGCTACCGGGGAACAAGGCTCCTCCTTGAATCTGCAAATGAAAATATCGAATATAATAAAGGTTTCAAGGTGAAGGAAATGTCGAAAAACGGTATGAATTATACAGACGGCGTGTTGGAATTGAATGGTGATGACGTCGGTAAAGATTACGGGCTACAACTACAGTAGTATGGCAATATAGGACTAATGATTTTTTTTTAAAACAACTGTATTTCTCAAAATATCCCTTTAGTTTGCAGATTTTTATGATTGTCGTGTCCATAAGTGGTTATTTAGGAAAACATACAAGTCGATGTGTCATTATTTCCTTCCGATTGCGCTCGTGTCGCCGTGGCCGCTGGATAGCAACCCACATGATTACTAGAACTAGTTTCGTTACAAAAACACGGCCACTAGGTTATTGGGGAGCCTGTAGGTACTTTCAAGGACGATATCGGACTTTTTATTCGTCGTTTTTTATCGTTGCTTATAGCAGACGAGGGCCGGTCGCGGCTAACGATTTGAATTGTAAAACAAATTGACAAAAATCACTTATGCATTGTCCGCCTGGGCTGGTGACGGCGAGCGGGGTGCTATTATATTTACAAATGCGCCCGAAACTAGGAATAAATAAGTGAAAATACGAAAACTGACTTGATTTATGTACAATAATTATGTTCGTTTACGTTTCGTTCTTGCTCTTTTGAACCATGAATGTCTATCTATGAAAATTAGCCTAGACTTATTCTGAGTTTCCAATCTGCGAATCATATCATATATTTTCAAACAGTACCTAATCCGAAAATGTACATAGGTATGTACAAAAGTTTACAAGAGAACTGTGGTAACAAGTTCGACTTGCGAGTTACAGGTAGTGGGTTCGAAGTCAGTCAAGCATTACTTTGTGTAATATACAAAGTGGACAAGACAATAAGACCATAAATTCACCATAGCCTAAATGATGATCTCCTTAGTCTGTACAAAAGAAAAATCAGGATATTTTTTTCTATTTTCATATTTTTCCTCAGGCTCTATTTAGCTATTGTGCTTCAACGCAAGGTCAAATATCCTGCGTTTAAGCACAAAAAACTCTCACAACATGAAACTTTTAAGTCAATTCAAATAATTTTTAACTACAAAACGGCAATTTTATACCTTTACTCGTATTATTGCGATTATTCGTTAATATCAATTTTTATTTATTTTGATGTGACATTTTATTTTCGACACAAAAAAAAAAGGAGGAGGTTATCAATTCGACGCGTATATTTTGATCATACATTAAAAAAAATATATATATATATATTTTTTTTTTTAATGTATGATCACCGAGTACTCGAAGACTGCTGAACCGATTTGGAAAATTCTATTTTAAATTTGATAGGGTATACTTTGATATTGGTACCATTTGTCACCAAGTCAACTTGTGCAGTTGCTCTCAAAAAGTACCATTTCGGGAAGTGGAACTGATGATGAAGACCACAGATGGTCGCCGAAACTACTCACTAATTAGTATTTCGTGGATTACGATTCGATTACTTGAATATGGATATTAAGCACTTTATGCTCGTCACAATGCATATGGTGATGTATAGCTGATGGCGAAGTACCAGGAGAACTCCTCAAAAATTAACGGCTCAGCATTGGGAAAAGCAATATTTTGTAAAATGTTATAAGTAGTTGACATTTAGGCTCTTGTAACTAGGTAAATTAAAAATCAACCAACTAAAAAGAGTGAAATAAAAACTTTTTACCAAAAAATTAAACCGACTCCCAAAAAACACTGCAAAGTGAAAAATAACTTAATTTCGGAAGTCGGTGCCAAAAACGAAAATACAAAACTAAAGACACCGACTACCGAAATTAAGTTATTGTTCACTTTGCAGTGTTTTTTGGGAGTCGGTTTAATTTTTTGGTAAAAAGTTTTTATATCCTCACTATTGTGATTAGTATAGTCGGTGTTTTCGTTTATGTTTATATCATCTTCCCCACCTTATATATTATTACGAGCTGGGGTTCGGGATAGAAATACAATTAAACCAAAATTAACCCTTTAATTAAATAAACACAAAATAAAAATTAACACAGTTATTCACACTACGATACTTGTCACTAAACACATAAATTGCACTGAAATTTACTTGTAGAGTTTCGATGATATCGCCTCGTACCTTCTAATAAGACTGCCGTCTGCGTTTTTTTCCGATCTATTTATACCCCGATCAGTGTTCTAGAATATTCTTGTACAATCGACTCACTGCCTATACTGCCAAGAATGTTCCAGAAGCTACTCGAGATACTCAGTACCGCTACTCGTCGCCAGGTAGCGTTAGTGTCTCGAACATTCTAGATTTCGGTCGAAGTTTCTCGATATACTTCGCTAAGCGACTGGGGCGTAACACTGCTGCTCTCAAATATCGGTGAAGGAATCAGTCGTGAGAAAATGAAACACGTGCTAGGACCAAAAATCAGAAGTATTTATCTGCCTATCTATCGAATCCAAAGACATGTGATACCAATAACCCTCACTGGGCCCGGGTAGTGCAATATGGCCCATACTCTCTCATTAACAGCTGGCCTGAGACCCTGCAGTGGAAACCTTATAGGCTAAAGTATTATTTCTTTACTTATTATTATTATAACGTCGTCGACCACGTCAGAGGCCCTTGAGGCGGTCTAGAAACTCTGACCCTGTATGGGGTCGTTAGACCTTACTACCCATACGATAAGAAAAAGAAGATTATTATAACAAGACTTAGAACTTTCGGAGTAAGGCTTCCTGACGGTGAAGGTTGGCTTACTTTTTTTGAAGCAAATGAGTCTGCCCTTGACATCTTTTGAAAGAAAAAAAGAAATCAGTTAGTAGTCATAATGTAGGTATACATATCAGTTGGTTAGATTTAGTAGAGTCTCAATACATTTTACCATTACGGTGTGCTAAATATTACAATGTTATTAAAAACTAAAACGAATTCTAAAAACATACAATTTATAAAAGCGTTGTCCAGCATCATTAATGCAATTTGGCCCAAAATAATAATGGCAATAACACAATAATAATAATGTCAATATCATTTGAAACGTGGACTCGGCTGTAATTGTGCCGATTGTCATATCAGTCAATGAGCTGATAGCTAAAAGCTTCGACGACCATCTGTCGAAGCTAGCGTTACACAACTGGATAAAGGGCCTGATACAGAAGGTAGTACTCTTCGATACAGCTCGTATTGTGAGGAGGTTCCTTTCTCTGGAGACCTAACCACCGGTAGCTTGGAACCTTTTCCCGATACCAGTGGACTACCATGTTTTAATGTTTTTTATTGTAACTTTTTCAATAGAAAAATATTTAAAAATGTAATTTTTGAGTGATTTATGTAAAACAAAGGAGATAATGTCAATATAGTATCAATAATAAAATAATAGTAATGCTAAAAGTCAGAATGTCTAAGATATGTTTAATCTCTTGCCAGCTCGTTGGGCTGCTAGTCTATCCGGATACAGCTGTGAACCTATTAGTGTTCTAATTGATATAATATTATAATATTGGGTGTATTGTAAGTTTCTAAACTTAATACAAAAAAAAATATTTCTGACCACAAGATCCATAGTTTTGTTTTTTTTTTTTTCTTTTAATCTTTATTTATTTTAGGAACTTTCAACAATATGTTACGATAGTTCCATCATAAACTAATCTAATTACACCAAACTTACAAACTAACTAGTGAATATACCAATGCAGCCTCTGGCGACATTGGTTTGGCCAGGATAATATTAAATATACCTACATCTAACTTATTTATATTAAGTTCACTTACTAATGCACTTCTTTGTGGCTCATTCCTGACACACTCCACTAAGAGGTGGTAGATATCTTCTATTTTATTATCACAAACTAGACAGAACGGAGAGTCCACCTTTTTCATCAGAAATGAAAAAAGAAAGAAAGTTTTGTTAGTATCACACATGGAGGGAACGACTGTCGCAACCGACGGCCGGGCACGCCGCAATTGCGGTGGTAAGACCCCTCTTTGAGGAGTAGCTAGATCGGCGTCACGGCGTCCTGACCTACCGCATGACGCAGGTCCTCACCGGACACGGAAGTTTCGGGAGGTACCTGTGTCTGATGGGAAAGGAGGAAACGCCTGGGTGTCACCACTGCGAGGGTCGCCCTGAGGACACCGTAGAGCACACGGTGCAAGACTGCCCCGCCTGGGCAGAGCACCGACGTGTCCTCACGGCGGCGAAAGGCGGAGACCTCTCGCGCCCGGCATTGGTCGAGGCCATGCTGCGGGGCGAGAGGGAGTGGGAAGCGGTCGCCTCCTTCTGCGAAGCAGTCATGCTTCCGAAGGAGGAGGCGGGCCGCGTGAGGGAGAGGATGGCGTCCTCCCTCCAGCCCAGCCGCAGTGGTAGACGCCCACGGCGTCGGACGTCGGCCGACGATCTCCGGCCACCGTAGGCGCGGGCATGCGGACAGCGAGTAAAGGGCAACTCGCTGTCCGACCATGGACCATGCCCGGGTCGACGGCGCGTCGTGTTCCACGTGCGCCTCAAAGAGCGTCAGCAACATGACGAGGCCCCCTCTGCAGAGGGCCGAAGCCTGCCGGGGTCGTGGGACTCATCCCGTTACCGTGGCCCCGGTATGTAAAAGGGTTATTGAAGGAACACTGTGGATTTTAGTCAGTAAAAGTCTGACAGTCCCTCCCACCCTGCCCGGAGTGGGAGGACTTATTTGATAATTTTACCACGTAAAAAAAAAAAAAAAGTATCACACATGACTTATGAACTATGTTAGTAATAAACGAGTAACTCGAAATATATGTTTTAATATTTACAGTATAATTAATTTACTAGGGCAACCCGAAACCCTTGGACATGTTTAACGTGATGGCGATTATGGGACCCGAACCCATTGCAGCACTCCCCTTCGTTTATCTGCGTCACTTGGTAAGGAAACGTACCAGAGACCTACACCACAAACTATGGGAGGACCATGGTGAGTGCATGCAGGCCAATGAGGCTCTCCCGACCCTTGATGGCCGCTTGTCGAAACAGGTCCTTAGACTATCTAAATCGCAATTGCGGCTGGTGACAGCCGCCCTTACCGGTCATGGATCATTTAATAAACACCTCTATGTATTAGGAGTCACAGAC
Source organism: Tholera decimalis (assembly GCA_943138885.2). Lineage (NCBI taxonomy): Eukaryota > Metazoa > Arthropoda > Insecta > Lepidoptera > Noctuidae > Tholera > Tholera decimalis. Next base: position 52,216,532 of record OW964548.2, on the reverse strand, counting down.
AGCCCACTCTGCAGAGCCTGCATGGAGGAGGACGAAACAGCAGCACACCTGCTAGAGCTGCCCTGTAGTCGCGAATTACAGGACTAAATACTTGGGCAACCCAGGTACCCTCCGAGAAATGGTAAGCAAAACGAGGGCGTTGTTCGCCTTCCTGGAGGAAATGGCATGGATGGAGTGGAAAGAAATCCTACCCTTACCCAAAATACGTGTATGGTCGTGGAGTTGCGGATACCTGCCCGACGTACATACATACATGTTTAACGTGCTTTTTGAGGCACGGAGAAATGTTACGATAGTCATCCATCCACGAAAAGACCTTGGCAAGCGGTAAATAAGACATGATTAGTAGCCCAACACTACGATTTAATATTTATGCTGTATTAATGCCAATATAAGGCTCATAACTGCACAGCTGTATGCCAGCATTATATCAAATTCATGACAAGAATTGTAGAAGATATGGACGCTTTTGATTAATATAAACATAAAAGCATCTACCTTAACTATAACGTCCTATATCCCATATTGGTTTGTACGGTACTTTTTCAACAAACTGATACTTAGATCCGTTCACCAGTTCGTTTTCAAGGCCACCATTGATTTTCCGGTACGGGTTGTATCATAAAGACCGTGGAAATCTTTATCGTTTGGGCTGAACCGCTAGAAAAAGCCAACCATTTGACATCAGTCTTGCTAAGGGGTAACGTGTTATCCAGCTAGGGGTTACGGTGGTCTGATAGGCAGTTGTTTCATGTACTCAGAAGCATACATAGTAGGGAACGGGCTAAATAGATAATGTTGCTTGGCTGAACCGTACGATCCCATGCACAGCAACGGACGTGCAACAAAAATGTTTGCGGAAGTATAATTTCCGCTGTAATTGGTAGTATAATGTAGGCTGCGGGAACTCAAGGACGCACTCAAGGCCGGAGTAACAGCTGACTGTATCGATCTTACAACCGAATACGATACTTACATTATTTGACCAGTAGTATTTGTAAGTAAGCATGCACGCACAATAGTCCCGTGCAGGGAATACGTGCAGAAACCAAACCCAGAAGAAGAAGGAAACATGCACTTATACTTATATTATACAGACTTTATATATTAAAATACAATTTATACTTACGTGTATAAGTCGTCTTCATCAGGTGAGGAGCTCGTAGCCTCACTTAACACCGTTCTACTCATCATTTTTTACTAATTAATTAACCGTAACATTGTCAATGCACTGTTTATTTTTTCATACATAAAATCGTGAATTATTTAACCATTTTGTTTGCACTATGAATGTCCGTAGAAAACATGCGGATAAACTATTTATTAACTGGAACACAAAACCAGTTCGTTCCGTCATTTGTGAGTGTATACCTACTTTCGTGGAAACTGTTTAGGCTTTTTAGGGAGGTCTTAGACAACACGGTGCAACCTTGCACGTGGGGGAGTCAAGTTCATATTTACAAAACAAGGTTACCGATTTACGTACATATTATGTTCAACTGTTAACAATTTATTTTCAATATAAAACAATACAGTTCCCCCATTGCAATTTTTTGTGACAAGTTACAAAAGACTTTTTGAACTAGGGCGAAATGAGAAAAACACAAACAATAACAAAACACTTCCTTGTGTAACAATAGCTTTGGGTTACGGGAAGCCAGTGAAACTCGATTTTGTTAGAACATTTTAAAAACTAAGTTAGAAAAACACTTTATTATTACCACACAGTAATGTACTTAGTTGGCGAAGTTGACTGGGCCACGTGACAAGGTTGTGTCGATGTTCAGGGGTGGCCACTGCGCATGCCTCACTTTGACCTTGGGTGTGCTTCCTGGTTCACGGGCAGGCCTGTCTCTGTCACCTGTTCTAGGTCAATCCGCTACACATAGTTATATAACCCCATGCCTTGAAATTTTGTCATTTATTCACTCGCGCATAGCCCACATATGCGCTGATTAGGAAGTTTAGGGTGATTTTACAATAATATGTAGGTAATAATTATATATAACAAGTCGGAGCAGTAAAGCTAAACTAAATTAATTAAACTGATGATCACATAATTTCTCTAGCCAGGTTTTGTGCGCGTACAGTTGAAAGCCTTGGGCGGAAAGAAACACAAGTACGGTACGCTGAATCGGCCTCGCCGGAAAGAACAGTTCATGAAACACATTAAAGTTTTTATGAAGCGTTTTATTCACCCGTGGTTTCGGGATAGATTGAATAGAGTCCAAATAAACTCTACTCTAGTGATAAATGATATTTATTAACCGACTTTTAAAAAAGGAGGAGTTTAACAATTCGTCTCGTATTTTTTAAATGTATAATCATTGATTAAAAACGGCTGAACCGATTTGAATTTTATTTTTAATTTCCAATGAGCCCGCTGTTGACCTCGATCACACCTGGTGGTAAGTGTAAGATGAGGTCTACGATCGAACGAGCGAGCCCAGAAGATGCCTGTTCACTCTTGCTTTAAATTTGTGTGCTTTGATCATATGTGACAGGGAATAGGTACAGAAAGAAAGAAAATTGCGTTTATCGGCATATAGAAAACACTTATCAAGAAATCACTTACAAATAAAAAAAAAAACATAATTGTGCCAAAAGGGCCTCAGCTCAGCATAATGTCAGGTGGCAATCCTAAATATTACCACCTAACGCTGATTTTCAGCCACAGCCATTAATAAAATTGAATAATTAAATAATGACCAGCATGTTCCAAAACATGGAGACGGCAGTCGGTAAGTGCTCGAATCGCAGATGAATTTATTTTAATATTCTCATATTGTTCTTGATGTTCGAGTAAATACTGTTTACTGTACTGTACAGAAGACAGCTGTGAGTTCCACACCTTTGCTGTGCGCACAATTAATGTTATGGAGAAGCGCTTAGTACGATGTCGGTAAGTACTCAAATCGCAGATGAATTTATTTTAATATTCTCATATTGTTCTTGATGTTCGAGTAAATACTGTTTACTGTACTGTACAGAAGCCAGCTGTGAGTTCCACACCTTTGCTGTGCGCACAATAAATGTTATGGAGAAGCGCTTAGTACGACAAGACGGTATATCGACCAAGTGTGGAGGATATCCTGCAGTACGTTTAGTAGACCGGTAGTAGAAGGGGGATGAAGGGATTAGGTCGTGGAGCTCCTGCGCACACTTTTTTGTTTGAAAGCCTATAACGATGCAGTTGCTCTCAAAAAGCACCATTTGGTGAAGTGAAACTGATGATGAATACCACCATGGCCACCGAACTAAGTATTTCATGAGTTCCGATTCGATTTCTTGAATTTGGTGGTTTTGCACTATATGCTCAACACAATGCATATGTAAGTGATGGTGAAGGACCAGGAGAACTACTCAAAAATTAAAGGCCGTGCATCAGGAAAAGATTAGCGTGTTTAAATAAACCAACTGAGTCTGTGTTTCCCGATAGCTTTAACCTGGGGGTCTTTAAATCAAGAGTGAATAGATTACTTCTAGATAAGCGTGCTCCATCTTCAACCACATCATCACTTACCATCAGGTGAGATGGTGGTCAAACACGAGCCTTTTATCACTAAACAAAAACATTTCCGCTTATATAGGTTAGGTGAGATGGTGGTCAAACGCGTACCTTTTTTTTTTTTTTTTTTTTATTTAGAATAGGTTCGCGTTTGACCACCATCTCACCTGATGGTAAGTGATGATGTGGTCGAAGATGGAGGACCTATTATCAATAAAAAAGATAGGTTAAAAATATGTAATTAATATCTTCTTGGACATTTTTTACTAGATAAGGACGGTGTTTCCTAACTGACTAAAACAAACTCAGAGGTCAAAGTCTGTTTTAAATCCATATAATTCGTAGAGGTTATGACATATGAAAACTATGTATGTAGTATGCTTAAAGCAGGCTTTTGAGGGAAGCACCATACACACAGATTTGAGTGAACCTGTCCAGTTAGTGCAAGTATTCGTCGCAATGGAGAGTGGGTCGGAATGTCTTGCAGAACATCACGACGATACAACAAAGTCCAATGCAGAAATGATCCCAGTGGTCTTTCAACCTATATTCTTAGTTTAATCTCCAAGCTGGGAGCACTAAACATTATCCCAGTTATGTATTGCACTCAGAAACTAGGTTACCGAGTTAGGCGGACGACATCGTTGCTGTCGTGTCTAAAACCAGGATGAGACTCAGACACGCTTCGCAAGAATACTGAGTTTAAAGAATCACAATTTTTTTTTTTTTTTTTTTTTTTTTTTTTATTTAGAATAGGTTCGCGTTTGACCACCATCTCACCTGATGGTAAGTGATGATGTGGTCGAAGATGGAGCACGCTTACCTAAAAGTAACCTATTCACTCTTGACTCAAAGACTCCTAGGTTATAGCTATCGGGAAACACAGACTCCGGCAGGGAATTCCACTCCTTAGCCGTACGCACAATGAAGGTATTCCCAAAACGTTTGGTGCGTATGGGTGGGATGTCCACCATGTAACGATTTGGATTTGCCTTAATGTATTGAAGTCAGCTTTAACTGACTTCAAAAAAAGGAGGAGGTCCTCAGTTCGTCTCGAACATTTTTTTAAATGTATGTTACCTTATAACTCGAAGACGGTTGGACCGATTTGGAAAATTCTTTTTTTTGTTTGAATGGGTATACTTTCTAGTTGGTGCCATTGTCATCATGTTAGGATCTGATGATGGAATCATGGAGAAATCGAGGGAAATCTTCAAATATTATAGGCACACCTATAGCGTTTTCGGTATTTCTTATAGTACTGTGGAGTTCTGCTATGCGAGCGGTCAGCCTATTGCACTGGCTGGTGTAGTTTAAATTTAAACCGCAATGTCTGACATGCGAAGGAATTGTTTTAAGAAATAGACAGAACCGGCTGAGACGCCGCCAGCATAGCAAACTCGACATCGTTTAAACTTAAAAAATATAATTAGATTAATTTTCCATAAATGTGAACATAATAATACAAAGTATAAAACCTATCGCGCTTATATTGAAATTCCCGAGTACACACACGCCCCTGTTACAGTACCTTATGCAATTGCTCTCGAAATGCACCATTTGGGGAAGTGGAACTGATGATGAAGACCACAGATGGCCACCGAAACTACTCAATAATAAGTATTTCGTGGATTGCGATTTGATTACTTGAATATGGATGTTAAGCACTTTATGCTCGTCACAACGCATATGGTGAAGTAGAGCTGATGATAAAGTACCAGGAGAACTCCTCAAAATTAACGGCTATGCATCTGGAAAAGCAATATATTGTAATTGTAATAGGTGATAAGTACTTGAAATTTTGGCTTTTGTAACTAGATGAATTACAAACCGACCCACTAAAAAGCTCGAAAAAAAAACATTTTAGCAAAAAATAAAACCAACATCCATATAAAAAACACTACAAAGGCAAATATAAAGTCTTTAATTTCGGAAAGCGGTATCAAAAAAAGAAAATACAAAACCAATAACACCGACTACCGAAATTAAATTTATTTTTGGTTTTGTAGTGTTTTGATATGGAAGTCGGTTTTATTTTATGCTAAAAAGTTTTTTATATACAACGTGTAATTTAAAGGTTTTATACATACTAAGTGCATGGCTTCTTTGGATGATAATAAACGGTATGGCAAGGGTTTTCTAATCCTATGTGTACATGTGTGGAACTTATTAGAAATTTGAATACATTGATACCAGAGACCAAATTTTTCAAATTAAGAAGAACGAAGAGAATCAGCGTGTTATTGGCAAGTGACGTGGAAAGTGATGACCCTCATAGTGATGTGACACGTTTGTTATGATTGGTATTCAAGAAATATATGAAACCGATAATTTGGTATCAATTCTTTGAGTCAGTTATTTTGAGCTGAAACTTTGCATAAAGACTCCATACCAGATCTTGTCTTCAGCCCTTTTGGATAGATATGGGGTTTCCGTTACACGTTGTATAGAACGAATACCTATTTGACCTCCACGAGCTGAGTAACACTATACCTCTTGGCAAGACTGATGTTAGATTATCTAGTTTCTGACTACTCGTAACGTTTAAGGTGCTTTCCGAACCACGGACAAATCTCGACATGTTATGATGGTTACCCATCCATGTGCTGACCTTAGGCAAGCGATGCTTAACCTTGATTGACTAGTGTGCCTGTTATTATTAAGCCACGAGTTCGTTGAGTTTAGAAAATAAAGAGGTTTGTTACAGCAATACATGATCTTTAATGTGTGGCTGGAAGGGAAGCCGATGAGACTTGCCCAGAATAACAGATCCCATAAAAAAAATATTTTTAAAAAAACCAAGTCTCGCAACTCAGTTCTTCTACCGTAAAAAGTTGTGAGATCCATGTAATACCAAGTCGGTTATTCGATTATTCAGTCTCTACTTAAGGGACCTTAAGTTGTTACGTAATTATCTAACCTTACAACATCTTATAGTGACCATATCAATACTAAAAATCTTTAACGTTTTAAATAAATAGATTGACTCGGCCATCGCATGAAAACACAAAATATCTCACAAGTAATACATACATATATAAATTAGTTTATACAATGACTGCTAGGTTACTGAAAATTCAGGCTTCTGGTTTTATCCACAACGAAGTTATATGAGGTCAAAAATGGCCTGAACTGCTTCGAGAAAAGTATGGTACGGCCGTGCCGCTTTTTGCTCGACTTGGCGGGGGCACTACCGTGCCCCCAGATTAATACGGCTGGGGGCCTAGACAAAATCCATTTTCTGTAAGCGTTAACGCCAACGGAAAAATTAAATTGTATGGAGTTGACATTTACTAACACGTGACAATCACGTGACATGTGGTTAGCAAATGTCAACTCCATACAATTTAATTTTTCCGTTGGCGTTAACGCTTACAGAAAATGGATTTTGTCTAGGCCCTCTGGTTGGATAGTCCTATGTCTTTTGGCTACTGTTTGATATCTTTCGACAGATATTGTTCTTGTAAAATATGGGTATGCATCTGATAAAGCGTTCATAACAGAAACTTCAATAATTATAAATTCTGCCTGTCACTTCGTTCGCGTGTGAGGGTTTTCCCGCGTAAATCCGTGGTAATTGCGGGATAAAAAGTAGCCTATGTGTTATTCCAGGATATAAACTATCTACGTACCAAATTTTATTCTGATTTGTTCAGTAGTTTTTTCGTGAAACAGCAACAAACAAACATACATCCTCACTAACTTTCGCATTTATAATATTAAGTATGACTGGATTGCAACCTAGTTAGGAGTAGGGCCGGATTAACCATTAGGCGGAGTAGGCAACTGCCTAGGGGCCCCGCATCAACTAGGGACCCACGCCTAGTGCACGCACCAAGAAAACATGTTTCTTCGAACGAGAATTCATGTACGTGTGAACTTAGGGACCTCAATGTTATCTCACATAATACAAATCGTTAGATTTAGTAGTAGAATTAAAACAATTTTAGAAGAAATCTGGGAATAAGTAAACAAATATATTAAAAACTCTGTCCCTTAATGTGCTTTTCCTCAGTTTACTTTCCTTCCTTCCTTTAGTCCTTTGGTCAGTCAAAGTGAGAAAAGGGGCCCCGAGAATGCCATTGCCTTAGGGCCTCTGACAGGGTTAATCCGGCTCTGGTTAGGAGTGAGTGAGTATATTACCTACACAGTACTTTCTCCTACAATTTACCTGCCACCGCACATATTAAACAAACTCTCCCTCAAGGAACACTGCTTCGCTATTTCAAATTCCAACTCACTAGACAGTAAACTCCAGGCCTTACCACTTTTCAATATGAACTGGCACACCAACATAATTGTAAAAAATATTACATTACTTATTATCTTCGTGATGCGAACGGTTTCATGTACTCGTATATAAAGAAAAAACATTTGTATCACGCATTTTAAAATTGCCACCTCCATCCTGACGGTTTTTAATTTAATTTATTTATTTATTTAAGGTTTACATTTATTTCAATTTGACACAGGCTTTACAGTCCCAAGCTAGGCAAAGCCTGTATCCCATAAAATTGGTAACCCATAAAATACCTACTCACTACACCAGGTTACTAAACAGAATAAAATATTGTTTTAAAAACTTTGCAGTTACGATGAACGCTCGTGTACTTCGACTGTTTACCCCAAATATATGCTAAATGAGGATATTAGTATCAATTCAGCTAACATTGTCGGGACAAGTACCGGTTCAATGACTGTGTACTGACAATAACCGAGTACTGTGAGAGCTATCTTGCACATCCGTCGAGTGCATCATTGTGCACCAAGTGGAGCAAAATGTACTTAATAATGCTATGTAAAAAATTAGATTAACTCGATCCAATTTCCAAGATATAGACAATAATAATTATCATGAGATTCTATTACTGAAATGATTACATGCTGTGCTAAGAAAACATTTTTTTTTGCAAAAAATAGGACCGACTTCCATATTAAAACACTACGAAGGCCAAAATAACTTTAATTTCGGAAGGCGGTGTCAAAAACGAAAATATATACAAAACTAAAGGCACCGCCTTCCGAAATTAATTAAGTTATTTTTGCCTTCGTAGTGTTTTGATATGGAAGTCGGTTCTATTTTTTGCAAAAAAAAATTTTTCACTCTTTTTAGTGTGTCTGTTTGTAATTTATCTAGTTACAAAAGCCATAATGTCAACAACTTATCACCTTTTATTATATTGCTTTTCCCGATGCATAGCCGTTAATTTTTGAGGAGTTCTCCTGGTACGTGACCATCAGCTCTACATCACCATATGCATTGTGACGAGCATAAAGTGCTTAACATCCATATTCAAGTAACCGAAACGCAATCCACTCAATACTTATTATTGAGTAGTTTCGGCGGCCATCTGTGGTCTTCATCATCAGTTGCACTTCCTCAAATGGTACTTTTTGAGAGCAACTAGTTACTATAATAAATACCCAAAACGTCATAGGTGTGCCTATAATATTTGAAGAGTTCCCTCGATTTCTCCAGGATCCCATCATCAGATCCTGACGTTTATTAAAATGTCACCAATATCGAAGTTATACCCTTTCAATCAAAAAAAGAATTTTTCAAATCGGTTCAGCCGTCTTCGAGTAATCGATGATCATACATTAAAAAAAAAAGTTGCGCTAAGAAAATAATAATTTATCATTATTGCTGGAACTGCCTAAATGCCTCGTTGGTTGAGCGTTTGCAAGTGCGACTGCTGAACACGAGGTCTCGGATTCGATTCCAGGGTCGGGCAAAAGTGCTATTGGATTTTTCTATAGAGAATTTCTCAGTAGTAGCCCCTAGGCAGGGCCGGATTAACCATTAGGCGGAGTAGGCAACTGCCTAGGGACCCCGCATCTACTAGGCGCCCAGGCCCAGTGCACGCAATAAGACAACATGTTTCTTCGAACGAGAATTTGATGTGCGTGTGAACTTATTAACCTCACTGTTATCTCACAACATACAAATCGTTAGATTTAGTAGTAGAATTAAAACAATTTTAGAAAAAATCTGGGAATAAGTAAACAAATATATTAAAAACCACAGCCCTTAATATGCGTTTCCGCAGTTCACACACGATTTGGTCAGTCAAAGTAAGAAAAGGGGCCCCAAGAATGCTATTGCCTTGGGGCCTCTGACAGGGTTAATCCGGCTCTGCCCCTAGGTGAGAAGTTGGTGGTGTGATATCCCCGTGCCTCGAAACGCTCGTTAAGCTGTTGGTCCTGGTTATCATTTGGACTTCTTTGACCACCGTCACGGGTAGTCAGAAGCCAGGAAATATAAGGCTTAGCAGATAACGATGACTGCCGAAACTTCTACAGTACGCAAGATTTATGTAGGTATACCTTAATCTCTGCCAGCAGTGGTGAGGGCTACGCTTGCAGTGACAGAAAACTGAAGGGCGATGGCTTCTTTCTGTGAAATCGTGATGATCCAGAAAGAGGCCGCTGAGCGTGATCGTGAGAGGACCGATCCCGCTCGGAGAAGAAGGCGTCGTGTAGACAACCGACTCGACGCCTAACAAGCCGAAATCCCCGTCTGTATTTTAGGGCTCCAGGGTCACGGGTGCTCAGAGGCGGGAATCTGAGCACTCACTGAAAGAACCCAGGGAAGACGGTGTCACAGTAGTCACGTGCCACCGTGCACAGCGAAGCTCAGGAGAGACCCCTTTACAGTATCCCTAGGGATGTGCCCTAACAGGCGATGCACGGAGTTTCGGAGTGGTCTTTTCAGAGGTACCCTAAAGGGTTCCGCCCTTTCTATGTGCTGATGGTGATCACCGGGGTAGTTTTGGTGAGGTAGGAATCCCACACTCTCTGGTCTTTCCCCAAAAGCACAGGCGCCTTTTGAAGGTTTCCACCGGTGACAAAAAAAAAATATGCCTTAATCTGGTACAGCATAGTTACCATTAGCAAAGCAAAGCAGGGGGTAAAAATTGAAAACCATGTTAGTGACGAAGAGAGCGTGATGTACGGCGTCCCGCAGGGCAGTGTCCTTGGCCCGACGCTCTTCTTGATATATATTAACGAACTCTGTAACCTTCATATCAACGGTGCGAGGATACTGTCCTACGCGGATGATACCGCTATTATCTTCTCTGCTAAGACCTGGGACAAGGTTAGGCTGGAGGCTGAGAGGGGATTGGCTAGAGTTAGTGATTGGCTATGTGAGAATCTACTTACGCTAAATACCCAAAAAACCAACTACGTCTGCTTCACTAAATACGCTAACTCTCAGCCTGCGCCTGACTTTAACATTAGAATACATTCTTGTCGTACCCCAACCCAATCTACCTGTAGTTGCCCTGTAATTCAAAAGGTAAATTCTGTCAAGTACCTTGGTATTGTAGTGGATCAAAGGTTGAGCTGGTACCCACACCTCGAACTAACTATGGGTAGGGTAAGAAAACTTATATGGGTTTTCAAATCTTTGAGACATGTTATGAATGCAGAACTACTGAATAAAATCTATATCGCACTGGCTCAATCTGTAATCATATATTGTATCTCGGTATGGGGCGGAGCAGCTAAGTCGTGTTTTATAGACCTAGAGAGAGCACAGAGATCCCTGATTAAGGTCATGTACGGTAGGCCCTACAGGTTCCCTACTGAAACTCTATATGCAAGCTCTAAGCTGCTCTCTGTTAGAAAACTCTACATACTACACATGGTACTAAGATATCACAAAACACTACCCTTTAACCATGCCAAACTTAAAAAAAGACGGTGTGATTTAGTTGCCCCTACATACTCAGCACATTCAATTTTTGCTAGTCGCCAGAATGTAACCCAAGCCCCACGCGTTTATAATAAAGTAAATCGCATACTTAACATCTACCCTATGCAACTGTATGAGTGTAAGAAGACATTGACGGATTGGCTCTTCACACTTAATTATGATGCTGTGGAGGACATTTTGGCGACCCTGGGTTGAATGTCATGCATGCAAACATACTCATAAATACACTCACACACACGCACACACACATACACACACACACACACACACACAAACTAACACACACACACAAACTAACACACACACACTCTAGCACAACTCCATACTCATTCACACACACACACACACATGCACACCAAATATACATTCACATACACATAAACACACATTTATAAAAAATAAAAAAAAAACCACTCTGGTTTCAAACACTGCCATAAACACGATTTTCATTATTTTTCTAATTTTTTCTTGTAAAAATGTGTAACTTATATCTAATTAGCACAACAAAACAATTGTTAAATAATCGAGGAAGAGCGAGGTTTATCCCATCACAAGTATCTTCGGATTACTTTCTGGGAAGCCCCGGCAACTTAATTGTATAGATTTAAGATAATAAACACATTTTTATTTTTTCATTAGGCCAGTGGTCTGGAGCTATAACTCAGGGTGGCAGACTTTCCGGGTTTGCGGGAATTTTCGAAAGAGATACCGCGGCCCCGCCACGCAAGGGAAATGAAGCAATAATAATAATAATAGCCGAGATAAATAAGCAAATTAAGTATCTTGACTTGGCTCACGAGGTTGTTGACATTGTGGGATGTGGATACAGCAATCTTTGTGCCGATAGTCGTCTCAGCCAATGGCATAATAGCCAAGAGCCTCGACAAACATCTTAGGAGGCTCTCGTTGGGCAGCTGGATCAAGGGCTTGATCCAGAAAGCAGTACTTCTGGACACGGCGCGAATTGTTAGGAGGTTGCTTGACCGGGCTTGGAGGACCGGTAGTTTGGACCCTGTTCCCGATACTGGTGGGCTACTGTTTTTTTATATTTTTTTTATGTTTTTTTTTTGTTTTTATGGGATAATTTAAAAATGAAAATAATATGTATACAGGGTTAATTGTAAAACACCGAAAACCTCTCAGGGCTATCTTACTAACATCATAATCAACAACTTTTGTTCTATGACTTTTAAAAATTCGTCATATTTTAGTTCACCAGATTTTCATAAAAAAATAAAAATATTTAAATTGAACGCCCTAAATGTTACGAAGTCTATGCGAAGCAAAAGAAAGCGATAGTATAAATCGCTTTTTCATACATACGTAACATTTAGGGCGTTCAATTTTTATTTTTTTTAGAAAATCTGGTGAACTAAAATATGACGAATTTTTAAAAGTCATAGAACAAAAGTTGTTGATTATGATGTTAGTAACATAGCCCTGAGAGGTTTTTGGTGTTTTACAATTAACCCTGTATAAAATGTAATAAATGAAATAATAATATAATATAATCATTTATTTCAGGATTTTCTTCCCATAGCCAATACAATTAATACCTAATTATCATTAGTAGCACTACTTAAAACTATGTTAGTAGGTAATAATAATAAATTGTTTATTTTTCTCCACAATATTACTCTTAATTGCTAGCATTATTTCTACAGTGACATATAAATGTAGGTGGGGCATTATATTGTGGGAGACTGATGCCTAAACTAGGCTCAAGGCCTGTATTTCAGGTGGTATAGGGTGGGTTTTAGCCAGTTGAAGTCTGAAACTCTATTCCGTTCCAAGAGTGTGAGGATTCGTCTATTATTAGTTATGCATGCTATTTATTCACTAGTCATGCATTTTTTTCTATATTGAAAATCCTGACTAATATTATAAATGCGAAAGTAACTCTATATGTCTGTGTGTTACGCAATCATGACTAAACTACTGAACCGATTTTAATGAAATTTGGTACGAACATATTATAGAGCCTGAGAAAGGACATAGGCTGCTTTTTAATGCGAAAAAGGGATGTAAAGGGTTGAAATAGGGGATGAAAATTTGTATGGAAATGACGTCATTTTTAAAGCTAGAAGCTTGAAACTTATTTTTAAGACTTTTGATTAGATAATTATAAATACGACATTCAAATAATGTATGAGTTTTATTTTCAAAATAATTTGCCTAAAAAGTTGAAAATGCTGCCGAAAGTCACTATTCTACGCGGACGAAGTCGCGGGCACAGCTAGTATTTAATATTTCGCGTGGGCGTGCTATTTGTACAATATGTCCAATACTGGCATTCGGAACTGTATTTCCTAAACACAGGTTATTTTGTAGCCTATCTGGGAAATCAGAACTCAAACCATTATCTAGATTAAGACACAATTAATGCCTTTGCTTTGTCAACCCTGTATGTAATCTAGCCTTTAGTTAGTTGGTTTCAAAATAAAAATCTTATCTTATTTGGGAAGGGCGGTAAAAATATATGCGGCGAGTCCAGCTCCAACCACTTGCATATTGCCTTGACAAAAGCACTGCTATGCCATTTTAGCTTACAGCCTCGCTAATTTATGTTTGTTAACTAAAAATCAAACCTTACTAAGACGGGTGCTACAATGTGTGAACTCACTTCACTTGCATTAGCATCCTCATTTTTACCCGACTGCGCGACGCAAAGGAGGGTTATATTTTTATATCAGTATATGTATATATATCTTTATACCTATTTTAGGCGTTATAGAGATCAAATGTGTGAGCCAATTTTAATCATTCTTTCGTCAATCAATACGTCTTAATCTTGCGAGTGTCACTAAAGACATGGTAGTTATCATAATTTGCATTTTGCATATGGTTTAGTGGCATCGTTGGAAAGGTAATGAATTAACCTTTAAGTTGATATTGCAAGTTTTAAATTTCATCAATTTTATTAAGATAATCCAGCTTTTTTGTTAAAATCTGGGGTGTGCCATTTTATTGCTTTCAAGTGTAGTTTGCTGAAAGTAAAGGCTAGAGTAATTCCAGAATTTTTCATATACGAGTTTACCTTTCCATTGACCAGCCGAGATAACTAAATAATCTATACAATCCTACCCGTTCCACATCAACTTCAAAATAATATGAGTTTAGCGTTGTACCAGCAAACTTCGTAGCTTATAGTTTGAAAAAGAATTTCTACTTCAAAATGTCATTTATAGAACTCTAGTTATGTCAGCACAATGATGTCTCATATTTGTGCCAAGCTAACAAACCGACTAATCATTTAAGCATTGATGAAAAATTAATAAGCAATATAAAACAATGCATTGTTTTGAAATCCCCTTTTCAAGACAGGTGGCTCAAATTAAATGAGCCAGCGAGGTTCATGCACTTTTACTGCAATGCTGTGGTGAGGAATATAATATGTCAACAAGATCAAGTTCCCGTTAAACAGGTGACAGAAGTCGGCATCATTGACCTAGATTCTAAATGTATTATAAAAGGGAACGAGTTTATATTCTACTCCTGCGTGATCAGCTAAATCTAACTTCGACATTGTGACCTTTCAAATAGCCGAATTAAACACGTCATCAATATATCGTTCTTCTTCTTTTGCCGTCGGATAAAAAGTACTTTCATACCAAATTTCATCCAAATCCACCCAGTACTTTCGACGATTAAGACGCGGTATAACAATACAAAGTAATATGTAGTTGATTTAAGAAGGCTTTTAATTTTGTCTGATTTACCTAAAAGTCATTTGTGATTTAAGTAAGTCAAAAGACATGAAACAATGCCAAAAGTTGATTTTTAACACGCTTTTATTAGGTCGAGCTACTTGTAAAAACATCTAAGAATCTGAATTACACGCAGTTCCATTTGTTGTTTAATTATGAAACTTGGCAATTATATGTAGATAAGATGAAAATACAATATTACGGTACCATCTGAAAATTGATACTACAGTACGCCCGTTTTGGACTCAGGTAAACTTTTTGTTACTGCCTGCTGGGCGTAGCGGTTTTGGTGGCAACGTACCTACTTCTCATGGAGGAGGTGCCAAGCAGTCTCTAGCGTGGAACTATCCAGATTTGAAGACTCCAGAGAAGGAATTCTGAATGAATACAGTTAAATAAAAACCCTAAACTACATAAATCTAAAAATAATCTAAAATATTAAGTCTAGAAATTCGTATGCATCGCTGTCAACTGGTAATTGCCCAAAAGACTGGCAGCATTGCCACATCGGATGGCAATGCTTAACCTATGACCAATGTAAAAGCTAGCCCTTGGTTAACGAGAAGTGTCAACTTGGCACCTGGAAAGACTTTTAAATCATTTGTGAACACTCAGGCAGCATTATCCCACGATTTCAACCCCAAACTATTCGAAAATATAACAACCAACGAGGTTATTATATTTCCACCGCTTGAGGTCATCTGCAGCTGCAGCGCCAGCACAGCAAGACGAGCTAGCAAGAGTGTTGATACAAGTTGCGTCCCACACTAAAGGCTTACCCATCTCCCATGGAAATAAAGGCATGCCGTCCGGTCTTTTGCCATCGTCGCGTGCCACACTATTTGGTTCTAATACAGCCGGAACGCCGATGGGGACAAGAACTCGTCGGATGAAGTTCATAATAACGTTATATATTTGAGTGCCGTGCTATGCGACCCGTGCTACGGTCGCATAAAAGGTCAGGAACAACAGGGAGAATCTAATTGAAGAAATGCAGTAAGGTGGAAAGTAGTATCATTGAACAAGGTGCCTATGTTCGACGACGGTAGGGCATGAAGCCAGAAACCTGACTCCCATTCACGCACAATTCCCATGCGCACGCTCTGATAGATGTAATAATCTACAGAGCGGTTCATCCCATCGTTTATGGGATGATGGGTTGTCTCAATCTAAATCCACCCGATATAGATTCGGGCAAGCGAGTCTTCATGTGTACACAACTTCAACCAGTAGCTAGGATACGAAGTAAGGAAGAAAACTATGAACCGAGGATGTAAAAGCTGGTAGACTGATACTTAAAATTTTGTGGATGCTGAGACCTCCAATACCAATAGGAATAGCAAGCTTGTACCTAAGCTCTGTCGTTCATAGCCACATTTAAAAACTTTTCGACAGAAAATAAAACCAGCCTCCAAAAACACCTCCGAAAAATATATTCCTATCAAAAGAAATAAACGATACTGCTAGACTAGAATACCAACTTGTTTATTTACATTTTGCATGAGTACCCTACAATCAAACTGTCTGATTCCAGCATGGTTGTGTATAGAGTAGCTCGAGGCTAAATAATAATAGACCAAGGTTAAGCAAAGCATGGTTGGTCTGTAAACCATCTTAACATATTCAGATACTCCGTGCATCGAAAACCACGTTAAGTAGTTAAATTTCTACTTCTTTGACAGCCGTACGCGGTACGGGTACTCAGAAGCAGCGCCGGATTTGGACTTCGGCGGCCCAGAGGCAGAGCATGTGGTGGAGGCCCTCAAATCGTTTGTGGTTAACTGTTGAAAGTTTCTATTTATTTATTTATTTAGGGACAATAAACAGCTACAATGTAAGATGAATGCACAACAATAAATCATTCAGTTTATAAACAACTAGCTGTGCCCGCGATTTCGTCCGCGCGTAATAGTGACTTACGGCAGCATTTTAAATTTTTTAGGCTAATTATTTTGAAAATAAAACTCATACATAATTTGAATGTCGTATTTATTAATATCTAATCAAAAGTCTTAAAAATAAGTTTCAAGCTTCTGGCTTTAAAAATGACGTAATTTCCATACAAACTTTCATCCCCTATTTCAACCCCTTACAGCGCTTTTATCGCAATAAAAAGCAGCCTATGTTCTTTGTCAGGCTCTAGACTACGTACTTTTTTAGGTTGTAGTTAGGGCCACTCGTAGATCAGCTCAGTAAGGCTGTGCGTCTACTTAACCGGACACTACGTCCGTACCAAATTTAATTCAAATCGGTTCAGTAGTTTAGGCGTGATTGAGTAACACACAGACAGACAGAGTTACTTTCGCATTTATAATATTAGTAAGGATATTGCAGCCCACTGCATTATCCGCATATTAACATTGAAAATATAAGCAGTGTATGCCGCTGGATAAGGTATTCAAGTAATCAAAGTTATTGTAACATTAAAATTCAATCATTATTAATTAAAATTATTAAAAACAGAAGATAGAATACAAAAAGGATAATTTGAAACAAAAATAGAATAAAAAAGAATCATACAATTAATACAATAATAAGTGTGAAAAGTGGACTCAAATTATTAGGCATTAGTCAGCATAAATAGGATTTATAAAATGTTAAAATTTACAATAATACGTACCAAGTTAAAGAAGAGAGCAACTGAATAAGTTGGCTAACATAAAATTTATTAAAAATTAAACTAGAGGTACCTACAAGCTAAATTATTTTTCGTCTGATTTTCACATTAATAAACGTATCGATAATATCGTCGAAATCCGTTTCCCTCAAAACATCACTTTCTAAACTAAGGAGAGCCAAAATATTTAATCTGTCCTCGGTCATGGAACTTCGGAGTTTATTTTTTATAAGCTTCAGTTTTGAAAAGGATCTTTCAGCCGTACAATTTGTCACCGTTAGTGTGAGATAAATTCTCAGAATCACCTCAACGTTTGGAAAGCACTCTTTAATATTGTTTTTACACAACAATTCATACATCCATCTCTCATAGCTAATCTCTTCTCTTCTCTTCAAATTCTTCATACTGATCAATAAATAGTTTGAAATGTATGAATTCGTTGCCAAGAGTATATCATCTACGTCATCGTAGTAGGTTTTCACCAAAATTTCTTGATGATGAAGTTAGTTAGTTGTTAAATTTTTCAAAAATCCAAATCGTGCATGTAGAAGTGAGCACGTACGCGTCCATTCTCTTCTGAAGAGCGGTCATGAGCTGATCGCAAACTGGGATGTAGCTTTGAGTCCTAAATTTGTCTATGAGTGACAACTGAACTTCCGAAGCTAGCGGGCAATCTAAAGAGGACAACCAGACGTTTCTTTTTGTTTTGTTTTTCTCTTCTCCGTAGTTTCGGCAATCAACTAGCTCGGAAGCTTTTACTTCATATTCATTAAAACTCTTTTACTTTCAATGGTTAATTTTAATGAAGTAAGCAGTGCCGCAGCAGTATTCAAGTCCAACCTAGGATTTTGTAGGTTTGACTTTGTTTATATGTCGCAAAATATCATCCCAAAAAAGCTGTATATATGGCTGTTTCTAATTTTGCCATCCTATCATGCAGGCCGACAGCTGTTGCTCTTGATTGAGCTGTATCTTCATCGTCCTCAATAATTTCTTCGAGGGCATTTATAAAACCTTTATAGTTCCGCAAGAGTGCTTTAGTGGCTTCAACTCGACATGACCAGCAAGTTGTCGTCGTTCTTTTCGGCACAAGAATAGGTTGGTCAGTTTTTGTTTCTCTTAAACAGCGACTAACTGTATTGTACCTGTCAGTTGAAGCAGTAAAATATACATACAGCTCTTCCAAAATATCATAGAAACTTATTGCTCTGAGAGCATAACTGGCCGCCGATTGTATGACAAGATTAAGCGAATGCTCAACACACGGCACCCAAGCTACTAGGCTATTTTTTTCTTGTATGCTTATAGGCCATCGTATCTGCCATTAGTTACGTACGACTGTCCACGAATGCTATTCAGGTCCAGCTCGTTTTGTTCTAGAAAATTAATCAAGCCCTCATACATATGTTTCGCCTTATGACATAAACATAACATTTTTTTTTTAAACGGCTTTTCCTACAATTTTTAGCAGTTCCTCACAAATCGTGGATGACAAGTAGTTTGTTTTCCCGCTCAAAGAAAAAAAAAGTTTTTCGTCTAACCTTGCGTCTAACGCCTTTATCGATTTAATTTTATTTGCGGGGGCCCCCTTTTGGTGGCGGCCCATAGGCCTATGTTGCCTATGCTTAAATCCGGCACTGCTCAGAAGCCAGAACGTCTGACAATGTCCTTGCCAAGGCTTTAAGTGTTATCCAGTTACTGGATTGTGCAGATCTGACGGACGGCACAGATTACTAAATAGTTACTTCGTAACAGATACATCACTCTCATACAAAAACGAAAATACCATAAGTACGCACACAGAGAGTGAGATTGTTTTGCCCGCCGCGCGACCCACGTCATCTAGCGAATGTCCTAGGGTTGTATTATGATGATATTGTTAACAAAACGAATATAGAAAAACAATTATTTTTTATTAGTTGATCAAATATGTTTCATTTAAATGAAATGATAGATGCATTTTTTCCTTCCCTGAATTCCCGATTATTAAATTTTAGTGTCTAAAATATCCGAAACCGCGTGAATAATTTTAATTTTAATAAAATTCCGCGAAAATAAATAATCAAAATGGAAACAGGAGCAATGCGGAGGAAAATCAATTGTTTTTAGGTCGATCCATTATGACGTTGTCAAAATTATTTAAAAAGGCTCAGGCAGGCGTGCGGCAGCCCACTGTCGGATGTACCGACGGCGATACGCGAAGCGGTAGGCATATAACGCGTGGCCTTGAGCGAGTGACGTACGCCTGCGGACAGTCCTTGTAATATACTAATATACTCTGCTGCATCCAATTAGACTGAAAGCCATAACACGAGAAAAGTTTAAGCTGATGATGATGAGGTCTACGAATCGCGAATATGTGCACTTTTTTGATAGAATACCTACTCGTAAAGAAAAGTGATGTCATAGAAGGGCTATGGGGCCCTTATTACTAATGCCCTGGTATGATATGGTAGCCTAATGTGCCCAAGGCCTCCAAAAGTTTAAAAATGATCCCTGCCGGCCCGATTGCTGAAGAAGGCGTCGGCTTCGTTTAAGGCTGCTGACAATTCGGGGTCTTAGGCCTCTGTCCGCCAACTGAGTGACCCCAGGAAAGACGGTATAACAGTGATCACGTGATGCCATCCACAGCGAGAGGCTGCCCACAGAAATCTTAATAATAAGGCATGCTTTATTATTAAGATTTCTGTGGGCAGCCCCCTTTATAGTCATCCCCGGTGAGCCGTAACAGGCGTTTGTACAGGGTTTTCTATATGCTCAGTGGCGTAGGCAGGTCCGGCGGGGCGGGGTTAACCCGCACCCTTCCCGCACCAATACTTTCATCATCAACATCAACATAAGTAGTGCCACCTATAAAACTCGAATAGGCCATAGGCCATGTTTTTCCATAACTAGGTCAGTTATTTTTTGCCATCAGGGAATTTTTCCTGCATTCATAGATAGTTAAAAACTGGAAGGAAATTATTGATTATGAAAATTAATAATTGTAGTAAGTGACATGGGCGTTAGGTGTTGCTGTAATATAATTTTTCAATTTTTACCTATTGTTTAAGTACGTTGATTAATTACAAAATTATTTGTACAAAAATGATTTGTATTATTTTAAGTTGTTGTATTATTTTTGAGGTGACACCTACAGTATCCACACCGGTGCTTGCTACGCCACTGATATGCTTATGGTGATCACAGAGATGGTTTTAGTGAGTTAAAAATCCTTGTAACATAATTATGTATTTAAAAGATCACATCTAAAGAACACAGGTACACAATGCCATCTTGTGAAACCTAGAACTAACTAGATGGATCGAGTCACGTCCGTTAATTTATTCCGAGAAAGGTTTTTGGGTCCAACAAATTGTATTACATATATACCATACTCAAAATACTGACCTTTCCTATATTATATTGTAGTCTTTGCGCTGACCATATTTATTTCGTATTTCCTTAACACCAAACGAGCTACGATTAAATTTCATGAGTTGGCAATAGGTGGCAGCACTATAAATATTATCAACAAAGTTGCCTTCTTTTATTAATTTTAATATCATAATTAAACATTTCAGAATAAAAGTTATTCGTTTAAACTATATTATTATAATAAGTACATAATTTAAAAGATGCAGAGCAGAATGTGTCTTTTGTAATCTGTAATTCTTTGAAAAAATATTCAAATCGTACACTCTTCATTCAATCATTCCTACTTTCGTCCACTTTCGTTCTATCTTTGACTGTCATTCAGCAACTCAATCAAACGAATCAAACAAAATGTCAAATATGTCCACACGTTCACGTTTATAAATAATAAAAAAGTGCTATTTGTTTCATTTAAACTTATTTTGTGTTATTTTTTTTTACTGTTTTCATATTATGATACGTTGTTAAGTGTTATCAAATGCAAGTGGAACGTTGTTTGAACGTATTGAGCCAGTTCGAGTATGAAGACGGCAAAAACGGTAAAATAAACTTGATGACCACTAAAATGATGGAGACGCGTTACTACGAGGGCTGTGGTCGAGAAGGGCCTATCCGGTGCATATTCCTTGGCGAGTTCCATCCTGTGGCGGGCCCAAAAATTTCTTGCCAGGTATGACTCAATACTATTGTAAGGTCAAATTGTATTTTTTTGCGTGTATAATGTGCAGTTTTCACTATATGTTCGTACTTGATGACTGCGCATAAGTAGTGCAAGGTATGCACACGTAGATGACACATGCATAGATGTATATGATCTGTGGATTATTGATCTACTAGCTGTGTACCTGCCCCTGTACTTATATGGTGTGTCTAGACGGTACTATAGTACGTACTTCTGTATGTTCGCGCGGCGCGGCGGACCCCCTGTCTAGACAGCGATAGCACACGAATGTTGGGGTGAAGCTTGCACACTGAGGGCTCCTCCCTGTTCACACTGCTCCCAGCCAGCAAGCAGTGAAGATTGTTCTCAGTATTCTGTCTACTTTGTTCACAGTTCCCAGAAGACTACATTTCTAAGGAAGTGTTTGACTCAATCAGTGCCTACATAATTCCAAAACCCCAAATACAGAAATGTACAATGACTATGTAAGTAACTGCATATTTTCAGTAATTACTTTGTTCAGCTTTTAGTTATAAAGTGCAATCAGTGATTTGAAATGTTAAATCTCAGTGTTCTTTGAATGGATGATAAAATTGTTAAGTGTAGTTAACTTAGATATTTAATTTTTTTAGTCTTGTGATGTGGAATAATTAGAGAGCTTTGTAAAAAAATTTAAATAATTGGTGGCTTAATTTTTTTAAAGGATAAAATAGACATTTTATTTGATATAATTGCTAACTTTGTTACAAATACTAATTTATTTAATTTTTTACAGTAATGCCCTCGGACACAAGATTGTCGGCTACCCAATACGGATTGACAACCCCAGATATGAGAGAAATGTCTACTTGTTCAACATTTGCTTTGTGTGTGACAGCTGGTCGAAGACGGTCCAGTATGAACCAGTTGTCAAGAAGCTCGGAGAACATCTGGTAAGCAACTTTTCATTGAGTCAATTATCACTTCTCACATACGTACGAGTGAACGAGTACCAGCAAAAGTAAGTACTTGGCCTTGAGAACTTTTCTAAGTCTTTTGAAAGAAACAGGTTCTTTTTGTATACAACAGCGACACGGTTACATTTCTGGTTTCAGCAGTTCATTCAAATCAAATTCTATTTTAAACAATTATTAAATCAATACAATCAATTCAATTCATTCAATTCAATTCATTCAATTCAATTCAGTTTCATTAAATCAAATTATATTTAAAAATATTATTACTATCAATTTCAATAAATCAAATAATGTTATATTGAAGTATAAGTATTGTGCAATTTTTATTATGTTAAATTTATATTCTACAAATTTTTAATCAACATGCATCAGAATCTTGTAGTTATTATATTGCAAATAATTATGTTAATTTTTGTTGTTTTAATCTGTAAGAGGAAGGCGCTGATGTCCGTCACACTGTTTATACTAGCACGGACGTCATCGTTTACTGTATCTTTTAAGGGACTAACATTTTTATACTGTTTTTTAATAAGATAGATGATTTTGTACCCACCTTTCTGATAATAAACTATTATTACTATTCAGCGGGATCGACTTGTGCTCCTTCATAACATGTATGTTTATTATTATTAAAATAAAAGTAAATCATCTAAACATCAGCATTATAGGCTTAGGCTAAAGACAACACAAGGATTTTGTTCCAGTTATTTATTTGATGTTATTGTTTAAAATTGAGGGAGAGTGGGACAACATAGGCTAAAATATACACATGTTATTGATTTCCGTTATATAATATAAATCCGGTAATTAAACATTTTACATAATGTTTATATTGCATTGCATAGAAATACCTAAGTAAACAGTAAGTATATCATTGTATCTAGAAAGATACCATGATATTTTATCAGAAATGTTTTGAGGTTCGATTTAAATTCAGCACACCAAAAATTTTCAATAATTGATACCTATCAGTAATTTCGTCGACTATATGGCCCAGATGACACATAAAAACACATAATAACTCGGTTTTTATTGTGTACGAGCAGGCGGGACCCAATCGAACATATATATACACTACTAATTTTTAATTAGTACAAATACTTAAAGGGCTTATTAGAAAAGGTCTTGTTATTATATATGTAAAGTCTCACTATATAATATTGATAAATAGCAAAGTTATTAGCGTTTGTTTATATCCCAAAATGTCACTCAATTTACGGACATATTGTACAGGCCATTCATGTATTCATTAATCGTGATGTCGCGGTCACGCGGTCTCGCTCAAACTTGCCCCGCCTCCAACAGCTGTTATCGTAATTGTAGGTAGCTTAGACGCATCTTTAAGCTTTACGAATTAAAAAATAGTAAAATAAAAGGTTCACGAAAAATAATAGGCACTTATTAAATTCAAACTTTACCTACATACCTACTTTAATTGGGCCATTTGCTTGTGTTGTTCAGTATCCACCTGCAGAACTCCATCCTTGGTTCATTATCCACAGTAGTCAATTCTTGACCCTTTCTTTAGTGGTATGGGTGAAATCCAGACGAACTAATGATCGTCTATGCACAGTACTGGCTGATATTAAAATGACAAGCTGCGTCATTCGTACTTCGCCGGGGATCTTCAAAGTAGTCCACTACATCGTCGTAAAGGTTTTGGGCCGGTCTTCCATGTCCTTGGCGATGGGCCGTTGCGCGGAATGATCAATGGTCGAGTAAACGTTGGTAAACATTTACCACAGTCCGAACCTTTGGCTAGCGAGCATTTGGGTACTCTTCCCTGTACATACGAACAGCGGCCACCAGACCAAAAGTACACACGCAACATAGCCACGTACTCTCGAGATGAAAACTGGTAAGCCATCGCGACAGTAAAAACGTAACAACTTATGTTTAAAAAGCACGCGCACACTTCCGCTAACAAATTGGCACTGTTTGTTCGTTCACTCGTTGTAAAAAGGACCGCTGGCCAGAGGGGGCGTGGCTTGAGCTTAGACGCGAGTTTGCCGGGATTTATGAATGACGATCTAACTGGACTAGCACTGCGCGTAGTATTTTCTAGTAGCAATTGTTATGAATGATTGATTCAATTATGAGTTTACCAGTTATGACAAATTTTCGTAGACAATTTTGGGGTTTCGTTTTTTTTACTTTTGACTACATAAATATGATCAGTAAAGGGTACGGATAGAGCCCCATTTTTTTTTGTACTAATTAAAAATTAGTAGTGTATACTAGTATTCACGCGGGGCTTCGCTCCCGTGGATTCTATCACGGTAAAAACATAACTCTCCTTTTTTGCAGTCGCATAAAAAGTAGCCTATAACCTTCCTCAAGCTACTTCCATGCCAAATTGCATCCAAATCCACCCAGTACTTTAGAAGATTAGCGCATTCAAGCAAACAAACAAACTTTTCTGCTTTATAATATTAGTATAGATATAAAAATGGGATCAGTCTCGCCTGATTGTCACATTTTTAAATAAAAATGTGCTCGTTTCATCTGGGGGCACGGCAGTGCCCCCGCCAAGTCGAGCAAAAAAGTGGCACGGCCTTACCATTCTTTTCTCGAAACAATTCAGGCCATTTTTGACCCCCTATAACTTCGTTGTGGATAAAACTAGAAGCCTGAATTTTCAGTAACCAAACAGGCATTGTATAAACACGGTATATTTCAAATTTCATTCAATTTGAACCAGTAGTTTAAGAATTATAACGAGTCAAAGTTCCTTAATTTTGTAAATTTTGTCACTCACTGACTGACCGATCATCAAAAGTCTAAAGCACTTCTAGCAGACATAGAAGCTTCAAATTTAGAATACAATTAGTGTTTAGTATATGAATCAAGGAAAAACTAATATTTTTCAATTTCGTTCCAGTTTTCTAGATACATCAACTGCATAAATAACTTTGTAATCCCATATAAATATATAGCATTACAAAGTTACATTTGCAGTTAATTAATCAGTGTACCTGTATAATATAATGAAATAATAGATGTAGATGGGTACTTTTTTTTGGTGAAAAATATCATCGAATGACTTCTTCCGCTCGGGTGTATCAGAATTCTACTGACTAAAAACCCACCCTGTTCCTTCGTAAGCCCTAAAGTTCCGGGGCCGCTGTATCTCGATGGAACTTTCCCATAAACCCCGACAGGCAATGGCCCTATGAGGCCCCGTCACTGGTATTAACAGCTTTTTGAGGCGCGCGTGGAACACAACGCGCTGCCGACCCGGGCTTGGTCCTTACCGGACGGTGAGCGACCCCTGCTCGCCATCCGCAGGCCCGTGCCTACGGTGGCCCGAAATCGACTCGCGATCCACGACGCCCGGGGCGTCTCCCCCGGCGGCTGGGGCGCGAGGAAGAGAGTTGCCTCTCCCTCGCACGTTAGGCCTCCTCCTTCGCTAGCATGACTGCTTCGCAGCAGGAGGTGACTGCATCCCATTCCCTCTCGCTTCGCACCATGGTCTAAACCAGAGCAGGGCGCGAGAAGTCGCCGCCGCCGATCGCCTCTATGAGGATACGACGGTGCTCCACCCATGCAGGGCACACCTCGACCATATGCTCC
Organism: Tholera decimalis; assembly: GCA_943138885.2. Classification (NCBI taxonomy): domain Eukaryota; kingdom Metazoa; phylum Arthropoda; class Insecta; order Lepidoptera; family Noctuidae; genus Tholera; species Tholera decimalis. The sequence continues at coordinate 52,190,376 of OW964548.2, read as the reverse complement.
ACCGTGTCTTCCAGTGTAGATAGGTACCTAGATATAATAATTATGCTCAAAGGTAACTTGTTAAATGGTCAACGGAATAAAAAGCAAGAAGTAATAAGAGTATTTGGGAGTATTAAGTAGAGTAAATTGCCCGAAATTGCATAATTACTTACTTATGGATTAACTTTAACCGAGACGTTTGACGAGTGCGGCATTAATTATTACTAACTAATGCAAAAGACGTACGTGCGTATCCATATGTGCGTATCAAAGCCTATAACCAATCGCAATAAACAATTTAATTTATATATGTATTACTTGTGAGATATATTGTGTTTTCATGCGATGGCCGAGTCAATCTATTTGTTTAAAACGGTAAAGATTTTTAATATTGATATGGTCACTATAAGATGTCGTTAGGTTGGATAATTACGTAACAACTTAAGACAGAAGGTCCCTTAAGTAGGGACTGAATAAATTAATAACCGACTTGGTATTACATGGATCTCACAACTTTTTACGGTAGAACAACTAAGTTGCGAGACTTGGGTTTTTGACAAGTATTGTTTTTACCCGACTGCAAAGGAAGGGTTATGTTTTTCGCGCGTATCTTGTATGTATGTATGTATGTAATATTCTTTATTACCTCATATATCCAGAACCGCTGAACGGATTCACACAATTGAGGTATCGTTAGATTTGTCTTAACAGCCCGAGTGTTCTTAGATAGGTGACTTTTAAAAAAATTAAACATGGCGGCTGTGCGAAGCCATAATACATGGTGAAAAAAAAAATTTTTTTTTTAATTGTACAATATGGGTATTAAATTAAAGGGCTTAACATAAGGATTTCAAAAAGGTATATCATGTTCATCATTAGTGTAATACTAGCAAAATAACACAATGAGAAAGTTTAAAAATATGGACTCAGTTTCTGAATCCGGTGGAGTACCAATGTGACACGACCGGGAATACTAAAAAATTGTTACTTAATATATTAACTAAAAAGTTGAAAAAAAAAAACTTATTTAAAAAATCTAAAAAACCCGACTGCTCAACTGAAGTGTAAGAAACAAGCACATTTTTATTTTTAAAAGTGACAAGCAGGCGGACCCATCCCATTTAAAAAAAATATGTTCAATTGGGTCCCGCCTGCTTGACACTTTTAAAAATAAAAATGTGCTTGTTTCTTACACTTCAGTTGAGCAGTCGGGTTGTTTAGATTTTTTAAATAAGTTTTTTTTATTGGATTCCTTTTAGATGAGCAGTCAGGATTTTTCATTTTTTCTATTACCTTTTTATTTTTAGTTTTTTTTTTTTAATATGTTATACATTTCACAGATTATTTAACGCTTGCTAGAAATTGTGGTCTTGAAGCGTATTTAGAAGTTTATTCGGATCAACTGCACAAAACGAACCTTCTAGTGCCCTTACTCTGCTCAATACAATATCTCTAACTTTTGTAAATAAATTAGAAGTTAAATAAATAAATACATCACAGCTAAGGTCCTCCCTTACAGTTAAATGTCGGTGTCGGGCCGGGTCAATGAGACACTGATCTCTACAATTTCATAGAATTAAGTGTCCATCGATGTCAGTATCGGTGCCGGGCCGGGCCGGCCAATGTAGAAACGCCCAATGTAATGTTACTATCCAGCAAAATATAAGCGGCAGCATCATCACAGGGTCAAGCCAGTAACATCATCACCATCTTCACCAAGTGAAGGTACACCAACTTTAGCTGGCTAATATTATAATCAAGGAAGAAGGAATAATTCAAACTTTATCCTTTCTTTAGTATTACGATTTTTCAGTCTTCTTATATGATTTTTCATTTCTATTTAGTTTAATATAAATAAATCACATATTTATTTATTATCCTCTCGTAAAGCCCTTTGTTACCCCGCTCGAAGGGTTTGAAAGAAAAAAAAACCGCACCCTAAATATGGCACTGATCCGTTTTAAAACTTCTATATCCTAAGCGATTGCTTTAAATGAAAAATAGAGGAAAAAACCTAAAAATGGCTACGATATCGGACTTGTGATTGAGAGATCGCGAGTTTGAACTGGGAGGGGTTCAAACTATTGCCGTGAATCCACTCCGAACACAAGGATATTTAGCTGAATTGGAGGGGGCAACAAGATTGCTAGTGTGAATTATACTCACATTCTCTTTATAAAAAAGACTTATTCAACGATACCCCAACGATATTTGATATAGTTTGTCGATTTTTTATAATTAACTGTCATATCTCTTGTGACACTCGCATGGTTACGAAGAATTGATTAACGTGAGAATTATTCAAATCAGCCCACCTGTTTGGCCTGTACAACGCCACATAAGTACAAACATACATACTTACATACATACATACTGTGAAACACATTACCCTCCTTAGCGTCTCGCTTTTGGGTAAAAAGTTACGATTCAACAAACCGGTGTCGTAGGTATAGCACTGCACAAAAGAGCGGGCAACATTATTTCTAAACTTGACATTTGCATGTGTCAATTCTGTCTCTGAGATTAAAAAACAGGCTATAGTATGCGCAACTTAGTATTATTTATTTATATAAACTTTATGTACAATTGTGTTACATGGGCGGACATAATGCAACAAGGCATTCTCTACCAGTCAACCTTTGGGTTTTTTTAACCCATATGTCCATAATGTGGTAGGTGTAAAAGTAAAATAAATGACATTATCGAAAGAATATATGTATATATATATAATATATCTAATTATAAAATACATATATGTGCTAAAATAGTATTCACCTTACTACCAATTATAACTTTTTTAGAATTGCATTTTTTTTGTGTTGGAGAATAGCCCCTACATACTAACTGCCTCCGTGGTCGAGTGGTATAGGCGTTTGTCTTGTGACCCGGTGGTCGTGGGTTCGATTCCCGCGAGAAGCATACTTTGTGAAGTTGTTTCCAGTTTGGTTAGGACATTATAGACCTAGATCACCTAATTGTCTGATAAAAAGATGGTTCCGTGCTTCGGAAGGCACGTATAAGCCGGTGGTCCCGGTCGCCAAAATAGATCACGTCAGAGGCCCTTGAGGCGGTCTAGAAACTGACATTGTATGGGGTCGTTAGACCTTACTACTCACACAATAAGAAGAAGACTAACTATCTTTATAATATTAGTAATATTAATGACTAGCGGTCTTTGTATATGCATTTTTTGGTGGGGAAATCGTCTATTGATTCCTTCTGCTCTGGGTGGAGCTGAAGGGAGTTTCAGACTTCTACTGACTATACCCAACCTGTTCCTTCAACTGATCTTGGGTTCCGGGGCCGTCGTTAGAACATTCTCGCAATTATACAGAGTGTCCCGAAACTCAACGTCAAACGGGTACGGGGCGATAGGCTAGGTTGTACCAGTTCTATCAAAAATAATAAAAAAACCATGTGACTTTTTTCTGGTTGGGAAAATCATCGAATGACGTCTCCTGGTCTGGGTGAAGCGGAAGGGTGTGTCAGACTTCTGACTAAAAACCCACCCAGTTCTAGTTCAGCTGCCCTTAAGTTTTGGGGCCGCGGTATCTTGTTAGAACACTCCAACAACCACGGCAAGCAATTTGTGATCATTGTACTCAAATATGTGATCTAAGGTGTAGATTTTCAACATTTTCAAAATTATATCTATTATCACTTAACCAAGTCACATGGTTTTTTTTTATTATTTTTGCTAGAACTGGTACAACCTAGCCTATTGCCCGTACCCACTTGACGTTGAGTTTCGGGACACCCTTTATATGCTTTTTGTTATTTGTTTGATTTTATCTTATTGAAGCCAAGGATATGGCTTCCTTTATTGCTGTATAAATTAATGAAATTTATGTTAATATGTTTTATATCTTTGTGAAGTTATCTATTATTAAAAAAAAGTATATATTTTATTTTATTGTTGCCTGTTTATGATAGATAGGACTTTTTGATAAGCAGTAGTCACATATTCAAAAGAACAGTCTTAACTCAAACTCAGCTGAGATTGACTTGACCTTGTGATTTAATAAAATCAGTCTCAAAAAAGTATTATTAGTTTCACTAAAGTAATAGGCAAAAAAAAAATTTTACCAAAAAATAGAACCGACTTCCATATCAAAACACTACAAAGCCAAAAATAACTTTAATTTCGGTGGTCGGTGTTATTCGTTTTGTATTTTCTTTTTTTTCACACTGCCTTCCGAAATAAAAGTTATTTTTGGCTTTGTAGTGTTGATATGGAAGTCGGTTCTATTTTTTGGTAATTTTTTTTCACGCTTTTTAGTGGGTCGGTTTGTAATTTATCTAGTTACAAAAGCCATAATGTCAACAACTTATCACCTTTTACAAAATATTGCTTTTCCCGATGTATAGCCGTTAATTTTTTATGAGTTCACCTGGTACTTGACCATCAGCTCTCGCGCCATATGCATTGTGACGAGCATAAAGTGCTTAACATCCGTACTCAAGTAATCGAATCGCAATCCACGAAATACTTATTATTGAGTAAGTAGTTTCAGTATCCATCTGTGGTCTTCATCATCAGTTCAACTTCCCCAAATGGTACTTTTCGATAGCAACAGCTCAAGGTACTATAAGAAATACCCAAAACGCTATAGGTGTGCCTATAATATTTGAAGAGTTCCCTCGATTTCTCCAGGATCCTATCATCAGATCCTGATTTCGTAACAATGGGACTTACTAGAAAGTATACCCTTTCAAACGCAAAAAGAATTTTCCAAATCGGTCCAGCCGTCTCCGAGTTATGAGGTAGCATACATTAAAAAAAAGTTCAAGACGAACTGAGAACCTCCTCCTTTTTTTGAAATCGGTTAATAATTTTCCAAAACTACTCAATAACATTAATTTGAAATTAAAACATATCTACCTACCACCTATACCTGCGCTATTTCGGCATTTCTCCTCTCACCTCTAGACATTAAAACCAAGTCAGGCATTAGTATGATTGGCCGTATTGATGTCTGTTTACGGCTAGCTACTAGCACTTAGCCCACGGCTTCGTCTGTGTGGATTTGGATATTATTATAGCCTACTAGCGACCCGCCCCGGATTCGCACGGGTGTTATGTTTTAATCACATTACAAATCTTTGAATTTTTCGACTTTTCTCCACTATAATATGCATGTAATATACATATAAACTTGCCTCTTGAATCATTCTGTCTACTGCCGAACTGCATTAAAATCCATTACGTAGTTTAAAAGATCTGAGCGTACAGACAGCGAGAGTGACTTTGTTTTATACTAGAACTCACTTATTAATTATTATTATTATTATTGTTTTAATTTGGAACAACATAAGAACCATTTTTTTTTTTAATTAAAAATAGGTTCGCGTTTGACCACCATCTCACCTGATGGTAAGTGATGATGTGGTCGAAGATGGAGCACGCTTACCTAAAAGTAACCTATTAACTCTTGACTTAAAGACTCCTAGGTTTATAGCTATCGGGAAACACAGACTCCGGCAGGGAATTCCACTCCTTAGCCGTACGCATAATGAAGGTATTCCCAAAACGTTTTGTGCGTATGGGTGGGATGTCCACCATGTAACGATGGCGCTTCGCCGTTTGTCTCGTAGTCCGATGATGGAACGGGCTTGGGGAATTAGATTGTGTAATTCCATCGCACACTCCCCGAAATGTAACCGATAGAAAACCGATAGACTTGCAACTCGTCGTCGATGTTCAAGGCTCTGGAGCTTTGACTCGACCAGTGCATCGTTCACCTGCACCTTAAAAACTATAATTTATACACTAGGGTTAGTAACACATACAAATACAAAATAAACGTTATTGATTCATGTGCTTACGAGGCATTTCATGCGGACAATGATTCCGCATGAGATGCCTCAGCACGGGCTCTCGGGTCCTCAGCCTAGGCTTTCAGGATGCTATTGCCACTCCCCCGCATCCTCGTCACCAGCGATGCCATCTTTTTCCTGATGATAGTATGGAAACCATTTGTACGTAATTGTGCAAACATCCCCGAGGCACTACAGAAACGAGGAAGTTTCAACATCATCCTGAATAGTATGGAAACCATTTGTACGTAATTGTGCAAACATCCCCGAGGCACTACAGAAACGAGGAAGTTTCAACATCATCCTGAAAACATTGTTGTATTGGACGCGCAGGGCAATTAGCGCCCCCCGTGAATAGTTGAACCACAGACTTCCCGTGTACAAGCCTTGACAGTAAATGCACCTTACTTCCAAAGTTTTTTTTACAATCTGTTTATTTGTTCCAGAGATTACCCTCTACATACAAACTTACAAAATATGTTACCTCTTTATAATGTTAGTATAGATGTTGCCAGTATTACTCATATATATTTTATCTCTCAATGAAATAACATTGACTCTCTTATAAAGACATTATTGTACTCAGAATATTATGATGCAGTTTTTAGTTACCGACATCCACAATACTAGCAATAATACCCATCTGTTTAACGAAACAGTTCTGATCAAGTTGACTCTTATTCAAAGGACTAAATCGGGTGTGGTTGTTATTAAATCTTTCCACGAATTTACATATTTTTTCCTATCCTAGTCCGCAAGGTCGAACACCGCTTTTTTAAATAAAAACTTTATTAAGTGATTTGTAAAATAAATTTTCTGATTAATTATTTTAAGATTTTCCATCAACGTAACCGCGTTGTGTGTTAGTCTACTATCCTGTGTGTCACGACGACATGGCCGGACGTGAATGGTAAACCAAGTGTTCATTGTCGCTTGTAAAAAGTGCAGATCGAATGCCGACTCATTCACTTTGTAGTTCCATAACCAATCTGATACTAGTATATAGCAAGTATATAGCAATTTAGTATAGAACGAATGTCCTTCAACAGACTATAATGGAGGAAGAGACCCGATTCGTGTCAAGCGGGTCCAGTAAGCTGCCTACCCTACTGGCGCATCTTCTGCATGACCTGAACACGCATCGGAAGGCCACGCTCGTCGGTAAGTACCACGTGTCCGAGGCGCGCCCTACGTCCGCCATTCGCGAATACAAATATCTATAAATGTTTGCATCATTGTACCTCAAAGTCACCCCGGCCAGACAGACAGGGGGCTGCATAGGGCCGATCGATTTAATAAGTGCGAGCGAGAGCCCAATAAAGGGGGAACCGAATGTACCTAGCACTGAAATTGGTACTCTTCAAAATAAAACGGGAAGGTAATGACTATGGGGTGAGGGATGGCTAGGGAGTGCGCTTGTGAGGGTCGGCTGCAGTTCATCTATACTTATTCATATGTTATAATGCGATGGCCCGGAATTTTCGATGCTTTGATCTCTTGTGTCTAGACGGCTTTGATTGATTTTGTATGTGGGGGCGGCGCCGCTGTCCACAGTCCGGACAGTTAGTGCGAACTTTTGATTCGGCTGCAGTCGCGCGGGAAAGCTGTGCTTTATTTACGAATGAACATTGATTATTTCGTCCATTATGTTTAGAATATGCATCGGAGTAGCAGAGATTTTTAAAAGGGGTTTAGATCCGGAGATGACGGTCGACGGATGCAACAGTTTTGCATGCGATTAGGTCAGCTTCCCGCGGATGTAGCAAGATTGTGCCAAGCGAATGCCTTTAATGTTATGAGTTAATATTGTCATGCGGCTACAAGACGAAAACCAGTAGGTTTGGATTAGTTTAACAGCTGTTCAATCTAGCATTTGGGAGTTGGTCTGGGATATTTTATTTAGTAAGCTATTTGAGCAACAGTTTGTGGCTATCAGGGGTCTTAGTTTCTATACATTTTCCTAACTACAACTGACTAGCTTGCTTGCAATAGGTGTTTTTTATGTTTTTTAAATATTGCAAAGCGATTTTTTATAGGCATTAATTACGCATTGCCTGCATTTGTTATTGTTTTACAATACTTCATCGTAATGACGACTTGACAAACATAGCTGTTTATTTTACAAACATTCTTTTGTTTGTATCCGATATTTTTTGTTTTTGATATCAGAATGGTCTGGAGTCACCGACCGCTGTAATTACACAAGGATCGATTAATTAGTTGAAATATACATATATATATTGTTACATTTCGGGGAGTGTGCGATGGAATTACACAATCTAATTCCGCCAAACCCGTTCCATCATCGGACTACGAGACAAATGGCGAAGCGCCATCGTTACATGGTGGACATCCCACCCATACGCACAAAACGTTTTGGGAATACCTTCATTGTGCGTACGGCTAAGGAGTGGAATTCCCTGCCGGAGTCTGTGTTTCCCGACAGCTACAACCTAGGAGTCTTTAAGTTCAGAGTGAATAGGTTAATTTTAGGTAAGCGTGCTCCATCTTCGATCACATCATCACTTACCATCAGGTGAGATAGTGGTCAAACGCGAAACCAAATTCAATAAAAAGAAAAATTGTTTAGTATAATGTAGGTCATGAATCGATTCTTAGTGCAGTCACAAAAACATATTCTTGATTGCGTCATAATTATCTGTTGGTTTAATAAATATGTTTACGTCAACGTTCATTCATAATTACGCAAATACATTGTTGTAGCTGTCGCACGGATTTTCAAGGTTAAGCAGCGATATTACTGAGGTCGTTCCGTAGATGGGGACAAGATCAAGGTCAAGGTCACTAATGCTTCCCAAAAGACGTTAGGATAGATAGAAATACTCTAATTGTACACCATAACAGAATCAAATAAGCACTTAAAGCCGGGTCCGCTGCGCCAATTTTCTAACAAAACATGTTATCAAAACACGTTAGCAAAACATGTTAGCAAAACATGTTAGTAAAACCGCGCATCCGCTGCGCCAATTGTTGTAATGTTTTTGTTTAGTTTTAGATGTTCAGAAAGTGATTATCAAGAGCTGTTATCATTAATTTTACCAGATATAGAGAAGAAAACAATGTATTAAAAGACGAAGTATTTTCTTTATTCCATTCCATCACAAACCAAACAGAATTGTCATACACAATCAACACTCTCTTCAAACGATTCCGTGTTCCTCTAGCGAGCTCGAACACAAAATGCGTCACTTTCCCTCCCCGCAGGCGAACGCGGGGGATGTTATCCATTCGAGACAGCAAACATGTTATTGTGTTTTTACTAAACAAACTGTTAAGCCACGCCTATATTCGGGTAGCAAACAATGTTATACTGTTTGCAAACACGAAAACACGTCGCAGCGGACCCGGCTTAATAACTACAAAGTGTGTTACAAATGGCAGTCTTGGTTGAAGCCGTTACTCATTACCGGCAATCATTTATCACTCTTTAAAGTTATTCAGAAGAGAACAATCTAGCACCAGTGTTGCCAACACGATTCGTGTTACGCATTTACAGAGTTGTGGAGGGCAAGTCGTTCCTCTATGATAAAGACTGGTATTCTGTTGCGTCCGGTTGGACTCCAATCAGAACCCATTATGGTTGGCTAACGGCTGGGCAGATAACGCTAACATTGTCAGAGTATTCCACTTGTCTATGGAAAGTTTCAATCTAGTTAGCAATGCTTAACTTTGTTTTTAGGGTTCCGTAGTCAACAAGGAACCCTTATAGTTTCGCCATGTCCGTCTGTCTGTCCGTCTGTCCGCGGTTTAGCTCAAAAACTATTGGTACTAGAAAGTTGTACTTTGGCATGAGTATACACGTTAATGACGCCGAAAAAGTGGTAAAATAAAATTTTGAAAAAAACAATTATTTAGGGTACCTCCCATACATGTAAAGTGGGATGATAATTTTTTTTTTTCGTTCTTGCCATAGTGTGGGATATCGTTGGATAGGTCTTTCAAAAATATTAGGGGTTTGGTAAGACCGTTTTTTGATTAAGTAAACCGTTCGTGACTTATCAAGCTTTAAGGTACCAATTTTCGTTAGAGTCAAGTGTCCCCCCCACTATCAACTAAACGGTTATAGGTAGAAATTCACATGTCACGGCAGTAGTACCTATATATAACGAAATTTAAAGGAAAACTATCACACATAAGTGGGCTTTACAAGTTTACGAGTAATAGTCGATCAATTATATTTGACTCGAAAATTTCGAACAACTCCATAGAAATGTCGATAGATGGCGCTAAGCGTCAGTTATATCGCGCTAGTTTCTTGTGACGTGTGAGTAGTGTAGCCTGTCCTGTATTTAAATTCTAAACACCGGCTATGACAAGTTTTATACAAATCTCTAAAAAAAATTAAAACTTTCCGTGCAAAATAGTCGGATCAGGTGAGGATTTGTATAGGAAGTCAAATTAGTTAGGTAGTCATGTTTGGCTTTTAGTTAGAGCATGGTACGAAACGATCAGTCAGCGAATACGACACGCACTTGGCTGTTATAAAAACTACGGAACCCTACACTGCGCGTGGCCCGACACGCACTTGTTCGGTTTTTAGGGTTCCGTAGTCAACAAGGAACCCTTATAGTTTCGCCATGTCCGTCTGTCTGTCCGTCTGTCCGCGGTTTAGCTCAAAAACTATTGGTACTAGAAAGTTGTAATTTGGCATGAGTATACACGTTAATGACGTCAAAAAAGTGGTAAAATATTTTTTCTTTTTTAAACAATTATTTAGGGTACCTCCCATACATGTAAAGTGAGATGATAATTTTTTATTTTCGTTCTTCCTATAGTGTGGGATATAGTTGGATAGGTCTTTCAAAAATATTAGGGGTTTAGGAAGACCGTTTTTTGATTAAGTAAACCGTTCGTGACTTATCAAGCTTTAAAGTAGCAATTTTCGTTAGAGTCAAGTGTCCCCCCCCTCTATCAACTAAACGGTTGTAGTTAGAAATTCAAATGTCACGGCAGTAGTACCTATATATAACGAAGTTTAAAGGAAAACTATCACACATAAGTGGGCTTTACAAGTTTACGAGTAATAGTCGATCAATTATATTTGACTCGAAAATTTCGAACAACTCCATAGAAATGTCGATAGATGGCGCTAAGCGTCAGTTATATCGCGCTAGTTTCTTGTGACGTGTGAGTAGTGTAGCCTGTCCTGTATTTAAATTCTAAACACCGGCTATGACAAGTTTTATACAAATCTCTAAAAAAAATTAAAACTTTCCGTGCAAAATAGTCGGATCAGGTGAGGATTTGTATAGGAAGTCAAATTAGTTAGGTAGTCATGTTTGGCTTTTAGTTAGAGCATGGTACGAAACGATCAGTCAGCGAATACGACACGGACTTGGCTGTTATAAAACTACGGAACCCTACACTGCGCGTGGCCCGACACGCACTTGACCGGTTTTTAATACTGGATTGCTGGAGTTTTGAATATCGATTTTTTTGTTTGTTGTCAAAGGCATGTTATTTGATAGCAGCTAAAACTATTTTTAATAGACGAAAACAAACGGAGGAGGTTCTGAAGTCAACCCGTATTTTTTTTATGTATGATCAGTTGATCACCGATTAATCGAAGACGGCTAAACCGATTTGGAAAATTCTTTTTTTGTTTAAAAGGGTATATTTCAGTGGTGGTCCCATTGTCACCAAGTCAGGATAGCATATAATTAAGCATCATATGCTCGTCACGTGCATATGGCGAAGTGAAGCTGATGGTGAAGTACCAGGAGAACTCCTCATCAGTTGACGGCCCAGTATCGGGAAAAGCAATATTTCGTAAAAGGTTATAAGTAGTTGACATTTGGGGTTTTGTAACTAGGTAAATTACAAACCAACCAACTAAAAAGAGAGAAATAAAAACTTTTTAACAAAAAATTATACCGACTTCCAAAAAACACTGCAAAGAGAAAAATAACTTTAATTTCGGTAGCCGGTGCCAAAAACGAAAAGCGCGTTTACCTAGAAGTAACTTAGTTTTTATTAATTGTTTAGTTTATTACACCCACCTTTACAGACCCCGTCTGCACCTCCGATTTAATATTTAATAATAATGTTTATTTATTTTCTTCCACAAATAAAACTTATGCACTAATACAAAAAAATATGGTAAAGATAACTACTTATTTACAATGTTTATTTGTGGGAGACCGGTGCCTAAACTAAGCCGTGACTTGTATTTCAGGACACCAGGGACTCCCCCTAAAGGAATAGATTACATTTTAAGTTTACAAATAAGTTTACATGATATTGGAAAAAAATTAATAAAAATTAATAAAAATAAATGGAAGTAAATTTTATATCCTACTTACAATCAATTTTACAAGAAGATTAACACAACTAATAAGTAAAATTTTAAACCTAATAAAAATAAGTAAATAATATAAGCATTTCTAATACTAAATTTGGATAGTGTTCAAGTATACACTAAATAGTACACACTATGTGAATAATGTGTTTGTATTGTATGTGTGTTTGCACCTCCGATGCGAGTGGCATTCAATTTAATTACAATGCGGGGTACACCCGATCTATTTATCGCACTATACCTCAATAACCAGTAATGTAAAAGCTTGTATGAGAGCTGGTTTCAGTACGAATGTTTCGATACGTACTGTTCTTATTTTCATAAACTGCTGGCGTTTATTTTTCTAATAACATAGGGAGCATAATAAAAGTATAATAGCTTAGTATACAGGTAAATGACATCGACGCACAAACCGACACCAGAATAAATGATTCTGGTCTCCCCAGTAGTGGGATATTTTATCCTCCCGTATTTTCTTTGCGTTTTTTCTTTGCGTTTTTACTTCAGTTGTTCCTACCTAATCTACCAAATTTTAAAATAACAAGTAGTTATTTCACTACTTTCACTAAAATGTGAATAAAACTCGAAAGAATTACGAGTTATGCTCGCGAGCGCCTACATTCATTGCGAAGCGTTTAGAACGCAATGTTTTCAATACATTGCACTCTTAAAAACAATCGGCTCGGTATAGACATTTACGAGATTAATTACTCATGGTCAATACTTTTATTGTATTTCATATGTAGGTGTAGGTATTCTTAGTGGTAAACTTATAATTATTTCTTTATATTTATATTATCATACGGACACTGTCGGGCACAAGCAAAAAAGTTAGGAGAGAGGAAGAATGATTGATTATATAAGATAACATAACAATAGATTATATGACTATCACTTATTTTTTTCAGGTAGGAAAATCAACGAATGACTTCTCCCGCTCTAGGCGGAGCGAAAGAGAGGAAGATTCGTTTACTGAGTAGTAGCTATTATTTAGCTGGTTTTTATGGAACAGTGTGTGTTGTAAACTTTGTCCCTAACACACTGTATAACATAATTAACAGAAGACGTACATTCATACATACATATATAGGTAACGCCAAATAACTTGGCAAGAGTCGTTCAATGCGCAGAAGTCGATTTTTAGGTGTCAGCGGTTGTCAGCGGGACGCGGGGTATGACATAGCGCCGCTCCCAGCGCGCGATTGGTGCGTCAGTAGTTCTCGTTCTATTTGCTCCCGAATACACTTGCTTACACGAAAGTTGTACCCTTTGTTTTTGTTACGAGTTGTTTGTAAATTATAAATTTATTTTTTGTTACCTTGATTACAATGCCAGGACCAAATACCGTTTTACGCAGACTATTAAAACGTCAGAAAGAACAGTTAGACACTATAGTTAAGGAAGGTTGAAATTCCGAATTCGTCACTGTCTTTAGGATACCAGGAAAAAAGAATAATAAAAGGGGTAGCAGTTTTATTAACTAATTGTGCCGACGAGAACATATTATTTTGAATGTTTTTTTTTAAATACATTTTTTTCACTTTTAAATGTATTTATGTATTACATCTATTTTATTTATAATACCGATTTAACGAATGAATTCCTCTTCTTTCTTTAACATTCTTCTGTACAGATAAGATTAAAAATAAATGATGGCAATAACCATAGAATAATGGCAAGCATTAAAAGTGACCATTTTTGTCTTCCACTAAGTGCACGATGCGCGAACTTACCCCCACTACGCCAAAACCTTGCCAAGTTATTTGGCGTCATCTATACGAGAGGAATGGTGCTGATAGCCGAAATACAGGCTATGCCTAGTTCGGTTATAGACGCCAAACTGAATGCCTAAATTGAAATTGTTGCCATATTTTCAAGTATTCATAAGTTATTTACATATTATATGCCCCAACAGAAGGCGACACCGTAATGCACCTGAAAGTCTTGGAGGTGCGCAAAGACCCTCCACCTGTCTTCGATCACCACGTTCCTGTGCTAATCGCGTCCGTAGGCCTCCCCCGACCGGGGCGGCCCCGGCAGACAGTCCCTCCTGAAGGCTCGGAGACCATTCAGAGCCAAGAACATCTGGATATAGATGATGAAGAGCCTTTCGAGATCGATATGGAAGCTGACTGGGATTTAACTACTAGACAGGTTGGTTTCGAACGAAATATGGGAAATAGAGGTGTTATACAGCGTTATACTGAAAGCCTTAGCTAGTTTAACAGAACCTCTTCATAATAGATGACGTCATTAATAATAATTTTAGTATTATTTGTTGTTGATTAACAGACAAAGAGATAATGAGAATCAAATGTATGCTACAAAACAGCCAAATTTAATTCGAAGAATAACACGCGCAACACGTTATAGATTACTAGCAGTTGCTCGTGACTTCGTTCGCGTGGTAAGTTTTTCCCGTGTAAATTCCGATCCCGTGGGAATTTCGCAAAATCCCGTCTTAGCGAGCATCTGCGTACTAAAAGGAAACCCCATGCAAAATTTGAGAGCCCTACTACTTGTAGTTTCTGAGATTGCGTGATTAATCAGTGAGTGGTATTAAAGGGTGCAATGTTTATATTAAATATACTATAGAATGTCTTTATATGTACATCGTGGACAGCCTTTTTGTCATTCGACATACATGTTCTCTTTAGTAACTACTCTTGAAAGTGCGACACATAATTTGCCATGGGAAAAACATTCAACGCTCAAATCTAAGCAACATACTAACATAGGCACGCGCGCCGTGCCTCCGCCGACACCGCGCCGCAACCGCTATGTCCTTGCATTTTAAATTTGTAATATCTTCGAAACTATTTATTTAAATTATATTCTGTAAAGGGCAATATTGATTTATATTAAATGCACAATGTATTTATGGTACTTAATTGGATAAGGATTAATGCTGTATTGCTTAAAATCGCTTCGTAAAATATGCTCGTATTTCTCGTAAAAAGTAAAAGGATAAAAAATGGTTGTTGTGGGTTATCTATAAGAGATAGAAAGATGCCATCGAGTACATTTTTGTTAACCTTTTTAAGGTATACAATACTGTAGTACATTATTTTGATCTATCTCGTAGGGTTCAGCCAGCGTTTGCAAAGCAAGCGCAAAAAAATGTGTTTATTTGCGACATCACATTAGAAACCTCAAAAATTATCAGTGTTTCTCTACTATATTATGCATGTTATATACTTAGAAACCTTCCTATTGAATCACTCTTTCTATTGAAAGAAACTGCATCAAAATCCGTTGCGTAGTTTTAAAGATTTTAGCATACATAGGGACAGACACAGGGAAGCGACTTTGCTTTATACTATGTTAAGACGTGTAATTTAAAGGGTACATACATAAGGGTACATACGTACACATACCAAGTGCATGGCTTCTTTGGATGATAACAAACGATATGGCAAGGGTTTTGTAATCCTAAGTCTAGAACTTATTACAAATTCCAATACACTGATACCAGAGACCGAATTTTTCAAATTAAGAAGAACGAAAAGAATTATCGTGTTATTGGCAAGTGACGTGGAAAGTTATTGACCCTCGTAGTGCTGTGACACGTTTGTTATGATTGGTATTCAAGAAATATATGAAACCAATAATTTGGTATGAATTCTTTGAGTCAGTTATTTTGTGCTGAAACTGTGCATAGAGACTCCATACCAGATATTGTTGAAGACAATATCTGGTATGGAGTCTCTATGCCTTTTGGATAGATATGGGGTTTCCATTACACGTTGTATACAACATGTAACATAATTAATGCACATCCTGAAATTAGTTTATTCAGAATCGTTTACTGAATCTATTTTTATCGTTTTTAATATCGATAATTTTTATCCCAAAGCAATTAAATCTACGTAAATTACAAATTACACTTTCGTTGTATAGTAAAAACAAAACTAACTATGGACCGTAAATTAAAGTAGTAACTTTTTAAATGCAGATTTATATAAATTCCGTCACTCAGTACACATTACAGAAAAATGAAACTCATTTAAAGGAAGTTAAAGTCTTAAAAAAACTGTTTAAACCAGTAAAACTAAAACTTCAGACTAGGTATTATGATAATAACATAATTTTTTAATTGTGGTGTGTGAGGGTGCGCGTTAATTACGATACATGTTGTATAGATGAAAGCGGGAATTTATGCACCAGGAATTAAGGGGTCTTTGACTTGACTATTTTTGTACTCACAAAGATCACTTAGAATGTTTCATTACTGTTTTTTTTTTTGCTCTTTTTATATTTTTTCTTACCTGATATAAAAAAGAAGCCTTTCTTGATTTTATTTCTCGTATATATGTTCAATGATAACTTAATTCTCAACCGATTTTATTTGTTATTTTTAGGTTAACTTTCTGTTATTGTCTATGCTGTACATAATAAAGAATACCTATTCTTCACGTTCACAGTTTTTATATTGATTTGTTTATCGATTATTTCAGCTCCTCCCATACATTGACGGGTACAACCACGTGTCGAAGATCGCCGCCGATACCAACGTGGAGAAAACCCTTGTCAAGTCCTGCATACAGAACTTGGTATACTACGGCGTGGTAGGTCCTTTTATTTTTTGTTTTCTTGGGGAAAGCCTTCGAAAGACGCTTGGTCTTTGCGGAAAGACCGCGGTTTTTTACCTTAATAACTGGTGTTGATGATGATGGTGTTGGTGGTGCTGATGATGACCATCGAGGTGGTCCTCGATGGTCATCATCAGAAAATAAAGATAAGACCAGGTCCTCTTTGAAGATCGCTCCAAAAATTCCTGTGTAACGCCAGTAAAAAGATCCACCTAAACTCTGGTCGCAGTCTTAGGTATATTTAAAACAACGTATCTTGTTTAAACTATATAGAACGCGGGGCTTCGCTCCCGTGGATTCTATCACGGTAAAAACATAACTCCCTTTTTGCAGTCGCGTAAAAAGTAGCCTATAACCTTCCTCAAGCTTCAAGCTACTTCCATACCAAATTGCATCCAAATCCACCCAGTACTTTCGAAGATTAGCGCGTTCAAGCAAACAAACAAACAAACAAACTTTTCCGCTTTATAATATTGGTATAGATTACTGAGGTCTAAAAATTAAACTCAGATAAAATAATGTAGTTTTATAAATAAAAATGCTTGGACAGATCAAATAATGAAGACATTGAACGGACCGCTACACGAATGTACCAGGAGAGCAAAAGTTCGCGAAGAGTGGCGTCGCATTGTCAAGTAGGCCATTCATGTCGACGTGATGACCACGACCATTCTACAAAGAGTAATGCCAAGAAGATAATTACAAAAGCCCAAAGTATCGTATCAACGGGCAGTGGTTACCAACCTGACTTATTCAATTCAAAACGTTTATTTCAGTCTTATTACATTGAAGGAACTTAAAACTATGTTAGTAAATTATACACATACACGTAACAATAAGAAGCAAAACAGTTGTAGGTCACCATAGCTCTCAAAAGGGTGAACAAAATATCGTGAGTAAACCCCGGCCGGCATGTGTTTGGACTAAACTTCAAGATATGTGATAGATAGATATATTCTGTATTGGACACCATAACTGTAAAACAATAAGGACTTTACAACTAAAAAGGGTGATACAATGGGCAGTCTTATCGCTAAAAGCGATTTTTTACAGACAACCTTTGGATGGATTTGACACATAGGAGAAAATAAATACGCGGGTAGTCCACGGTATACCTACTATTTATCTATATAAAAAAACATTCTCAAAACATACACGGTTAAATTTTGATCGCTTTAATCCCGCGGAGGGTCGAACCGGTGCATGAAACACTAGCGATTTGTAAAGATAAAATTAAAAAATAAAGTACTTTTTTTAATAACTCGAATTAATTTACGCCTGAGTGAATAAATAATGCGAACCATTAGTAGACACCATTCGATTATAACAACAATAACGCGTTCGCCTAGTCAACATGGACTCACAAAAAATAGCCAATCCTAGACCAAATCCCGCCCCCAAACCCCATTTGATTGGCATTACGAAAGGCGCGCGCCCCGCACACCCCGCGCGCTAAGGGCAGCGCAGGAGTGACACGTCATAACATAAAAATTCAGTTTATCTAAGACGCCATCGGTGTGTTGTCGCGTGAAAATAATGGCGTCTCGGAATTAGGTGTACTCCAACCTGGAGTTCGTTGCCATGGTGCAATTTTACATCTGGATTTTTATTTGTGCAGTGAAGCGAAGCGATTAGTGTACAGAAACGAGCATCAAACTATACAGGACGTATTCGATGTTTTAAAAAGTGACAGCATAACATTTTCTACTTATGGCGTTTGACATAACTGTCAGTCTTTTGACATATGGCGCGATAGAATGCACGCTGTATACAGTGGCGGTACCTTCATATAAGCCCAAAAGCCCGGCATGCCTTACTAAAAAATGCTCGATAGAGAATCAATGTCAAACCCAAACTATTTAAAAGTTCGCGCGCTTAATTCTTATTAAAATAACACAATGTATCTACTGAGTACACTACTACGCATCGCGATTGTTCGCGCGCAGAGTTTCGCATTTGTAGCATCTAATGATCTACATATTGCTATCTCGCTTACACGCACCGGCTTTTACCGGGCTTTCAAATACTATATCTGTCACTTTCGCACTTATAGCGATGTGCCGTATAACGAGTTAGGCCTTGTGCTTACAAAAAATCGATCACTATGGCAGATTTAAGCAGGGCATTCGTATGAAGTTGCATGCGTATGCGTGACCTTGTCAGCTTGCCAACTCTGCAGTGTTGCCGTTTTAGCCACACGTTGAAAGATCTTGGAGATTTTTAACGTGTTTGGAAACTTTTTTAACATTTATCAACAATAAAAACTAGCGACTTTTAAAATAACGAAATTAAATACAGTCAAAACCGTTTACAACAACATCATTTAGAACAACATACCGGTTATATAGACCAAAATCATAGGTACAAAATACTTTGTACCTTGAAAACATCAACGGTTATTACGACTATCGGTTTTTACAACCAAATATGAGTGGTCCCTTGGATGTTGTTATAACAGATTTTGACTGTATTCAAGCAATATCTTAAAAATAAAAAAAAAATTAGCTAGATTTTTCATATACCTGGCGACTTTTTTTGCCTAAATGACAACACTTGAGTAGTTCCCGACATCCTAGAGTGCAGCTAACTTCAGTTTCATTTGCTTGAGTGAGTGAGAAAAGGTTTTGTTTGTTTTCTAAGATTTTCTCAGTGATACAATTGTTTTGGTGATTTACCTACAACAATGGAGGTAATTGTACCTTGTGAGGATTTAAAATGCGTTCAAGTTTTGATTGGCGAAGATAAGGTAAAATCTTTAAACTTTGCTCAGAAAAAACAGTTAATTTCTTCATTAAAACCGACGCCTAATCTGTGTATTTCTCAGACTAGTAAATCGCATAAACGAAAATTTAATAGATCAGTCAATCATTTCATTCATGAGAATAACCTCGAAGATGCCTTTCCCGAGCTGTTAAAGTTAGCGTATCTTGTTGTAACTATTCCGGCTACAAGTTCTTCCGCGGAACGTGCTTTTTCGTCTCTTAAACGTATCCATACCTATCTGAGAAATACACAAGGTCAAGAGCGTCTTTCCGAATTATCAATGATAGCTATTGAAAAACAGTTGTTGGTAGAATTAAAACGATCACCAACATTTTACTCTGATGTAATTAAATCATTTCTTAAGAAAGATAGACGATTCCAATTAGAATATAAATAATTTATTTAAATTCCTTATTACATTCTATCTAGCTATTTTTTAACTTTCGTTTTGTAACTTTTTGTTTTGTTTTTTTTTTTTTGTCTGTAACCTGGGTTCTGTTACGAAGGAAGCAACTACTTACCATAACTTTGTTCCCTCAAGCAATGAAGCAAACCAAACGGCTTTTTTCAAAGCCACCGGAGGTATGCAATTGCTGATATGTTTATTATATTCAATCTAGCACTAGCATGCCTTCAGTGTGCTTTGGTTACCTCATTCACCGCACGACAAGCAAGAGTGAAATTGAAGAAAGAAGAGGAAAGAAGAAGATGGATGAATTCACTTTTAATTTATTGTACCTAACCAGTAGTTTATGAGAAAATTGCGATGATACATACGTAGGTACCTACATACTCAGTCGAAAACTGAACTTTCTTTTTTTGAAATCGGTTAAAATTTTATTGGGCTTGCGTTATTTTGAAACCCTAGGCACGCCACTGGCTGTATATATCGTTTATGACCTTGATTTTTACATGGCATCTGTTTACCTAGATCGGTCAGCGGACCCTTACAAGTGGTCAGCAAACGCAAAACAATCCAACCCTTTCATAATTTTCTAAGATTTATTTATCATCTCCCGGTAGCAGTGTATAAACTGAGCGGCTGTTTTCGAAAGCAGGTATAATTTATGAGGAAAAACGCTATAAATAAATGCTGAAAAAATTGTTTTCATTCATCATAACTTACCACGGGCACGCTGTACATATCGTTTATTCGAATTCAATATTCATATTTAAGACAGGACAACGTCTGTCGGGTCAACTAGTATTAGTATAGATTTGATCTAGTTTTCGTTGTTGCCAGGTGAGCCTGCTACCAGTGATGAAGTTCAGCAACATGTACCGTGCGACCCCCAACCTCAGCCGGCTGTTCAGTGACCACGAGCTGCAGAAGTCCTGCATTTCTTTCCTTGTTAAAGGCAACGACTCTAAGGAAAAGGTATAGTAATGAGGGTTTTCTGTAATAACGTCCACCAGGCGGCGGCACTGAGGCATCAGGTCCAGGAACCTGTCAAATGCTGTTTTTTGACATCTGTCAAATGCTTAAGTTTTTTGACATCTGTCAATGCTTAAGTTTTTTGAAATCCGTCAAATCTACGTTAATGTCATGTTTACATCAAAGATTCGTTTCCAAAGAAGTAGACCTCTCGCCTCAGTAGCGCTAACTGGTGGTTTAAATCACGGCAGAGATGAATAAGGTTGGAATGGTAATGTGGGCGTGGCGAGCGCGCCACATTTATGATACGACAATCATAGCGCGACCGATTAATTCATTCACCGCGTGTAGTGCGCTTCTAATACTTCAGAACACAGAGCTCTGCTTTAAAATGCCGTGTTGTGCAATTATAACCTGTAAAACAAAAAGTTAGACCGCAAGAATAGAGCGAGGAGGTATATCTTTCCATCGGTAAGTTGAATATAACATTTAATTACAATTTTATTTGTAAATAACATAAAAATATTCTGATCACTATGAAATTCTGAAAATTAACAACATAATTGCAACAAGTTACCAAAAAATGTACATAGCCCGATGTATAATCAACGCAATGACCAAGTCCGCTTATAATGTACTGCATGCGTTGCGTCCTCCACACTTCAACCATTGACGTTTCGTCCTTTGACCTGATTGGCCGTGATACACGGCACATGTTTATCGACAGTGAGTTACAATCAGTAGCAAGCTCTCGATTTAAGTGTGTGTAATTTATTTGTGTGCGTAATTCGCATATGTAACGGGCCTCTTGCTTGTAGTGGAGCTAAATAGTGGTGAGACAAGCGGCGACACGCGTTCTCATACAAATCAGGATCTATTTCCTTTCTAACCTCTTTTATCTGTTCTGTGGTTTAAATTTTTCAGAAAACCCTCATTACAAATCTTACTATTTACATGGAATGAGGTTTTATATACAGTAGACATGGAAGGGAAGGGGCAAACGCGAAATCAAACCGAACGTCATTTAGAACGTTGATAAAAGTGAGGGGTATTAAATTAAACCACATATTCTATACGTCCTCACGGTTAATCCATGGTAGACGTCTTCTATCACTACCATCAGGCGAGATCGACGTCAAGAGTCCGGAATCAACCGGAAAAAAAAAATTACCTAAATAGCTGAACAGTCAAAGTAACACTTCAACAGCCTTTGTAAAAACTTATGGTGCAGAGCGGTATCGTAGCGTGAATTTTGTCGTTTAAGGTGTACGACCCTTGATAACTATCCGTAAGTAATTATTAGTTGCTCGGGAAGATACATGGTGTTTTTAAATAAGAAATTCTTAAAAAGTTTCCTGTGACTAAACTATTGCTTCTAATGATTTGATTTTTAGTGTGTAGCTTGAAAATGATTTATAGTAAATGTGGTTTCATTTAATGCCTCCCGCTTTTATCAACGTTGTATAGTAAGGAAACACTACATATCCAAAATCCCGCAAATGTCGAAACGACCCTGAAATGACAAGCCTGTTGGTCTAGTGGTCAGTGGCCCTGACTGCTATGCCCGAGGTCGTGGGTTCGATTCCCATCCAGGACAAATGTTTGTGTGATGAGCACGATCATTTGTCCTTTGTCTGGGTGTATTTTATATATAACATGTATGTATTTAGAAATATATATGTATGTTTATCAGTTGTCTAGTACTCATAGCACAAGCTCTGCTTAGTTTGGGACTACATGGCGCTGTGTGAAAGTTGTGGAATATTATTATTATACAATAAACTACACACTACATAACTATGTAAATAACCCTTCCTTTGCAGTCGGGTAAAAAGAAACTAAGACATATACAAACAACAATTTAGAGAGAGATATAAAGATTTACCTTCTTTCAAGTCTGACTGGCGGGCCATTTTCTTTTCAGCCAACAATATCCGACGTACTCGAGATCCTGTGCGCTTTGCAGCAAGGAACGACCCTGAGAACTGTCTGCGAACGCTTCATGACGGCACCAGGACCCACCTTCGACATCCGACGCCTCGTGGTTTATGCCCAACTACATGGACTCATCAAATGCCTAAAAAAGTAAGTTTGGAGAATGCTTTAATTGTGCGTACAGCTAAGGAGTGGAATTCCCTGCCGGAGTCTGAGCTTCCCGATAGCTATAACCTGGGGGTCTTTAAGTCAAGAGTGAATATGTTACTTCTAGGTAAGCGTGCTCCATCTTCGACCACATCATCACTTACCATCAGGTGAGATGGTGGTCAAACGCGAGCCTATTATAAAAAAACCTCAGCTGGACAGTTCTTCATATGGGAGAAGGTGGTAGCGAAATAAAAAGAGGGATAATTAAAAATGGGGTCTAAGAACACATTGGTTCAATATTATCATTAGCTTAGCCTATCAATGTATATTAATATAATAAAGCGGAAAAGTTAGCTTGTTTGTGTGTTTGAACGCGCGATCTTCGAAAGTACTGGGTGGATTTTGATGACATTTGATATGGGAGTAACTTGAAGCTTCAGAAAGGTTGCTCGCAAAAACTTTTTTTTAAACAAAAACGTTTAAATGCACAA
This sequence comes from Tholera decimalis, assembly GCA_943138885.2. Lineage (NCBI taxonomy): Eukaryota > Metazoa > Arthropoda > Insecta > Lepidoptera > Noctuidae > Tholera > Tholera decimalis. The sequence goes on along the minus strand of OW964548.2, from coordinate 52,166,955 downwards.
AGTTTTCCGCTTTATGATAGTATAGATTTGTACGCTGAAAACAGCAGTATTATGGACATTATATCATGTGTAACACCTTTATAACAGCATTCTAACAAATAAATAATTCTATCTATCAGGTACCCAGTATTCCTACGGAACCCACCTCGTCCCAATGGTTTCAACAACCGCGTCGATCCCATCTTAGGGATCCGCAGACTGTTCACCGGCCGTCACTGCGCTGACGAAATATGCTGCATAGCACGCATCGACCTTCCAACCCTCGACCAGATCATTGAAGACGACCCTAATGTAGCTGTTATCTGGAGGTAGACAGAACCTTATTTTGCTGGCGGTTAGGTCTAGTTTTGATTACAGTTTGTTTGACGGTTTGGCTTTGATATTACGATTAGTGATCATCTAAATAGCGGCGTTATTACTTTTTTAAAGTATCTTGTATTTTAAACACTCCAGACACGAATCTGGCAGCCTAAATTTATTGTACCATACACCAACATACAAAAAAGTAGATTCAAATTCAGATTTGAGTTACCAGAGAAATATAAGTTAAAGAAAAATGCAACTTTCTCCATCGAAGCAATGTACTCGGACTGATTTGAAAAATCCAAAACAGACGCTACGTTTTGTTATACCGGTTAGTTTTAATTTTGGCCATTTTATAATTTCGTTTATCTTTCGTTAATTCTCAGACTTGGCGGATTTACCGAAGTACCTGGACTCTCGTCTTTACTAAACTTCTACTTTTTATATGAAATGAAATATTTATTTTGTAAATTGGTTATAAATAACACTTTTACACGTCATGTTTTTTTGCGTGTTAAGTTTAGCTAGATGAGGCCGGTATTTCCTAACTGACTACTCTGAGAAGAAACACCGAAACAAACTCAGAGGTCAAAGTCTCTTTTAAAGTCCAGACAATTTGTATATTTATATGAGAAGCATGTAGGTTCATGTCTGTGGTATTCTTTTGAGGAAATAACCACGCAAATTTGAGCGGACCTGTCCAGACAGTGCAAGCATTTGTCAGTTATCGTGTAGTTATCGTTGTTTAGTTACCCTCATCCTTGCTCCTTTTACAAATCTTCGACTAATTGTGTAATCAATCACTTTATATATTTCAAGTAACTTGGCCCATAAAATACATGCTATTACAATAATTATAAATAAACTAATATATATCACTTAAAACTAAATTATACTATGGTAGGTACTCCAGTTATTGGCGTCGTGTGTCATCTAAAACGCGGGGACATTACTCCTCTCGGCCAAAAGTCCTTACTTTGGTATTGTTCGGAAAATTATTGAGCTCCTTAAGTTCTAAGTTGAGCTATACGATAACTGACAAATGCTTGCACTGTCTGGACAGGTCCGCTCAAATTTATAACCAATTTACAAAATAAATATTTCATTTCATTTAAAAAGTTCTCCTTCATGAAAGTCGACAGATGTTCGGTCGGCGCTCTCACCACAAAAGAATTAAAATTAGTTTCAATAATGTGTAATACCCCTCGATCCTTTTCCTGTTCACTGGACCTCGTCTAGTTTCCCCATATCTCATCTTTGACCCTTTACATTTCAATGGACTTCGTTTGATTTGTAAAGCTTGATGCTACGTTTACCCGACTCTGACCGATGTGTAATGCCAAAACTCTGCTTGTTTTTTGGACTACGTTATTATCTGATTCTATATCCTAATATCCTGACCCTCGTTCCGTCTACCGGATTTCTACCGGACTTTGACTTCGGTTTATTCTGGTCATTGTTGTTTCATAGAGTTCCTATGTCTTACTTTTATTTGTTGGATTTTTCTGATTAACTGATTCTTTCATGCTAATCTTCTCTATGTATGACCGGGATGTGACTGATTTGCAATACCTACCCTAAATTTAATTTTATTCGTTTGACTTCTGATTTCTTTGATGTTCTAATTCGCAGTTAGTGAACTCTAAGCTCTAAGATTTATTGCGTTTCTGGGTCGATCGTGATTTTTAGATATCCTGACCTATGGTCCATTTATTGAGGTCAACTAATTGTATTTACCACTTTCTCAATGTCACTGTTCAACGTAAGTGTTGGAAAAATCATTTGAGTAGGGAAGATATATTTCATAAAGACTTAATATGTGTTAACAAATTTTTTAAAAGATTCGTATATTGCTGGCCCTGGCTTACATCAACTTGAGTTATATATTTTAACATTTCGGAGCAAATTGTTGCATTTTACTTTCACATTCGTTTAATATTGTTAAATTAAATCTTAAGTCTTCGTTAATAAAAATACGACAAGAAATAACATTTTTTAAATATGATATTGCACACAAAAAATTTTTGTCCTTAAAAAGAAGCATACTTCGGAAAATAAAGTTAGTCTGGACCCCAAAGTAATGTAGTGTGTCTCGATACATCCTAACGCAAAGACGCCGCTATGTACAATACGTTTTGTCACCGCTAACCTGTCCCTTGCAAGCTGAGCTAAGTACAATTTCATTATACATACAAGCACAGAAATTCCACCTTAAAATTATCTGCCATCTTGCAAACTCTGTGGGCTTCATGAAAAACTATACCGGAATACAAGCATCAGGGAGCAGGGAGAAATCACTTTCATACTCCACTGCTATTTGGCAGACAAACTGTACCATATATGATCCGAGTAAGTGTTGGAGAAAAACAGTGGAGCAAGAAATATAGATTTCAAAAGACATTCTGCAACCAATCTTTGCTTAACCTGTAAATATTGTACATATCAGTGTAATGGCGGTTGTGACCAAACTTGAACACGTTTGGATAAAATATCAAAATTGCCTAGAGTTGACGATTTCTAGTATAAATATTTAAGTGAATAAAACCTTTAAGTTTGGTCAAACCAGCCATTAATGGTCGAATTTTCAGTCGCTAGATAATTTTATCCGAGAAAAAAATCGTCGCATTTATTCTTCGAATTTAACTTATCTGACGGATGGAAAATCTGGCGTAAACCATTTAGCGTGCTTTAATGTTATTCCATAGATCATATGAACTTTATAATACGTTATTGGTAGGCTGAAGTTTGCCCGTAGTGTGTAGTAGGTTACGTTAAGTATTGAATAGTTCACTTTATGTATCGTTTGTATCGTTGGCATTCACGTGCTTTTACATAGTGATTGGAGATGTGACCACTGTGCCTCTGTAATATATACGACTGTAGGTGCGATGTGTTGGCTGCGGGACAAGCTGGGCGAACGAGAAGAATTTGGCTACTATAAATTATCATAATTTTCATAAATTTAATATCATGATGTTGACCTATAAGCTCCTAAGAATAGCCCGACATTAGCTAGTTTAACAACATCTAGAAAGAAGTAGAGTAAACCCATCTTCATTTTCCCATCTCTGGCTCAGTGGGATGCCCAGCGCTGGGCTCGTCTCCCCAGCCTATCTCGTGCCACATGATCCGCACTACAAGTCGACAGTCGCCACAACTCCGGTCATAACCCATGATTATTAATTACCAATAATTGTGCATAATTTAAGATAATATCATCACATTCAGTGTCTTTTTCTAGAATTACTCACTGTCATTTCAGGCATTTAACTGCTTTTGAACTAAATTAAATGTTGCAAATACAATAAGCCCGTAGTGTGAACAAAAAAAAACGTAAATTTTATAGTAGATGTGACTTTAATTTTGTGTCAGTTTTGCATTAATTTTTGGTAGGTTTTATAGAATAAAGTATAGGTTAGGTAAGCGAGTGGGATTTGGCGGAAATACATCTGTTTACTTGTATCGATTGCACGTCTGACGAGGAAGATAAACTAGATTTTAGCAGAGTTTATTAGTCAGATTTGTTAGATAGGTGTGCATACATATATTTCGTTGAATATCCGAAATATAGTATCTTGAATTCATTACTATACAGCACCAATTTTGGAAACTGCCGAAATAGTCGATGTAATCAGTATCTGTATCTAAATGCAACCAAAACAAAAATACAGTATGTAAACTAACAGAGGGCGTTCCCGTGTAAAAAATATTACCATTCGAAAACAAAATGTTTTTATTTTTTTAATATTAAAATGTCACTAAAAATGTTAAATTGATACGTAAAAGAAACACTCTGTACACGCGTACTTGGAGGACGGCAACGTCGCGATTTATTTATGAATGACGGGCCGCGTGTGCGGCGATCTAATTGATGTGCTTATACTATTGCGGGTTAACGGGAACGCCCTCTGTTAGTTAACATACTGTATAATTTTGTAGAATTATTCAAGTACCCAGTACTATATAGATACCTTAATCAGAAGTTATACGGTTGATATTTTTTTGAGTTTTAAAGGTCGCCGTTAAAAATTAACAAAATAAAATCATTCGAAATTCCCCCTCGCATAGATGCATAGTAAATTAAATTATGTAGGGAGATAAATGCCTTTCCTATCTTTCTTTTCAATTCAGCAACATCAATATTCGTTATCACTCTTTTGAACTATTACAAATTATTATTTTGGAGGTATTGTTTTTAATTAGCAACCTATTATTTTTAATGAATCTAAAACATTCCTGTATATAAGTAATGAATTTAAGGTATTGATTTTGGGAGAACTTATTTATAAAAATCTTAGTTGTTAGCAACCGACCAGCAGATTCTAAATTCAGGATTTTTAAGTAAGTTGCTCAACAAATTTCTACAAGTAGGGGAGGAGGCAGTTTTGAGCGTTTTTGAAACTTTGTGTCATAACCCAAAATATTAACTCTTTTAACCTCTTTATTTACTCGGAGTGGTTAACCTGATCATTAACGTACATAATCGCTTTATCAGCTTAAACAATAACCCTAAGATCAGGCGGTTATTTTCATTTTGGTGGTAGAAGGTAAATGTTCAAAGCTGCCCCGAAAGAGGGGCAGTTTTGAACATGCCTGGGGCAGTTTTGAAAAACAGATTTAAATGGTCATAAATCAGTCAAGTTTTATTAATTAGTTTAAAAATTCTTTTTATAAATCACATAATTAGGAACTCTTTAGTAAATTGATGTTTTTCATCGGGATTACTTAATAACATTTGCTCTTCTAAACAAAAAGTAACCACAAAATTAAACAATTAAAAAAATAAATCAAGTGGATTGTTACATCCAAATAACAAAAATAAACCTTTAAGTATAAAAAATCTAATTATGACATGAAATGAATCAAATCTACCTAACCTAAATTTAGAGAAATTAAATTTGAAAGCTATCATGGATGCAGTACGTGACGTGCCAGCGGCTTCGATTGGAGGAGGCAGTTTAGCTAAAATGTCGGGCATGCTGACGTAAGACTCATCTTCCTTTTCATGAATGAAAAACTTGTATGTTGCGCCTTTCTTAAGAAAACTGACAGTAAAAGCGTGACCATGCTTTTCTATAACTTTACCTACAAAAACCAGTGATCTTTTATTTCCGTCTGATGCAAGCTGAGTTAATACGAAATCCCCAAGATTTATATTGCAATTAAGTTGTTCTCCGTAGTCAACATCTTCATTATCATCCATATCTTCATCTTCGCTAGTTATTGTTGGTTCTTCTTCTGACTCTAGATATATTTCTGAATCGGTTTCATCCGAAGAGAACGTCAAGTACGTAAGTTTTAGTATAGTTTTAGTAAGTACGTATAGTTTTAGTGTTTTCAGTTTCAATGTTTTCAGTTTTAAGCGTTTAGGATTCGCTTTCCCTCGTTTTTTTATTTAAAGCTTTTTCATGCGACTTCTTTAATCGTGCTTGGCGTTCGAGATATGTTTTATGAATTACGACTTTTTCCGGAGTGTCTGTGAGGATCCGAGATTTTCCTTTTTTTCTTCCTTTATTTGATTCTTTACCAGGCAGGGCTCTTGGAAAAGGCCTCACGACTTCGAGTGTTAAAATATTGTCTACCGCAGCAGATGCAGCAACCGAAGGTACAATTCAAGTTTCCGTAGGCTCTGCTTCAGGCACATTAACGGCACTCGGTGATGAAAATGCAGAGCTCATAGGTGGGCTATTAATTGCAGTTACAGAAGTTACAGTCCAAGTTTCTGGCCAAGGTACTGAAGGCCTTGGCATCCATAGTATCAAGTAACGATGGTGAAATTGCAGAGGTTGTTACTGGAATATCCAACCCAGTTGCAATAGGTGAGTCTTCAAAGTTTATTGCTTGTTCGACATCTTCACAGTCAGTATCCGCTGCCGCAGCTGATTTTTGGAGAACGTCGGAGGTGGCGTCACTGGAAGTCGTTGGCATGGGACGGTTAGTTACCTCCGCACATTCAAAATCGTCATCGCAGAAGGCAATTCTGGAAAATGGGTGTATCCCCGGTTTTACAAAGCCTGCAATGATATTCCGGGCAATATATGACGCATTATATAGTATGCTTGCCAAATCATGAATGGTTATCGTTTTACCGGGATGGGCCAGTAGCCAATCATTTTGGGCAACTGACAATTTCTGTTTAAAAGGGCCATTCACTGACACATCCAATGGTTGCATACGACGGGTACAGTGTGGAGGAAAGGTAAGTGCAACTATTCCGTTTTCTCGACAATAGATTGTAGCATCTAATGTATAGTGGCTTTCATGATTGTCCATAAGCAGCAATATTGGATCCTCTTTCGAGCATCTTGTCAGTCGTTCAAGGTGTTCCAGAATCTTTATAAACAAAGGCCCAGTCATCCAACCACTGGTAGGGCTGTTTGCATAGCTTACACTGCCGATTGGTGCCCCGAAGAGCACAGTATCGTGAAATCGTGCTCGAGGAAATATAAAAACCGGTGGCAGCGCATTTCCGATACCACACATTGTGATCAGTTGGCCTCGTTCAGCAGAAACACATTGTCCAATCTGCTTTGTTCCTTTTCTTGCTATAATATTTGGTGCCTGAACGACGGTCATGATATTTGTTTCGTCCAAATTAAAAATGCGTTCTGGAGTAAAATTAGTCCTTTGTAGCACCTTCTCATAGTTATTATAAAACTGTGACACATTATGTTTGTTAAAACTAGTAGCTCTAGTAAGGCTTGTATTTTCTAGTTTTCTCATGGAAAGCTCTTTATAACGCTTCATAAAACCTTTTAACCATTCTATACCTGCTTCTTGTTTTTCTGTCCATTTTGTTGGACATTTTTTTTAATGCTGTTGCATATTCATAAGCTAACGACCTGGTTTGTTTGTAGGTAAGACCGTAATTCATTTTAGAACTTTTTAATAAATATTCTTTAAGCACCTTTTCCTCTTCTGTAGTAAAAACTTGTGCGACAGTGTACTTGGATGAGTATAGTTGGTCATTATGAGGTTTGTTCTCTTTGTACTTTTTTATTCTATTAAATAAAGTATTTGGTTTAACATTATAAACTGCAGCAGCCTTTTTTTTTAGTGTTGCTTGGAAAATTCTCATGAAGTCCCTCCGCCTTCGGGGAAGGGCGAAGGGGACTGTCTAATGATATTCTCCATGTCGACGAGAGAAAGGCTGGGGGCGAAATACACCCCCACGACCATAATATTTCCCCAAATTGCCGCGACATAGCCCCGCCCTCGGGTGACGGCCTCGAAGGGAAGGGTGTCAGCGGCAGATCTCATAATCAGTGCCACCGAGCGGTTCGTGTCGCACACCCAGTCATCCCTGAGTGGCACAAAATACGGCTCGGCGACAACTGCCACATCGATCTACCACTGTGCCATGTTCTGGAGCAAGAGATCCTGAGCCCTGGCGCAGTGGTTTATGTTGGCTTGGAGGAGACGACGTAGTGCCATTACTGTGTGTCCATGACCGTTGACTTCTCCCCAGCCCTCGGCGGATGTTCTGCCGCAACCGGCGGGTGCACCGGCTGCGAGAAGCTGGTTGCCTTCTTTGTTAAATCCGTGATACTAGCCGGCGGATGAGCCGGCTGTCTCCTGGCATTGTTCTTATTGGGCCTGGCGCAGGCCTTTGACCCGATCTGATGGTCGGCTGGCTTGCCAGATGCCGCACAGATAACGCAGTGCGGCGTGGCAGTGCAAGTGCCAGCCTTGTTACCGGGCTGACCGCAGCAGAAGCACATTTGGCTGCGGTCTACCCCAGCGGTACACCGTGCCCCCGCATGTCCTTCTAAACAACGGTAGCACCGATAGGGCTTGGGCGCTAGGAGCGTGACCCGCGCCGAGACCCATCCAACTAGTAGTCGTTCATGTTTGATCTTTTTGGCCGCCGCTACGGGACAGCTGACAAGAATTTATTGTCCCGATACCTGAGACACCCCAGCGTATCGTGCCCGCCTTGACTTGCTCCGGCGGGCATCCTCCAGCCTTGAAGATGGCAGCGGCGACCTCTTCCTCTGTGACGGAATCGTCCAGGCCCGAAATGCGCAGATCTGCGCACTTGGTTGGCCTGGACACTCTTACGTCATCCGGGCCTAGAGACGCCCTGAGTCTATCGGCGAGGGCGTCTGCTTTGGGACCACTAGTTGTTTCCGATATCTTCAGTAGGCGACCGCCGGTAGCAGTTGTTTTGCACCGGAGGCCCGTTATGCCGAGATCACTCAGCGAAATCTCGCCTTTCGCCTTTGCCAGGATCCCGGCATATGTGAGGCCCTGCGCCTCCCCCCTGGCTGCAGGGTGAGAACCACTGCTGTAGAGCGGGGGGTACTGAGCCTCGCGGTTTGGCGCTTGGCCGCCAATTCTTCCTTCTAGGCCTGCTTTTTGGCCCGCTGGCGCGCCTTTTTTGATTTTTTGGCGGCGCCCGCAGCTGTCCACTCCGCCTCAGGTCTAGTGGCGGGTTCGCGCGTTACTGGCCTAGTAGATTGTGCAGGCGGAGCAGCCGTAGCACCTGTCTTTTTGGCCAGTTTGGCCCCTCTTTTATTTGTTGGTTGGGCGGCACGGGGCGCTGCGGCTTGGGCCGCATATGTCGGCAACGGTGTGCTGCGTTGGTCTGCAGCTAGAGGGGGACGTAGAATCCTCCACTCAAGCACTGAGAAGCGCGCGTTGAAACTCGCCATCTCCTGACGGATCAGGCGAGTAAACTCCATCTCCTGTGCCGACTGCTGCTTCGACGGCTGTGACTGCAACTGCGTTTGCGGTTGCGGCATTGCGTGTGGAAGGCCCACCTCCTGCCTGAGGTGCTCGCGGCGGAAGTTGGCCATCTCCGCCTTGAGCTCCTCGTGCTCCTTGCGGAGCTCCGCCATTTGCGCTGCGAGCTTTGCGTTCTGTTCCCGCAGCAGCGCCGTCTCCTCTGTTGTGGTGCGGGTCAAAAGCACCTGAGCACTTTCCAGAATGGAAACCGTGGCCTCTTTAAGCGCTTTCTGGCTGCAGCCGCTAAGGCCCTTCGAGACCTTGCTCACCCTTTTAATTGCCGCAACCGCGTCGGCCATTCTTTGGTTTAGGTCGGAGGCAGGTAGCTCTGCCTTCTGCCTCGACTTCTATACCAGAGACGGCAGACTTCGACTCCGACAGGCGAGTGACTCTCCCTTCCTCATCCTTTTTGTCAGAGCCGCAATCTGCCGCTCGTCCTCCTCTAGGTTTTTGGCGACTGCTGCGGCCTTCATTGCAGCCGCAGCCTCACGCCTGAATAGGCCGATACGGCATATTTGCTGGTAGTAGCGGGCCTACCTCTCCCTCCTTTTTTGGCACCGACCTTGGGGGCCGGCACCGCTGTGTCGCTCAGGGCCGGGTCCGACCCTGGGTCTGCACGCTCTCTCGGGCGTTTGCGTAAGCGTTTTGAATTGTCGCTCGCCGCGCTCGCCACACTCATAAGGCTGGACGCGCTGTCGGAATCCAACAGCACGCCCATTCGCTCAATTAGTACCAGAGGTACTTTTTTCTCACCCACTACGTCATTTTTGTTTTTTGATTGTTTTTCCATTTTGTTCCCACGAGTACAAAGCAAAACAGGTCAACACCGGGCAGAGGCTTAGGTACCCGGGTAAGCCTACATGCTGCTGGGGGCGGCAGGTACCAGCAGGTGGGAGCGCTAACGACCGTACACCCAACGGCCATTCTTCCCCTCGCCGCGCTCCCGAAACTTGAGATTGGGTGGTTTTTTATCTTAGAGGTGTCCTTCCTCTGGGGCCGGGCGGTTAAGCCAAGCCCCCCGACGGCGGCATTGAAGCATGCCTCCATCCGCTGTCCGGCCAACCCGACTCAGCGGACCCGCCGAAAGGTTTGCTCCTCAATGAATGAGGAGACAAACGAACCCCGCTTAGATGCGCCTGCACCTAAGAGGGTGTGGTCGCGTCCTCGCCTAATCGACACCCCCGTGAAGAGATTATTGTCCGTGACCCAGGGTGCACCAGGCCCAGCGACTGCTCTTCCCCCCGGACGTATCCGCAGGGGACCAGCAGCCGCTAAGCGCACGGGAAGGTCTTCTGCGCGCACCCCAAACCGCAGCAGCCTTTCTTAGCTTCATATGTCCATTAACTACTACCAAAATGGCATTATTAATATCTTCATTATATGCATTGCTTACATATTTAAACGACTTTACAGTTATATGACAAACGCTTGCGTACTACGTAATAAGTATGGGGCAAATTTGAAAATGTTCAAAGGTACCCCGTTCAATTTGTTCTAAACTGCCCCTCACTATCTTTTTTAAAGAAATGTAATATTTAGCTTCAAAAAACATTTAATGAATAAAACTAAACATTTTCACAAGAGCCTAAATAACCACTAAATAAATTAAAATGATAACACTCACCAGTATTTAAAACTTTGTCCTTCACAAGCTTACACCTATCTTCCAAAATGTTTACTTTGCAATGACAAAAAGAAACATGGCCGATATCTTGGTTGCAAGCTGTCAAACGCCACAGATACTACATGACGGTTGTGCCACCCCGAAATCATTTTCGTACTAAAATAGCTTTGAAACTAACTGCGTAAACTTGTTTGTTCAAATCTGCCTCTGTTCAAAGCTGCCTCCTTCTCCCCTAAAGGGTGTAATGATTGATGTCCTACAGAGATATATATTTGTGTTGATTACAATAGGTGTTATCTAATTTTTACTTAGAGTTTATATATAATTGGATATGCCTTGTATATAAACCAGTGGAATTTAAGAGTAACATCTTAACTAGCGCTATTTCGACGTGCGGTACCTATGCAATAAAGTAGGCGGATTATCTCTGGAACACACAAACGAACATTCAGTTCATTAATTATGATTACAACCTTATTATGATTGCAGCCTTATGTATGCGTACTAATTGTTTATAATTGCCTTAAAAATAGTCTATGAAATTTTCAAGATTTATTACCATAGACAAATGTCAAGATTCAATACTAGGTAGAAAGAAGAACACTTTCATACTCCACTGCGTTTTGGTAGACAAAATGTACCATATATGATCCGAGTAAGTGTTGGAGAAAAACAGTGGAGCGTGGAAGATATATAAAAATATATATTTCAAAAGTATATGTACATAAACTTACAATATTTTCCCAAGTTTAAAAAAAAATCTGTTTTTGTCAGTTCCGCTAAATTTAAAAAAAAATACTAAAGTTAATTGCAATTTTTCTGATCCGTCTTTAGAAAAATATTTAATTAACGGACTTAAATATGTGCAGGAAGACATTTATCATCATCTCCAGAAAAAAATATTCACAATTCAGATTCAAAAGTTGGTAGATCAAATACTGATATGAAAGATGATAGTGCACCTGGTTCTGACGGGATCCGTCCACTTCTCCTCAAGCTCATCAAACCATATGTCTTGAACCCCCTGACGTATATCCGTAACCTGAATGTCATGCGACAACGGGCACTTTTCCTAACTGCTGGAAGATGGCCGTTATAATGCCGATCCATAAGAAAGGAGCCAAACACTCTCAATAACTATAGGCCTATCTCTTTATTGAGTGTTATGTCTAAGATACTAGAGAAACTCGTTAATAACCGCCTCGTCGGTTTTCTGGAAAGAAACAGTCTATTGTCTGTTTCTTTCTTTCTTCGTCAATTCGGTTTTAGACGGGGCAGTTCTACTGAGCGAGCCATAGGGCTTTGACTGATATTGTTTCTTCAAAGATCGATAAGGGGCAACGGTCTATCGGTGTCTTCCTTGACCTAGCCAAGGCATTCGATACAGGTTACATTCAGATGCTTTTGAAAAAGCTGGATTGCCTTGGCGTAAGGGGTGTCGCTCGGGATTGGTTCACAAGTTACTTAACGGATAGATGACAGTACGTGGTAATCGGAGACTATGTAAGCGAAAGCCTCCCAATTACTTTTGGTGTGCCACAGGGCAGTGTTCTTGGTCCTATATTGTTCAATGTGTAAATGAACGTCATTATGGATTTAAACATACCAGGGTCTGATATGATTTGTTATGCTGATGACACGGCAATCATATTGCATGGAGATACATGGCGGATGCTTTAGATGCTGCAGAAAAGGGCATGCGTAACATATCGGACTGGCTCGATGGAAATCTTTTGACTCTAAATGTCGAAAAAACGAGTTTTATACCGTTCTAAATCAGCCGTTCCAGCTGCCCGGACATCAATGAAATTAAAATCCAAGACATACACTGTCATGCCACAAAGTGTTGATGTAGGGGTATTGGAAAATGGTAAATTCAATCAAGTACCTGGGCATCACGATTGATCAGAGTTTGTCTTTTAAAGAAAACATTTGGACACTCCAGAAAAGTTCGTAAATTTATATATACAACGTGTAACTTAAAGGGTATATCCATATCAAGTGCACAGCTTCTTTGGATGATAACAAATGATATGGCAAGGGTTTTGTAATCCTATGTCTACATGTGTGGAACTTATTAGAAATTTCAATACATTGATACCAGAGACCAAATCTTTAAAATTAAGAAAAACGAAAGAATTATCGTGTTATTGCATGGTTATTGCCAAGTCACGTGGAAAGTATTAACCTTCGTAGTGCTGTGCCAGCTCTGTTATGATTGGCATTCAAGAAATATATGAAACCGATAATTTGATATCAATTTTTTGAGTCACTTATTTTGAGCTGAAACTGTGCATAGAGTCTTCATACCAGATGTTGTCTTCAGCCCTTGTGGATAGTAGTGTTGCCCAAACGAGAGTCTCGCAAGAGTCTTGCAATTAGCGATTATCCTATTGCTATTTATTAAACGGTAGTTGAGATCTCAGAACAATGTAACAGAGTAGGTACATTTTGAGCTTGAATTGACATAGGCCAACCAAATGAATCAATTTAATTGAGACTCTTGAAGACTCTTGCGAGACTCTAATTTGGGCAACACTAGTGGATAGATATAGGGTTTCCGTTACACGTTGTATAATGAAATCACTTCGTGCTAGTGCCCCAAAGGATATGTGCAGAAACGTTTACCTAGCTCTCTGTCAATCGTTGCTGCAATACTGTATAGGTATCTGGGGTAGCGCAGCCAAGACCTACTTGATTGAACTCCAGAACGGGCCATTCTTAAAGTCCTCCTTGGTAAGCCGCGACGATATTCCACAGACGAACTATACAAAGAAGCTGACGTCTTGCGTGTCCGACAGCTTTATATCCTGAAGTCCCTACTTAAACTTGTTGCTGCGTCTGGGCATCAATTCACTTACACCCAAAGAGGGAGGGTAGGAGCTGACAGTCTACCAATCCCAAGAGTGAAATCAATATTTGCCACACGTTTCTCACTATTTCTACCTATTCGGGTCTTCAATGTAGTCAATAAATATACAAATAGGATCCCTGGAAATGTCTTTGAAGATTATTTTAAAAGCATGGCTTCGGAACCTGACCTACGATGAAACTGAAAATTTGTTATGTTCCTTGAAATAAAATATTCTAAAAGCACGAAACAGACATATCCCACACATATAACATACACACCACATACGCTCGCACAAACACTTCACACTTCTCACTTACACTCGCTCACCCACTCTTTCACCGCGCCAGTTGGAAATTACATTTGGTTATAAATAACCCACTACTACTTGAATGTACATACATCATTCCTAATTATTATTATTTTATTGCTTTTTTTTAATAATCAATTTTAATTTGTTTGTTTTGTTCAACTTTGTCAAAATTAATATAATTAGTCCAATCCTTTATTTTATCAAGCACTTTTTTTTGTCTAGCGGTGCTGTGTCACACTGAAGTCACGAGTAGATTCAGTCAACCTCTGTTGTCAATATTAGGCCACCAAGATACAGGCTGTGCCTAGTTTGGGGCCCATTGCTAACTCTTTTTGTAACTTTATGTATTGTATTTTCTGTATGTATTGGCTTTCCACTTGGGTGTGTAAATAAAGAAATAAAAATAAATAAATCCATGTGACTGTATTAAACAAATTAAAACAAAAAAAAAACATACTTTTTTACCACGCCATTTCTAAATGCTAATTAGCCCAGGAATATTAGGAGTTTCACCTCGGATTGAGATACTAGTCAGCTATAAACTTGTATTAACCCTTTGATAAGGTCAAAAGCAAAAATCAATATGGTGAAGCTTTAAGACAAGCTTGCCAATTACACTAGCCGCAAGCTAAATGGCACTGCAACCACAACATGCTTGCAGTTGCAGAATATTTTCTTAAGCAATTGCTCCGGAGCTGGTGGATTCATTGTCATCACAGGTTCCAGGAATTCATCACGCATCATCCAACCCCAACTCTGGGGTTCTAAATAATGCCCTAACCAAGTCTGAACTTTATAATAAACACGGTTGAAATAAATAGTGAAACACTGCGCGCGCTCTGCCCTCTATCTCGAAAATGGTTCAAGATATAAAAAAATGTTTAAATAAAAGTTGTAGAGAATTTAATCCTCTACAATATTTATAATGAATACAAATATCATAAAACTCATAGGAAACGAGATATTTGCAATAAATGTGAAAAATATCGATTTTTTTCCTAATTTGAAATTCTTGCCCTGAATTGACTAATATTCCTGGACTAAACTAATAATGCTATAATTAATATATATATATATATATTTATGTCGTAAAGTCACAATATACATAGCTGCTTAGAACATGAAAACCACTAGTTAAGGTTTTGATTTCCAATAAGTTTTTTTAAATCTGGTATACAAATTCACTTGAAATCCGCCTGCACTAAATCATTGCTCCCAGTAATGAATCAATCTTACACCAATGAAGGACACCAATTAGTTTACTTAGATTAAATCATCGCGTATTATTAGAATACACCATACTTTATAATTATACTAGGCTCCACCACGTGTTTTTAGATCAAATTATTCCAGATATTATAAAAAAACCTTAGTTATTAATTCAACGTTTTCCAAAAATTTTGGTTGGTTTAAAATCACAATTAGTTTATCAAAATTGAAGTTTAATTGCTATATTGCTTGATAGTGTTTGGTATTCCATTATGTTAAAAAAAATTCCGTATTTTTTATAACCACTCGAGTATAATAATTAAAACTCTTTAATAAATTTCGATATATCCTTAGTAAGTTTATTTGTAAGTCAAGTTAACTAGTTGAATAAGTATCAACGAAATTATTATAAAATAATATACAAAAAAATATATACAAAATTATTATTATGCTATGTCATCTTGCAATCAAATAGCAATCCACTCTCTTAACGATTACCTTTACTTTAAAATAAAATAGAAACAAATTAAGTCATGTGTCGGTTAGGTTTACTATGATTTTATCGTTTTGTAACCGACTTCAAAAACGAAGAGGTTCTCAATTTGATTGGTATGTTTTGATGTACACCGATTACGCCGAGATTTCTGATCCGATTTAAGTGATTCTTTTTTTGTGATAAAGGGTAATGAAATGAAATGAAATGAAATGAAATATTTATTTTGTAAATTGGTTATAAATAACACTTTTACACGTCATGTTTTTTTGCGTGGTACAATAGAGTTTCATAATTTGAATTATATACAGAGGTTTTATATACAACTGCCAATGTATTATTATTATACACTACTAATTTTTAATTAGTACAAATACTTAAAGGGCTTATTAGAAAAGGTCTTGTTATTATATATGTAAAGTCTCACTATATAATATTGATAAATAGCAAAGTTATTAGCGTTTGTTTATATCCCAAAATGTCACTCAATTTACGGACATATTGTACAGGCCATTCATGTATTCATTAATCGTGATGTCGCGGTCACGCGGTCTCGCTCAAACTTGCCCCGCCTCCAACAGCTGTTATCGTAATTGTAGGTAGCTTAGACGCATCTTTAAGCTTTACGAATTAAAAAAAAGTAAAATAAAAGGTTCACGAAAAATAATAGGCACTTATTAAATTCAAACTTTACCTACATACTTTAATTGGGCCATTTGCTTGTGTTGTTCAGTATCCACCTGCAGAACTCCATCCTTGGTTCATTATCCACAGTAGTCAATTCTTGACCCTTTCTTTAGTGGTATGGGTGAAATCCAGACGAACTAATGATCGTCTATGCACAGTACTGGCTGATATTAAAATGACGAGCTGCGTTATTCGTACTTCGCCGGGGATCTTCAAAGTAGTCCACTACATCGTCGTAAAGGTTTTGGGCCGGTCTTCCATGTCCTTGGCGATGGGCCGTTGCGCGGAATGATCAATGGTCGAGTAAACGTTGGTAAACATTTACCACAGTCCGAACCTTTGGCTAGCGAGCATTTGGGTACTCTTCCCTGTACATACGAACAGCGGCCACCAGACCAAAAGTACACACGCAACATAGCCACGTACTCCCGAGATGAAAACTGGTAAGCCATCGCGACAGTAAAAACGTAACAACTTATGTTTAAAAAGCACGCGCACACTTCCGCTAACAAATTGGCACTGTTTGTTCGTTCACTCGTTGTAAAAAGGACCGCTGGCCAGAGGGGGCGTGGCTTGAGCTTAGACGCGAGTTTGCCGGGATTTATGAATGACGATCTAACTGGACTAGCACTGCGCGTAATATTTTCTAGTAGCAATTGTTATGAATGATCAATTCAATTATGAGTTTACCAGTTATGACAAATTTTCGTAGACAATTTTGGGGTTTCGTTTTTTTTACTTTTGACTACATAAATATGATCAGTAAAGGGTACGGATAGAGCCCCATTTTTTTTTGTACTAATTACAAATTAGTAGTGTATATATATAACGTGTAACGGAAAGGGTATATACATACCAAGGGCACGGCTTCTTTGGGTGATATCAAACGATATTAGAAGGGTTTTTTAATCCTATCTCTACATGTTCGAAAGTAATGAGAATTTTTAATACATTGATACCAGATACAGTACTAGGCGCACAGAATTACGGAAGAGATTTATCGTGATATTTGCAAGTAACGTGGAAAGTTATTGACTTACGTAGTGCGGTGACACGATTGTTATGATTTCAATTTAAGAAACTTACGAAACCGCAAGTTTGGTATCAATTTTTAGAGTATTTTATTTTGAGTTGAAACCCTTCCAGTATCGTTTGATATTATCCAAAGAAGCCATGCCCTTGGTATGTATATACCCTTTCCGTTACACGTTGTATATATATATATAATTTGATTGTTAATACGCGTACATGTTTAGTGCTAGGTTCTATCTGTAAATTTTTCATGAATGCGCGCACCTTTTCTTATGAATTAGATATAAGTGGCATCCATCTGGTCTGCTCGGGAGTAGTTGTATATTTACCCGAAGTCAACTAAGCATAAAACGAGTGTATCGATATAAGTAAACATAGGGTATAATAAAAAGACCCATCGAAGAGCCAAAATCTACGTACTCTACCTATCAATCAAGTTACTAAAATGCTCTACTAGATTTCTTTAAATATTGAAGCTAATTTATATGGCTTCTATCAATAATCATTAAATTAAGGTATTAAGCCCAAAATTCATTTCCCATTTTGAAGCATTTGGCGTCAAATGTTTTTGATAGATAAAACACTGCATTTAATATGTCGATCTAATTCTAACAAACATATGAAAAAGATATTTAATAAATACTTATTTTATTGTCATTAAAAGCATTTTTTTTTAATATTGCAAGTGGGCCTTTGACAATTTTTGTTTAACCATAATATACCCAAAATCACGCCATTTTTGTTAGGTGATACTGCCTCATGGCTGAAAATAATTCAAATGATTAGATACATTTGGATTTTACTAAAAACAATATTTTCATTTTATTAAAATTGTAATTTCATTGATTGAGAGTTCTATTGATTTGGTGATACTATGATATAGTGGTATAATATAATGTATTCGGTTCGATTATACCTAGGTCTAAACTCTAGTATGTGTATGTCCGCCAAACCCTACTTTTAATTTAGGTGTCTATGGTACATATAGCATTGTTTTCAACTATTCATAAGATTGCTAATTGATTTTGGCGGCATTATTCTTATGGAAAAGTTTTCAATGCTTTTTAACGTATATCTGTGTTGTGTTATAGCATTCCAATATTGTTTTTGTAATGATTATATTTAGAAACATTCGTATCGCTACTAAACATACGATGCAGGATTAAAAATAAAAGAAACAGAACTGATTTCCGTCAAATTTTGTCGCGCGTTGACCTGCAAAGTGTAAGAAATTGGATTTTCTTCTGTTTTCAGATTTGATTTTTACATACATTTTGCCTTATAGATAGAACCTTTATATCTCAAAAAAATGTCTGGTCAATCTGGTCTTGAAATCATTTATAATTATGGAGTATTTTAAAAAGAACATGCTGACAATTATCAGTAATATTTTGACGTTTTACTTACAATATTAACGCCACTGCCATTTTTAAGTTCCCTTTTATTATTACTATAAATTGGAAATAATCATATTATTAACATTCTCTTAAAAAAAATTAAGTACTACTTCTTTTAAACCCTATGCTATATGTACCAAAGAAAGTTATTTTACTTACCGGTATTAAAACTTATATTTTTATCAGTACTTAAAACTCGACGTTTACATTTATTTGTATTAGGTATTATGAATCGTCTTATGACGCTTCAGCAAAAATCTCGACAAGTTTTAATCGTTTATTGCTTACGTTTAGTTTTTAAACATTTGTTAATTTTGAGGAAGTTTGTGATTTATTTTAAAGGAATGTTAGATGATGGAATCAATGTTTGAGTGCACTGACAGCCTGTGAAGACGCGAGATGTAGATTAAGATGCGCAAGCGCCGATGGCTGCAATTCTTATGTACGTCGCGTGTAGATTTTCTACACTGTGTGTCAGAGGACACAAACATTCTGAATGAGACCTAAAACACCCTTGTCGTAATCGTCTTCTGCGGAGTTTTCTCTATCCTCAAGCTTTGAGGCAGAAGCCTATTGCGATCATTTTGGACACCCCGTGTCCCACAAGCAATCCCTACTGAGGAGAGTCAATAAAACTTCTAATATTGCTAGAAATTAAGTCACTATAATTTAAAAAAAAATGTTTGTAATTCCGCCTCTTCATAGAATTTGTAGTGTGTATTACAAGCGGGGAACGACTCTAAACTATATTATTGGAAATTAAATGACAGTGCAAAAAAAAAATGACGTGCAACAAAATTTACGGGGCTACTACTTAGTAGTGTTCCACAAAGCATAAGTATTGTAACTGCAAAATAACGTATTGAGTCGTGAAATATGGAAGTGTAACGCGATGATTCCTCTCTCACCAGGTTTCTACTATTAGATTAAGGTCTTGAACTTATGTTAGTGACGAGTTGACTGCCCGTGCGGCATCACTTAGTATCATAATTGTAATAACTCATTTCGATGTTTCCTGTCTCCTTCTTAGTTGTAATCATCTTTAGTGTACGTCGTTACGTAAAAAGCGCGAATTTCGGGTCGTTTGTTCATTAGTACTATAAGACAATCGAGCTAACTTATACAAATTAATATAGTAATATAATACTACTTACTCGGTACATTATGATCCACTCATATGTTGTACTCGTACCTACTATAAACTATTCATGTGTGAAATTCCTCGATTTTTCGCTATATTATTAAGTAGTAAGAAAATAGAGCTGTGAAAATTTAAGGGTATAATCATAGTGTAATCGACTCGAAAATCATATCGATTCAGCTAAATTGAAAATTTATTGATGGTCGATTTGTCCGTGATATGTCGTAGGAAAAGTGTGACTTTTCGATAATATTTTTGTGATTATTATTAATTATTTATAACGTACTTTTTTCGAGTGGATCGCGGGTCTTTGCGAGAACATTCACCATAAAAAAATCTAGATACATCTTCTCACCGCGGCTTTGCTCGCGCCGTATTTTTTTTTTCCGGAATAACTAGTGACGTGTAAACTGGACAAAAACAGAAAAAAAAATTAAGTTTTTTATTATAGTTATAATGAAAGGATACGAAACACATTGATATGTAATCTTCATTCAAATTTAGCTACCAACTTGGAAAAAATGTTACAGAGCTTAAGGATTATATGTATAAAAAATAAATGATTGGTAAAGTCAATGTAACACAACGAATAATTCGCTGATTCGGGATCTTATATTTCCTAACATAGCAACGAATATATAATTTAATTAATTTCTATGTCAAACTAAATGACTTTGTGAATTACTTACCCAATAAAATTAATTTAATGGCAATACTGATAAACCATTATACTAGTATTTATTTATAATGGAGCACAAGACAAAAACCTTTTTGACCAACTTTAAAAAAGGAGACTATTAGTACTGTTTTTACTTTATCGCCTTTATATAATCTATAATAGTCTCTTGATAAAATATACAATTTTGGGATAGTTATTTCTCTGCCAAGTTTCTATTAAAAAACCATTCTATCCTTGGCACGTTAAGAAGTGACAAACAGACGGACAGACTTACTAAGACAGACACATTTAATGTCACAGATAACAGTTGACGCTTGTGAATTTGAATCAGCTGTCTGGACTTCAAAATGACATTTTAAATAAGCACAAAATTTGAGAAAATCTCAGTTTGAACAAGACCACTTAATAAAACTTAAATGTGTTTCGATCCCGATAAACTTAAACAGTATTATATACTTAGATGTAAGTTAGTGTCGTACGCAATGTACTTATGTTATTCTAGTATTTATTTCCTAGTACAAACGTGTGAACGACGGTTGACATGTACATGACAGGTGTTAGGGTTAAGGTTTATTTCTATATTTAAACTTCATGTGTACGCTGAAGATAGCATTTTGATAATGTAAGAAGCACAATCTCTTTCTCTCTCTCATACTCTCTGTGGTCGACTCTTCATTACTGAAGACCGCGATTACCAATCATTTTTCATCTCGCAGTTCAACCTCTGTAGGTTGTCAGCTGCTTATCCGAATTTGTCAGTGGTTGACTTAATTAATTAAATCCTCCAGCCAAGGATTATTCAAAAACTTACACACTACTCGACTATACGCTAAGGGCACACCCTATGGGGTACGGATCTCGGCTTAGGGCGTCGAAAGGGAAGGTCAGGCTAAATTCGATCTTAAACCAATCTTCACCCAGCGGTCTGTTAGGTTTTATACAATGTTTTAGTAGCTAATAAGATTCAGTTCAGTTGGTCCGACCATGGTAATGAGGATCTTCATCTGGACCTCGTGCCTCCACGTCGGCACAAATGATCATTACAATAGTTTATATTTGATGTTCTGACATGAAAACTAGGAAAAATATATGATGGCTAAAAAGAACATAACATCAGTATGTTATGTTCTGTTTCCCGGTTTTTTCAAGCTCTAGTTATAATCCCCTTAGACACACTATTAATCTTTGTATCCACTTAGTTCAATCATATGCATTAACGCACCAAACGAAACACTAGTACTTTTAAAAATGTCTCAACAATCAGACTTAAATATAGTAAGGCATTTTTTTAAAATACCTTGCGAGTAACTAATTAACCGATATATTTATTCTGTTATTAAAATTTCAGTGCACGCTATAAATTTAATTTACTGGTGTGGGTAGAATTTTTTCAACTAATGCGTCCTGCAGGCTCGTATTTTGTGTGCAACGTGCCTTGGGGACGTCTCATTATTTATTAATTACATAGATTGCCCGTAAACACTACTATGTAGAGTTTAGAGTAATTAATCTTCTAAATATTTGTTTATATATATTGTTTTGATTGCTATCTTCAGCGTGTGCTTGGTTTTGTCACACACTCTTATGTACCGCTGTCAAGGTTGTTATTTTTTTAAGTGTATGATGCCTTTTTAGTTCAAATGAAACTCGTGTTAATGTGTGGAAGCGCGCTATATTGTCTACGGTATACGGTAATTAGCAATTAGTTTTATAAATAGTCTGTGTCATCTCACGTTTCTAAGT
Organism: Tholera decimalis; assembly: GCA_943138885.2. Lineage (NCBI taxonomy): Eukaryota > Metazoa > Arthropoda > Insecta > Lepidoptera > Noctuidae > Tholera > Tholera decimalis. The sequence continues at coordinate 52,144,756 of OW964548.2, read as the reverse complement.
CTCATTGTGAACAAAATAAAGTAAAGCAATTCAGTTGTTTATATTTTTTAATGTGTATAATGATTTGCGTTTACCTACAAAATCACTACGCCAAAATAGTATATTTTTATGTAAGTTCTGTTTTAGTAAGTACGTACGAGTGTGTGAATTAGAAAGTAAGCCTCTAGTCTAGTGTCCCACACGTTTACAGTGCGTTCCAGATGTTCTGTGGACTGAAAAGAAAATGTTAATATCAAAGAATTAGGAAAAATTTACTAATGAATGTCTGATGTTCAAGTGTTGGGTTTATGAACGATCTGTAAATATGTGGAGTTTGGCTCTTGTCATATTATGTGAACTGTGTTTTAAAAATGTTTACAGAAAATTATCAGTTGGTGGAAGTTAGCAGTTTGGTATTAGTATGACTAAATATAGTTTATTTATTTTTAGTTAATATATTTATCACATCAAAATTGTTCTTCACATGCTTGCAATTTGTTGTGAATCTTGACTAAAAGATGTTTTACTACGTATTAAATATTATTAAGATATTGCTTAGTTTCTAAATTCTTCTGTTTCTAGAACAGTATTTATTTATTTTAGTGTTGTGACTTGAGGTTATAATTTTTTTTTTTCAATACATGTTCATATAAAAGAGTCAGGTTTCCTATAATATTATCTTAGATGCGGTAAGACGTGGCTTTGGTAACTATTTATTATTACTGTACTTGTATTTTGAAACTATCAGTCCGTAATAAAGTACCTAATCGAATATACTATTCTTTCATTTCTCTTTACCCGATCTGTGTTTCTAATGTACTAACAATATTTAAATTTATAGGCGTTTGTTACTAACATAGTTTACTAGTCATGTGTAATATACCTACTAACAAAACTATGGATCTTGTGGTCTGAAATAAAATATATAAGTTGATCCACAAGCTTCTGTCTACAGCACTTCGTGGGTATAAGTTACAAACAGCTCTAGTCTTATACAGTCGCCAAATATAGAACGACGAGCATTCATAACATGATTGATAAGACAAAAACAATAATAATTAGTATTGAAATAAATTAAACAATTAAAGAATAAAACAAACATTGTCAATTTCTTCATTCAAAACCAAGACACTTGGTTTCATTTTCCAATTACATAACATTGCTAGGTTGCTTTCATTGTGACTCCAGTATTGTAGTTTTTAAGACATTCAAGGAATCGCTAATATATGACAACTTCGAGCATAGATTTTATGAGAGAGAGTTAAAAATAAGAACTCGACGTACGGATACTTTAAATATCAAGTATCAAGATAAAGAAATCGAAGAAACAGAAACAACAAATTTTTTAGGGTAACATGTTGATGACAAATTAAATTGGAAAAAACAAGTTGACTATGTCTGTAAAAAGTTAAGCAAGTTCTCATATGCCCTCCACAGACTAAGGAAAATTGCAAATCTACCAACACTAATAACGGCATACCATGGTTACATCTTAGATACGGCCTAATATTCTGGGGCAATAGTGTTGATAATGAACGCGCGTTCATTGCACAAAAACGGTGTGTCAGGGCAATTTTCAACCTACAGAAAACTGATCCTGTGAACCATATTTTAAAAAGATAAAAATATTAACATTACCGTGTCTATATATATATATGAGGTCGCAGTTTTCGTTAAAAACAATATTGATCTATTTAAATATCGAACGCGTATACGACACCAGGACAAACTAGACATAGTACCTAGTAAGACATATTTCTTGCACAAAAGTGTTTTCTGCTCGGCTCCGCGTATTTACAATAACATTCCAAGGCCTATAAGAGAAATTAATGAAATAAAATCATTTAAAAAGAATCTCCACGAACTGTTAGTGAACAAATGTTATTACTCTGTGAAAGACTTCTTTGCCGACAAATCACTGTCACAATACAATCTGCCTAAGTCATGATGCATTTTTTATAATGAAATTTGTTTGTTTTGAAATTTGTTATTCCAAGAAATATTTAATGGTCTAAAATTTGCAATGTATTATTTTAAAATGATTGTTGACATGCATGTTAAATTAATTTATGTACCTACATTTTATTGTACGCCCTAAGGGTAGGACATAGCTGTTCTCAAAACATTAAATTAACACCAGCTGTATTATGTACACTTACCTATGATCCACAATAAAGAGATTGAATTGAATTGAGTTCATTTCTCTACAGATCCTGTTTATCGGTGAGTTCACCCCAATTTTTATGATGGAACATGAAGTTATAAGGCACTCACTTTAAGTGCAATTCGCTCAACCAACTTATTGCTGTTTAACTTGTTATCAACCAATTTATGCAGGAACTTAAACCCTGCACCACTCGACAATCACGCAGAGAAGACATTGAAACGCGTTGCTCATAAGGACACCATTCTGGGAAAATACATAAATGACTCCAACTCTTGGTGGAGCGGAATGGACTGTTGGATAACTACTGACATTAGAATATTGCCGCAATCCCAGCAATTAATGGCCCTATCGGTGCCGATAGTGCTACTGACTACGGACCCGTGCCTGGTCCTTACCGAATAGTGAGGTAACTACTCGCCGTGTGAAAGCTTGGCCTATAATATCCGGCGATTTTTCGGAGGTATATGGTATACGCACGTGTTTTGTGAAACCCCTCTGAATATTGTTTACTTATACCAAGGTTTCATTAACCCCTCAAGTGTCAACGGTATTTTACGTTTATGTTGCAAGTAACACGATGTGGCTGTATCATTCGACTAATCGATTCATACTTGACCGGTTTTAGCAACATTTTAAAGGAAACACCACTAAAATGAATGAAAAATTTTTTTTTACAAGATGCACCATTGCCTACACATTGTGTTATCGTGTGTCTTTTTTCGTGAATATGTGTTTTTGCGTGTGTATGACTTCGAATGTGAGTGAAAATTATAAAAGTGAAAACATATCACATCACTGCGAGATAAGGTCAGTTTGATTTGCTTATTGAATGATATAAATAGATAAACTCATAACGAAGCCAGGAAGGTATAATATCATTTTTTCTGAAGCCCTACCCAAAAATCAAAAAGTACATTAAACATGCGACATTCGAGGGGTTAAGAGCGCGGCCACACAATACGGTGACGGTGCGGTTCGGCGCCGGAGCGGTGCCGCAACGTCATCCTACATACAAATTACAATAAAACAAATCAACTAGAAATACTCTAGGATAAATAGAAATACTCTAAGATTTCTACTGACACATTGACTTTGTGCTTACCTATTGTTACTTGAAATTTGTAACAAAGGCGTATGTGCATCTCTGCCCATTGACATTACGGTAATCACTTTCACACATCCTTGTCATAAAGACAAACATTCATAGCAGGATGATAATACAGTCTTTGATTTGCATATAAAACGTAAATGTAAGATCAGACAGGTAGGATATCTATGGACGCAACAAATGCGAAATTTCCATTAATTTTTTCATTGCAATTATGCTGTCTCATACTTTCGGTTATTAAGAGGACGTATACATAATATAATAAAGTCAATACAAATTAATTTTCACGTCGTTTAATAGGAGTGTAATTGGCGTAAGAACCAATTGATCTTGTCTAACTGGGTGACAAATAGCCATGCACTAATACCATCCATTGTTTAGTACCTACCTTAATGTAGGAAGGCGTACACCAAAGAGTAAAGTACTATTTAACGTCCTAATGAACTTCATCATTTATGAATTAGAGGTTTTAATCAATAACCGCGACAAGCGAATAATGCCATAATTATTCTGTCACTGTGAATTAAGGTTTCAAAATAAATCATTCCGGTGACATATAATAGCTTATTCTTTTCGGTTCCTACTTAAGAGTAGGCCTAAGGGCCGAGGTCCATAACTGCCCATAGTCTTTTAGATATTTTTACATCAATACATAGGTACATACCAAATACAAATTCCATTATTACCGTATGTTATGAAATCGGCTACTTCTCACTAAAATGGTAAGAAAAGGAAAAATGGAAAAAAAAAAATGAAGATATGAATATTATTAAGATTTTTAATCCATATAAAGTATCACAGACTGCAATTTTACAAAATAAATATATATAGCAACATTTTATATAAAAATATGAAATTAAATAATGATTTAGTACTTATAAAGGTTTTCTGTAATAAGGCATCAAATGCCGGTTAAATGTCCTCATATCATCCTAACTAAACTTAAATTGATTCGACAGCTTCAGAGCTAGAATAAAAAAAGACCTTTCTTGTAGAAAAATAGCAGTAAAAATATCCTAAATAATGTAAACTAATAATGCTAATACAGCTACAGAACGAATTCAAATTTACACGTTATTTTTTTTGTACTTACTCAATAATTCTCAACAGCTAAATCATTAGAAATATTTCAATCACAAAATAAATTGAACTTAACTCTTTAACTTATAATCGATTCACAATTATTTCTATTCAAATATACAAAACAGTATTTTTACAAGTCCCTTTACCCGTTTACATTAACACTAGAAAAAATAAATTCCATTGTATAATCAAGACTTCGTTAAGCCATAGTCTGAGCACCACTCATTTAAAAATATATTACGGGAATAATATAGCGTAGTTTGTGGCACACTGTCTACCCAACATTTACCTTATATTTATAGGTATTACCATGTTTTAAAAATACAGGGTAGGTACTAGGTGATCCGATTAATACCTTGAAATTAATTTTATTTGAGCTAATTTGCAACTTTTTTACTTTTGCGTTATCGAACGTAAAGTCTGATTCTGATCTTTTTCCGTCTCACTACCAAAAGCTCATATTTGCCACTTTTTATTTAATCTCTTCTTTGACCTATTGGATCCGAAAGTCAATCGTCATGAACCAATAAATGGCTCGGATCGAACTACTACTTGCATCTCCTATTTTAGTAAACGTCGTAAGTAAAACAAAATTAAGTCATTTTGATTGCCTTACAAATGAAAAGAAACGTTACCTTCTAATTATGCATATATGCTTAAACAATATTCTAGTATTCCTCAAGAAAAAACCCATTTCAAGGAATTGGCGAAATTACCGGAACCTTGTACAGAATACAAAAATATTGCGATTGATAAATATCTCCGCTTGATAAATTGGTAACGGCTTATTTATATTTTTATACATAAATAGACCGAAGTATCTATGACACTTGGCATCATTATACCTCATTACCTCCTGCCCTTATTCCATTTGCTTGGTGTCGGCTCCACAAGTATTCTTCTTCCATTCTCCCCTGTCAGACGTCATGGTATCACTTACTCCTTTCTCTTTCATATCACTCCTCACACCACCCATCTTTTTTGCCTTCGTCTACCTCTCCATCGATTAACATTCAAACCCATCACACTTATTTACATACGTGTCATCCCTCCTCATCACATGTCCATACCAAGATAGGCGACTTTCTTTCAATTTTACCGTTTTAGGCACCACTTACAAACTTCCTCTTATATAATAATTTCTTACTTTATTCATTCTTGTCTTTCCACACATCCATCTCAACATTCTTATCTCTGCTACATGCAATCGTTTTTCATCCATCTTTTTCACAGCCCAACATTCTGATGCATACAATACAGGGTCAGGATAGATCTAACGGCTTGTATATTTACTCCTTTAACTTAAGGGGCATCCATGGGTCGCAGGTTTTACCAGTGACTCGTCGCCATTTCATCCATCCTGAGTTGAACTGGTGCGGTACGTCCCGATCTACATTGCCATCTCCTTGCACAAGTAACCCAAAGGTACCGAAAGTCTGAATAGACCAGTATGGGTGTTCTAGCTAGAGTAATAGGCATATGACTGGAGAGAACCACAAAACAGGAAATCTGTTTAGGTCCTAAGTAATTTCAGGCCCACGTTCTCCAGTCTTTGCCACAGGAAAATATGCCTGGAGCATCTCATGCGGCTGAGGCGCAGGAACTTTGAGGGCCTTGCCCGCCTCTCCTTCGCGAGTCCCGCCACCTCTTTTGCTTGCATTACTTATTCGCAGAAGGAGGTGACTGCTTCCTATGCCTCCTCGCTCCGGACCATGGATTGAAACAAGACCGGGAGGGAGAGGTCGTTGCCTATCACCCCTACGAGGACACGACGGGGCTCTGCCCAAGCGGGCAATCCTCCATCGTATCTTCCACCGTATCCTCAGGGCGATCCTCAGAGTGGTGATACCCGGGCGTTTCCTCCCGCCGAATCCGGCACAAGTAGCTCCCGAAAAAACCGTGTCTGGTGAGCACATTTGTCAGACGAAACGTGAGGACGCTATGACCCTTAGTTAGGCAGTCCTCAAAGAGGGTCTCACCGCCGCCTTTGTGGCGTGTCCAATACTACTAACCCTAAGGATTACACTCAGAGAGTCATAATTTTATTTATACGAAAAGTAAAGTCGTCTTACACATACCTACACACCCTACTTATTGTCCACAGGGCGGTAACATTTTTTCACAAAAGATTCAAATAGTCACGAACCCTACATATACCTAATTTGTCTTTAATTTAACATCCTATTTGGTATTTAACGTTAATTAGAAATGCTACTATAAAATTAAATTTACAATAAATACTTAAATAGTTCATCAGCGCTATCCTAGGCTTGGTTAATCCAGAAACTAAGAGCACAGGTGCATCGTCCAACTTCTAAGAGTCCTATGCACAGAACTACCTCCATTATAGTCCAACTTACAGAACTACATTACGGTCGTTTTAATGGTAACCATATGTACATAATCATAAGATTTAATCTTGAAAAGCTCTAACAATAGCCGCGACACTCTCATAAGTTCCCGTGACGAAGACAAACAGTCCCAGCAAGATGATGAAGCAGTCTTTGAACAGCATGGTCTTGGGGATGCCTCCTGGCTTCTGTGACGTGGAGACGAGCTCGATGAGTGGAGGGAACATGAGGGCCAGAGTTGTGCTACTGACGGCTCCCACCAATGATATGACGAGACCGAGCTCCGGAATTGATTCGGCTAGCACGACTGAAAGGAAATAATGAGAATTAGACTTAACAAAAAAGGTTGGTAAGAAAGGTTTAGCGTCAAAAGCCTGGCGGTGTAGATCTTGTGATTGAGAAGCCGCAGGTTCGAAGCCCAACTACACTGACACTGATTACGGTGAAACCACTCCAGAGACAAACAAATTTTAGCGTAGTTGGAGGGGTAAATAAGATTAGAACAGTACACAATTTATTGTGACCGTTGTTAGATTTTAACAAATTATCAGTGATTCCCAAACTAGGTCTATGCCTTTATTTTGGGGACCTGAATTGTGGTAGACAATGTTGTGGTTGCATTAACAAAGTTATGATCTGAAGAAAATACAAATGTGACTCCTGAAAAAACATTGAATAAAATGATATCGACTTAAAAGAACAATTACTTAATCTAATACTATATAAGACAAAAAATAAAAACAATTAAGTACAAAATTATCTTCTGATGTTAAGATGGCTAGTGATGTTAATTCTACCCTCATTCCTAGTTCTCTCTATAAAAAATCTATCAGCTAGGGACACGTGTAGATAATATTAGAGACATCGAAATCGCATTTCTATGTCTTTAGTGAAGCTATATTGATACCCAAAGGTCAGGCTCTAGATACTCTTCCAGTTTGCCTTGGGTGCTAGGACGCCTAAAATCATACAGGACATCCTGGAATAACACATAGGCTACTTTTTATCCCGGAATTCCCACGGAATCGGGATTTATGTGGAAAATCCTCCCACGCGAACGAAGTTGCGAGCAGCAGCTAATTGTCAATAAATAACAAAGCTTCACCTACAGTAAAAGTACCTATAGTATAGACACTTAATAACGTATGAGGTCTTAAAATGGTCGTGTGTAGTTTCTGTAATACCTCACTAGCCTTAGTTTACTTCGTGTATACTCACAAGTAAGCAGCACAAGAAGGGCTCTGTATCCGAGCTCCTTGGCGACAGGGTTCGAATCGCCAATCTTCTTCTGGATGACTGGCCACGTGATTGCGATTGGTACGTAAAACTGCAGTGGATACGTGAACAGAATTGACATCGCGATTAAAGCCTGAACCACGTTACTGACCCTGCAAGAACAATGACATGACGTTTAACTCTTGTAGTATATGAAGATAGCTCTTCATCAAGATTTCATTACTCGACATAGAAGAAAAGTAAAGTTCTTTTTCCAGTCGGATAAAATGTAGTCCTTAAACCACAAGCTTTAAGTTACTTGCATACCAAATTTGATCCAAATCCACTCAGTACTTTTGAAGATTAGCGCGTTTAAATAAAAAAAAACCTTTTCCGCTTTATAATATTAGTGTAGATATTACTTTTTCAATACACTTCCTCGAAAACTGGCTCTTATTGCACTACGATTAGGTTCAACATGCAATGTATTTTATGTATTTCACACTCGTGGTTTTTTTTCATTTTTCACACACGAGGGTTTACCATTCCAGATTTTGCCACAGATAACATTAAACCACTATTCAATCCATACTTACGGTTAGAATTCATTTATTTCTAAAGATTACAAATCACTTTTACAGAAATAAATACTTAATATTACTTAATTTGTAAAACATTTACGTTGTCCAGGAGTAGTACGAGCTTATTGTGAATGATTTATACAATATACAAAATATGAAGGTACTAGCTTCTACCCGCGACTTCGTACGCGTGGGAAGGTTTTCCCGCGCAAATCCCGATCCCGTGGGAATTTCGGGATAAAAAGTAGCCTATGTGTTATTCCAGGCTGCCAACTATATACTTACCAAATTTCATTCAGATCCGTTCAGTAGTTTTTGCGTGAAAGAGTAACAAACATCCATCCATCCTCACAAACTTTCGCATTTATAATATTAGTAGGATTAGTAAGATAGTAGGATTAGTAGGATAGTAGGATTAGTAGGAAGTAGGATTTATAATATTAGTAGGACTTTTAAAAGTTTCACAAGTTAATTGTATTGCCTACCGCAGCCGCGCGTCGCGCTGTCGCGGCCGCCGTGCGATGACACATTCGCGACGACCATTTCTATGTTAGCGAAATTAATTAATTAATTAATTTTGCACCCAGTGTAAACCAGTCCTTGGTTTACACTGGGTGCAAAATTAATTTTGTTCATTACTTAATCCATTCATTTTGGTATTACCTATTAAGATGTAGCATTTTAATATTTTTTTAAATAGAAATAAAGACTGTATTTTTTATATCTTTTGGTAGAGAGTTATAAAGTTTTGCTCCCTCATAGATTATTGTTTTCTTTCCGTAGTTAGTTCTAGTACTAGGAATGTGTAGGTCATGTGCACGTCTCAGAATACGTTTTTGTACCTGTATGTTTTTTGTGAATGTAATTTGTGTATGTATGTCTTTAGAAATAATTTTGCGAACTAAAATACATGTGTTATATAAATATATATTAGAAATGTGGAATAGTTTGGTTTCTTTGTAGATTTGGTGAGTGGGTGTCAGATAGTGGTAATGAAATAGGACTTTTATCATTTTGTTTTGCGCTCTTTGTAGCTTTTCTAAATTAGTTTTAGCTGCTGAACCCCACACTTCTATTAGATAATCGATATGAGGTTTAACCAATGAATTATATATAGTGTGGCGGACTTTAAGAGGTAAACATCTGACGATTCGACGTTAAACCCTTATTAGGCTTGATATTTTAGAATAGATTTTCTCTAAGTGTGTCCAAGTAAGTTGATTATCTAAAATAAGTCCAAGATATTTCTCTTTGTTAACTTTATTTATAATATTATAAATGCGAAAGTAACTCTGTCTGTCTGTATGTTACCTTTTCACGCTTAAACCGCTAAACCGATATAGATGATATTTGGCATGGGAATAGTTTAGGACCCTGGGAAGGGCATAGGATAGTTTTTATCCTGGAATTCCCACGAGATCGGGAATTACGCGGGAAAAACCTCCCACGCGAACGAAGTCGCGGGCAAAAGCTAGTTCCCTATATTCGGCGGTCATTGTTTTTTTTTTTCACAGCAAAGAAGCGCATGTTTTTAAGACCTTATATTTAATGAAAATTAAAATTGTGTTTATGAACAGAATGTCAGAAATAAACATTATTATATATAAAATAATTTTGCTTTTATCAACAAATTAACATTTATTTGTCAACCGACGACCAAAAGAGGAGGTTATCAATTTGACGCGTATATTTTGTTCTAAATAATATTTTTTTATTTTAATATCATGCTGTTTTGCGGCTTCATACCTTTGCTCTCCTTTAACCCGCTAAGGTAAAGTGCGGGGAAAATTAAATATTTTAATGACAAAAATACATTTCGTTCTATTATTTTATATTTCTTCGAAAGTGTATTTAAAAACGTTGTTTGATACACGTGGACATGTGTTACTGCAGTACTCGGCTCCAGAACCCCCTCACCTTGCGGCTCGGGCGTAACTCCGCCTCGGCCGCAACAACAAACTTTCTCCACTTGTATCAAAATATTTCAATAGAGGGATGATACGGGTCCCCACTTACCAGAATTATTTACGTTAGGCTCTATAATAATCCTTAAATAGTATAAAACAAAGTCTTCGGTCACGTCTGTCTGTATGTTCACGATAAACTACTAAACAAATTTTCTTTCGGTTGAAGTAACATCGGTTACATTTTTATATACAGTGGTAGACAGGTGCCTAAACTAAACTTCTGCTTATCAGGGCACCAGAACTTCGCCCCTTAGTTAATATGACATTTCAAAAGATATAAAGGTACACGCGCTTTAAATTGGCTAATGCTCCATGAGTAGGGTTGCCATATGACCGAAATTTTCCGGACATGTCTGGTAATATAGGTATTTTTCCGGAATGCGGAGGGAATCCTAAACCGTCCGGAATTACTACAATTGAATGAAAGAGTGAAACATAAATAAATATGTAATGCTTTTATATATGTAATTTTTTAATTTTTAAATATGTAATGCTTTTAATATTAATTCTTTAAGTGTTATTAGTCAGGAATTTTCATCAAATGTCCGGAATTTACTCCGGATTTTCGATTTGTTGATCTGGCAATACTATATGGGAGATAATTATCACACACTGGGGTGCAAGAAGGGAGCCTCCCCGAGTGACGTACCATAATACCTTCTGTTACGTCCGTTTCACCCTGTGTAAACAACTCCTATTGATTAATTAATCCTTTCTAAACGATAGCAAACAGCCTACTTCCTACTATCCTTCCTACTAATATTATAAATGCAAAAGTTTGTGAGGATGTATGTATGTTTGTTGCTCTTTCACGCAAAAAGTATTGAACGGATCACAATGAAATTTGGTAAGTAGGTAGTTGACATCCTGGAATAACACATAGGCTACGTTTTATCACAAAATTCCCACGGGATCGGGATTTAAGCGGAAAAACCTCCCACGTTAACGAAGTGGCAGGCAAAAGCTACTAAGTTCTATATTCCTAAGAAAATCACAAACTTACACTTTTCCTGGCTGCAGATTGAGGGTCAAACTACCGAGCACGTTGTCTCCCCACTTGAGGTAGCCCAGGAATCCCACCGTGATGAAAATGCTTCCGACCACTACCATGCCTACGTTCAGGACACCCAAAGGCTTCTGGAACTTCTCTGGTTTTTTCATCTCGTTTTTCAAAGGGAGAACCTGATAGCATAATAATATAGATATTAAAGAGAGCGATTGAAAGTAATTTAAAGACCTGTAATCATATTTTTAATCGCAGGTTACAGGTTCTTAAATTACTTTTGATTAATAGGTACACGTGCCTATTTTATATTTGTAAGCAGCACGATTTTGACCTGTTTATAACAAGTGTGATTGCAGCCAGAAGACGCCTAAGCCTTGATTTTTTCAAAAATAATTAATATCTGTAGTTACTGTGTCGTATGTGTTATTTATATCTGCTATCTATTTAGTCATTTGTATTTATGATAATGGTTATATTAAGACTATCTTTTAAGTGTTCAATTTAAGATTTTTCTGCCTCTAAACGTGAGGACTTTTAATTGGCTCACTGTCTACTATACTAATTATTTTCTGTATTTAATAGCTGTTAGTCCTCCATACTTCATAAATAAATATATAATTTTATTTATTTATCAAACAAAAAATATCCATGAATTTGTTAGTAGGTAGGTGCACTTAGAATTAATATTAGTATCTTAAATTTAATTAACACACACAACGCAACACAAAATTACATATTTTACACGAATTAATCATTATAATAATCAGGTTGAAATTATTAAAAATAAATAATTACAATTTTATGACTCATGTCTGAGGAAACTGTTCATGTGAATAAGGTAGCATTAATTCATTATCGGTTACATTTCGGGGAGTGTGCGATGGAATTACACAATCTAATTCCGTCAAGCCCGTTCCATCATCGGACTACAGGACACGACGGCGATGCGCCATCGTTACATGGTGGACATCCCACCCATACGCACGAAACGTTTTGGAAATACTTTCATTGTGCGTACAGCTAAGGAGTGGAATTACCTGCCGGAGTCTGTGTTTCCCGATAGCTATAACCTAGGGGTCTTCAATTTAAGAGTGAATAGGTAACTTCTAGGTAAGCGTGCTCCATCTTCGACCACATCATCACTTACCATCAGGTGAGATGGTAGTCAATCGCGAACCTATTATCAAAAAGAAAAAGGTAGAAGTAGGATTTTAACAAAAATTCCCAAAATTTTAAAAATATAACTTGACAAACGTCACATAATCAGTCACCTTCTACTTAGCCTTAGCCCATCTACATATATTGAGGTCGGCTACCTGTCTGACCGGATGCTGCCTGCGCATTCCATTAACGGACTAACACTATACCCCTTGGGAAGAATGATGTCAGATTTTTTGGTTTTTAACTGTCCTTAACGACTATCCAAGATGAACGTAAAAATGACAGCTGGGTCAATGGCTTAACATGCCTTTTTAATGATAATAGGTTCCCGTTTGACCACCCTCTCACCTGATGTTAAGTGATGTTTTCCGCTTATCTATGTTAACACGTTCGCTGACAGTGAGCACTTACCCTGACACCACATTACGACAGTAGAATTTTCCATACTAAATGACAAATCAACGTAGTACTCGTGCACAAGCAAGCAATATGAAACTACCCACAAAATACTCGTATTACGGCAGTAAGAAATATGAAATTGCTCATAATATGACAGTGGATACTGCTCTTCATAATACTTATATGAAAAATTATCGTGCGACGACGTAATCTTAAAAATAAGTGGCCCATCCCTCGACGTACTGTCATAACGCACTATTTTAATTTCCCGCCTAACGACGAACTGTCAGCCAACCAACCTCCGAAAGCGTTGCTTAACCCTGATCCACCCGTGCGGCTGTTAATTATACAACGAGTTCCTCACCTCACATAATCAATAAACCTAGATCTACTAGAGCTCTAACTTTTAACAGCCAAGCTTTTTTTACAAGATACAAAATAAGTCTTCAATATAAAAAAAATTTTTAGCAAAAAATAGAACCGACTTCCATATCATAACACTACAAAGACAAAAATAACTTTAATTTCGGAAGTCGGTGTTGTTGGTTTTGGATTTTCTTTAATTTTTTCACACCGCCTTCCGAAATTAAAGTTATTTTTGGCTTTGTAGTGTTGATATGGAAGTCGGATCTATTTCTTGGTAATTTTTTTTTTCACGCTTTTTAGTGGGTCGGTTTGTAATTTATCTAGTTACAAAAGCCATAATGTCAACAACTTATCACCTTTTATTATATTGCTTTTCCCGATGCATAGCCGTTAAATTTTTGAGGAGTTCTCCTGGTACTTGACCATGAGCTCTACATCACCATATGTATTGTGACGAGCATAAAGTGTTTAACATCCGCACTCAAATAATCGAATCGCAATCCACGAAATACTTATTATTGAGGAGTTTCAGTGGCCATCTGTGGTCTTCATCATCAGTTCAACTTCCCCAAATGGTACTTTTCGGAAGCAACTACTCAAGGTACTATAAGAAATACCCAAAACGCTATAGGTGTGCCTATAATATTTGAAGAGTTCCCTCAATTTCTCCAGGATCCCATCATCAGATCCTAATTTTGTAACAATGGGACCAACTAGAAACTATACCCATTCGAACGCAAAAAGAATTTTTCAAATCGGTCCAGCCGTCTCCGAGTTATGAGGTAACCACACATAAAAAAAAAAGTTCAAGACGAATTGAGAACCTCCTTTTTATGAAGTCGGTTAAAAAGAAAAGTTACCAGTCCAATTCCCTCGAAGGCGTAAATAGCAGTTCCAAAGTAGAGCGGCAGCTGTTCCCAGGACGCGATGTATTCCCTGGTGTGCACCGGTGGGAGATCCTGTGTGGCCTCATACACCACCACGGCGACGCCAGCAGCCATCATGATATTGGCGATGGTGGAGAAAGGGGTCAGATATTTCAGGTTTCGCACCATACAGGCCAGAAGCACCGGTATTACCACGAATATCATATGTATGGACAAGTCGATGTGAATGTTGTACTGGTCGCATATCTAGGAGACAGAGAAAATTGCTTTTTCAATTTGAGCAAGTAAGCTACAAGTGCATTAATAGAATTTTTAACGTCACTATGTCTGGCTGTCTGTCTGTCCATCCGTATGTCACAGCCATTTTATTCCGTAACTTTTAGAACTACACAGTTGAAACTTGGTAGGTAGATGTATTCTGTTAATCAATTCACGATTTTCATACAAAAATAAAACATTAAGGAAGGTTTTTTTATCATCGAACCTAGTAGATTTTAATGAAAACTTTCAACGAAAAGTGCCTTTGAATGAGATATAGCAAATTTTATAATGCTGCAAATGTAACTTTGTTTTAGTAACAGTGTTTTTATGAATCACAAAGTTATATTTGCGGTTTTTTAATTTATTTTATTTTGCAGCTACTACGGAACCCTTCATGGCGAGTCCCATTCGCTCTTGGCTAATTTTTGAAAATCGTGTAAGTTTATTTCTTCCCATCAACAGCAGAAAAACAAATAACAATCGACAAACAGGTAATTAACTACATTGTAAAGTCAATAGAAACATTAATAGCTACTTTACTTTTTACTTATACGAGTACTCGAACAAGATTTATAATTCGTTGCACTTCATTTTAGAAAAATGTATAGATGAGTTATTCAGTCAAGCAGACTTTATTCATTTTATTTACTTATACAGTGTGTTAGGTTAAACGAGGGACTTATTGAGGGAGGGTATTCAGTATTCGATTCTCGTTCCAAATATGTGAAAACCCTATAACTTAAATTTTTGACGTAATTGTCCAATATAATACATTTGTCATGTACACCGAGGCGCAAGAGGTGAATGAACTTGTGAACAGTACCTAAAATAATCACATGGCAAAACACGGCCCGATCCTGCCAAAAAAAGAAAGCTCGTGTGTAAACTCCGCCCCCGCGGGAGTCCCTCCGAGGACTTTTGGTATGATTCTGTCTGTTATTTATCAGTATTTTTTTTTGTTCATATTTTTATTAGTATCATTTAAGCATACACTATTGTAGGTTTGAATATGTCCCTCGTTTAAACTAACATACTGTATATTTTTTTTAAACAATTAAATTATTTAGATTTCACGTTATTCAATTCAGTTTTCATACTATCAC
The DNA here is from genome assembly GCA_943138885.2 of Tholera decimalis. Taxonomy (NCBI): domain Eukaryota; kingdom Metazoa; phylum Arthropoda; class Insecta; order Lepidoptera; family Noctuidae; genus Tholera; species Tholera decimalis. Next base: position 52,129,122 of record OW964548.2, on the reverse strand, counting down.
GTGTTTCTAACTTTATATTAATGAATATTATATTAAGAAACTCAATGTGAGAAATAGATTTCGAATTAGGAAAGGAAAATCTGGAACGGTCGACTATCTTCGAAATAGTCGCGATGTATTTATTTATTTATTCAAGACATTTAAAAATGTGTTTATTTATTTATTCTTTTACGAAACTCAATATTTGTACTGCAAAAACTGCACTAAACCCACTGCTAATCCAAAAAATATTCCAACCACGACATGCAGGAGATACCTCCGGCAGACGTGTTCAGTAGAATTTTAGAATTACAAACTTTGAATTTGAATTAAAGTTTACCATTTTAACGTTATTTGCAATGAAGACAATGTAGACACAGCAGAATCCCAGCTGCGTCACGCAGAGGAAACCGTTGACCAGGAGCTTCATGGATCCGGCCATACTCCGAGTCCTGGCCGGGCCGTGCTTGAACACCAGGTAAACAGTGTCTGCAAACCCTGGAGGCCTGTCGCGTTTTGTACTAAGATACATCTCTTCTGAACAGTCCAGCTGTAAAAAAAAACTCTCTCTAGATGGCTATGATAACTTTTACAACTTAGTGTTGTAATCAGTTGCACTTCGATTGAATTGTTTCTGTTACACAATTTAGATTTTCTTTTCTATTTGTGAGAGAGTCTATAATTTGAGCTAATTAAGACCGAAAGACGTATCAATGAATTAATTTATTTGAAAAAATATAGGTACATAAAAAAGTTTAATAAAATTAAAATTACATACCAATTCGTTTAAAAAGTAATTAATATTAGTAATTAATAATACTCATGTCGTGTCAATATAACATAAAGAAAATGTCTAACTATTATTTAAGTACTGTCGGTCTGATTCATCTAAAACGCTGTACAATTATATGACGAAATTAATTTCAGAAGAACTGTCATCTAAGTTGTAAGCGCAAAAGGCATATTTCAACTGGTATGAGTATAAGTTTGCATGAAAGCTACCATGAGCCGTCCGCATGTGTTACTTACCAATAAATGCTGTGCGTGCACGCAGATGATCCCCAACAGAGCTGTGACGATTGGCGAGAAGATAATACCACCGTTCCGGAAAGCGTCTCCCATAGCCAGCAGTCCTGTTCCAATGTTTCCACGGAAAAGGTGAAGCATTGTGTCGGTGTACCTGGTTAAAGAACAGGGTTAGTTTGACTGGGATCAGAAGGAAACTGCCCAATTGTGACAAGATTGCATATGAGATGACATGTTGTGTCAAGAATGAGTTTTCTGGCAGCAGTTTTTAGAAATCATCTTTATTTTTGACTAGAGATCCGGCCTTACTTCACACTGTCTCATTCTCCTAATTCCACCATCACCACCACCATCCTCATAAATTACTCTAGCCATTGGTGAAAACCACATGAAAATATTTCAGTAGTCTTTGTGTTTATCGCGAAATTCGCGAACAGACAGACGCGGTGGGAGGCTTTATTTGTAATATGTAAGAATTTATGGGCCACAGTCACTGTTGAAGTAAACTGATGATGAAGTAGGCTTACTGGATCCCAGGTAATCAATTATATCCAAATTAAATAATTATAAGGTATCGCAGTTGCTTGAAACAAAATTTATCTTATTTAATACCCATTCAAACTGACCCAACTGCCTTTTACTTGTTGCCAGTTCGTTAAGTTCGGGGTCGTCGCACGCTGCACGAATATCGATAATAATTATTTAGTTATATTTTTGTTCAAAATTAACTTGAGGACGGAAGTTCTCCAGACGTAAAAAGACAACCGGGCAATGTGGGTAGAATTCACATTACTAGCAATTTTGTTAACCACTTCGACTCGGGTAAATATGCTTGTGTCTGGAGTGGGTTCACAGCAAAAGTGTAATGAGTGAGAATAGAAAACGACACCTTAGTCGTTAGGCTTTTCAACCGACGACAAAAAGAGGAGGTTATCAATTCGACGAGTATATATTTTTTTATGTATGATCACCGATTACTCGAAGACGGCCGAACCGATTTGGAAAATTCTTTTTTGTTTGAAAGGGTATACTTCGAAATTGGTCCCATTGTCACCAGGTCAGGATCTGATGATGGGATCCTGGAGAAATCGAGGGGACTCTTCAAATATTATAGGCACACCTATGGCGTTTTGGGTATTTCTTATAGTAACTTGTGCAGTTGCTCTCAAAAAATACCATTTGGGGAAGTGGAACTGATGATGAAGACCACAGATGGCCGCCGAACCTACTCAATAATAAGTATTTCATGGATTGCGATTCGATTATTTGAATATAGATGTTAAACACTTTATGTTCGTCACAATGCATATGGTGAAGTAGAGCTGATGGTGAAGGACCAGGAGAACTCCTCAACAATTAACAGCCCAGCATTGGGAAAAGCAATATTTTGTAAAAGGTTATAAGTAGTTGACATTTAGGCTCTTTTAACTAGGTAAATTAAAAATCGTCCAACTAAAAAGAGTGAAATAAAAACTTTTTACCAAAAATTAAACCGACTCCCAAAAACACTGTAAAGTGAAAAATAACTTTAATTTCGGAAGTCGGTGGCAAAAACTAAAATACAAAACTAAAGACACCGACTACCGAAATTAAAGTTATTTTTCACTTTGCAGTGTTTTTGGGAGTGGGTTTAATTTTTTGGTAAAAAGTTTTGTCGCTTAACCTCATTGAAAGTACGTATAACATTTACTCCCTTTGCGTAGACCTTGGTCACTGATGCACTACATGTCAAGTACCTTCATTTACGTATGTATGTTTTTGTAATTAAGGACGGAATACTGTAGCGCGATAATAAGGTTATTGATGGAGCGCGCGCCCGGTAATTCACAAAACTAGATTTCCTCAACGGTTTTGTGAGCGGAAAATACCCTTTATTAGACTTGACGGAAGTTATCGAGTTACCTTAATAGATAACTAAGCCATCAATTCATACTACGGTGAAGGTATACAGTAGCATCAACAAGAGATATAGAGCTTACTAAAAATTAGGTAGGTACTTATAGTGTTATGAACTCATTAGGAGTCCTCAAGATATCATTCAGGGAGAGAAAGTGAAAAAATAAAGGGTATATTTTTCATTTTTTATACAGCTTTGTATACGTTTACTTATATGTTTTACGCAGCAAGTGGGGGCGCATCGCAAGAGCTGGTTTATCTACAGAAAAGGTATCATCATCAACCACGACCATTATGTCAATAATGCATGACTGAGGAGAATACTTTTAGATATTATGTTAAGATTACTCAGTGCCTCGGAAAATACTGTCCCGGCTGTCATTTGTAAATAGGGTTGCCACCTTTTTTTGAAGGCAAAATAGTATATTTTCAAAACATTGCAAAAAAATATAGAGTAAGTATACTATTGGGAAATTCAAGGAAAAAATAGTACACATTAATTTTTAGTATTTATTTATTTTTCTTAGTCTTAGCTTTGGTTTACAAAGTCTAATTATCTTTAAAATAATTAAGGAATCTGAGCAATTTTGGTCCATATTAAAATAAAGTAACAATACTTGCCGTGACGTGTGAGCAACGAACGACGTGAATGTGTTTCGTTCTGAAATTCCCAATGCTGCGTTGCGGGTGCGTTCCAGTCACAGTTAATTAAAAAACCTCGACAACTGAATTACCCATGAAAATATAGTATTAGGTATTCATACTATACAACGTGTAATTTAAAGGGTATACACATACCAAGTGCATGGCTTCTTTGGATGAATACAAATGATATGGCAATGGTTTTGTAATCCTAAGTCTACGTGTGTAGAACTTATTACAAATTCCAATACACTGATACCAGAGACCGAATTTTTCAAATTAATAAGTACGAAAAGAATTATCGTGTTATTGGCAAGTGACGTGGAAAGTTATTGACCCTCGTAGTGCTGTGACACGTTTGTTATGATTGGTATTCAAGAAATATATGAAACCTATAATTTGGTATCAATTCTTTGAGTCAGATATTTTGTGCTGAAACTGTGCACAGAGACTCCATACCAGATGTTGTCTTCAGCCCTTTTGGATAGATATGGGGTTTCCGTTACACGTTGTATAATATAGTACGGGTGGCAATCCTATTTGTAAACCTTAAACAGACGTCACGGTTAGTCAGAAGCCAGAAGATCTGACACTAGTTAAGCCAAGGGATATTGTGTTACCCAGTTACTGGGTTGCTGAGAACGGACGTGAAACCTCAATACTCAGCTACTCGCTGCGTCAGGTTAGACTGGAAGCCGTCCCCAATATGGTTGAGAAAAGGCTAAGCTGATAATGATGTTGCACAATAAAGAGTAGTTCTATTCTTCTTCTTTTTGTGTGGGTAGTAAGGTCTAACGCCCCCATACACCCTAGTGTCAGAGTTTCTAGACCGCCTCTAGGGCCTCTGACGTGGTCTATTTTGACGACCGCCATTTGGCAACCGGGACCACCGGCTTATACGTGCCTTCCGAAGCACGGAACCATCTTTTTATCAGACAATCAGGTGTTTCAGGCCTGCAAAGTCCTATCCAATCTGGAAACAACTTTACAAAGTATGCTTCTCGCTTGAATCGAACCTACGACCACCGGGTCACAAGGCAAACGCCTAAACCACTCGACAAGGAGGCAGTTACTTCAATTTATTATCTATATCTACTTTTTTAGGTTTTTTGTATAAACCACTTAATCTTTAAAATAACAGTGTGAGAACCACGCGGCCTTGTGTGGATTGCATGCTCAAATACACTGATAACGTCTGTTACATTCATCATGATATTATTGTCCTCATCGGAACCTCAGCAATCAGCTAAATGATTACATAATTAAGTAAATAGTGAATGCGGTGTTTAGGATCAGACATGAATGGACGGCACGGTTGGCGCAGTGGTTGTGCGATCAACTGTTGCGCTGCGTGTCGCGGGTTCATTTCCCGCACATGGACAAATGTTTTGCCTGCACATATTTGTTCCAGGTCTGGGTGTTTCTAAAAATGCACCCTCGATACAGGAGAAAGTAAGCTAAAACAAGATTATTGATATTAGCTTGTAGTCTCATCTTACTGATCATTATAGTGTTTTTTTTTTTTTTTTTTTTTTTTATTTAGAATAGGTTCGCGTTTGACCACCATCTCACCTGATGGTAAGTGATGATGTGGTCGAAGATGGAGCACGCTTACCTAAAAGTAACCTATTCACTCTTGACTTAAAGACTCCTAGGTTATAGCTATCGGGAAACACAGACTCCGGCAGGGAATTCCACTCCTTAGCCGTACGCACAATGAAGGTATTCCCAAAACGTTTGGTGCGTATGGGTGGGATGTCCACCATGTAACGATCGCGCTTCGCCGTTTGTCTCGTAGTCCGATGATGGAACGGGCTTGTTGGAATTAAATTGTGTAATTCCATCGCACACTCCCCGAAATGTAACCGATAGAAAACCGATAGACTTGCAACTCGTCGTCGATGTTCAAGGCTCTGGAGCTTTGATTCGACCAGTGCATCGTTGCCAATGAGTGTCAAATACTTTAGGTATCTAATACCAATTCATCAACTAGATCTTAATATTACAAGGGATATTTAAATCGACTGTCCCATACTTGCATTCAATCGTAGATACTTTTGTATTTGATTTATTGCACGGTTGTACCGACATTTTTTAAGCGGCTGTTTTGGACTTAAGTTCTGTATTTACTGAAACTATGACAAAAGTGTTCATCATTCGAGCTCCTTAAAGTTCTAAGTTGAGCTACACAATAACTGACAAATTCAAGCACTGTTTGGACAGGTCTACTCAAATGTGTGTCATGTGTGCTTATTTCCTCAAAAGAGCACCACGAATATAAACACTGCTCTCATTATGTTTTGACTAGCACGGATTTTATGGAGTTTAAAAGAGATGTTAACCTCTAAGTTGTTCTGGTGTTTGATTTATTCACACTTCATGCACTTAAATACAAGGGTGGACTTCATGCCGTAGGCATTCTCTACCAGTCAACCAAAGGTGGTGAAGAGTGGTATGCGCAATAATTAAATATGAAAGTGATAAATAAAAACAATATAAAAAATAGTAGCTTAAAACATATATAATAAAATAAATCCTTATAATTGTAAATACACACATCAAAAGTGTCTAGGGATCAAGCATTTTTATGCGGATTTCTTGAGATTGAGATGTGGCTTTGTAATAAATTTATGATTTTATAAATTTATATGGATCCTTTTTGGTGCATTTCATAATTTGAAACAGGAACTGTTAATCAAATTCGAGTAAAAGATGAAAATCAGCTGTCAATATTTTCCCTATAAAAACATACAACGCATTGAAGACATTATTAGTGCTACTGTTTCCCTACTACTGATTAAAACCAACGTTATTATGGAGCGGCGACGTCATTTAGGCAGGGAAGAAATGCTCAGAGCGGTGGGAATGATAGAAGCTGGTTCCCGGCAACGTACTGTGGCTTTAGCTCTGAATACAAGTCAGAGTGTTATCAGTCGACTTTGGACACGTTACCGAAGCACTGGTACCGTGGCTGAGCGCCATGGAGGACGGTATCGCTGCACCACACGGAGACAAGACCGATACATTCAAATCTTAACTCGAAGAGCTCCAACAATAACCGCCATGATGTTAGCCGTGAGGCTTCATCACTCTTCAGGGAACTTAATTAGCGACCAAACAGTTAGAAACCGCTTGCATGAAGTGAACCTTCATTCCCGAAGACCGCTACGGGTACCACCTATAGCAATGCACAATCGTAGGATTCGATATCAATGGGCTCTTGAACACAGAAATTGGGCAGAAGAACAATGGCGTTTCGTGTGCTTTTCTGATGAGTCTCGTTTTGGTATGAGACCGGATACAAGATGTATACGACACTGGAAAACCCCTGGACGCCAACAGCGATTAAAATCCTGCCAGGAAGTCCATCCTTATAGTGGTGGAACCATCATGGTATGGGCGGGTATTTGGATCGGCGGAAGAACTGAGTTGATTTGGATCAGAGGCAACCTCAACGCTCAAATTTATGCTGAGACGATTGTATCTGACGTCATCGTTCCTCTACAAGTGCAAATCGGTCCCTTATTTCAGTTAATGCATGATAATGCACGACCGCACACCGCAAGAGTTGTAAGACAGACTCTCGCCGCAGCTAACATCAATGTCCTGCTCTGGCCTGCTCAGTCGCCAGACTTGAACCCGATTGAGCATGCATGGGATATGCTACAGAGAAGAGCTCTGCCGAATATGGAGGGTATCCAGTCGCAAGAAGACCTTTTTTTGTTGTTGCAACGAACATGGGCGGCCATTCCACAGCGTGATTTGGATGAACTCATTTTGAGTATGCCAAACCGATGTTCTTGTGTTGTTAGTGTTCGCGGTAGAAACACGGATTATTAATTGTTTAAGTTACCCAATAAAATTTTAAAGAAAACTGTTATTTCAGTCTTTTTTTCGAACTTTAATGTTAGTGGTTCAAATGTCAAAAATCCCTTTATTAGGAAAATGGCAAAGTTCTTTATTAATGCAAAGGTGACTTGGTTTATCGTTACTGTGACAAACGAAAACACTTTATTTGATGAATCCTTAAAGAAAATTTTAATTAATATCAATCAGGAGAAAAGTTATTGCAAAAATATATGTTGATCCCTAGACACTTTTGATGTGTGTATATAAATATGTTATGTTTATATTTTTACAATTATTAATAAGTTATTGAAACAAGTTACTGAAAAATAAACCAGAAAATTCTGCTTATTTTGTTTAGCAAGCAGGACTGCAATTTACTCTTAAATTCATATTAATTAAGTTCATAGCTACCGCTGGCCGTCCCGATCTCGAGAGGACGCATTTCAGAGGAGAACTGACTGAATGAAGAATGAACAGTCAGAAGTATCAGAAGTGTAAAAAAGGAGGAAGAATGTAGATTCGTATCGTGTGAAGAACAAAAATATTGAAAATGAGACATTAGATAAGAAGGAGAATAAAATTTCACTCCAAATTTATGGCAAGAATTTTCATCACACCGCGCTTTCCACCACGTACCCCAAACTTAACTATGGCATAAAAATCATACAACATTAACACACCATTACTTTGAATACACGGCAACCGTACAATATCACTACAAAAATAACATAGTTTGGTTCATTGCATATAAGTTGCACAACCTGTTATTGAGAAGAAGACACTGACTACCGAAATACAGGTAATGTGTACTTAGCTCGGTGGACAGGGCTTCACAAAGTCTGTAAAAATTGTTAAGCTAATAAAAAATATTATTATCTTCGACCACGCTTAACATCGCTTAACTGCCCCCGTGGTCGATTGGTTTAGGCGTTTGCCTTGTGACCCGGTGGCAGTGGGTTCAATTCCCGCGGGAAGCATACTTTGTAGTTGTTTCCAGTTTGGCTAGGACATTGTAGGCCTGAATCACCTGATTGTCTGAAAAAAGATGGTTCCGTGCTTCGGAAGGCACGTATAAGCAGGTGGTCCCGGTCGCCAAATGGCGGTCGTCAAAATAGACCACGTCAGAGGCTCTTGAGGTGGTCTGGAAACTCTGACACTAGGGTGTATGGGGTCGTTAGACCTTACTACCCACACGATGAGAAGAAGAAGGTGAGATGGTGGTCAAACGCAGGCCTAAAAATAATAAATTAAAAATATAAGCAAAGAACTGGTATACTTACGAGGTAGGATGCGTCACATGGTAGTGGCCATCGCTAGCAGACCCGGCTTTTCCGTTCTCCACCTCCTGACTCTTGCCGTTGGTGAGGATCTGTTCCTTGGACTGGAACATGCCGTAGCCGTCTGACACACTACTGTAACAAAAAAGAAGCACTTTATTAGAAAAACAAAAGGAAAACCAACTTCAAAAGCGTCTCATTTAAATATGCTAAAGTGTTCAAGAAATATACATATCGTCGCCTTAGAGTGAAAACCTCGGGAGTACATTTTTGTCCAAAATTTTTTATTGCATTTCCAGAAAGCAATCCTAGCAACGCATATCCTGATCTCACTAATATGTTAATTCAATACTCGAAACGCTATCTATGACAGTAAGTGAGAACCTCGTAAACACTCGCATCGTGTCGTCAGTTTAGCATAATCAGGCCATGAATTATGCATTATTTTATACAGTTCTGGATATAAAAACGGGTTAAATTGACATATAAATTAATAAAAAAAAAAACATAAAAGAAACCGTACAAAAATTTTATAGCACGCAGATTTTTCTTCCTCCTGAAAAGTTACTTCTTTTTCACTTACGACGTTTTCACTCTAAGGCGTCGATATGCGGCGTTGTGTGAAAGACGAGAAATAAAGCTTCAGACACAAGGGGTTGCGCAAACGTTCTAATGAGATACCGCGGCCACGGAATACAAGGACAACTAAAGGGACAGGGTGAGTTTGTAATTCTTAAAAGTGACCTTTCCGGTCCACCCAGAGGGGGAATTTCTCCCCCAAAAAACAATCAAACCAAAAACAATACATTTTAGAAAATATCTTACAACAAATCTTGTAAGCAGGAATTAATTCATAAAAACTTTTTACCAAAAAATTAAACCGACTCCCAAAAAACACTGGAAAGTGAAAAATAACTTTAATTTCGGTAATCGGTGTCTTTAGTTTTGTATTTTCGTTTTTGGCACCGACTTCCGAAATTAAAGTTATTTTTCACTTTGCAGTGTTTTTTGGGAGTCGGTTTAATTTTTTGGTAAAAAGTTTTTATTTCACTCTTTTTAGTTGGCTTATTTTTAATTTACATAGTTACAAGAGCCTAAATGTCAACTACTTATAACCTTTTACAAAATATTGCTTTTCCCAATGCTGGGCCGTTAATTGTTGAGGAGTTCTCCTGGTACTTCACCATCAGTTCTACATCACCATATGCATTGTGACGAGCATAAAGTGCTTAACATTCATATTCAAGTAATCGAATCGCAATCCACTCAATACTTATTATTGAGTAGTTACGGCGTCCATCTGTGGTCTTCATCATCAGTTCCACTTTCTCAAATGGTACTTTTTGAGAGCAACTGCACAAGTTACTATAATAAATACCCAAAACGTCATAGGTGTGCCTATAATATTTGAAGAGTTCTCTCGATTTCTCCAGGATCCCATCATCAGATCCTGACGTTTATGAAAATGGGACCAATTTCGAAGTATACCCTTTCAATCAAAAAAAGAATTTTCCAAATCGGTTCAGCCGTCTTCGAGTAATCGATGATCATACATAAAAATATATATATATATATATATACGCGTCGAATTGATAACCTCCTCCTTTGGTCGTCGGTTGACAAATTAAACACTCCACAACTTCCACGGTATAAAGTTTTACAAAGTTCTCGGTAACGTGTACGAGAAGCCCAGTTTGCTATGAACGTTTCACGCGACTGTGCGGGTTTCTAGCAAGCCACTAGTCTCCCATCTTTGGCCACTAGTGCTGGCATCTGTCTGGATAGGACAAGGGGAGCTGACTATATATAAAGTAACACACGCCTATCGTACCCTAAGTACAAACGGGTGCGCCAACATATCGATTTCACGTCATTGCAAAATAACAAAATAACATTACGCCTTTTACCTCCGTCTCTTCATCCGCCTATCCGTCCGTCTGTCTGTCCGTCTGTCCGCGGCTTAACTCAGAAACGATTAGTACTAGAACGCTAAAATTTATGGCATGGATGTACACATTTATCACGCCGTCAAAGTGGTGAAATGAAATCGTGAAAAAAAAAATGATTTTGGGTTTTCCCGCTACTCGTAAAGAGGGGATGACTTTTTATCTTTCCTATCCCGTAGTGTAGGATATCGTTGGATAGGATGTTCAAAAATAATGGGAGTGTGTGAAAACTAATTTTCGATTCTGTGATCCGTCTGCGAAATATTAAGCTTTAAAGTGCTAATTTTCACAAACATACATAGGTATATGATACTTGCATATTAATAAGAAACATACTAAATAAGAACACTCACACACAATACATCAATTACACAAAATCAGGCTCAGAAATGCAAATGACATACAACTATACTCACCACGCACCGGCTATGGAAAAAAGTGTTATGTACGAGGGTGCCGCATATAACAAACTGCCAAATAACATAAAAAAATACAAAATCTATGACAATATTTAAAAAAACTCAAATTACATATATCTACAATAAAACTAAAGTGAGCGCACCTTAATACAATATTAACCACTTCTAGTTGCGCGCGTATGTTTACATCTTGCGTATGTCCTACCTAGTGTCTATTACCTAGTGATTACCCTACATTTCTGGAATATTATGTTTGTGTTTTATAATGTTTTAAATTGTTTCGTTTTTTTTTTTTTACAAAACTGTATGTATTATAATTAATGTTTTTTTCTTCATCTTGACCGCGATCACACCTGAAGGTAAGTGTAATATGAGGTCTACGATCGAACGAGCGAGCCCAGAAAATGCCTATTCACTCTTGCTTTAAAGGCTGACGGGTCATATGTGGCAGGGAACACAGAAGCCGGCAGAGAGTTCCACACCTTGGCTGTGCGCACAATAAATATAGACGAGAAGCGCTTCGTACGACAAGACGGTATATCGACCAAGTGTGGATGGTATCCTGCAGTACGTCTGGTGGACCGGTAGTAAAAGGGGGATGAAGGGATTAGGTCGTGGAGCTCCTGCGCACACTCTCCGAAGTACAATCTATAGAAGATAGACAGGCAAGCAACGTTTCGCCGGTGAGCCAGGCTGTGAAGCTTGCCTGCCAGAACCTCGTCACCTATGAGCCTTTTAGCTCTGCGTTCGATCGAGTCAAGTGCAGATAGCTGGTATTTGGCTGAGCCATCCCACAAGTGCTGTGTTTTTGTATTAGTTTAACATTTCTCATGTAAGTGAAATTTGTTATGAGAAATAAAGATATCTCAAACCTCAATTTTGGATAGAGTGGTAGGAATTCAAATGTCACGGTAGCAGTATCTACATACAACGAAGTTAAGAGGAAAACTATCAAAACTAAGTTGGTTTCACTTTACGAGTACCTATAATAGTACACCAATTGTATTCAACTCGCTTTCAGACCAATTCCATTGAAAATATTTAGATCAAGTTCTTATTTTTGTAAAATAGAGTTTGTTGTACCCCGAAAACGATGCTCGGGTAGCACAGTAGGCATAGGTGAGAAGGCGAGCAATTACAAAGGCCGTATGATTATTCCAACACATCATTGTGACCAAGTTGATCAAAAACTTGCCAGGTCACTCTTTCCCAAGGCCCAGGGATGAAAGTATTTATGGAAAATCCAGCAATTCTTAAGTGAGGGTTTGAGTTCTGCGGTTCAGCGTTTTCGAAAACTCTTCCCCTCAGGAGTTACAATAGGGGTTGATTTTAAAATTCACAAAACTGCACGGATTGTGATAAAAATTGGCAAGGTTATAGATAGCATCCTGAGGAAGAACATGGGCTACTTTCTGTTTTAAAAAATAATGTTGCTGGGGTTGATACCGGGGATAAAAGTTTGTATGGAAAACCCAGCATTTCTTAAGTTAGTGATAATTATGAAAATTCAAGTATATGATTTTGGTAGGAAATAAAGATATTTGCGGTTCAGCGTGGGAAACCCAGCATTTCTTAAAGAAGGAATATGTAAAATCAAATTTATGTTAGAGGAAATAAGGAAAAATGCGGTGCAGCGTTTATGAAAAATTATCCCCTAAGGGGGCAAAATAGTGGTTGATTTTAAAACTTACAATTAATATGTTTGTGTAACTACCTCTTTGTTTTTGGAGATTTAAGTGATTAAATGATGAATGATCTTTATTTTGCAAATTGGTTATTAAATAACATAGCGTTGTGGTGGCCGCAATTTCGGTAGTTCTACCGCACCGGTAGAATGACCGGAGCCACCGGTGACTCTACCGCACGCGTTTATTCCACCGCAGTGCGCACACTTCTATGACACTCCATACTTCACAGATTTTGCGTTTCCAAAACGCAACGCAGTGCGCGCAAGGCCTTACACAAAACCTTTCTCGTAAATAAAATATAAAACTAGATGTGATAACGTTGGTGTTTTCTTACTGAGGTCCGTCTCTTTTGAATTACTTACAATCTATACTGGTTAAATCATATGGGAACCTTGTAGGTACAGATACAGTGCCAGTTTGTCAGATGACGTATAACTCAACCTAGAACAAGGAGCTTAACGATTTGACAACCAATGAATAGGTAAGAATGTTTGAAAAGGCCGCAAAAAACTCGATTAAAACACTTTCGATTCGATTGGAAATGCAGGTTTATTTCATTCAAGGATTTTACAACCAAATTATCACCACAATTATCTTTAGTACGCAGGACACGCGGTCAAAAGTTATGTGTTATTAGAGCGTGACTGACATAATAAATTTTAACTAATCAAAGTCCACGTCTGTCTGTTTGAACGCGATACAGTCAAACCGAACGGATTTTCATACGGTTTTCACCAATGGACGGAGTAATGCAATGTATTTAATTAAGTAGTATAATGAATATAATTCAAATTGTGTAGATTGGCTGAAATATGACGATAATTGTTGAAGATGTCGGAAAAAATCATACTGGCTGGGAGCTTTAAGCCCACCATACACGGCAACGATATATGGTAACGATTATATTTTTGCACAGTTTTATCGGACGGCCTTATGTTTTCCACATGAACGTTCCCATGGGATATTTTTCGACATACACGCGTACGAAGCTGCCGGCAAAAGCTAGTGCAAACTATAATGTCATACACATATTTAGAAATTAACATTTTCTTAACAATCACAAAAAATTAAAGAACTGCATACGCTAAGGAATATTTACCTTTTTTACCATTTTACCGTTTCTATCCAAATTCCTAGAACGCCTTATCCATAGTCAGCTTAGTGCTTTCCTCGGTAGAAACAGACTTCTTAATTATGGACATAGCACTACCACCTCTCTTGTTAACATTACAAACGATATAAGATCAGGTATGGACTGTGGGAAACTGACTGTCCTTACCTTACTTGATTTCAGTAATGCTTTTAACACTGTGATTTTGATGTCTTGCTCAGGATAGGTACTGTGCTCTCTTAACATATCTCCAACAGCTATTGATTGTTTTCGTAGTTACCTGTGTGGCCGCCGACAACGTATTTGCATTGAAGGTTCATTGTCTTCATGGTGCAATACTACTGCAAGCGTACCACAGGGGGGCGTTCTCTGTCCTCTTCTTTTCGCCATATGTATAAATTTTATTTCTAATGAACTTCTCTCATCCTATCACCTTTATGCTGATGATCTGCAAATTTATTCACAAGCTCCCATTGAGGCATTGTCTGAAGCAGTGAAGATAGTGAACAAAGACTTAGCGCGTATTTTTGATTGGAGTTTGGATCATGGTTTGAGGGTTAATCCTGCGAAGACTCAAGTCATTATTGTTGGCAGCCCTAGGCTACGTTCCAAAATTGACTGGACGATCATTCCCCAAATCGTGTTTGATGGAACTGTTATACCTTATTGTGACTCAGTGAAAGACCTTGGTATTTATATTGATAAGGACTTGTCTTGGAGTCCTCAGTTGCAAGAATTGAGCCGCAAACTGTTTGCATCTGCGGGGTCTTTACACAGACTGCGCAATTTCCTACCGACTGCCGCTAAAACTGCGCTTGCCCAATCTTTTCTTCTCCATATCCTCGACTACGCTGATGCAAGTTATCCAGATCTCACTGAAGTGCAGCTAGATAAGCTTGAACAACTCCAAAATGTATGTATCAGATTCATATTTGGTTTGCGCGAATATGATAATTTTTCGCAGTTTTTCGAGTTTCGCATTAAACTCAAGTGGCTGCCTATCCGCCTTCGCCGGAATGCACATATTTTATCATTAGTCTACAGTATTCTTTTCAATCCAACGACTCCCTTATATCTCAAAGAACGTTTTAAGTTCCTTCATGACATACATGGTAGAGATTTGTGATCATCAGATAATTTGAGACATTAAATGCCTGGACATTCCACTAAATTCTATGGGTCATCGTTTACGGTGTAAGCTGTTCGTTTGTGGAATGCATTGGCGGTGTCAGAAAGACAAGCTCAGTCACTAGCTGCGTTTAAAAGCTCGGTTGCCACAATTAAACTTGTAAAGTCCTTCCAAAGATTGTCTGGATGACATCGCTCTCAGCGATAAGACCGCCATTGTAACTAAAGTTTTAGCAATAATGTTAAATACTTAAGAGTGTTTAAATTTTTGATGTACAATAAAGTATATTCTATGTATTTAAATAACTCTAATCAACCCTCTCTTATTTATTACTTTACTGATATTATAAATTCGAAAGTTTGTGAGGATAGTTGGATGTTTGTTACTTTTCACGCAAAGACTACTGAAAGGATCTGAATGAAATTCGGTAAGTAGACAGTCGAAATCCTGGAATAGCATATAGACTATTTCTTATCCCGGAATCACCGCGGCCTTAATCGGGAAAAATCTTCTACGCGAACGAAGTCGTGCACAGAAGTTAGTGTTATTATAAAAACAAGAAACAAGTGACGGTTCTCAACAATGGGACATTAATTACAAGGCCATAATATCAAGACAATGTTTCGTCGGCTCAGCTGTATAAATACTAATGTGTATACACAGTGCGTATAAATACTAATTACCTCCGTCAATTTAAAATATACTGAACTAATAAAATATAAAGTTACAATAACAAATATATATATCGCTATTCATGTATATAATGAATAGAGATAAAATTAATATTGATATTAGTACTTTAATAATATATAAAAAAACCGCTTTTTGAAAAATGTCACGGAATTTAGGTGGAAGTGAGTTCCACAGTCGTACTGCATGAAACAGGGGTGGGAATAGAATTAAGTTTTATGGGATGGAAAATAAAGATGAAGTTTAAAGTGAGGTCAACCAAGGGTATCAGCCGTGCCAAATAACGAAAAACGATTACGTATTTAGGCAGGGTATGATGCAGGGTTGAAAAGGAATTCGTACAAAAGTAAGAAAATTCAATTTTCCTGCAGAGACAGACAGGGAGCCACTTGAGATACTTGCGAAATTGAGAGACATGATCGTACACATTATACACAAATTTTGCAAGCGGTCAATCTTACTTAAGAGCTTCTTAGTTGCATTCAAATAGCACGCATCAGCGTAATAAATAATCGGCTGGATTAAAAATTTGAACTAGTTAAAGAGATTTTAGTTAAATGCTTTGAAGGGATTTTAAAGAGTGGAAGGGAAGTGCACCTTTCATTTTACTCCATTTACTTGCACTCGCCAAGAAAGATTGGTGTCAAGTAACATACCATGATTGTTTGCTATATAGGTACGTGTACACAATAACCGAGCTGTTAAGTAACAATGGCTTCAAAGTGTAAGATCCAATCGCAGAGCGATAGTATAGACTGCCTAAACTAATTTGAAATCCATATGATTTAGCCCCCAGACTAATACTCTCCAAGTCACAATTCATGGCATTAATTGCCGAGTCCGCATCAGCCAGCAAGAAATCTTGATAAAGCTGCAAATCATATGCATATAGATGAAAGTTCGAGGTGATAACCTGAGTAACTGTATTAAAACAGATAAAGGAAATAAGAGGAGAAAGAACACCACCCTGAGACACACAGGGAGTGGGATAACACCAATCAGAAAAATGTTCATCAAAGCGGACATGCTGAGAGCGACCCCGCAGATAAAAATGAAACCTATCCTGGCTAGTTAGTTGTAAAAAGAAAGAAGTTAAAAGAACAAAGGACTCCAAGAAGTATTTCAAAATCCACTGAGTTCAACGCACTACTAAATTCAAGTAAGACTGATACAGTGAGTGATTTATTGTCCCTAGCCCAGTGGATTTCATCGGTGACTTTCAGAAGTGCAGTTCACGGGAACCACTATGACCAGTACGAAAACCTGATTGGAAAACCTCCGGACCTCTAAGGAGACTGCTCTGGACCTTTCTGACCAAAGGCACCTCAGGGCCACTTCAGGGCACCTTTTCACAAGCTCCCCAGGTAGATCCTGGAGGATCGTGCGCCCTTAAAGGAACCTAGATGACTTAAAAAATTAGAAAACATATGAAAAGGACATGAAACTGTGGTGAAAAAGAGCATTCTCAGCCAATGAATGCTCATTGGCCAATCTCTACTAATATTATAAATGCGAAAGTAGTAAATCTGTCAGTCTGTTACACGTATTCACGTCTAAATCAGTGCAATGATTCAGATAACATTGGGTAAATAGATATATTGAAGAAGGACATAGGCGGGATAAACTGATTAATTCTGCTAAAAAAAAATAATTCAAGTGAAACTGCGGGAAGGAGCTAAAATTTATAAACTTTCGAGGTAATATTTAGTGATAAGTCTGCCAATAACTCGTTGTTCGATCGTGTATGCAGTATGCAACACCATGGTCCCACCTGAAACGATATGCAACCCACAAATATATTCGACGTGTGTTCCATTCGAGCCCGCGCGATCGACAAGTGAGCATTTCTTGAGGAAGCTCCATGGAAAAGCGATTAGTATGTCGTAGATTTCCGCATAGAAACGCCCTAATCTGTATTATTAATGGTGCGTACAGCTAAGCAGTGGAATTCCCTGCCGGGGTCTGTGTTCAGGAATCAAACCCGGGACCTCTTGCTCAGCAGTCGCACTTGTAACCACTAGGCCATCGAGGCAGTTAAAAATACATTCGTGGGAACGTCCAGGTATATCCATGAATGACAATGATAAGTATCAAAGTTACTACCAATTATTGTGTAACAGTGATAAAGCAAAGTTGTGAATGGTACTTGTTGCACCCAGAAGAACATATCAATACAATTAGGGCTGCCGTCCGAGTTTCCCCGGATTTGTCCTAGTTTGGACAGCGTCCGGGGGCATCCGGGGGATTTTCCCTATAAGCATCCGGGTAAAACCCGGACACATAATATATTGGTCTTACGGGCACCAAAAAGCACGATCTCTGTATTTCATCTTATTGTTTTTGTTACGTTGATAAATAAAAAAAAACCGGCCAAGTGCGTGTCGGGCCACGCGCAGTGTAGGGTTCCGTAGTTTTTATAACAGCCAAGTGCGTGTCGTATTCACTGACTGATCGTTTCGTACCATGCTCTAACTAAAAGCCAAACATGACGACCTAACTAATTTGACTTCCTATACAAATCCTCACCTGATCTGACAATTTTGCACGGAAAGTTTCAATTTTTTTTAGAGATTTGTATAAAACTTGTCATAGCCGGTGTTTTGAATTTAAATACGGACACAGAGCTACACTACTCAATCGTCACAAGAAGCTAGTACGATACAACTGGCGCTTAGCGCCATCTATCGACATTTCTATAGAGTTGTTCGAAATTTTCGAGTCAAATACAATTGGTCGACTATTACTCGTAAACTTGTAAAGCCCACTTATGTGTGATAGTTTTCCTTTAAATTTCGTTATATATAGGTACTACTGCCGTGACATTTGAATTTCTAACTATAACCGTTTAGTTGATAGAGGGGGAGGACACTTGACTGTAAGGAAAATTGGTACTTTAAAGCTTGATAAGTCACGAACGATTTACTTAATCAAAAAATGGTCTTACCAAACCCCTAATATTTTTGAAAGACCTATCCAACGATATCCCACACTATGGGAAGAAATAAAAAAAAATTATCATCCCACTTTACATGTATTGGAGGTACCCTAAATAATTGTTTTTTTTTCAAAATTTTATTTTACGACTTTTTCAGCGTCATTAACGTGTTTACTGATGCCAAAGTACAACTTTCTAGTATCAATAGTTTTTGAGCTATACCGCGGACAGACGGACAGACAGACGGACATGGCGAAACTATAAGGGTTCCTTGTTGACTACGAAACCTTAAAAGAAAGCCTAATTCGGATTCAGAAAAAAAATCAGGTGGTGGCAGCCCTAAATACAATCATAATAGTGGCTATTTGCATAATTAATTAATTGTAGAGATTATAGCTCATTAGGACGAAGGCTGGGACTTCCGGTGGCCAGCCATAATCTTGAGTAAGTATGAAAAGATAAACTTTAACATTAACTATAAATTCACAACATTCTAAACCTTTGTACTTACTATTAAAGACATTAATCTCATAGTCTTTCTTAATTTAAGGTACGCTACTAATTTTCTATTTCATAAATATTTATGTTATGAATTATGTTGTGAGGCATATTTCTTCTTTTCTTTCGAAAATTATTTGGTCTGCAAAATATATATTTCGATTTTATAAACAACTAGCGACCCGCCCCGGCTTCGCACGGGTGCAATGTTTATATTAAATATACTATAAAATGTCTTTATATACATCGTTGACAGCCTTTTTGTCATTCGACATACATGTTCTCTTTAGTAATTACTCTTGAAAGTGCGACACATAATTTACCATGGGAAAAACATTCAACGCTCAAATCTAAGCAACATAGGCACAGACATAGGCACGCGCGCCGTGCCTCCGCCGGCACCGCGCGGCAACCGCTATGTCCTTGCATTTTAAATCTGTAATATCTTCAAAACTATTTATTTAAATTATATTCTGTAAAGGGCAATATTGATTTATATTAAATGTACAATGTATTTGTGGTACTTAATTGGATAAGGATTAATGCTGTATTGCTTAAAATCGCTTCGTAAAATATGCTCGTATTTCTCGTAAAAAGTAAAGGATAACAAATGGTTGTTGTGGGTTATCTATAAGAGATAGACAGATGCCATCAGGATATTTTTATTGATCTTTTTAAGGTGTACAATACTGTCGTACATTATTTTGATCTATCTCGTAGGCTTCAGCCAGCGTTTGCAAAGCAAGCGCAAAAAAATGTGTTTATTTGCGACATCACATTAGAAACCTCAAAAATTATCAGTGTTCCTCTACTATATTATGCATGTTATATACTTAAAAACCTTCCTATTGAATCACTCTTTCTATTGAAAGAAACTACATCAAAATCCGTTGCGTAGTTTTAAAGATTTAAGCATACATAGGGACAGACACAGGGAAGTGACTTTGCTTTATATTATGTTAAGACTAGCAATTCGCCCAATATTTCGAAAATACAGCCCATGTCCATGTTTCAGATACAACGGGAGGACACGGTACAGCATACGGTGGAGGGAGGTTGAACGTGTGAGGGAGAGACAACTCTCTTCATCACACCCCAGCCGCCGTGGGAGACGCCCTGAGCATCTGATGGGGATCCCGATCCGATCTTGGGCCACCACAGGCGCGGGCTTGCGGGTGGCAAGCCGGGGTAGCCGAAAACGACCAGGCCCGGGATGACGACTTGTCGTTTTCCACGCGTACCTCAAAGGGAATTCAGCAGCATTGACGGTGCCCGACAGTGCCATTGCCTGCTGGGGTCATGAGAATGTTCTAACAAGATACCGCAATCCCAAAACGTAACGGGCAGTGAAGGAACTGGGTGGTTTTTTAGTCAGTAGAAGTCTGACACTCCCTCCCACTCTACATCTAGTGACTTGCCCGCTCTGGGTAGAGCAAGGGTGTCAGACCTCTACCGATTAAACTAATCGACTGATTCTAAGAACTGACTGCTCAACGAAGAATTAGAAAAAACTTTTTACCAAAAAATTAAACCGACTCCCAAAAAACACTGCAAAGTGAAAAATAACTTTAATTTCGGTAGTCGGTGTCTTTAGTTTTGTATTTTCGTTTTTGGCACCGACTTAAAGTTATTTTTCACTTTGCAGTGTTTTTTGGGAGTCGGTTTAATTTTTTGGTAAAAAGTTTTTATTTCACAATCTTTTTTAGTTGGCCTATTTTTAATTTACCTAGTTACAAGAGCCTAAATGTCAACTACTTATAACCTTTTACAAAATATTGCTTTTCCCAATGCTGGGCCGTTAATTGTTGAGGAGTTCTCCTGGTATTTCACCATCAGCTCTACATCACCATATGCATTGTGACGAGCATAAAGTGCTTAACATCCATATTCAAGTAATCGAATCGCAATCCACGAAATACTTATTATTGAGTAGTTTCGATGGCCATCTGGGGTCTTCATCATCAGTTCCACATCCTCAAATGGTGCTTATCGAGAGCAACTGCACAAGGTACTATAAGAAATACCCGAAACGCTATAGGTGTGCCTATAATATTTGAAGAGTTCCCTCGATTTCTCCATGATCCCATCATCAGATCCTGACATTTATGAAAATGGGACCAATTTCGAAGTATACCCTTTTAATCAAAAAAAGAATTTTCCAAATCGGTTCAGCCGTCTTCGAGTAATCGATGATCATACATAAAAAAAAAATGTATACGTGTCGAATTGATAACCTCCTCTTTTTGTCGTCGGTTGAAAAGAACGAAGTATTTGTGTGTTGTGAATACCTAGTACCAGGGCAATTTTGTTCAAAAGTAAATACTTGTGTTGAAGAACATATTCATTTCGATAGGTATTAATACCATATTTGTTGAAACACTCGCAAATAAGAACAAATTAATCTTAAAAACATGTTATAGTCATATCTACCTTTAAAAAATGTACATGTCCTACATGAATTTTGCCTACATATAACCTCTTACAAAGTACACGCAATGGTAGCTTACAACAGTAATAAATTTTCCCTGCTTTTTGCAACATTTTTTAAAGATGATCTGGTCGTATTAATCTAATTAATATTAATATAGCTTTATGCTATATATTCTCACTAATATTGTAGCTTTATATCGGTGAAAGATTTTTTTAAATCGGTTCAGTCATTTTAGCTTTCATCCAGTACAAACAAATAACAAAACCTATAACAAAATTTTTCATCTTTATAATCTATACCTGTATTTATACATATATCTATATACATACGATAAAACAGTAAAAAAGTTTGAATATTTAAATTTTATACTAAAATAGTAATTGAGGTGGGTTAAGAAAAGGTAACACGGCAAAGAAATTTAAAAAAAAGTCTGTTTGTACACGCTAATCTCCGGACCTACCTGATTGATTTTAATGAAATTTGGTAAATAGATAGTTGACATTCTGGAATAAGCTGGGACCGTTTACAAAAAAAAACAAGCCAACTTATACGCATACCTACATTACTGACTGATATCTATTATATTCTAGAGTAAGAAGAAAAAATAAGAAACATTTAACATCACTCGTTTAAATAATGAAAATTCGCATCCCTGTTGCGAAAATAGTTAGGTAGGTACGCGGAAGCTGATTGTCAATTAAAAACAGAATACTTAAGTTAGGTAAGTACAGCTTGTGCTATTTCAGCCACGTAAATATTCGCAGTAGCATATAAAAAGTAAATAACAATATAACAATTGCATGGCTATGCTGATTTACATAACATTCAATTCGCTTCTGTTGTAATATTGCCAGACTTTACTAACAACACAATTCGCTTCGCACCTCTACGACAAACATTAATATTCGCTTAGCAAAAGTACAAAAACTTACATTAAAAATAATGTTACCTAGTTGAAGACAAACTTAGTGCTATAGATAGATATATTCTTTAATGTACACCATAACAGTAAAACAATAACGACTTTACAACTGAAAAGGGTGATACAATGGGCGGTCTTATCGCTTAACGGCATGGGATTTTTTCTATCGGATAAACCGCAAATCATTTTTTCTGGGTGGGGAGTGTCAGACTTCTACTGACTAAAAACCCACCCTGTTCCTTCAACTGCCCTTAAGTTCCGGGGCCGCGATACCTCGTTAGAACATTTCCGCAACCCAGTGAGGTAATGGCCTTATCGGGCCCCGTCAATGTTGCTGACCGCTCTTTGAGGCGCGCGTAAAACACGGCGCGCCGGCGATTCGAGCCTGGTCCTTACCGGACGGTGAGCTACCCCTGCTCGCCGTACGCAAGCCCGCGTCTACGGTGGCCGGAGATCGGCTCTGCCTGAGCCACTCCTCTAAGAGGGGACTTACCGCCGCGATTGCGGCGTGCCTGGGACAAACCGTAGCTAAAATTGCTAAAAAGAAAACTCTTCACTCCACTCTGTGCCATGTTACCATTTTAAATTATAACTGGGGATGAGGACACGGCTAGAACTATGTTTAGGCATATCCTGGGCCGTCAGTCGCAATCGAGAATCTATTCTGTAAAGAAAATATAATTGGAAATAAAACAGTTCACAATGAATCACTTAAAGTTTTATTAATTAAACTTCTATTTACATATTCAACTTAGACAGAGTTCATACATAACTAGCAATACTATCTACATACAGAGCCGAATTAACCTTGTCAGAGGCCCTAAGGCAATGGCATTCTCGGGGCCACTTTTCTTACTTTGACTGACCAAATCACGACTGAACTGAGGAAACGCACATTAAGGGCTGTGGTTTGTAATATATGATAACAGTGAGGTCCCTAAGTTCACACTCACATCAAATTCTCGTTCGAAGAAACATGTTTTCTTGTTGCGTGCACTGGGCCTGGGCCCCTAGTTGATGCGGGCCCCTAGGCCCCCTAGTTGCCTACTCCGTCTAATGGTTAATCCGGCCCTATCTACATACATATATAATAATATTTAATGGATTAATCCATGGGAAACCCCATCTTATTTAAATAGATTTTAGCCTTTTTGATCTATAGCAACTTAATGACGTTTTTTTGAAGTGAAAACTTCTTTAGCGGCGCTGAGCACTTTTTGTATGGGTAAAAACTGTTAAACTCGCGTCAGGGTCACGTGACCGATCGAAAATCGTAAGACTTTTTTTTAAGTGAAAACTTCTTTAGCATCGTTGTGATTTGAAAGTTAATGAAACGAAAAAGCGTGGGGAGTTCAGGGAGGTGAGGGGTAAGGGGGGTCCCGTGTGGAAGCGGGGTGGGGGGAGGGGGGTCTCGTGGGGAGTTGTGGGGGAGTTGAGGGGGGAGTTGAAGGGAGTTGAGGGGGTAGTTGATGGGAGTTAAGTGGGGAGTTGAGAGGGGAGTTGATGGGATTGAGGGGGGAGTTGAGGGGGGAGTTGAGGGGCGAGTTGAGGGGCGAGTTGAGGGGCGAGTTGGGGTACGAGTTGGGGGCGAGTTGGGGGGCGAGTTGGGGGGCGAGTTGGGGGCGAGTTGGGGGATGAGTTGGGGTACGAGTTGGGGGACGAGTTGGAGGACGAGTTGGGGGACTAGTTGGGGGACGAGTTGGGGTACGAGCTGGGTGGTGAGTTGGGGGACGAGTTGGGGGCCGTGTTGGGCGGCGAGTTGGGGGCCGTGTTGGGGAACGAGTTAGGGGACGAGTTGGGGGGCGAGTTGGGGGACGAGCTGGGGGCGTATGGGGGGACTAGCTGGGGGCGAGTTGGGGGATGAGTTGGGGGACGAGTTGGTGGACGAGTTGGGGGACAAGTTGGGGGACGAGTTGGGGGCGTGTTGGGGGACGAGTTGGAGACGAGTTGGGGGGCGAGTTGGGGGCCGAGTTGGGGGACCAGTTGGGGGACGAGTTGGGGGGCGAGTTGGGGTACTAGTTGGGGGACGAGTTGAGGAACGAGTTGGGGTACGAGTTGGGGGGCGTGTTGGGGGGCGAGTTGGTGGGCGAGTTGGGGGTGAGTTGGTGGACGAGTTGGGCGACGAGCTGGGTGACGAGCTGTGGGACGAGTTGGGGGAAGACCTGGGGGCGAGTTGGGGTGCGAGTTGTTAGATGTGCTGGGGGGTGAGTTGGGGGGCGTGTTGGGGTGCAAGTTGGGGGACGAGTTGGGGACGAGCTGGGGACGAGTTGGGGGCGAGTTGGGGGCCGTGTTGGGGGCGAGTTGGGGAACGAGTTGGGGGAAGAGTTGGGGGGCGAGTTTGGGGGCGTGTCGGGAGGCGAGTTGGGGACGAGTTGGGGGACGAGTTGGGGGGCGAGTTGTGGGACGAGTTGGGGGATGAGTTGGGGGACGAGTTGGGGGTCGAGTTGGGGGGTGAGTTGGGGGGCGAGTTGGGGTGCGTGTTGGGGGTTGAGTTGGGGGGCAAGTTGGGGGTGAGTTGGGGGGCGAGGCTATTTTTAGGGGCATACATACATTTACAAGCATCACATAAGTGGCCGCGGGGCGTGCAGCCGTCAGCGGCCTAGTACTACTATGTACTAGTACTAGGAAGTAGTATATGTATGTAGGTACTAGTACTAGGCAGTATATCCCCCTCTCTTTCTACGGCGCGGCGAAAATGTATGCCTGCGCCTGCTGTTTCGAGCCAACCATTCCAAAATATCAAAAATGCACAACGTTAATATTCAAGTTTTCACTTCTGCCGGCACTCCCGGAGTGCAACCCGCATTTTTTTTTAATTTAATTAAAACATAACGTGGTTGCATATTATACGATATCAATTACGTTTGGATGGCTAGTCGTTAATAATACAATTATTTGTGTTATAGTATGCCATTCCCGTAATTATCTGATATTTTATATATACATATTATAAAATGTAGTGTTGTATGGTTGTAAAGTAAGTAAGTAAAGTAAAGTAACGATAGATAATCACCATTACAAAGAGAAATACTCATTTAAGATTGCAATCAAAACGTTAACACAAACATAGACCGGTTAATTGAAGAACAGTTACACATAATATTATAACTCGTTACGATCAATTTATGAAAGTTAATTTAGAGCAGGTTAGTTACGAAAACTTTTTAAACACGATTCACACTTAAAAAAAATAGGTACCCCAAAACTGTGATTAACAGGTACTATAATACCCGTTACTATCTAATAATTCAGTAAATGAAATCATTTTACACAATAAATAATAATGAATATTTTTGTATTAATAAATTTCATAACAATACCAAGTCACTATTACTTCCAAAAAACTTATTGGTACATACATACAGATACGTTTTGATTCGTATCTTGAAAATTTTAACGAAGCAAAAAGAACGTCGTCACGATTTGTAAATGTGGGTCACAACACGATACAATATGACGTAAATAAAAATAATATATTGTTTTGTTGGTAAGCGTAGGATGTGTCCTTGCCCTGCTAACAAGGCTATTGCGTCATAGGCCTTATGATTTTTGAAATGAGTCTCTTTGCCCCAATAAATGAGACCGTACTTTGCATAATTTGTATAATAATATGACATTAGAACGCCGTTTTCACAAATATAATATTTCAGGCTAATTGGTGATGGATCGAATGAACTTATTAATAGTTTTAGGCGCATGCCGATAATAATCGCACCGGTGCACAAATTAAAATTGATAAACACGGAGTAGGAACATGTTAAAAGAATGTACGGTTATAAAGGAGTAATGAACTCTAAGGTCATGATGATGATGAAAATGGACAATGGACAATGACATGTTTTCGTGAGCCCAAATATTTTAAAGCCTTGAGTTTATTAATACACTTGAAGGCTAACACGTACAAACTTATGACTTGCATGTAACAATGATCCAGGGCTCAAATTCACGGGGTTGCGGGAATGTTTTAACGCGATACCGCGCCCCTGGAAAGTGGTCTGAAACTCCCTTCCGTTCCACCCACAGCGGTAGGAGTCAATAGATAAATTTCCCACAGGAAAAAAAGGACTCACATTTAAGCAAATTAGCATCTGTGCCATGTGCCAAGTCGTTAAAACTTGATACGAACTTAACTTACAATAGCTTCAAGTTTGCACTCGTTAGGTACACTTTTATATATCACTTGTTTAAAACTTTATCACAAGAACTTTCATCATTACCTAAAAAATAACACTGTAGTCCAATTAAATTATTTTAAAACACCTTTCAAAACAGTTTGTAGATTGGCCTCAACAAATGATTGATCTGCTTCTGAACCTTTCTAGGTCTTGAGATATAGTCAGCTAGTGCTGAACCTATGCCGGATGCTGCAGCTGAGAATGCGTTCTGGAAGGGTCGATTGAAACCCTGGTTGTATCCCGACTGGTATCCAGGTTGGAACCCTTGCTGGTAGTAGCCTTGACCTCCGTAGAAGCCGGGACCTCCGAAACCTTGCTGGCCTCCATAACCTCCGTGTCCTCCGTGACCACCATGACCTCCTCCATGTCCCCCGTGACCTCCTCCATGTCCCCCGTGACCTCCTCCGTGTCCCCCGTGTCCCCCATGACCTCCATGACCGCCATGACCGTGCCCATGACCGTGGCCGTATCCTCCATGCACAGGGTACACCGGCGCGTACTGCGGCACATACGGCACTCCTCCACATCCGAAAAAGTAGTTCATGACCGGAGCAGAAATGAACGTGTCATGGGAACCAAACGTCTTTCCGAACCCTCCGCATGGACCTCCCTGCTGGCCATGTTTCTTGCGCTTGCGGTGCTTCCTCTCCAGATCATCGCTGTCTATGTCATCAGGTAGGTCGGAATTAAGGTCTTTGGTCTCTCCTCCTTCAGCGGTTACTGCTACCACCGCGCAGAAAAGCAGGAATATGATCAGTGATGGCCTCTGGAACACAGAAAAGTATTCTAATTGTATTGATCTCCAAAGAAAATATATAAATAAACTGCAATGGCTAATTAGTGTGTTTAAGTTTTGAGCCTATGGCAAACACTGCTATATCATAATGGTACAAAGGATGGATATAAAGGATTACAAACTTACCATTTTGATTGAATTGTTACTGTACAGTGTGACCCAACTGCCGAAGCTCGTGGTCTGCTAACAACTAACTCCGTCTCCGAACTTCGACCAAATTGGGGGAATCCGATGTTGAAAGTGAAAGTATGTTACCGATCCACGAGTAACAATAATGGTATCGCAACGATGACGAATAAGTGTAGCTATTTGGTGGAGCTGGGTTTGTGCAAGAGCCTCGCCTAGCCAGAACGAAAAGATGGAGGACTGAGCTTGGGGTCCAGTGATAGTTAAACTGCCCAGACGTTATACATATATAGGACATCAGTCTGGAGAAACAGACTACCTAACAAAATCTAAAACTGCTCAATCATTCTCTCATCGACACGGTTCAAGGAATTTGAATTCGAATTTGTCGATCCGATACACTAATAGCTCGACGAAGGCCTTACAAAAGGGACAGGGACGAAATGCGCTACCCTAACCGAACTTTATATAAACTTAAAACAGGGAACTTAATGTATTTAGCTGTATATTCTATCTAAGTAACCTTATAAAGTGATTACTAAACAAGCGTGTGATGTAATTACACCCACTGAACTTGCCCTGCCCCTGTGCATGGTAAGTTGCTACACAACGCCGTGGGAAGCGAAACTTCGAATGAGATTAATGACATTAGAAACCCTAGTAGTACCTTTCGTACACTATTATTTAATTAACTCAAGTATTGTTTCTTAATCGGACAAAGAGAGTAAATAAACTTTCTTTACTCTCTTTGTCCGATGGGATGGCAATACGAAACGACCGCAACGAGATCTTGCGCAGAACCAACGGCTTACCCACACCACCAACTTCCAAACTCCGGGCTAATACTGAGAAATAATAATATAAAAACCCATTAGCGCTTTGCCCGACCCGGCGATTGAACCCAAGACTCGTTGCTCAGCGGTTGCTCTTGCGACCACTAGACCAGCGTAGCAGTCAAAGTCAGTAGACTTACATAAAAAATTAGTGACCTGAATGACGATATCTCCTAGTAATCGCAATTGATTACTAAAATCTATCAGGTTCTAATTTTATTCTTAACCACCTCAAAGCTTAATCAACCTTGAAGTGAAATAATCATTAGCATTACCAATCATTGGTAATAGGTATTAAAATCGTGCAACATTTTTGGAAAACCCCGCCTTTCGTCAACACATTTTATTTACTTAAGGCGCTACCAAATACCAACGCAACTCAAACAGCAATTTTCATAAACCTAAGTTATCCTATAAAGAATTGCTATTAATTTTGCAATTTGAAATTTAAATTTAAAAGAGGTGATGCATTTTTTTTTCATCTGCCGTTCATGTCCCACATCTGGGCAAAGGCCAAGTTTTTAATTTTTCTTCGATTTTTGATTGGAAAAGCATAGTAATCACTTCGTACAGCGTCTTTTTCTTGTAATTTAGTTTTGGAAATTCTACAAACATATTTTTAATACAATCAACAATTTTAAATTAATAGAGTAAAGCCATGTTGTTATTTATACGAGGTGCAAGCTCTAATATTTCGTTTGTAATGTATGAGATTCGTTATTCACGTTACCTAGCGAGTAGCGCCTTAAATGAATAATGTTTCACAACACGGTGCCGGGTGCGCTAAGCACGTGCGCACACGCAAGGCGGCGACCTTGGACAAGCACAACAGCGGGCTTGGCGCGCACTACAAGCGATCAAGACAAACATATCATTCATCATGTTTCGCGTACTGCACAAAATTTAGCTCTCCTTAAATTCATAGGCTTATAATGTAACTATGTAACATAATATATGCACAACCTAAAATTAGTTTGTCGTTTTTTTTTTTAATGAATGCTAGTATTTTATCTCAAAAATTATTTAATCTACGTAAGTTACAAATCCACTATGGCTGTATAGTAAAAAAAAACTAACATGAACTGTACATAAAATTAATCACTTTTTTAATACAATTTTATACAAACTCCGTCATTAAATACAAATTAAAGAAAAATATATTTCTTTGAGAGTAACGTCTTTAAAAAATCTGTTTATATACATGTAAAACTAAACATTCAGTTTATGCATTATAATAATTGCGATTGAATTTGGTGGTTTAAGTAGATACAGGTTGTATACCAGTGGTCGACATTTAACATAATATTTAGTTAAATTCATTCATTACACACTTTATTTCAAATGCATTATTACATAAAAATACTAGCTTCGGGGCTTCATCTACATAAAAAAATTAACTGTGCCAAGTTTCATTCTGCTTCGTGTGCGTAATTTTGGTAAAAAGGGGTACAAAGTTTGTGCTTAAACGTTTTAATACATCTATAGGCATAATATTTCTTTATTTTCGGACAACAACGATCCAGCATGTTAGTAAATAATATCATAACTTGATACTAGTGTAATTAATTGAATTACAATAAAAAACGACAGGATAAATAGTTTAGAGAAAATGGACATCCCCAATTGTTCCAAAAAATGCTTAGAGTGAGAGAAAGACTCAGAAAAGAAAACAAAACTTAGAAAAGACTTTTTACCCAACTGCAAAAAAGAAGATTATGTTTTTATCTTGATAAAGTCCACGAAAGCGAAGTCCCGCACTTGCTAGTTATAATATAAACTATATATGTATATTATACTAGAGAAGTAAACGAAACAGATATCTAATATCCACGAATACTAATAGCCGCCCTTGAGAATCGGTTTGAATTACTTTAACATAGTGATTAATATCGTCCTCTGCTATCATTTGCTATATACTCGCTGCCCAGACACTAGTGTGCACAATCCTAAGTGAACATTTAGCGGCACTGCATCCGCTGCAATTTCATTACAATATAATGAATCGAAATGATGCAAATTATCTACAAAGACTGTACGAACCGTGGGAAATTATAAATAGGTAATGTATACAATGGAGTTTACAATAACTACTAATAGTCTGCTTTTCCCTTCTCGTAAATAGCTATCGCCCCACGGTCCTTGACTGAATTATATTGGAGCTGGGTTTTTTTAGAAGCATCCCAGATTTATGCCCTCTTGATGCAAAAATCTAGGCACGTCTCTTAAAAGCTAGTAATAATAAGTGAGCCACATTATTATTTTCTTATTGATATTAGTTTGACCACCATCTCACCTGATGGTAAGCGATGATGATGAACCACGCTTACTTAGAATCAACCTAACTATAAGATAAGTTTTTACATAAAAACATAGGAATATGCGCTTGAGACTATGTCAGTAGGTATTACTGCCTTCCCCTTATTCTATAATTATTCAATGAAAACTTTTTAGGGCTTACAACATAATTTAGAAGCCAAATTTAATTTTAAAAAAATATTTTAAGTTAAGAATGTTTTTGTATTATTTAATGTTTGTAACGAATTAACTCAGAAACGGCATGGGCAGGGATGAAATTTGGTACTGAAAGAGACCTTTTACCCGACTGTAAAAGAAGAAGGGTTATATTTTTACGTGATAAAATCCACCGGAGTAAAGGCCGACACAACTGCTCTAGTAATAAATAATATTACGTTTAATTAGTTTGTAGCAATTCCATTTTGCGTAAAATTTAAACTACGTTCACGTAAATCCCGTGATGAAAACGTACCTTATACGTTGCCCTATAAGTTATCACATCTTCTATCTTGCCAGTTCAAGCTGACATAAGCTCAGAAAAACAGACGGACGGAAACAAATCGAGTAAATTACTACAAACACTTAAAAGACAGTAATTTTGACATCACAGACAGACACTTCAATTTAATTTATATGTATA
The DNA here is from genome assembly GCA_943138885.2 of Tholera decimalis. Taxonomy (NCBI): domain Eukaryota; kingdom Metazoa; phylum Arthropoda; class Insecta; order Lepidoptera; family Noctuidae; genus Tholera; species Tholera decimalis. The sequence continues at coordinate 52,097,819 of OW964548.2, read as the reverse complement.
CAACGTGTAACGGAAACCCCATATCTATCCAAAAGGGCTGAAGACAACATCTGGTATGGAGTCTCTATGCACAGTTTCAGCACACAATAACTGACTCAAAGAACTGATACCAAATTATTGGTTTCATATATTTCTTGAATACCAATCATAACAAACGTGTCACAGCACTACGAGGGTCAATAACTTTCCACGTCACTTGCCAATAACACGATCATTCTTTTCGTTCTTCGTAATTTGAAAAATTCGGTCTCTGGTATTGGAATTTGTAATAAGTTCTGCACACGTAGACTTAGGATTAAAAAACCCTTGCCATATCGTTTGTTATCATCCAAAGAAGCCATGCACTTGGTATGTAGGTATATATCCTTTAAATTACACGTTGTATATTTATAAAAATGCACGTAGTGGTGTTGGAGACAGCGCCATGTACCAGGTCAGGTTCAATGAACCCAAATCAGAGGAAGGCCAAACATGTTCGCGACCGTGCTAATGTGCAATTAGGTGCGTAGTACCTACTTTCCATACTGGTTAATAAATGAAGGTAAGTAGTAAATTATGACACTAAAGGGATCAACCAGTTTCTTATTCCATTCCAAGAAAGTCAGTACGAGAATCCAGTATGCAGTCACGATTTTAAGTTAAGCCTAAAGCACTGACACCCTTAGACCCCAAAAAGGGGTCTAAGGGTGTCGGTGCTACATTCTACTTTTCACCTAATAGCTAGTAAATACTGTAATCTCAGTGGTCACTACTTTTTCGAGCCGGTCCGGTCATTCAGCGAACGACCTCAGATGTTGTCCTTACTTTTTTTGTTCGTCAATTCGTTCAAGCTCATTAAGTAAGTTGAGATATGAAACAACTGACAAATGCTTGCACTGTTTGGACGTGCCCAAATCTATGTGTTATTATCCTCAAAAGAGCACTACAGACACAAAATTACATGGTTTGCATATATGATTTGATCAGTACGGTGGAATGGACTTCTAAAGAGACGTTACTTTTGAGTTTGTTTCGGTGGTTCTTTTCAGGGCAGTCAGTTAGGAAACACCGGCCTCATCTAGTTAAAATTTATGCCATGAAAAAATGCCATGTAAAAGGGTTATTTATGTAACCTATTTGCAAAATAAACATCATTATTTCATTATGTAACCAGGCGCGATCCGAAAGGCGGGTCACAGGGGACATGGACCCCTCCCCCACACCCCCCAAAATCCGTACACGTCAAATTAAAAAAAAAAACAAAAAATCTTCTAAAAATTTGCAAAATATAACGTTCCAGATATTATCACCCGATTTGCCAATAGAAATAGAAGACTTCCATTTGTTTTATAATGTGTGCAATAAAATTTGTATTGTGCAATAAAGAAAACCAATTTGCTCGACATATTTTATTATTAGTGACCCTCCCCAAACTCGCAGGCTGCGACCGCACCTGTATGTAACATGGAGACAGAATATCCGAAAAATTGTTAATCACTTAACAGTATCTCAGCAACAGCACTCGTTAACACCAGTACACAAATACACAAGCTATTTTAACAAGTTTTTTTTGGAGAGTAACTCTTATAAGCAAAACAATTTTACTTAGCTCTTTATACTTATGAATCTTATGAAAACGTTTGATTAAAAAAAAACAATTAAAATAAAATGATCAGAGGAAACCAATCGTTGGCTTAAAAAAAAAAACAAACAAACGTTTACCTCATCTCATACGTCTTAAATTGCATCAACAGGAAATATTAAAAATCTTTTTTAAAATTTAAATAATTATTGTCCTCTAAACACATCCTAAATGCATCCGAAACCAAAAAGGTTTGGATTCCAATTACCAGGAAAAAAGAAATTAATTGGCAATCTACTATAAAAATATACTAATACTATTAGGATGTACAATTTGTTATATTTCAAAAGAGTGGGTTTTTCCACACAGATTTCATAATTTTAAGAACCTGTATTTGCACAGTGAAATCATTAAGGACGGATGCACCAAGCAGTTCAAGATGACTTTAAATGGTAAATATGAGTTTTTTTTTGTCAAACTTAATCTATGAGTTCTAATTTATAAACACTGGACTTGCTAAAATATGATGCATTGCCAATCTAAGCAATATGTGGTTGCGCGTACCTACCACTAAAAGGTCACAATACACATGTAAGTAGATATATATTTATTACATTATTAGAGCTGATAGGTTGAAATAAATAATGTCAATATACAGTATAGGGATATACTTATTTAGACAATATAAGGGTACCTCCCTTATCGACATCAGGTTCTGCACTGAGAAAAGTTTCATTCTGTAGGGCTTAGTGATTCACGATTAGTGATCATCATTAAATAAAATAGCACATACCAAAAATAATTCCAACGCGCCTTTGTTTTGCTTTGATTGACGTCAAATATTTGACAGCTGGGAACAGAGTGTGATTTGTATGGGAAAAGAAAATGATTGTTTTTACTATTTTCCTAGTATTTTTTACGATTTTTCTCTCCATAAAAACCTTCCTCAAACTTCATTAAACACAACAAAAAGATATCAGCCAAATCGGTTCAGCCATTCTCAAGATTGCGCTTAGCAACACATTTAGTGATTCATTTTTATTTGTATATAGATAGATAGATACACAAGAAGCCGAATATTATGAAAGTGATGCTACACCAATCGAAAGCTAAATTATTCCTAATTGATATTGGTTCTTAGGATGTTTTGCTGAATAAACATTACGCGAGCGAGACCGATCAGACGTCAGTATTTAATAAACATGTCAAACGATGTCCTACAAGCACTGAATGTTGTGTAGCAGTGTTTCACCGACCCCGGCCAATATCAAGATCAATGCTTCGAGCTACAATGGCGGTCGTTTATCCAATACAGATTGCACGAGGACTCTTTACGAGCTGCATTTGTATTGTGTTGTACTGTACTTTACTAATATGTAAAATGCTAATAATAAGTACCTAAAGGCTAACAGTGTTGCTAACATGATAGGTACTTATTTTTTTTAATAATCAGCGTATATAGTTCCCAATACTGGAACACAGGCTTCCTCCACAGTATGAAAATATATATGACACTGAGAGCACCGCAACCCGCGTTTAGGAGTCTCGTCGGTGCGCATGTTTGTGTGAGTGTGCCGTTTTGATTGTGTTTTTATGATCTGTGGTTTGTAGGTACTTTCCGTACTGTCTGTCCATATTTTTATACTGTGCTTCGTCTCTATGAGTGGGAATGGGCCGCCAGCCATTACGCAGTCCTATTGCAGGTTTGTTGATCTCACACGACTTCGAATCCTCGGACCTAGGACATGCGGTCTTCCCGCTATGTTTAGCTTCATCGTTTTGAGAGCGTTAGTGATGTTATAAACTACCCAAAGTAGGTAATGTGCCTGTCTGGGTTAGAAGTCACGATCTACAAACTCGTAAGACTGTCTTTCTTATTCGTAACAGATTTTCGGGTTTTCGTAACGATTGGCAAATTATTACAGATGGAGGGCACCTATGCCTTAGATTACTATGAATTTCCGTGGACTTCTATAGAGATAAAGAATCGCGTTTTGACGAGTGGAGCGTTTGGAGCACGTCTTCAATAAGCGCACATCCTATTGTCTTCGATTCATTTAGAAATGTCACAAAATTATATTGCTTTAATGAATATATCAATATAATTATGTACTTATTATATTAATTTAAAGCTAGCAGACTATACTTTTCTTTTATTTCTGGGTGGGAAAATCATCGAATGACTTCTCCCGCTCTGGGTTAAGTGGAAGGGAGTGTCAGACTTCTACTGAATTAAAACCCAACCCTTATCGATGTCAGTCGTTACAGGTAGTAAGAAGCTACAAAATCTGACAACAGTCTTGTCAAGGAGCAAATCGTGATATCCTGTTTGATGACCTCAGATAGACGGTCGCTGCATGTAAAACATTAGTATTGCAGCCACTTGTAAGATGGCTCTGCAAAGTACCAACTTGCTGCATTGGACTCGATCGAACGCAGAGCTAAAACGCTTATAGGCGACGAGGTGCTGGTGAACAAGCTTCATAGCCTGGCTCATCGGCGAACCATTGCTTGCCTGTCGGTTTTCTACAGATTGTACTTCGGGGAGTGTGCGCAGGAGCTCCATGACCTGATTCCTCCATCTCCCTTTCACTACCGGTCTACCAGACGCACGGCTGGGTACCATCCACACTTGGTTGATATACCGTCTTGTCGTACCAAGCGCTTCTCCTCCACATTTATTGTGCACACAGCCAAGCTGTGAAATTTTCTGCCGGCTTCTGTGTTCCCTGCCACTTGTGACCTTTCAGCCTTTAAAGCACGAGTAAATAGGCATCTTCTGGGCTCGCTCGTCCCATCTTAGACCTCATCTCTCGCTTACCATCAGGCGAGACCGAGGTCAAGAGGGCGCCCATCAGTAATAAGAAAACAACAATAGTTGACTACTCGTATATATATACTATATATATATATATATACTATATATATATATACAATAGTTGAAAATGAAAATATATTTTATTTATACAAAAAGCTTCAAATACAATGAGTTGTGCTAGGAGCCTCCTTTTAGGCAAATAATGCCTATGTTAGAAGACTCCACTCTTCTATATCTGATACTAAATATTATTTAAAAATTCGTTTTATTGCTTCTTAATTACATTGTTATGCAGCACGAAAATTGAGGGAGCCCTGCTGTCATAAAATACTTGTGATGGGGTTACCTTGCCCTTCCCTTAGTTCCTTAAATAACAACGATTGAGACATCAAAAAATTTACATTGGTAAGGTAAGTTAAAAATTATGTTATATACAAATCTTACTATAGATTTTAGATTTTCAGTTTGCTATGGTGTGTTTGGAATGTGTGAAGGTACTTACTTGTTATCATTGTTGAAAGACACGGCGCTACCACTAATGTGGCTGATTTTCACTTTGTTGTTCTCCATTTGATCCTGTAACAAGAAAAAAATTTAGAATTCGGAAGACATAATTTGTTAACAATTACGTTACGCCTTTGCTGCTCCAGGGGAGGCCTGCTAATCTGAATGACACGGTTGTCCTAGTGCAAATACCACTCCCACAAAGGCCGAATGATCAAATAATATAAATGTATATTTAAGTAAGTAATAGTTTTAAGACACCTTTGTGGGAGAGAAATAAATATTTACGAGTATGATATTAAATTTCTTTCTTATCTATTTTCTCTATTTTTAAAAGATTAATGTGTGAAGAATTCACATTACGAGCAATCCTACGAGTTAACTTCTTCTAAATCCTGTTAAATAATTATGCTTGTGTCTGAAGTGAAAATTATAAAAAAATATTTATGCATTTATCAATCTTTCTTCGATGAAAGTGGAGCAGGAAAGCATCGTACGGCTCCAAAATTTCATGTATGTGATATTTGACGCTATGAAAAATGTCTGCATCATTGCTTTCCCGATTGTTTAATATCATAAGCCAATGTTTACTCTCTTAAAAAGATAATATTGTTGTCACGTGAAATCGTTGTCTAGTCTCGCGGAGGCTGTTTCAAGTAGGTAGGTAGAATTACTTGAATCCACATTTGTTTGTTATCGTTCAGAGAACTAAAGTAGAAAAGAAGATAAAGCTGATTGGAAGTGCGTCATGGTATAATATAAGAATTCTGTCTAGAAACGGTTTTTTCTTTTTTATAGTTTATTTATGGTAAGCGACGATATGGTCGAAGATGAAGCACGCTTACCAAGAAGTGAACTATTCATTCTTTACTTTAAGACCCCCAGACGTTTTATGCATATGGATGGGATGTCCACCATGTAACGATGACACATCGCCGTTCGTCTTAAAGTCGAGCTGAAACTGGAACATGGAACTGGCTTGGTGGAATTAGATTGATGGAATGAGACCCGAAAAGTAACCGATAGAAAACCGATAGGCTGAAAAAAATGAGCTTTGTCTCAACCAGTTTATCGATGCCAATGAGCGTCTAGGCCCGTTTCTCGATAGACTGCATCAAGTTCATATTTGGCAGATCTGTCTCAGACATGGGAGCAGTACTCCACACAACCCCGAACTTATGTTTGGTAAAAGTTGAACAGTTGTTCTGGGTTGAAGTACCTACTGTTTCACCTTTGCTAGGGTTCCTTTTTTGGCAGCTAGTTAAGCCTCGTTGCAAGGAAACCAAACTCCCATTATTTCATTATATTGTCTATGGCGCATAATATGTTTTCGGGTGTTAGAACAAGGTACCCACCCTTTTATAATAACTGCTACTGAATGAAAATGATTACGATGTTTACAATGCAATGACCCATTTCTTCAAGTGTTTGAGCGATAAACCTATCAAATTGATTTGAAACAAACTTGACAGATCATTGCTAAGATGATCCTTGTATGTTCGCTTATCTGCTGCCTTGGCTTACTCGCACTAATATAGTGAATGGATAAGTAATGTTAGTTTGTTCGTTATGGAACAAAATATTAATAATAAGCAATAATGTTTGCAATGTTTTTCTATTGTATTTTTGTAGACAAATATTTAAAAACGTAATTTTTGAGAAATACGTAAAATAAGGGTCAATTTCTAGTCGCCTACCACTTAGGTAGACGTGTGATTAAGTACACATCTAGTTCTATACAGGAATTCACACTAGGTACTCGAGAGTTAGTGTGTCTTGTCTTACTCTTCGTAAATATGTATTTTCAGCGAATTGGGAAGTATAGTAAAAATGTCCTAAGGAAAGTGTCGAGTGGCGATTCCGAATGTATTTTAGTGGAAGAAAAGACTAAGAAAAATCTTTGTGGAATATTTAATACATATAAAGGGAGTGACTAATAAATAATATATATATCAATAGAGAAGTACCTAAAGAATTAGAACACATTTTGGTATTCAAAATGCTAATGATGTTCTTATTAAGATGAGATAAGATACTCATTAAATTATTTATCGAATAGTCAAATAGCAAGATGTAAAAGTTCTCGGAAGTTACTAGCCCGAGATCATCTGCGTTGAAGAACTGTTGGGAAAATGCCACGAGAGTCTAATCAACGGCCAAATCAAGCGGTGTAAATGGCAATGGATCAGCCACACGCTCCGGAGGGATTCCGATCACATACCTAAACGGCTATGTATTGGAATCCTCAAGAGAAAAGGAAACGCAGCCATTCCCGACAAACTTGGCGACGTACCATGGTGAAATGAAACGTGAAGCTCAAGACCGTATAGACAACTGTGGACGCCCTCTAGCTGCCCCATCTAGAAGACATGAGAAAATAAATCAAAGCAAGGCAGTGGTCCGACTGCCGGCGAGTAAACGACTAACTATCGGCGATTTACTCGCTCAAGAAACGCACAATGAAATATACATTCCGTGTAAACGAAGGACATGCATATATTGATAGTTGCTCTCTGACTGTTCAGACTGCCGGCGACGACTCGCTTCACCAGTTTTGTCGCTGAGCGACAAGAGCTATCAAAGGTAATACTCGCTCAGCGGTCACTTGGCGGTCAGAACTCACGCTGAGAGACCAACCAACGCTCAGCGACTAAACTATCGGAACAATACACTCGCTGCTCGCAACTTGTTTTCAGATGCTAGCTCTACTCGCTACTTGTTCTACGTCGGCGGTAGGACAACTGCTTAAGTCAAGAGGTGTTCAAAAAATATAGATCGTGATATAGACAATGACATGCAAAAATGCAGCATCTTATATTCCCGAAAGTATACATAGGAAATGTATGCAATAAGTGTGCTGAATACTTAACCTATTCTCGAGGTTTAGCGAGACGATTTTTAGGGTTCCGTAGCCGAATGGCAAAAAACGGAACCCTTATAGTATCGTCATATATGGCTGTCTGTCCGTCCGTCCGTATATCACAGCCATTTTATTCCAAAAATATTAGGACTATACATGTGAAACTTGGTAGATAGCTGTATTCTATGAACCGTTTTCCGATTTTAAGGAAAAAATTAAAATAAAGGGGGGCTCCCCATACATGGAACTGAAACTGATTTTTTTTTTTTATTAAACCTTTGCTTGTGTGGTATCTATAGACAGGCCTTTAAAAATAACATTGAGGTTTCTAAAACTACTTCTTCATAAAGTTAATCGTTTAAGAGACATACGCTTCCAAAATGGTAAAATGTGTCCCCCCCCCCGTAACTTCTATAATAATGGAGTGAAAAATTAAAAAAAAATGATGAACGAGATCGGGTCAGCAGTTTTTGAGATACTTACAGCATATTTTCTAAAACCGCAAATATGACTTTGTAATTCATACAAACACTATGAAAAACTAAGTTATTTTGCGTGGTTACTACGAACCCTTCATGGGCGAGTCTGACTCGCACTTGGCCAATTTTTATATAATATAGATAATGTAGACAAAGATATTAACTCTTTTACCACTGCACTCGTTTATTTGGTTTTTACAAAAGAAACGTGAAAAACCCGCATGTTCGAGATAGCTATAACACGATAAGAATGCGATTTCTTTTTATTTCCTAGTTGGAATGACGGCATTGGTATCTGATGTAACGTTTTTCCTTTATAATATTTGTAGTTTATGTGTGATTTATAAAAATATGTATTATTTTATAGTTACTTATTATGTATGTATATTTTTCTATGGGCCTCAGCAGCCTGAAAAAAATAAATAATTCAATTAAGTTTGGTATTAATCAACCATAATAAGTAGATCGCGATTTGTGTTTTGGTAAATGAATTATGAACATTGTAGTATATTGTAGAGTGGGATTTGGGTCTAAAATTATAGTATAAAGATGAATTTTCCCTTTTTTTTTTAAATATATGTTTTTTTTTGTTTGGCTTATTGTGTGAAAGCAATGATTAAGAGGGACGCGGGGGATATTTCAATCGTTAGTATCGAAGTAACTAAAACTTTTTTATTGGTAAACAATGATGTGGTCGAAGATGAGCACGTTTTCACTTTAGCATTCTTCCGAACACAATAAAATAAAAAAAAATCTTAAATATTTTGAATTCCTAAGGAAATGTTGACTACCCCTGAACTGTCACTTAGACAATGACATTTCTTTGTTTACATTTTTAATCTCGAATTCGATTTCTGGGTATAGAAGTAACCTATTCACTTAAACTCTTGACTTAAAGACCCCCAGGTTATAGCTATCAGGAACCACAGATTCGTGGAAGGTTTTCCACTTCTTAGCCGTACGACCAATGCAGTAATCCCAAAACGTTTAGTACATATGGGTGGGATGTCCACCATGTAACGATGGCGCATCGCAGTTCGTCTTGTAGTCCGATGATGGAACGGGCTTGGTGGAATTACATTGTGCAATTTTTCCCTAACATGTACTGTAAGTAGGGTTGCTAGATCAAAAAATTGAAAATCTGGAGTAAATTCCGAACATTTGATGAAAATTCCTGACATTCTTTAATTTGAAATAAAAACATATTTTTTTTATGTTTCACTCTTTCATTCAATTGTAGAAATTCCGGACGGTTTAGGATTTCCTCCGCATTCCAGACAAAGACCTATATTACCGGACATGTCCGGAAAATTCCGGTCGTATGGCAACCCTAGCCGTAAGACCTTTCTTCTTGTCACATTTCATAATTCTAGTAAACTTGCAAAATATGCGGCATAAATAATCTTTTGATTGCGTTGACTTACGAGGCTTGATTTTGCAGTTGACTCGTGTTTCTGATATAAATTTTAGCTTGATATGGTTGCGCGTTTCCGAGTACAATGGTCTTGACAGACAAACAACGAAGTGATTCTCTACTGTCTCTATACTCAGTTCTCTGTGCGGGCACACATCTAATCTTTTTGTTTTTTTTTATTCGAGGTGGATATCCTCATGGATGTCTTCCGCCCTGGGGCGGGCGAAGGGGTCTGTCAGAGCCTTACTGACTAAAACCACCCCGTGTTCCTTCGTACACATGCGCCGAGGGCTGCGGGAACACATAAGTATTCAACATCGCAGCCCCCGACTAGTGCTGGCCCGCCTCTGCGGGCCTTATAATTTTTTTTAGTGGGGAGAGTGAGGTGTCTAGCTCCTCTGTGACTTCTCAGAAGGGCGCGCCTGGAACAAAACGCGCCGCCATCTCAGGTCTCGTGTTAAAGGGGACGGTGGGTATCCCCAAGCCCGCCGTACCTGGACCCATTTAGGGGGGCTGCCAGAGTTTAGCATAGCATTGTCTGCCCTCTGTCGAGTCACTCGATATCTCCTTCTCCCTTTCCTCAGCCTCCTTCTGCGACATGACAACTTTGCAGAAGGACATCACCGCGTCCCAAGACGCTGCGCCGCTGGCCATGGAACGAATCACAGCCGGCAGCGACAGGTCGTTTCCCACTTCTGAAACGAAGGTACGGCGCGGCTCCTCCCAAGCTGCACACTCTGCTTGCGTATGCCACGCCGTGTCCTCCCAACAATGGACGCAGTGATGACACCACGCGTCTGGCTACTACCCAAAGCAGCCGTGACCCGAGAGCACCTGCGTCGCCCTAAAAGATAGAGAGCCGTGCCTCCTCCCGAGCCAGTTATCGAGCACTGGCCAGACCGCCTAGGTAGTAACGAGGCGGTAGGGGTAGGGCGCATAAGCCTGTCCCGCCATTCCGCCAACAGGACCTGATGGAGCTGTGACCGGCGCAGCGTGAGCTGTCCGCGCCTCCTCACGCCACCGATGAAGTGACGCGAGGGCTCTCGCTTCTAGGTCCCACGGCGGGGATCCGGCCAGCACAGATCTAATCTGTGCTAGCTCACTCGCGTGCGGCGTGACTGCCCGATGATAGTAACCCCACCACCAAGAGCGCATGAGATAGTTAACACTTATAACTATCTACTTGTATGTTTATACAGATAATTATACTTAGATCATGCACATACACTACAGATCCTATAACGGTTCCGCTTTTCAGTCAGTAAATACTCTTTTATCCCTGCCAAGCATACTTTATCGAAAGCACTGAAAGCAAGCCATGAAGAGTGGCAGGTTGGTGGACGTTTCCGACGTAGGTATCAATTTGTTTCCTAGGTCTGGGCCGACTTCATACATTGAGGTCTATTGCCATCGACAAGCTAAGAAAAAGAATACCTAGTTATAGGTTAATATTGTACCTAACTTCTTAAGAAGGTAAATTATTGAGTAATATTTACTTTTCGTCATCAAAACAAATAATATTCAATATTTTTCAGAAGACTCATTGTGTAATTATGTCAATTGTTTAATCCCCTAAGCTAACCACTGTTTGATAAAAATATGCGTTGTCGTTTTATTGAAGCCTGTTCAATTGCTAAAGTAAATATGTTGCGGAAACTACAGCGGTTTTCTTATTTCATAGAATTGAAATTTTCCAGTGGGTCACACATCAATACATCATACGTCAATATTAGCTACCATAGCTAAACAACGCACTTGTGCGAAAAAGACACTACATTTGTACAATGTACACATTTGAATATATTTTTAAATCTGTGTCGTTATATACAATTAAGCTGAATCTGTGAAATCGCAAACTCCTCTCCCATTCATATAAAAACATCCATTTATATTCCAAATACTTACTGGAAAAAATCGGTTGAGATGAATTTGTTTAAAGTACACAATTACGTACGTGTCTTGTCTTTAAATGGATCCATGATATTGCCTACATTGTTAAAGGTAAAACAAAGAATTGTAAGCGACATGTTAATGATCAAATTTGCAGGGAAAATAATGGAGCATCTCCGTGCATGGACATAAGACCAAAGGAAATTAAGATGTAGGTACACTAGAATGATGTCTTGTCGGAGTGGCGCACGCGCTGGTTTATGTATCACTGCGAGTACTGCTCCGTGTAGAATTACAAGTTACACAAGTATTGTGTGACACGATAAATAAATAGCCTTGATTTAGAGCCATATAAGTACTCTTATCATTATTATATATCAGAGCAAATTTAGAAAAATATGTATATGTGTGATTTCAAAATACGTAACTGTATTGTCTCAAGGGCTTATTAGTCATTAACACGATACAAAACCACAAAACAACTTTTTTATTTATTTCTATCTGTGTTGTTCAGGGCTCTCTGTAATGGCTTAACCGATTTTATTAGGACTTCTGGAAGATCGCTAGTTTTTTTAACCCGGGCTTCCCACAGTATCGAGATTTAAAAACCTCGCACTCGAGCCAAGTCGCGGACACAGCTGTATTAATTCCTAAAGCTGTGTTAAACCTTCTTATTTATGTAATTATAATCATTATTGTATTGCAAATGAGCAACCACATACACTGCGTAGAGATTATTAAAATCACAGGATGTTCAATAATAATAAAATGTTAATTGTTAATAGTTTTGTAAATTTATTGTGTAGCATGTAGTGTTTACTGCTTAATATTTTACATCTAGTTTAAATGTTATGTGCTGTATTTTAATTAAGCATTGATGTAACAATTGTTAGTAAACCAAATAAATAAAAAACTTTACAACAAAAAAATTCCGATTTCCCAAAAAAAACAAACTCTGCGAAGTGAAAAATAACTTTAATTTCGGTAGTCGGTGTCTTTGGTTTTGTATTTTCGTTTTTGACACCGCCTTCTGAAATAAAAATTATTTTTCACATAGCAGTGATTTTTTTTTGGGAAGTCGGTTTTATTTTTTGTTAAAAAGTTTTTTTCTCGCTTTTTTGTGGGTCTGTTTGTAGTTTACATAGTTACAAAAGCCTAAATGTCACCTTCTTATCACCTTTTGCAATATCTTTCTTTTACCGATGCCGAACCTTTAATTGTTGAGGAGTTCTCCTGGAACTTCATCATCAGATCTACTTCACCAAATGGTGCTTTTCGAGAGGAAATGCACAAGTTACTCTGAAAAATACCCAAGTCACTATAGGTGTGCCTATAGTATTTGAATAGTTCCCTCGATTTCTCAAGGATTCATTATCAGATCCTGACTTCATGAAAATGGGACCAAATAGAAAGTATACCCTTTCAAACAAAAAAGGATTTTCCAAATCGGTCCAGCCATCGTCGAGTAATCGGAGAACAAAAATTTAAAAAAAAATAAAAGTTTAAGACGAACTGAGAACCTCCTCCTTTTTTGAACTCAGTAAAAAAGGCTATTAAAAAAGTGGCGAAATCCGAGTCAAGGTTTTAGAAAATGTCTCAAAAACTGCTGAATGTATCTCGTTCAAACTAATTTTCGTTAAAAGAATTTATTAAAATTGTGTGAGAATTTATTAAGATTAAGAATGTGTTTTTTAGGTTTTTCAGTCTCTTATTTTAAAAGTAAGAGGGGGTGGGACATTTTATTACTTTCAAACTACTTATCTTTAAAACGATGGACTTTAAGAAAAAAATGGTTTTAAGACCCGCAATGTCATTTCAAAGATCATATATAGACCCCCCACAGTTTTTTGTTTCAGTTACATGTATGGGGAGCACCCTCTTAATGTTTTATTTTTATATACAAATCGTAAAGCGGTTCATAGAATACATCTACCTACCAAGTTTCAAGTGTGTACTCCTAATAGTTTCGGAACAAAGATATACGGACGGATATGTGTATATAATATGTCATGACAAAACTGTAAGGTTCCGTTTTTTGCTATTCGGCTACGGAACCTTACAAATACCTTCGAGGAAATCTAACAGAATATAAATACAACTTTTGGCGCCTTTTAGTGAGTACACAATTTTACCCCCATCGGTAGCCCACAAAATCGACTGTGAGAGATGGGCACTCAGATACAGGAGCGATTACAATCCTGTTCTCCTTATAAGAGATACATTTATCATTCTGACATACAGAACCATAAAACCGCTGAGTAATAATATAAGTTTATTTCTCACCACAAGCCAAAAAAAACATACAGGTTATATAACACATTACAATTGCTAGATCATATCATTTCTGGTTGTGGATCGCTGGTGCCTGACGTAGGTATTAACACCTGTGATACAGGTCACCAGGTCCCCACCTGATTGAAATTACATAATTAAATAGCATAAAGCAGATACTATAATAACACTTAAACAAGTTCCAATTAAATAGTGAACTATGAAAAAAAAAACATTACAAAACATAGTAAGAAACGTACATTTATGTTTATGAGTTTGAGGGAATGTGTGTGTGTGTGTGAGTGTATGTATGTATGAGTTGCGTAGGTATGGTGTGCAGGTATATGAGTGATGTGTAGGTATGTGTATGTAGTGTATAGGTATACGTTGGTATATGTCCAGTTATGTTTGTGGGTGTAGGATGAGAGGAAAGTGCAAACTGAGAGAAAGAATGAGATGATGGGAATGGTTAGGTCAAAATACAAAGGAGAGCTTCCGTGGTAGTGTAAGTTTGGCTCTGGAGCCAAGCTTGCAGAGTGATTCGAAACTTATGTTTGTTCAGAGAATGCAGGGAAAGAATTTGGGGAACCAGCGAGTAGAGAGTAACCACCAGCTGTCATTTGTACAATCGTAATCGGTAAACAGAAGGCAGAAAATCTAACACCAGTCTTGCTAAGGGGTATCGTGTTACCCAGTGTTATGGAAATACTGTTTCTCAGCTGCATGTTTAGAGTGGAAGCTGACTCCGAAATAGTTAAGAAAACGCTAATCAAATGGTTATGATGTCTTGAGACATCAGGAGTCTAGACAGAGAGACTCAATCGGCTATCGTCCTATATTATCTTAGTCCGTATACATTCATATCTTGAATTTTATCATAGTTTCAGTTTGTGCGTTTTTGCCCGTCACTTAAGAGGCATATCTTGCGTTTATATTTTGTTTATCAGCGGTTTATTCTAAACTTTTCCGTAGCCATCCGATTTCTTAGATGTTTTTCGGTGACGCAAAAGTCACGTTAAAAACTTTCCTATGGTAATCTTTGTACTAGAAATATGTATAGCACCTTACTCGCATTTATTATTTGACAGATAGTTTTCCTGTTAATTAACTAGGAAGTCTGTGGTGGGATACCCCGTACCTCAGAAAGCCCGTTAAACTACTGGTCCCGGCTGTCGTAACAGGTATTCAGAAGCCAGAAAATCTAACACTGGTTTGCCCCAGGGGTATCGTGCTACCCACCGAATAGATGAATAAGGTTGGAATGGTAATGTGGGCGTGGCGAGCGCGCCACATTTATGATACGACAATCATAGCTCGACCGATTAATTCATTCACCGCGTTTAGTGCGCTTCGGAATACTTTGGAACACAGAGCTCTGCTTTAAAATGCCATGTTGTGCAATTATAACCTGTAAAACAAAAAGTTAGACCGCAAGTATAGAGCGAGGAGGTATATCTTTCCATCGGTAAGTCGAAAATAACATTGAATTACAATTTTATTTGTAAAAATCATAAAAATATTCTGATCACTATGAAATTCCGAACATTGACAACATTATTGCGACAAGTTACAAAAAATATGCATTGCCCGATGTGTACTCGCTTAATCAACGCAATGACCAAGTCCGCTTACAATGTACTGCATGCGTTACGTCCTCTACACTTCAACCATTGACGTTTCGTCCTTTGCCCTGATTGGCCGTGATGCACGGCGCATGTTTATCGACAGTGAGTTACAATCAGTAGCAAGCTCTCGATTTAAGTGTGTGTAATTTATTTGTGTGCGTAATTCGCATACGTAACGGGCTTCTTGCTTGTAGTGGAGCTAAAAAGTGGGAGACAAGCGGCGACAAGCGTTCTCATACAAATCAGGAACTATTTCCTTTCTAAACTCTTTTATCTGTTCTGTGGTGCTACCCAGCAACTGGGTTTAGGTCAGATAATCAGTCGCTTCATACAAAACACTAATACACAGCAGCATCCGGTTAGAGCTAAACAGATGATGAGATACAAGTTGTGTCTGGATATAGATAGATACGTAACACTTGTTATTGGAAATTTATAATAACACTTTTTTTAACAAATATACAACGTGTCATTTAAAGGGTATATACATACCAAGAGCACGGCTTCTTTGGATAATAACAAACGATATGGAAAGGGTTTTGTAATCCTGTGTCTACATGTGTGGAACTTATTAGAAATTTCAATACATTGATACCAGAGACCGAATTTTCCAAATTAAGAAAAAACAGATATAACACGATCAGTTATTGGCAAGTGACGTGGAAATTTATTAACTCTCGTAATGCTGTGATACGTTTGTTATGATAGATATTCAAGAAACATATGAAACCGATAATTTGGTATAAATTCTTCGAGTCACTTATTTTAAGCTGAAACTGCGCATAGAGACTCCATACCAGATGTTGACTTCAGCCCTTTTGGATAGATATGGGGTTTCCGTTACACATTGTATAATAACACTTTTTTAATACATTTTTGTATGTAACTCAACATAGTTTCACTCATGCGATATTTACTAACATTGATTCAATTTTTACCTACTGATATAAAAAACGCCAAGTGCGAGTCAGACTCCCCCATGAAGGGTTCCGTAGTAACTACGCAAAATAACTTTGTTTTTCATAGTGTTTGTATGAAATACAATGTTAAATTTGGTTCGGTTTTAGAAAATGCGCCATATCTCAAAAAGGACTGACTTTATCTTGTTCAAACCATTTTCATTAAAAGTTTACATAAACATCTACAACATATATTATTTTAGATCTTTCACTCAATTATTATTGTTTGCAGTTTAATTAATAAGTGTTTAGCAGTTAGGGACATACATTTTACCATTTTGGAAGTATCTTTTAAACTATTGACTTTAAGAAAAAATGTTTTCGAAACTTCAATGTAATTTTTCAAGACCTGTCTATAAACACCACAAACGTGTAGGTTTGAAGAAAAAAATTTTAGTTTCAGTTCCATGTATGGGGAGCCCCCTTTTTTTTCATATATTTTTGTCTTAAAATCGGAAAGCGGTTCACAGAATACATCTACCTAAGTTTTAGATGTATAGTCTTAATAGTTGTGGAATTAAATGGCTGTGATATACGGGCGGACAGACAGATATACAAACATCATGTCTGTATATAACGGAACCCTTATAAGGGTTCAAGAAACAAGCACATTTTTATTTTAAAAAGTGACGAGCATGCGGGACCCATTCCATTAAAAAAAAAAATATGTTCAATTGGGTCCCAATTGGGTTTTTTCGTGCATTTCAGTTGAGCAGTCTGGAATTTTCGATTTTTTATATAACTTTTTTATTTTCAGCTTTTTTGTTTAAGGTTGTATCACATTGGCACCCCACCGGATTCAGAAAGTGAAAGAGTAAAGTCTATATTTTTATACATTCTCATTGTATTATTTTTATTAGTATTACGGTTATGAAAATCATGATATACCGTTTTGAAATCCTTGTGTTGAGCCCTTTAATTTGATATCAATATGGTAAGTATTCGAAACAAATTTTTTTTTTCACTGACTACAATGCCGTCGCAAAGCCGCCATGTTTGATTTTTTTAACGTCACCTATCTAAGAACAATTGGGCTGCTAAGACGAATGTAACGATACCTCAATTATGTAAATCTGTTCAATGGTTCTGGAGATATGAGGTAATAAAGAATATTACATACAGACATACAAGATACGCGCGAAAAATAACCCCGTACCCCGTAACCCCTTCATAACCCTGTAAAAACGAGGTCCTCTATTTACGGACTGACCTCGGAAAACGTTTTTTCACCTTGAAAATTGACTCGTGTGGCTGTAATTTTTTATCTATGAGCAACTCAACATTGTAGAGTTAAATAGTTAACTCTACAATGTTTGCAATATTTTTTTCAGTATGACACATTTTACACAGAAAAATATAGATAAAAAAATATTTTAACTATACTACTTTTCTCATAAAATGTCTATTATTCTCTTGATGGCTTGCGTTTGACCACCATAGCACCTGATGGTAAGCGATGATGTGGTCGAACGTGAAGCACACTTACCTAGAAGTAACCTATTCACTCTTGACTTAAGGTTTACAGTTTGCAGGAAACACACACTATCTGAAATATCTTAATACGTTATGAAATAAATTTAAATAATTCCCGCTAGCGGTTTAATATAATCTAATCATACTGTGCATTCCGCCCGCTTGGAAACATTTCTCCGAGAGGAGAAGAGAGGAGAATGGGCCGTAATTCATCACGCGGGTCCAGTGTGGCAATCTGGATTTGTTAAGGCTCAATTTACACCGCCGCGGAATGGAATGGAAGCGACTTTTTGCAATGAAATTAGACATAGCATAATGAACTTTATGTCGTTTTTTCAAAAATTCTCGAGAATGCGCGAAGATTCCCCGGAAGACGCGCGACTTTTTTTGGCTCCTATTTAGTTTGTATGTTATACAATTGACATAAAGTTCATTATGCTATGTACAATTAAAGCCGCTTCCATTCCATTCCGCGGCGGGGTAAATTGAGCCTAAGAGGAAGGAGAAGACCCTTTAAAATCGACCTGTACGGTTATTATTATTTAGGCACGGACTCCTTAAAACAGCTAGAGTCCCTTAGAGTAAATAAGCAGGTGGGACCCAATAAAAATTGGCCAAGTGCGAGTCAGACTCGCACATGAAGGCTTCCGTAGTAACTACGCCGAATAACTTTGTTTTTCATAGTGTTTGTATGAAACAAAGTTATATTTACGGTTTTAGAAAATGTGCTATATCTCAAAAACTGCTAATCCGATCTCGTTCAAACTAATTTTCGTTGAAAGTAAAAAGATCTACAGCATATTTATTTTTTTCCCCTTAGTGTTACATATTTTTTTTTATTTTTGTCTATAAATCGGAAAGCGGTTTACAGAATACATCTACCTACCAAGTTTCACATGTATAGTCTTAATCGTTTCGAAATGAAATGGCTGTGACATATACGGACGGACGGACATACAGACAGACTTGACGAAACTATAAGGATTCGTTTTTTTGCCATTCGACTACGGAACTTACTTTTTTTATTTTCAGCTTTTTTGAGCCCTTTTATATGACTTAATTCCGTTTTAAAATGTTATATATCCTAAATGGTTGCTTATCATGAGAAATGGTGAAAGAAACTTCAAAATAATTTTTAAAGACCTATTCAACAATACCCCACTTTAGTTTGTCAATTTCTATTTTTTTATTTCGGCAATATGGCGTCTGGCTGTCGTTGTGGTAAATTTTGATAACTATCATGTATTTAATGACACTTGCAAGGTTAAGGCAAATCTATTGACGTTTATTGACGAAGAATTATTAAAATCAGCCCACACGATTGACCTAGTACTATATACATAGACTGAAAAACACTTTAATCCTTTGCGTCGCGCGGTTGACTAAAAAATCCTCGCTTCTCTTCTATTTAAACATACCTCCATGTTTAAGTACAGGATTATTACGTACAAGAAGAACTGGTTAAGCAAAATTTTCAGTAGGTAGATGTTTCCTGGACCATGAACGACCATTTCACAATCCTATTCAGAACCTAAGCTATAAATTTACAGTGTTAATGCCAACAAAAACCATGAAAATTACAATAATTATCCAGCAATTACTTGGAAACATGCTAATGTGTCTTAAAGTAATGCTACGGGTTAATTGCATCTAGTTTCAACTGGTTCCGTAGACACACCTGCTATGTACCTACAGTAGTAATTTGCGGAAATAAATATGTTCAAGGCTGAAAATTGTGTCTATGGAGTGATACAGTATAAAATAATGTTTTTAAAGCAAGTTGTTTCTCTCTTTGGTACCTTGCAAACTTGACTCCAATTTTCTATTTGATTAGTTGTCAAATTAAATTAAATTAAAAATACAAAATCTGCAACGACCCAAACCTACATCAAGACATAGCCGACCTAAAGTCCCGCCTCCTTCCAGCGCTGGCGTTCCTTGATCCTGAACCAACTTTAACGTACAGAAATCCATAATATTTTATTTTTCTTTTGCCCACATCTGGGCAAAGGCCTTTCAATTCTTTAGCCGTACGATTAATAAAATAAATGACATTAAAGTCCCTCAGTACAGGATACTTTTATGAATTTTTTGGTAATGAGTTGGTGCAAACTCGATCTCGCGACACCTCATCCATGTTTTACGAAACGATTCTCGTACAATATATTCTATAGGTTGTTGAGACGTAGAGAGATCGCGAGATTGAGTGGGTCAGAAACTTCTTTTAAGTTATCCTTATTCTGCCTATTAATTTTTAATTATAAATATGAAATCCATACTATAATAATATTACAAATACGAAAGTAACTCTGTCTGTGTGTCTGTTACCTCTTCACGCCTAAACCGCTGAACCGATTTAGATCAAATTTGGCATGGGAATAGGTTAGGAACCTGGAAAGGACATAGGATAGTTTTTATCCCGAAATTCCCACGAGATCGGGATTGAAGCGGGAAAATCCTCACACGCGAACGAAGTCGCATGCAAAAGCTAGTTTATAATAAAAATAGATACTAATTATGCAAACTAATTTTATTTATAGCTGTGAAAGGCTGATTAAGAAAGTTAGTCAAAGTGACACAACTAGTTATAGTTAATAATTAAATGGAATTCATAGTATTTTGCACAAGTTTTTTGTGAAAAACGCCCAATGTCGTAAATCTCGAATAGGACTTGGTTCGAAGATGCCCTTAAAAGAAAGAATAGTTAAAAATGGAGAGTGAAATCTCTGGCTGAGTAAAAGAAATGCAAAATAAGTACGCGATTGGCTACTGCGCTGCAAGTTGCCGGTTCGGTTCCCGGACGGAGTAAATATTTGTACGAATTGACTATTTAGGAAAAGACCATTGCAAGTAATTTCCTCCCAGCATTGTGCTCCAGACACATTATGCTCTCATATATCAGTAATAATCCCACAACCATTGTGTTGGTACTTAACGGCCAATGCTCTGGTCATAACTGCTGCTGCAAATGATTGATGTACAGGCAGTTGGTTCACTGTGGCTGTGAGAACATTCTGATTGATATTGACTGGATACAACTGACTGGGTGGCTTTCAACGTACTGTGAGTTGGTGGAGCTGTAGACGAAACGATGTTCAATCGTTAGAAAAACTAGCTTTAATAATCTAGGTAATAATAATAAGCCAGGTAATACGGCCCCAGAACGCAAGGGAAAGTGAAGAAGCAGCGTGGGTTTTTAGTCAGTAGAAGTCTGACACTCCCTTCCGCTCCATCCAGAGCGGAATTTTCTCACCCAGAATAAATAAATAATAAAAAAAAGTTATTTAAAAAATCTAAAAAACCCGACTGCTCAACTGAAACGGAAGAAACAAGCACATTTTTATTTTCTAAAGTGACAAGCAGGCGGGACCCATCTGAACATAATATATCTTTTTTTTAAATTGGATGGGTCCCGCCTTTCGGGTTTTTTAGACTTTATTTAGATCGGCATGTTGCCTTTCAAACCATACTTAATTAGACCCCCAAGCAGAATTTTGAAAACTTCTCCCGTTTTTTATTAGTTTCATTACAGTTGTTCTATTGTGAAAGATTGCATGCTAGCGATTCTACCGGTTCAAGCTGTAAATTATCCGTCAGTGCTTTGACAAATAATATTTATTTTGTTTTCGGTCATTAAATAACACTTGACTCAACAATGACATGCCATCCGTTTAGCTATAATTCCTTTACGGAGTCCGTGTTTTCTGATATTTATTTTTTATTATTACGGATGACGGGCTCTTGAATTCTTCAATTTATTAAAAAAAATATCCGGGTGGGAAAATCATCGAATCACTTCTTCCGCTCTAGGTGGAGTGGAAGGGAGTGTCAGACTTGTACTGACTAAAAATCCACCCTGCTCCTTCAGCTGCCCTTTAGTTTCGGGGCTGCGGAATCTTGTTAGAACAATTCCGCATCCTCGGCAACCTATCTAAAACCTGGAGCTCTTTTAACCAAGAGTGAATACGTTACTTCAACGCAAGCGAGCTTTATAGACTTCGATTCCATCCATTCCATCAGGTGGTAGTTAAACATGAGCCTATCAACAATATAAAAATTGGCCAAGTGCGAGTCAGACTCGCCCATGAAGGGTTTCGTAGTAACTACGCCAAATAACTTTGTTTTTCATAGTGTTTTTATGAATTACAAAGTTATATTTGCGGTTTTAGAAAATATGCTGTATCTCAAAAACTGCTGACCCAATCTCGTTCAAACTAATTTTCCTTGAAAGTTTATATTATCAGCATATATTTTTTTAGATTTTCACTCCATTATTATAGAAGTTAGAGGGCGGACAGAGACATTTTACCACTTTGGAAGCGTATATCTTTTAAACGATTAACTTTATGAAAAAGTGATTTTAGAAACCTCAACGTCGTTTTTAAAGACCTGTCTATAGATACCACACACGCATAGGTATCATGAAAAATATTTTCAGTTTCAGTTCCATGTATGGGGCTCCCCATACATGGAACTGAAACTGAAAATATTTTTACTACTCTTTATTTTAAATATGTTTTTTAATGTTTTTCTTAAAATCGTATACATCTACCTACTAAGTTTTACATGTATAGTCCTAATTGTTTCGGAATAAAATGGCTGTGACATACGGACGAACGGACAGACAGACAGACAGACATGACGAAACTATAAGGTTTCCGTTTTTTGCCATTCGGCTATGGAACCCTGAAAAGTGCCATGATTCTTAAATATTTATAGTACTTGCCAATTCCTTTGTTATTTATGATATGGTTGACTCACTGTACTTACAGAGTACATTATTGGCATATTTGGAAGAGCTCAATTTTGGGTCTCTATACATGCAAATGAGATTTTAATGAACATGTCATTATGCTGATATTTTTTTAATGTTTTCTACGTACATAGTCACGTGTCCAGCTATGAGGAAAAATACGTGTTGACCCTTTATTTCCTCACATACAGAAAAATTACGTCATCAACGCGTCACTTAGAACAGCAGTGACTGCCACGCATGCTGGGCTCGAGGTCAATTCCCGGGTCGACCAAAAACGCTAATAAGTTTTAATATTAGTAATATCTTTGAGCAGCAGAATTCGTAAGTTGGCGGAGTGATAACGGCGTTAAGCTGTTGGTCTTGCATCTGATCTCTCTCCGGTCTACCTATGTACTATGAGAATAAAGGAACAGAGAGAGCACCTTTATCTGACCACATACGTATGCACTATATCATCTCCTGCGCAGATGGCTAATCTTCACTTAGATTGGCCGTCGTTGGCCGATATCGGTTAGGCTCAATTTACACCGCCGCGGAATGGAATGGTAGCGACTTTTTGCAACGAAATTGTACATAGCATAATGAACTTTGTCAATCGTATAACATAGGTACAAACTAAATAGGAGCCAAAAAAGGTAGCTCGTCTTCCGGGGAATCCTCGCGCATTCTTGAGAATTCCCCTAGCTACTGTCGGCACCGTCTGTGGAATCTGCGGGAAATGGCGCAAACGGGGAGTCGGTTGGGTCGGTCACAGCAGTGCGGTGCCAACTTAATAGACAGAACGTCTCTCATGGCGCAGTCGCGCGAATTTCTTGATCTCGAGTATTCTCGCGCATTCCAGCGAATTTGCGCGCCTTCTCGCGTCATGACGCAAAATTGACGCTTCCATTCCATTCCGCGGCGGTGTAAATTGAGCTTTAGGAGGACTATTATACAGCAGTAACACATTTTACCACTTTATAACAGCCCATGACGTCATTACGTCAGCGCCGGCCATCGCTGAAAACCTTCCATCATTGACTCGCATGTTTGGCACAGCAATGAACGATGACCGTTTTGCATTTATGTGATGCATATTTTCCCCCAATTTAATATTTTTATTGAGTTTCTTTTCTCATTTTATTCCCAATATTTACTAATGTTACTTTTTATTTGTAGTTTTTTACATAAAAATTTAAATATGTATTGATGTATGGCGGAGGACTAATTCCTTTAACACAGGCTCGCCTAGCAGGGGCTTCACTTGAAAGGTATAATATTTTTATATTCAACAAATTTATTATTATTTTCTTACGCGTTATTTGACAGATTTGAATTTTATTTGTCAAGTGTGATGTCAGCAAAATATTCTCTGTTTTGGTGTATGTATGAAGTATGAACCGACAATTTACACCGGTAAATTATTGTTTTGGGTGCTATCTAACGCACGACGACGATAAGCAGTAGTTTATTAATCATATCTATTATTAATCATATGTATTATTAATCATATGTATTATTACTCTTAAATAAAAATCTCTTAATTCATCATCATCTGCTTTGCCTTTATTCAACTCAATCCAATCGTCAATAGCCTAACGGATAAGGTGTCGGACTTGTGATCGAGAGGTCGCAGGTTCGAACCCCACCCATTACACTATTGCTGTGAACCCACTTCAGACACAAGCATATTTAGCTTAGTTGGAGGGGTTGACAATATTGCTAGTAATTTGAATTCTACCCACTTTGCTAGTTATCTTTTTAAAAACAAATTTCAAATAATTTGTTAACTAACTTTTGTATGGAGCATATCATGTTTTCTGAATCCGTAAAAGGGCTGTTAGCTGCTCTACAGTTTATACTTTTGCAGCTAACATCGTTTGACTTGTTTTATATAGGTAGTCGTGTGTTTTATTGTTCCTAAATAAACTTTTTTACTTTTACTTTAAATACTGGCGGCTTTGTAACTTGGTATAGGAAAAGGGTTGCTTGACCTTTGTCCAAGGTAAAAGCCAGCCGTAAAGATATGTATTAAAATTAACCGCTACAAGATATCTTCATTCGCTTCTTGGTAATTCACTTCACTACGCGTAGTTAAATAATATTTCAAGGTCCAGACTTAGTTCTTTAGTTTTATCGTCATGTTTAAATAATGACTTGATTGAGATTGAGAAAAATTCCATGAGCCATCTTCTATGGCTCGTGTTGATGTTAAAGATAAGATCTGATGTAAATTGTTCTCTAGATCATATACTGATTGACAGATTTCAGATAATCTTTACCAATACGTTTGACAAGTAGGTACATTTACCTAATCTACTTGTTGATAGCATAATTTTGGAATTGTAAAGAAACTCAGCATATGGCAAAACTGTGGAACAGATAACGGCAGGTACTAAGGTGTTTATGGGATAATTTAGATACCATTTTTCGGGAGGAATATCATTTTCTCTTTCTACTCAGGGTTAAGCGGAAGTGCCAGACATTTTCTTACAGATACCCACCTGTTTCTTCAATTGCTTTTGCGGTTCGAGGCCGCGGTATCTCTTTATAACATTACCGCAGCCCCGACCGAAATTAAGATACCTTATCGAGCGAGTTCTTTTAGCAATCGCTAAAAGTACATATATTTTATGATGAACTGATTCAATGTTTGCATGCCAAAATGATAGAATGTACAAGGATTCCTTTACGTTATTGTAACCACATTATTCTAAGTACCTACATACTGCAAATGCAAAAAAAAAAACTATTCTATTCTAAAAGGAAACTGAAAAGTGGTTTGGTTCATTGTAGTGTCAGTATCTCTAAATTATTCTTTTATGTAAGAAGGTTATCTGTACAACGCATGACTACCTTGGTGTCCTTGGCTTTGTGATTACAAGAATTCGAAAACTGAAATGGAAATTGGGTCGCCATGATTATAATTCATATTAAAAGGCATTGAAAGTGGAACAATAATTTTAATACCCAAGAGAATAAATAATGGTCCTTAAACAATTTAGAAATAAAATCACAACAGAGAATATAATAATATGGAAAGCTCATCCGGTGTCAGTAAAAGTCTGACACCCCTTCCGCTCCACCCAGAGCGTTAGAATTCGATGATTTTTCCACCCGAAAAAAGTATAATGAATAAGTAAAATGAATGTTCTAAATATTCGGTGTATGATAAAGGCTGAGATCATACCTCACCATCTATACATATTATTCAGAGTAAGTTTACAAATAATTAATAATAAATTAATATAATATTAAAAATTTAAGTTTACATATTATTCAGAAAATATCTCTGGATCTAATGGACCGATTTAGAAAAAACTATTTCACCTATAGAGAGCTACATTATTCCTCAGTGACATAGGCTACATTTTTCGCTGAAAATTTATTATGACGCGAGCGAAGCCACGGTCAGAAACTTGTATACTTATAATAATTTAATAAGAACCAACTTGGAGACAATTTCTGAACCATAAAAAATTCTTAATTGGTTAGTAAATAACGCAGATAATATTCCATTTATTTTCAGGTTACAACCCATAAATAAAAACCTTAACCTAGTATACATAATGTTATAACAATAATGAACATGTTATGACGAAGATATGAATAACTACGGAATAACACAGAACGTCCTCCTTTTTAAAGTCAATTAATAAACTCCTCTATTTAAGAGGATTTCCGTCAGGTAGGTATGTCAGTTTACGACGTTCACGTATTGTCTCTACGTTCACGTGTTCTAAAATGAAGTATTGTACTCTATTTTATGAAGGTGTATTCATCTATACAATGTGTAAAGGAAACCCCATATCTATCCAAAAGGGCTGAAGACAACATCTGGTATGGAGTCTCTATGCACAGTTTCAGCTCAAAATAACTGACTTACAGAATTGATACCACATAATCGGTTTCATATATTTCTTGAATACCAATCATAACAAACGTGTCACAGCACTACGAAGGTCAATAACTTTTCACGTCACTTGCCAATAACAAGATAATTCTTTTCGTTCTATTTAATTTGAAAAATTCGGTCTCTGGTATCAGTGTATTGGTATTTGTAATAAGTTCTACACACGTAGACTTAGGATTACGAGACCCTTGCCATATCGTTTGTTATCATCCAAAGAAGCCATGCACTTGGTATGTATATACCCTTTAAATTACACGTTGTATAAAGGAAAACTTTGAAAAATCTAAGAATCTCAATAAAAAAATGTTTAAGGTTTCCATGCCAGAGATATTTCAATGCAAAAGTATCGGGACTTCATTGCATTTTTTAAAGACAACTAACATTATGGGTAGAATTCACTTTACTATTAATCTTATTAACCCCTCCAACTAAGCTAAATACGCTTGTGTCTGGAGTGGGTTCACGGCAATAATGTAATGGGTAGGATTCGAACTTGCGACCTCTCGATCACAAGTCCGACACCGAAGGTTCAGTAGCCTAATGCCTAATGGCTACTGAACCTTCAAAACTATACTATACTCAATAAGCTATAAGTACTATAGTCAGTAACAAAGGTCACCTATCCTGGGCCCACAAAGCCAAGTTTTATGGTAACCTAAATTTAGAGATAAACTATCCAGGTTTCATACAGTTCTATTAAGCCTGACGGAGTGGCTGATACACATCGCTCCTCAAATGGATGCGGGCTGAGATGCTGCCCACGACGGTTTGTCTCCCACCGTCACTGATTAGATAATATACTAAGTAGGAGCTCTGACGTACGATAGGAATCACTCTAGTGATCACACAGTCACTCAATCTGCGTTTGAGCCTCCTTGCAAAATGTTAAGATTGTATTTTACTGATAATATCGCCCACGTATGTATCTCTTCTAGCTTCTTCCCGCAGAATAATAATTCTTTATTTGCTACATAGATATTTCATGCAATATAAATAATAATAATAATTCTTTATTGACAAATAAATTCCTCGTAACACCTCGTTGGTCTAATGGTCGCAAGAGCGACTGCTGGGCAATAAGTCTCAGGTTTGATTCCCGGGCTGTGCAAATAGTGCTGTTGGGTTTTACTATTAGTAATTTCTAACTAGAAGCACATCATAAAACTATACTTCAGCACAGGCTACTTTCTATGATACTCAGCGAGTGTCGCTTTTGTAATCCCTAAAGAATACATTAAAATTTGTTCAATGTTTTTTGAAATAAATAAAGTTTATGTTATGTATGTTATATTCTTTTTTGCGTAATAGTATATATAAGTCAGTCAGAATATAAGTAAGTCGGAATATAAGTCATTCGAACCTAATTATTATAAATATACATTATAAATCGTAATAAAAATTAAATGTAGATAAAAAAAATACAGTAATTTAAATAAAAGCTTGTTTACCGAAACTATTCTTATACATTTAAAACTTTTGACATCAATTAAGAAACCGAGTAAAACATTTTTCCTTATTAAAATATTTGAACTTAACACGTTTACTGACAGTACGTCGTTAGGCAGGAAATTAAAATAGTGCGTTATGTTATGACAGTACGTCGAGGAGTACGTCGTGGAAAATTCTACTGTCGTAATGTGGTGTCAGGGTAAGTGCTCACTGTCAGCGAACGTGTTAAATAATTGAGAGCTGCAAATTAATAACTCAATTCAACTTTTAATATATATGTAATTACTAGCTTTTGCCCGCGACTTCGTTCGCGTGGAATAGTTACTTTGGGCTAACGTTAAATTTAACCCCAATTTTGAAGCATTCTTCATTGGCGCTCCGCTCCTATTGGCCTTAGCGTAATGACCATAGATCGGAATAGGTAGAGCTGTTTTATGTACTTGCCATAGGATAGAATAATATGGATATTCCCAGAGTCCCGGGATTTGGTTTTTAAGTAGTAAATTATAAAAAAAAACTACTCTCGCCTTCGGGACTATTGAAAGATTACACTTCCTTTCTGGCGGGTAAATATAAGAAGGACGGGATTAAGGATAGTATAATAAATAGATAAACTTGATTCATTAAACCACATATATTTTTTTAAGTAACAATTTCTTATTCAAGAATCAACAATCAATTAAACATTTTTATTCTGAAGTTGTACAAAAACATATTACCATACAAACTATTTATTTTATACATATTGACAACAATAATAAAATTCAATAAAATCCCGTAGTATCAGTAGGAATCCCGTGGAATATCCATATTAACATCAATGTTTGCGGTCAATAAACCTAAATAGCTCTACCTATTCCGATCACTGGTAATGATATATATGCCTATAGCCTTTCTCTATAAATTGATTGTTTTGCTAAAAAAAAAATTTTTCAATTCGAATCAGTAGTTCCTGAGATTATCGCGTTCAAACAAACAAACAAACTCTTCAGCCTTATATTATTAGTATAGGTAGCTGTTGCCCGCGTCCACGTTACCGTCGTTTTTCGTAAAAAAAAAGTAGCCTATGTCCTTCCTCACGGTTCAGTGATTTTGATGTAACAGACAGATTAACTTTCGTAATTTAGTAGGGAAATATAATATGTCAATCTATAATACTGTTGAAAAATATCGCAATACCGAACCGCACAATATTATTGTTAATAGCTGTGCCCGCGATTCCGTCAGCGTGTAACTCCTTGTGTGTTATTAAGTTAATGTATCGGTGATATTAGATCACGTTCACATGAGGCTTAAGTACAGAAGCTACCCGAAACTGTCAAATTTTCCCAATCAACGTTGAACCTAATTTATTTAACAATAAAGTTGAAAATCTATTAAAGAAATTTGACAGATTGTTGTAGCTTGATGTGCTGGCGTCTGTACCTATAGAACGAAAATACTTCAGCGCAAAGCTTCCGGGTAAACTATGGTGAAAGTTGACCCGTCCGGCACGTGAACATAAAGATTTGTAGAACTGCTAACCCGGGAAAGAGCGACGTACAACTGACCATGCGAGAAACAACTGACACCGAGATCTACTCCAGCAACACGAAAAGTCTGCCCTTGAGCCTTATTAATTGTCATTGCATAACACACCGATACTGGGAATTGCGTTCTTTTAAATTGGTATGGAAAATTATTTGGTATTAACGGAATTCTGGGAATAAAGACGGTTTCTCCTGCACCGCAACCTGTTAAAATTTGAGCCTCGATTATATTTTGTTGCAACTGGGTTACTTTTAGCTGAGTTCCATTGCAAAGTTGTGGTGGTTTTAAATTTCGGAGCAGAATAATAATCAGAAAGCTTCGAACTGCTAAGCTATCGGGAGTTACACGTGTTATTGTGAGTCAACCATAAAAGATAGATATATGCTGTCGTGGGATATTTTTTATATAATTTTAAGGAGAACATTTCCGTCATAAATGATTTCTGTGTAGCTTTAACCATTAAGGTTGCACTCGCGACGGAAGCTTAAAAAATGGAGTAACTTCTCCCGTTTTCCCAACATTTCCCTTCACTGCTCAGCTCCTATTGATTGTAGCGTGATGAAAAGTATACTATAACCAGCTCAGAAGTATGAAAAATAATTGTACCAAGTTTTGTTAAAATCCGTCGAGTAGTTTTTGTTTCTATAACGGTTATACAGACAGATAGACAGACAGACAGACAAAAATTTTACTGATTGCATTTTTGGCATCAGTATCGATTCCTAATCACCCCCTGATAGTTATTTTGTAAATATATTTCATGTACAGAATTGACCTCTCTACAGATTTATTATAAGTATAGATTATTGATTAAGCTTTCAAATCTATAAATAAAGTATCTGATAACCGTCATTTTACTCGCTAAGAAGTTTCGCATTTAATCTATTTGTTATGTCAGGTTGTAAACTGTAAAATATTTGACCATTTTCATCCAAATTAATTAAGACATTTTAGAGTACCATCAAATACAACTATCTAAACTTCCAAATAGTGTGATGATTTTTCCAGTGAAAATGCCGATCCCATCCCGTGATGCCGATCCATGAATTCCAGGATAAAAAGTAGCCTTTGTGTTATTTCAGGATGTCAACTATCTCCTTACCAAATTTCATTCAGATCCGTTCAGTAGTTTTTGTGAGAAAGAATAACAAGCATCTACAACACATCCATACTCACAAACTTTCTTATTATAAGATTAGTTGAATTAAATTCTTATTATAAGATTAGTAGGATTAAATACAAATGAAGAATATTCAGATACAGAGTTTATGTCACTGTGCAGGGTTTTCTGAAGATGACCCATTTTTTTTTATTTCTTTTTAATTCCACTGTTATAATCAATGCAGTTATAATCTGTTGTAAAATCGAGATATGTAGCCGACATTGGCTTAGCGATTAAAATACTGAGGAGCTTGTAGCGAAATAATCAAAAACAAATATAAACTAAACAATCTAATTTATATATGTATTACTTGTGTGATATATTTTTAATATTGATATGGTCACTATAAGATGTTGTTAGGTTAGATAATTACGTAACAAATTAAGACAGAAGGTCCCTTAAGTAGGGACTGAATAAATTAATAACCGATTTGGTATTACATGGATCTCACAACTTTTTACATTAGAAGAATTGAGGTGCGAGACTTGGTTTTTTTTGACAAGTATTGTTTTTTTATGGGATTGAATATTTTCACCAAAAACCCAAAATAATATTATTTGTTTTGAAGTTGGAACCATATGACCACAAACGGTTTTGATTGGCTTACTTCACTGTGACGTCAGTCGTTTGTAAACGTCCACAGAGCAAGTGACGCTAAGCTAGGAAATATCTATCTGTCATCGTTAATTGTTTATCGTGTGCTATCGGAGTTCCTATCTTGCCTTTTGAGCAACTTATTCTTAATCTTGGAGAGTAATTTTGTGAAAGCAGATAGCGGAAACATGCCAAAAGTTGAGGATATTATGGTCGGCATCTTACTTCTAGAGCCTTTACACGCGGGTGAAGCAAAGGGGCGCGGCTAGTTTATACAAAGTAGTTATTAGGGCCAATTTGTCGATACACTGTTCACCTCGACATGGTTTGGTCCCATAGAAACTGCCTTGGACAGCCATGATTGTTTCGCAACGTGTTTTCATGTCCGAGACACTATGTGGTATGTAGCGTAGTACCTACGATAATGACATAAACTTGTTCTGGAAGATCGGCGAATCAAGTTGTGGCAAATAACTGAAGCTATGGGCATTGCCGCCTGCATTGCCTTGCAACATTTTGCATAATCACCTGCACATGAAAAAAGTGATCGCGCGATGGGTGCCGAAAATGTTGACGCCACTGGACTGCAACGTCGAGTCACAACTTCGCAGGAGTTTTTCCAGATCTGTGGCGATAAGCCGACGATGTTTTTTTTTTCACCTTATTATTGTCGATGAAACCTGGATTCGACAGTACGATCCGGAGTCAAAACAGGAGTCCATGCAGTGAATAGAAAAGGGAGAAAAGCCGCCGAGGAAATTCAAAGTGGAAAGATCGGCGTCCAAGCTCATGGCCACTGTTTTTTGGGATTGTGAAGGTATTTTGTTCATTGATTACTTTCCTAAAAATACTACAATGAATGGAAATTACTATGCCGTATTGTTGACAAAGGTACGTCAAGTGGTTGTTCAGAAACGGAGAGGCAAACTGGCGAAAGGAGTCTTGTTTTTGCAAGACAACGTCCACACTGCGCGAGTTGCAAAGCGTGCCCTCGCTGAGACAGGATTCGAAGAAATTAACCACCCACCCTACAGTCCAGACCTGACTCATAGCGATTATTTTCTCTTTTCAAATTTGAAAAATGACCTTCGGGGCGGAGATTTTCCAATGACGAAGAATTGAAGATGGCCGTAAATGAAAATTTCGAAGACAAAAACGGCGAATATTTTTTGACCGGGTTAAAAGCCCTTTATAATAAATGTAAGAAGTGTATTGAAATAGAGCGAGACTACATTGAAAAAAATTTTTTTGTACATTTTTACCAGCATTTTTAATACGTTAGGCTCAAAACTTTTCAGCCGCCCCTCGTACCTTTTTTTTTTTGGGGTGGGAAAATCATCGAATGACTTCTTCCGCTCTGGGTCAAGCGGAAGGGTGTGTCAGATTTCTACTGACTAAAAACCCACCCTGTTCCTTCGGCTACCCTAAATTTCCGGGGCCGCGGTAACTCGGTAGAACTTTCCCGCAAACCCCGGCAGGCAATGGCCCTATGAGGCCCCGTCACTGGTGTTGACAGCTCCTTGAGGCGCGCGTGGAACACGACGCGCCGCCGATCCGGGCCTGGTCCTTACCGGACGGTAAGCGACCCCTGCTCGCCGTCCGCAGGCCCGCACCTACGGTGGCCGGAAATCGGCTCGTGATCCCCGACGCCCGGGGCGTGTCCCGCGGCGGCTGGGGCGCGAGGAAGAGAGTTGCCTCTCCCTCGCGCGTTCGGCCTCCTCCTACGCTAGCATGACTGCTTCGCAGAAGGAGGCGACCGCATCCCATTCCCTCTCGCTCCGCACCATAGTCTGAACCAGAGCAGGGCGCGAGAGGTCGCCGCCGCCGACCGCCTCTACGAGGACACGGCGGTGCTCCGCCCAAGCAGGGCACACCTCCACTGTATGCTCCATCGTGTCCTCCAGGTGGTCCTCACAATGACGACACCCGGGCGTGTCCTCCCGCTGAATCCGAAACAGGTACCTCCCGAAACAGCCATGTCCGGTCAGCATCTGCGTCAGGCGGAAGGTGAGGACGCCGTGGCCTCTCTCCAGCCACTCCTCAAAGAGGGGTCTTACCGCGCCTCGTACCTAGCAAGGAAATTTTATGCCTGAGAGTACATACTCGGAAGCAACGATACATCTTGTGGGCTTTTTTCTAATGATCGATCGATTGAATGTGAGTAGGCTCACATTTGACCACCATCTCACCTGATGGTAAGTAATGATGTGGTCGAAGATCGAGCACGCTCGCCTAGAAGTTACCTATTCACTCTTGACTTAAAGACTCCTAGGTTATAGCGATAATGTATAATATATCTTTTAGTCGTTCATGTCCCCAAAGATACCCTTGATAATGCACGTTGTTTAGTTTTTCCTAATCTATTCAAACGGTAAAGTACATTTATCCTGCATATTGATTAAAAATAGCACTTTAACACTTCATTTATTTCGTACATTTAAACTATGAGGCCGGTGTTAATAGCGGTTACCCTGAGGCGAAACATCGAAACAAACTCAGAGGACATCGACTCTTGAAGCAAAATCATGTGAGAACTGTGTGGGTACTTATATATGTGTTTTTTGAGGAAATTTAACACACAGATTTGAGCGGACCTGTCTAAACACAATGGTAGCATTTATCACCAGTTATTAGGTTGCTGAACTTGAACTTTAAGGCGAAGAATTCCAAAGTCAGGACATTTCGGTAGAGCGCATACTACTCAAACTGCCAGACAGTGCGGTTATCTACTCATAATATTCTTTATTTTCCCCACATAGCTCTCGCATTCACAAACTAACATTTGAGAACCATGCGTAGTGTATGAGATGATCGACAAGAATTACGCTTGGGTTTACCCATAGAGATTGAAATCGTAAAGATAGGCTTGACACCCAAGAAACAATAGCAAATTAAACATGGTTTTTATTGTTTTTTCTATTATTTTTCACGTAGCTCTCATAACTAATGGCTCGCGCGGTTAATGTGTAGCGAGTTTTTGTAGATTTTCGACAGCTTCTGTTGATAGCCAAGCCGAGTTAATTTAAGTACCTAGGTAGGTACTCGAAAGTAACTACATATACATATAATATTCACTTCACAAGAAGATGAAGCGCTTCCTTAAAAAGCTTGTCTGCTTTGCCTATTAACTGAGTTAATAAATAAAATAATGATTTCTATAGTCCATGCCCATCTTCTGGGCAAGCGAGTGTTGTGTTAGGCTTCTCCCGCGAGTGTAGTGTTAGGCTACAAGTGGCCACCTCTGGAGTCGTGTTATAGGGTTTGGCCCACGCCTCCGATTTCTCTATCCCTAGACCCATTTATTAGGGACAATATTTGCTCTCTGACGACGCCCGGTGTGCTTTCTTTTCAAATCTACCTCTCCCTTTCCGTAACTTCATTTTGTGACATGACAGTTTCGTAGAACCCCTTCTAAGAACCTATCGACCATGGATAGTATTACTGAACTCAAAAACTATCTCAACCAATTTATCTAAAAGCTAGTACGATAATATTGACCAATAGTCAGAATTGCATGGTGAATGGTACATGTGTCATAAATTAGCCTCTCGAACTTGTGCTCTAGGTCTTCAAATCTGAAGATGATAAACGGAAGGAAATGCCCGGTTTAGTTACAATATTAAATATAACACTAGCTTCTACCCGTGACTTCGTTACAAACTACTTAACAAACGTCATTCAAATCCGTTCAGTAGTTTTTGCATGAAAGAATAACAAATATCCATCCGTCCTCACAAATTTTCTCATTTATAATATTTGTTTTGACACGCATTGTTAATATTGCTGCTTGATAACCGTGACAGGCCGCTGAAGGCCTAACAATCAGAGCTAATATGGCGGCCATCAGTGCATTCCTACGTCACGGCTTGCGCGTAAGGTTTATAAATGACAAATGATCTTTATTTTGCTTATTGGTTATGAAATAACACTTTTACACTTCATTTTTTTTTCGTAAATTTAAACTAGATGAGGCCGTTGTTTCCTAACTGACTACCCTGAGAAGAAACACCGAAACAAACTCAGGGATCCGTCTCTTTTAAAGTCCATACAATCTATATTTGTTAAAATATAGGGGAACCTTGTAGGTTACCATTCAATGGTTACCATCTGAGGCGATCTTTTGAGGAAAGATGCTCACAGATTTGAATGGGCCTGTCCATACAGTGCAAGTATTTGTCAGATGACGTATAGCTCAACTTGAACAAGGAGCTTAACGATTTGACGAACAATACCAAGGTAAGGACGTTTGTGTAGGCCGCAAAAAACAATCAAACTGCCAGACAATCATGTTTAACTCGAATAAAACAACCTACATACTTTACACATTCACAATAGTTTATGACGATTATACAGATTCGTCTGAAATGACCTTTTGAGGAAAGAACCATACAGATTTGAGTAGACCCGTCCTGTCAGTGCAAGCCTTTGTCAGTTAGTCTGTGAGCTCAACTTTGGACTACTAAGGAGCTCAACGACCTGACGAACAATGCCAAGGAAGGGACATTAAAGTGGGTCGCGAAAGTACTTGAACTGCCACACATCGTCGAAAGAGAGAGAGAGAAGAAAAAAAAATGGAAAGAAAAACAAATTAAAATACACATAATTCTCACATAATTACATATTGTAAAAAAAAAACACTTAAAAATATTATACTTTACAAAGTAAATATACATGTCAAGATAAAAAATTATAAACTTGGCCAAGTGCGAGTTAGACTCGCCCATGAAGGGTTCCGTAGTAACTGTAATAATATAGTATAATATGTATATTTATTTGACGAAAAACAAACCTTACTAATTTGTTAAAACTACTT
The DNA here is from genome assembly GCA_943138885.2 of Tholera decimalis. Lineage (NCBI taxonomy): Eukaryota > Metazoa > Arthropoda > Insecta > Lepidoptera > Noctuidae > Tholera > Tholera decimalis. The sequence goes on along the minus strand of OW964548.2, from coordinate 52,061,769 downwards.
TATTTACATTTTTTACAACTACGCCAAATAACTTTGTTTTTCATAGTATTTGTATGAATTACAAAGTTATATTTGCGGTTTTAGAAAATATGCTGTATCTCAAAAACTGCTAGGTATCCCGTTTTCATTCAAACCAATTTTGGTTGAAAGTATACATTAAGATGTACAGATATTTTTTTTTAGATTTTTCACTCCATTATTATAGAAGTTGAAGGGGGGGACACATTTTACCACTTTGGAAGCTTATATCTTTTAAACGATTGACTTAATGAAAAAGTGGTTTTAAAAACTCCTATATCATTTTTAAAGACCTGTCTATAGATACCACACACGCATAGGTTCCATAAAAAAAATACTTTCAGTTTTAGTTCCATGTATGGGGAGCCCCCTTTATTTTGAATATTTTTTAATTTTTTTCTTAAAATCGGAAAGCCGTTCACAGAATACATCTACCTACCAAGTTTCACATGTATAGTCTTAATAGTATCGGAATAAAATGGCTGTGACATACGGACGGACGGACAGACAGATAGACAGACAGAAGGACAGACATGACGAAACTATAATATAAGGGTTCCTTTTTTCTATTCGGCTACGGAACCCTAAAAAGTGAAAGTCAATTTGTATAAAAAAATAATAAAAACTTTTTTGCAAAAAATAAAACCGACTTCCATATCAAAACACTACAAAGCCAAAAATAATTTTAATTTCGGTAGTCGGTGTAATTGGTTTTGAATTTTCTTTTTTTTTTCACACCGCCTTCCGAAATTAAAATTATTTTTGGCTTTGTAGTGTTTTGATATGGAAGTCGGTTTTATTTTTTGCAAAAAAGTTTTTATTTTCGCGCTTTTTAGTGGTTCAGTGAATTTTCCAAATCGATTCGTAAATGACGGAGTTATGCGCGAACAAAAAACGCAATGCAGAGTAAACGAAAAGATCATCAAGGTAAATTATTTTTTTCGACTTTTTTTGATTTTTCAGAAACGGCTCGTCCGATTTCGATAAAATTTTCATGGGACCATTTGGGAAGTATACCCTTTCCAACAAAAAAAGAATTTTTCAAATCGGTTGGCAAGCGACGGAGTTATGCGTGGACAAACATAAAAAATAAAAAAAAAATAAAAAAAAAAAAAATACAAACATCCGAATTGAGAACCTCCTCCTTTTTTAGAAGTCGGTTAAAAATACAAGAAATTGTGCTTGTAAACAACAATTAGTGTTGCTCCCTGTATATCAATGGAGCAGCTCAATCCCAAGCCTTTTTATCCTCAATATAATCTTTAACTGTGTAAATAGCTTTCTGGCAAAGCTTACGTTTTATGAATAATTTTTTGTTGAGGCTCAGTTCTTGCAAATGGCAGGGTAGTTTATTATGAAAACGTATGCACTGGCATTTAAAAGAACCAACTATTTGCTTGAGCCTTGTTTTTGGAACGACAAAGTTGTGTTTATTTCTAGTACCTATTTACGTTATGGATATCACTGTATTTTTAAAGAGATAATTTTTTAAAGAGGTTTGTTTGTGAGTCGAGTCGGCCGTCTCACATCGCGTTGGAATAAGGTTTTCACTAGGTTTGCGCTTCTTTAGCGTCTCAAATTGTTCGTAGTAGCGTTCCCGTCTGTATATCTATTCGTGATAAACTCAAAAACTACTGCTTACTTTTCATACTGCGCGACACACGAAACGTTGCTTTTGTATCTCAATAAAAAAAAAACTAAACATACTAAACAAAAAAGTATTAATTTCATGGATTGTTAATTAATAAATAATATTAAACAAGGAGAAAAGATGGAAAGATAAATATCGACCCTTAACTCTTTCCAGTTGAAGATAGATTCTTATTTTTCTTACAAAGGAAGGATGGTGGCTCTTAAAATGGCAAAAACGTCTTAAGTAATAAGTGGATAGGCCCTTAAACTCTGCAGGTGTCTATAGCGGGTGAGTTTTTAAAGACCCAAGCATTTTTATCTATACTTTTACTATAGTACCTAGTATAAAGCGGAAAGTTTTTTTGAACGCACTAATCTTCGAAAGTGCTGAGTGGATTCGGATGAAATGAGGAAGGTTATAGGCTACTTTTAACCCGACTGAAAAATAAGGAGGTTATGTTTTATTACGTGATATAGACCACGGGATAAACGTTATGTTCACGGCGTTCAAATCTTCAAAGGAATTATAAAATACATTTAGACTTATTCGTATATGCACCTATAGTGACGATTCGTACAAAACTCTTGCGACATATCTTAAACATAAACCGGTACTCCTTCAAACAATATTGTATATGCAAGACCAAGTTGATGCGTTTTCCTCAAAAAGTTAAGTTGTTTCATCTCTGTAGTAGTTAGTACCTGTTTGTAAATGCTTATTATATTTCTTGTTTATTTCTTTTTTAGGGTTCCGTTCCTCAAAGAGAAAAAACGGTACCCTGATAGGATCACTTTGTTGTCCATCCGTCTGTTACAACGCATACATTTTTATTTATAATGAAAAATATTAAAAAACTACCCCAGTACGGAACCCTCGGTGGGCGAAAATGACTCGCATTGTCTGGTTTTTTTTTATATTTTTGGTAATTTCTCGTTACACTTATTACGCGATCCTTTCTATTTAAAACTGGCATTCTCTCTCGAACTGGCCACTTCTATCTTAAATATTTGGTGTTTACTTTGGCATTCAAACTTAATTGAAATTCTTAATCGATAATTAATTAGTTAGTAGTAGTAATTAACTCGAATTTTACTAATTAATTGTATTTTTCACGAAAAATAGAATATGTTTATATTAATCTATCGATCTTGGCTTGATATAGACATTATTTTTATTTTATTATTTATTAGTACTGATTGAACGATAGTATTTATTATTATTATATTATTTCCTACCTAGTAATTCAAAGATAGCTTGATAGCCAATCAAGCTACCTTGATAACTTAATCTATCCATCGTGAGCAAGAAAAATTAATTAAATAAATTGCGTATGCAAACGCTATGTAAACAATAATTTCCAAAGAAAATCTGTACAGCTACGAAGAAATGTTTCTTTAAAAAAAATATTTGAAAGTTCTTTGACACTTTCCGTGACCCAAGAGCTGGCTATTACTTTGGCCAAATGCTAAGTATTGCCTTACAACATAGGAATGCCGCATGTACAGGTATGTACCTTGGGTATTACCAGCCAACAGCTTTGAACAAAATTGGGCCTTATAATCTTACCGACCGAAAGATCGAATTTCTGTTCCTTACGACCCTTCCTAAGAAACAGTGAAACCTACTTAGTAGGAAACATTTTTTCATTTCATCTTTTAAGAAAAAAAGCAGCAGTCGAAGAGTCAGCATCTCCTGAAATGATGCTCCATGGAGGGACAAAACACGTATCGAATGTCGTTTGCTTTGATGTGATATGTTTTTAGGGTTCCGTAGCCCAAAGGCAAAAAACGGAACCCTTATAGTTTCGTCATGTCTGTCTGTCTGTCTGTCCGTTCGTCCGTTGTCACAGCCATTTTATTCCGAAACTATTAGAACTATACATGTGAAACTTGGTAGGTAGATGTATTCTGTGAACAGCTTTCCGATTTTAAGAAAAAACATTAAAATATTTAAAATAAAGGTTGGCTCCCATACATGGAACTAAAACTGTTTTTTTTTTCATGAAACCTATTCGTTTGTTGTGTCTATAGACAGGTCTTTAAAAATGACATAGGGGTTTCTAAAACCACTTTTTTATAAAGTCAATCGTTTAAAAGATAATTATACGCTTCCAAACTGGTAAAATGTGTGTGTATTTTTTTTAGATATTACAGAAGTTAGAGAGGGGGGGCCCTCTCTAACTTCTGTAATATTTAAAAAATATATATATCTGTAGACCCGATTTGAGGGGTTAATGTTTAAGATTAGTTTTAAGAAGTTTAGTTTTAAGACATGTTTAAGGTTTTTTTCGTCAAATAAATATACATATTATATTATATCATTATAGTTACTACGGAACCCTTGCGTGTCTGACTCGCACTTAGCCAATTTTTTTACTGCAAACCTTCTACATGTGCATGTTTTTAATAGACTAGCCGATAACACTATCACAATAAGCCAGGCTAGCTACATGTGCAGAAGGAAAGAATCATCGCCAAACAGTCGTCTTCAACGATTGATTCATCTAGTTCTCGTCGGAATTAATACTAGATATATTTCTGAAGAATATATATAAGGTATACAGTTTAATATTATGTATTCGAATTCCAAACTTTTGTCCCCACTTTGTTCGTAGAAATGCCCTCATCTGGTTGGACGTCAAGAATTTCCCCCTACAAAAATAATTACTTCCTTGGATCAGAGCTATCCAAGGAAGTAATTATTTATGTTTTAGACGCCTTCCGTTACCTTTGTTTTGATACCTCATAAGGCGTTGTTATAGTTATTAGTTTAATATTATGCTTGATAGTGAAGTGGTGAGCGTGAATCGCGCACAGATTAATACAAATGTCGATGAAATATTGAGAGCACCCTTAGTAAGCGCCTCATTGGCACCTTCAACGGTTCGATATGTTTTTTGGCACGCAGATAGTTTAAGGGCTGAATCATACACAAGCCACTTGAAAATATCTTAGAGCGATGTTGCAGACAGAAGCTATTTAAAATAACTGTGCGACAAAATAAATATTAAGTACCACGCACGCATTTATGTTGGCCAAGGGGCGGTCCAACACAGCTGTTTAAAGTGCTATTCTAAGTTGTAATCTTAAAATAATGGAATATATTTTAGTAGGATTTTTCTCAAATTAACACGGGTGAAACCGCGGGGCAATGTATAGTTTTTAACCCCCGACAAAAAGAGGGGTGATATAAGTTTGACCGCTATGTGTCTGTTGCACCGGAGCTTCTAAGCGGGTGAACCGATTTCGATGCGATTTTTTCTGTTAGAAAGCATGTTTTCCTGCGGTGATTCTTACTTCTTAGACATGTTTTGTCAAAATCGGTTTAGTAATTTTCTAGATATGGGGGGTGAAAGTGGGGATAAGTAATGGAATGTTGTCAAATATACTTAAGTGGGGTATCAAATGAAAGGGCATGACGTGGTATTACAATAAAAAAATATTTATTAGCAGGTTACATTATCACAACTTCTGCAAGTGTGTTTATATATGGGCTTCACAAGTAGGACTTGACAGAATTAGCACTAAACATTCTCTACAAAATAATTATAAACTGTTTAACTTAAAAACCTATGATAATATAGGTTTATTATTGACCCACCTAAGCTTCCCACATAAGGAAATGATATACATACACAAACCAGCTTAGTTTAATACTTTTTCTATTTGTGAAAACCAAATCAAAATCGACCACACAGCAAAGCAAAGTCAGCAGTCTAGCAAATTTTTGTGATGGCGACTAATCTCAGCAGAACTCAGTCATCTAAATGCCCATGCTACCTATTACAGTAGAATCTCACTAATCTGGCACTTCACTGGTCTGATATGTCCAATAATCTGGTAATCACACCTCTTGTTATAAAAAAACATGTGATTGATTAAAACAAATATACTCCCTTAATAAAATCCTTTATTTACTATGAACTAATCAATACATTCCAGTAATCGGGACATTCGAATAATCCATCAGTTTTTAATAGTACCGGACCAATTGAGATTCTATTGCAGTTACATGCAAAGTTTTACTGTGGTTCAGTAGACATTGTTTCTAAACAGTTTCTCTTTATTTTACTCTCACAATAATAATTAAAGCATGTGCTATTTTACTTTCATTTATCATTATCAAACTTTAGGACTTTCAGCATTTTGTCCATACTATATATATATACTATAATATTATACAGAAAGTGAGAAATGTTTGCTCTTATTTTAAGTCAAACTGGAGTAATGGATAAATTTTGCTGTAGAGATTGTTGAAAGACGAATGTAACATAAGCTATCTTTTGCTGAAAAAACTTTAAATGCAAGCAAAGCTGTAGGCCCATGCTCCATTTTGCACTCCATATACAATACATACAAAGACATGAGCCGAAGCTAGTATATATAATTAGCAAACATGTCCCCATATACAGATATCAATCCTAGGGCATAAGTAAGTAGACTGGCTATCAAAGTTAACTTATCTCCACCCACTCGCTCGGTTGCATGAGAAGAACTGCCCAGCAGTCCCTGCCATCCCACCACACGGGTATGCATACCATCACATTGGGACAGCTCAGACGCCCCGAGGTTAACTTATCTCTTAACAATACAAAAATCAAATCACTGCTTCACATATGATAACAACCTAAAACCTTGCAAAACGATAGAGGATTGTCAACTTCTTTAAGATGATCTAGACAGGTTACATACTTACTGCATTGTTAATAAGCTCATTCTTAGCCTTCCAAAATGCCACACTATCTCTTTTACTAAGAACAAAAAGAAACACATATATACCTATTCCATTGACAACGTTCCCCTAAATACTGTTCGTTCAGTACGTGATTTGGGAGTAATACTTGATTCCTGTCTACACTTTGACTTACACTATGATACAGTAGTAAATAAAGCTTTTCAAATGTTCGGTTTCGTCATGAGATCGTCCCGTGACTTTGTGCGTCCCTCTACCTTCTTAATGCTATACAAAACATTGATTAGATCACAATTAGAATATGCTTCACCTATCTGGAATCCTTTGTACAAAAAGTACGGTGCTGGCTTAGAAATGGTACAGAAAAAGTTTTTGCGTTCTATGAACTACAGGTGTTATCACTCTAAAGTTCCCTACACATTTATTAAATAAATATCATGTTTTAAGTCTAGAGTACAGACGATTGCTTCTGTCAGTAATGATGTTGCATGGTTTGTGCAACAACAGATTTGACTGCACAGATTTAACAAATAAATTATGTTATACAGTACCCAGAACTGTTATCCAGCGCGGAGTGCGCGTGCCTCGTCTGTTTCATACAGAGTCCTGTAAAACTAATGCCGGAGTGCGCGTACCTCTGCGTCGTATTGTGGACATATATAACTCGCACTTCACACGGCTTGATATATTTTGTCTGTCTAATAAGCAATTTAAAGTAGAAGCTTGTAAACTCTTGTCTGAGATTTAATTTAATAATATGTTAATCAGTTACGGATTTATTAGATAATGTTATTTTAACTATTTCGTTTTTAGCTATAATGTGTCATTGTAACTTTCATTTCTTTTGTTAACCTGTGGACAATGGTGTGGGTTGCATAATTGTTTAATTAGTTATACGAATTTTAGTTAATATGTTTTTATTATGTAACTGTTATTTGTCCCTAAATAAATAAATAAATAAAATAAATAAAACTTGCTATTCGACACTTAAAAATCACTAGATTATTAAAACTTACGAAAGCTTAAATACTGTTCACCTAGCAAAATGAACAACTGAAATATAAAAAAATATAAGAAATAAAATATGTTTACTTGAATGTATTTACAGTACAATTATATCAAATTGTACTAACAAAAACTTAGTTTGAGGTGCTCAAGCAATGTTAAAATTGAAAGGTATATGAGGCCAATATATTGGTTTGTCACTATCACATATACTAATAAATTGTGTCTCCAAAGACATTTCTAATGCAGATATTGTTTCCCAACCATCTCCATAAAGTTTTTTTAATGTTTCCTGATGATCTTCTTTTTGTTCTGAAGGCCCAGCTTCCATTTCCTCTATGTGTCTCTTTTCAGCATCAGCCTTAGAGTTAATCCTCTCTCTCTCTCGTCTAGCAGAATCTCTGTACACTTGATTGTCCCGCAAGAACTGTATATACTCTTCACTTACTTCAAACTCGTCTTGGTCAGAGGCATCACATTCTGGATCGGCATTTTCGTCTTGTTCACCTTCAGAATCGGTTGAAGCAACTGAATCACATTCATACTTGAACGCTGAATCACTTTTGTTAGGAATTGTCTCACCAACATCCGCGCCAATGCAGTTTTGTCTTATTGTCCTGTGTAATATCTTGTTCTCATATTCCAACGCCATAGCTTTAGATTTCCAGTATGCTACTTCATGCTTCAGTTGCCATGTCGCAGCTTCTGTTAAGTTCTTGGCCCTGGCAAACATCGTAATTGGGATTTGGGATAAGGAATCGGTTTTGGCACCTTCTGTTTCGCCGCGATTTGATGTTGATGTATTCTGGCTTTCAGCTTGTTCTTACGTCGTAACTTTTTAAAGTTTTGTCGGTGGCTTCGCAATTTTGTTCATCGTAGGGTGATTGGAAAAACATTGTTAAAAAACATAAAAGCTTATTTCTACTCAGCAGTCAAATCCAAATGCGAAATGTCAAATGATAAACCGGTAGTTGTTTCTGTCAATGTCATATATTTTGACAGTTACCTACTTTACTCTAGTATTAACTAAACGCGGCCAAGTTTCCTCGTTTTTTGTTGATGGCATTGCGCAAATAGCGACTTGCAAATTTAAAAAAAAAAAAAAAAAACTAAACGCGGCACGATGTTCCATTTCTCGTAAACAGACAAGTCCTAATCATTTTTAGAGGCATACAAAGTAAATTGCGTCAATTTTGACAAAAGGCCTAACACAGCATTTGATTAAGTAACTGAATTTAGATTAAAAACACGACTTTCGAATAAAAATTCGAATTTCGAATTGCGCGCCAATCATTCAACAGATTCTACCACTACTACTATGTTCTCGTAGGGGTAAGATTAGAACAGCCTCATCCCAAATCTTATTTGATGAGAGGTGACAAGTGCGAACGTTAGGTAAACATGTATGGCGGGAGTCCATGTCTAGTGTCTACTCAGTAGGACAGTGATTTGAAATCACTGTCATACATGTTTACCTAACATCCGCACTTGTCACATCTATGGCGATCGGTGTTTGGTACTTGACATCGTTATAGATATCGATGAGAACGTAACTATAGTAGGTAACTAATCAACATATTTTTTATAATTTTTACATAGCTGTGCAGCGCACCAAAACAAACTTTGATGCTATTATTTTAACAGAATGTTGGTTATACGATGCGACTGTAACAGAATTTATTACCGGGGTACACCGCAAGGCAGCTCGCCATCCGGCAAGGACTAGGCCCGAGTCGGCAGCGCGCCGAGTTCCGCGCGCGCCGCGTCGTGTACCTAGTGCAGTTAGCAGCATTGACGGGGCCCGAGAGGGCCATTGCCTTACGGGGTTGCGGGAATGTTGTAACGGGTGTCATACGTGATTTCGAAAATGAAGCACCGAAGAACACGACCCCGTAAGTTCGCGAATACGAAACACTTAACAATGAATGCACGCTACCACGAAAACCCTAACGCCGTAGCTATGGGATCTCGAATAACTAAATATCTATTCACACACCAAGAAAAACTGAATACCGTAGCCATGCAATATCGAATAGCTAAATCTCGAAGTCTTCGTAAAATGTCTTTATTAATTTAACAATTAAACGTTGCTTTTGCTATTTTAATTGGGAACGGTTTCTTGTTATTTTGATTGGGATTGAAAACGGTGGTGTAATTATTTACACCAAAAACACTTGGAACTTCTGCAAGAAGTTCCGCATCCCCACAGCGGGAGGAGTCATTCAAAAATTTTCCAAACAGATAAAAAAGTACCTCCCTCGTCCTAATCACAGTTAGTCATTACATATGAGAGAATTCCCCTCCAGTGTGACGTTACATTCTTTAGATCTATACACGAAGTAATTCAATTAAAGCAACAGTTCCGAAATTGAATTTAGCTTCTTTAGTGTCATAATAACCTCTTGTTTATATAAATAGAGTTGGTATTTTTGAAGTCTTTGCTAATAGGTAGTTCGAAACTCGTGTTTATAAAATAATATAGTGTTATATGTGTTTTAAATGCGATGTTCGTCATTTTCTCGGCAAGTGGTGGGAGCCTGGAAGGGGTTCCCACCACTTGTCACGCAATGCCACACTTCGTCTATCCCTTCTGGATGACCCCTATAATATGCATACATAATTAAAACAGCTGTCGGACATAATATACTATGTTATAAGGAAAATATCATTTACAATTTAGCAAGTTAGATATATATTTTTTTTGTATCACATCATTCTACTCTCACGTTTTTAGGATCGCGTTGTACCTAAAACAAGAAATCATTTTGGTCACGTTATTTTTTATTTTACTTAGATGTTAATCACGCCTTCCTTTGTAGACTTAATTAACATCTGTTTATATAAAATGAAATAGGGACAGCTTATATATATTTGATATACCTACTTCCCATTGGGGTAACGGGGAATGTTTGCTTATCTCGTCCGAGTATGAGGTACGTACCATTTGAGGGTAAAAATGCGGTTACGATATAAGAATTGAATTATGTCTCCCTCATTCAACCCCCTACAATTTATTTATTTAATTAAGGTTCACTAATTAACTATCACTGCTAATTAAAAGCAAAGTTATAAATAATAGTCGAGCAACTTTGAACCTGTAAAATATCCGTATAATTAAAAAAAAATTAATTCCATTGAAAATTACTTAAAACTATTTTCTTTTGCAGCTGTGCTGAATGGAGGCCTGTGTTTCAGCACAGAGGACGTTAAACGTGAACGTTACAGGTTGATTATATTATTTGCTTTTATAACGTTACTAGCTTCTACCCGCGACTTCGTACGCGTATGAAGGTTTTCCCGCGCAAATACCGATCCCGTGGGAATTTCGGGATAAAAAGTAGCCTATGTGTTATTCCAGAATATCAACTATCTACTTACCAAATTTCATTCAGATCCGTTCAGTAGTTTTTGCGTGAAAGAGTAACAAACATCCATCCATCCTCAGAAACTTTCGCATTTATAATATTAGTATAGTATTAGTATTAGTACGATACGATACGATAGCAAAACAATTTATGGTCTTTTTATTTACTTTTAATTATTTTATTATTATTAATCTACTTTACTTTCTTATGCGGCGCAACATTTGATATAAAAGTGTGACTTATTTTATGAACGGGAGGCATAAGAAGTCAGAACTCCTACCTCGCAGCTGGGCATAAATGGTTAGCAATAAAATCATTTTGAAACAAACACAATATAAATCTAGGTGGCTAGTATTTTTTTAATCTCAATCAGCTTATCTAAATGAGAGATTCAACGTCACATTAACATGGTATTTCAATGTGATTAAACGGCGAAGTGGCATGGCGTGATTCGCGTACGGAATTCAATACGTGTTCTAACGCAGTCAAGATCACCTTTTGTGTGCTGTGCTGAATAATTAATTTATTTCTAACTTCTCTTATATTAGTATCTTCTTTTCCAGGCATATTGTAGGTACCTCCAATCATAATTTTGTAAATACTTATAAGCGTGAATTTGACTCTCTGACCGTAGATTCCAAACATGTTTCTATCAGTATCGACTGTATATAACTTACTTAAGTTAATAAACCATCTTTTTAGCACGTCTTTAGCAAATATTTCAATAATGTTTGGCCCAAAAATTAGCTACGCGAACTCCATTCGATAATTCTGTTCTAATTCGATAAGATTGCCAAGTGGTGGTGACGGGGTAAGCGGAGCAAGAAAGAAGGTAGGCCGTATTTGAGATATTTTTAGACACATCGCACTTGAGATCTGAGCTGACCATGCATCCTATGGAGATTATCTTTGCATCGGCCGACTTGGGTTCGCAGTCTGTTAAAGCATACCAGGCTAATCATGGTAACACGTGCCACGGTGGAAGACTCTGAGACGGCTCAGATGGCAGTCAATGGAGCCAATATCGACCCACTTTAGAAACGTCACATCGCCATTAACTGGACTAGCTGGGCTTGAGCTGGGCTGACACGCGACAGCTTGTGACTTCGTCCTATCGATGTCATAAACTATGAAAGTCGGACAGTTCTCTGACGAGATGAATTTAGAGATTTAATTGTCTATAATCTCTGCAAACAAATTACTTATATTGTGACCTGTAAGGCTGTAACCTCCTCTAGCTTGCAGTGATAACCGCACTAAAATCGGTTCAGAGATTAGCCTGGACGAAAGAGTAAAGTAATATAGCCTGGACAAACAAAATGACAGGTAGACAGATAGACATTTTTTTTTTAAAAACATTGTCCGTATTTTAATAACGTGTCAGCGCTTGAGAAACACAATTATTTTGAAATATACATTTCAGAGACATACATTTCAATTTTAAGATTAACAGATAGATATCAAATCAAAACATTATCAATAAATTAGTGACAAGATCACAAACATCGCGATAGATACCATTTATTGAATGTCCGACCCTGAACGCACGAGGATAAAATATCTGTGTTAGTTACATATTATATCTTACAGGTAGGAAGCCTGTTCCATCATCTTTTTAAAATGTATTTTTCCTGATTTTGATTTGGAGATCATAATAATTGAAGGATGGTAGATTGCAGGACAAACTTGAAGGCTCGCCGGAAGGAAGTGTCAACGTGAACGTGCTCGACATGTATAGAGCTGCGTAAGTCACCATGTTTCCAAAACAATTCCTTTATTAATTCCTCCATTACAGATATTGAGTTTTAGACCGGTTTTCAATCAAAATCATTAATTAAATTAAATCAATCCTCAATTCACTCTTTATTACATTTTTCAGAAGTACAACCGGCTTTTTTATTGATAATAGGCTCGCATTTGACCACCATCTCACCTGATGGTAAGTCATGATGTGAAATGTGGTGGGAGTACTATTATTATTATTAATGACTAGACGATTAACATAAGGTTCAGGGAATAGTTTGTTAGTATACTAATCATTATAAAAAAAGTTTACAAAATAATTACAAAAATGCTCTAAGCACATTGACATATATTGATATTTTTTATTCATATAAAACTGCTGTGGATATTGAAAAAACAGGTAATATGTATGTTCATGACATTGACCGAAATCCTAAATCTGTTTCAGAGATGTACAATGCCCTCACGTATAATTGTCACGAAGTACTGATTTCGTTTACGTTACCATTAACAAAAGTTTCAGTAACAACGCAAGTCCTAGGTTCAACTAGAGAGCTAAGTGCGGTGTCCTAATTCGAAATCTCTTACGATATAATGTCTCCACTAATTCTTACTTCAACAAATCTGCCCAGTCATTTCCCAGCTATGACGGGGAAAACGGTTCAGTCTAAACGGATTCAGCTGAGTACTCGTCTTACATGGAATAATTGCCGATCTGACCTCCTCAACCTAGTAGCTGGGTAACACGGTACTCTTTGGTAAAGCCGGGTCCGCTGCGACGTGTTTTCGTGTTTGCAAACAGTATAACATTTTTTGTAAACCGAATATAGGCGTGGCCTAACAGTTTTGTTAGCAAAAACACAATAACATGTTTGCCGAGACGAATGGATAACATCTCCCGCGTTCGCCTGCGGGGAGGGAAAGTGACGCATTTTGTGTTCGCGCTCACTAGAGGAAGACAGCATCGTTCGAAGAGTATGTTGATTGTCTATGACAATTTTCTTTGGTTTGTGATGGAATGGAATAAAAAAAAATTGTCTTTTAATACTTTGTTTTCTTCTCTATATCTGGTAAAATTAATGATAACAGCTCTTGATAATCACTTTCTGAACATCTAAAACTAAACAAAACCATTACAACAATTGGCGCAGCGGAAGGGCGGTTTTACTAAAGCCGGCTCTACACGTTGGCCAACACAGTGGCGAATGTAGTGGCCAATGCCTATTGGCCAACGTGTAGACGGGGTGTTTGTGCATGTTGGGTGCACAAACACCCCCTCTACACGTTGGCGAATAGGCACTGGCCACTACATTCGCCACTGTGTTGGCTAACGTGTAGAGCCGGCTTAACATGTTATGCTAACATGTTTTGATAACATGTTTTGTTAGAAAATTGGCGCAGCGGACCCGGCTTAACACGGTACTCTTTGGTAACACGGTACTCTTTGGTAACACGGTACTCTCTGGTAACACGGTACTCTTTGATACCACGGTACTTTTTGGTAACACGGTACTCTTCGGCAAGACTGGGTGTCAGATTTTCAGGATTCTGAATACCCATAGCGAATAAAAAAGATGTACCTACAAGAGACAGCTAGGATCAAAGGGTTAACGTGCTTACCGCGACACGGAGATATCTCGATATGTTCACGGACTGACTTGTATCGCATTTTTATGGTGCCTTAGACGAATGGCAAAAACGGAACCCCTATAGTTTCGTATGTCTGTCTATCTGTCCATCCATATGTCACAGCCATTTTATTCCCAAACTGAAACTACACAAATGAAACTTGGTAAGTAGATGTATTCTGTGAACCGCTCTATATTCCGATTTTTAGACAAAAATATATAAAATTAAGAGGGGCTCCCCATACATGGAACAGTTTTTTTTTTGTTTCATCAAACATATACGTTTATACATGCGTTATAAAACAATTTCAATTATTTTTTCTTAAAGGCAATCGTTTCAAAGATTTATGCTTCTAAAGTGGTAAAATGTGTGTGTATATGTGTGTGTCCCCCTCTAACTTTCATAATAATGGAGTGAAAAATCAAAAACAAATATATGCTGTTGATTTTAATAAAAACTTTCATCGAGAATTGGTTTGAACGAAATCCTATCAGCAGTTTTTGAGATATTTTCTAAAAGAACATATTTTCTAAAACCGCAAATATAACTTTGTATTTTATGCAAACACTATGAAAAACAAAGTTATTTTGCGTAGTTACTACGGTACCCTTCATGGGCGAGTCTGACTCACACTTTGGCAATTTTTATGTAACAATTAGTAGAAGAGGACCTTCTCTCACTAAATGTTACTTCTGACTTATTATTACTTGAGGATTACAGTTATCTCACTTTGAAATTAATTATGTTTTGTGACAGTTAGTCGAAGTGTCATCAGATTTTTCGTCTCTAGTTAAACATAATACGTAATTCAGTCCCAATTGAAGGGCTATAAAATGCAAAGAGGTTCATGGTGTAGTACTTTAAGGTAAACGACTTTCAAAAACCAGGTTTACCGTAGCAATGGCTCGCCTCCAATGTCCGTGATTGCATTTTAGTTTAATATCAGTGGTCGCTTTTTTTTTCCGGGTGGGAAAATCATCGAATGACTTCTTCCACTCTGGGTCAGACTGTCAGACTTCTACTGACTAAAAATCCACCCTGTTCCTTCAGCTGCCTTTGAATTCCGGGGCTGTGGTATCGCGTTAGGACATTCCCGCAACCCGAGCTATCAGTGGTCGCCTAGTGGTATAATTTCGACGATAATTCAAATTATTTCTAATGCGTTGTTAAAAAGTAGCTGAACCAATGCAATGGGACCGTAATGTATTTCTTTTTTCCTGTATATGAAATATATGGAAGTATATGGAAGGTATGAGTATTCATACCTTCCAAATATAAACAACAAAAAAAAAACAAAATACGGTCGAGCCGTTTCGGAGAAGTGCGACCATAAAACAAACACGGTGACACAAGATTTTTATATATTACTTAATATTATTAGGTTTTGTGCACTCCTTCTCCATGTTAACTTTATCTGCGTCAAGTTATCGTAAAAAGGAGTAGGTATTTTTTTATTAATGAAATTTCGCGTTTGACCATTATTTAACCTGATGGTAAGCGATAATGAGGTCGAAGCATGCAAGAAGTAACCTATTCACTCTACATAAAGGTTCAAAGTTTTTGCTTCACGTTTAAAGATTAAATCGCACAGTTTAAATTAGTTACACTTCGATTCAATTGTCTCTCAAATGTCTGCCGGATGATTGTTTTAAATATTCTGCTAAATGAGTTCTCAGTTCATGCTATGTGAAAAACTCGTTAAGTTTGTAATCAATGTGACGGAACGTAAGTGCTTTTTAATAATCTGGCGACTTTCGCTACGATTTCTGGTATAATCATTCAAAGTATGTGTAGATTTTTGCAAAGTTATATTTTACTGTTAGAAGAACATTAAAAACAGAATATAATATTTCATATACCATTTTGACGAAGATTTTTATAAAAACACTAGGTTTACTGCGGCTTCGTTTTAGCGTAAAATTTTGCATCAGGTGTTCCAGTTTACGAAATAAATTATGGCCCAGAATTAATAGCTATATAACAAAGAAATACATTCATATCCGTTCAGTAGTTCCAGAAATTGCAGCATTACTGTTCCTAAACCCCTATCAATTATTTTTTTTTATAAATATATTCAATGTACAGACACACTTTTTACTGTTTAATATAATTATCTCGTATATTTAAAACTGATAAGCGCACTTTGTAAATAATTAAAAAACAGGTAAAAACAGTTTGCTAAATAAATAAAAAACGCACAGCTGCATTATGACAAATGAATGAAATAGCCTTGTAGTAGATTGTAACTTACCCGTAATGAATATCGAGTATCGGCGTAAACTCGTCACAGCGGTGAGCGCAAGTGGATAGCGCGCGCGATCACAGGTGACTGGAGCCGGGTCGAGCACGAGAACCGGCGCAAGCGCAGCTCCTCAGATAAAACACTGCGTTACCAATCAGTTTTCCGTCTAAAGCACATACACTTTTCGCCAGTTTATTCAGCCTTGTTTGGCAATTCGACATTTTTCCTGACAGTACAAAGTTCGATGACTTCAGGCAAGGTAAATAGGTTTGTTATTTAGTTGTTTTACGGGAATGAGGCTGCTATTGCCTAATGTGGTGTTGGCTAACTACACAAACTAGGTTTATAACAAACACTCATAACTTACCTTCTGTAAAATTGGTCTACCTACAATGTTGAGTTCCTTAAAGTTAAAAATTAATCTATACGTTATCTGACAAATACTTGCACGGTCTGGACCAGCCCACTCAAATCTGTATGCATCTTTCCTCAAAGGATAGCCTCAGACAGGTTGCATGGATTTTAAAAGAGTCTTTGACCTCTGAGTTATTTCGGTGTTTCTTTTAAAGGTAGTCAGGAAACACGGGCCGCATCTAATTTAAGTTTACGGAAAAGAAATGACGTGTAAAAGTGTTATTTAATAACCAATTTATAAAAAAGGATCGTTTACTTATATTAAAATTTTCCTGACTGTCTGGCGTTCTTATTCTCTCTGCTTTGAAATTGTTTGTCCTATCGCCGATCGGATCTTTGTGATAGATAGCTAGATATACTCTTTATTGTACACCATAACAGAATTAAATAGGGACTTAAAAACTACAAAGGTTGTTACAATGGGTATTTAACCCTATTCTTAGCTAAAACAAAAATATATATTTTCTAATAATTTTCAACTTCGATGTTAATTATGAACCTAGGAATTAGGAAAAAATATATTTTAAAATCGCACATAATCAGATCATGATCATCCTATATGTATCTTTGAAGATACATTGCCAGATTAGCAAAAAACTTTGACCTTATATGTATGTGTCTTTGAGGATACGTTGCAAGATTTGAAGAAATAAAATACACAAAATTTTCTCAATAATGTATGTATAAAATTTGCATGTAGTAACAATTATAGTTATACAACCAAAATCAACTTACATATTAATTAAAATAATAAAAACTATTTACCAAAAAATTAAACCGACTCCCAAAAAACACTGCAAAGTGAAAAATAACTTTAATTTCGGTAGTCGGTGTCTTTGGTTTTGTATTTTCGTTTTTGGCACCGACTTCCGAAATTAAAGTTATTTTTCACTTTGCAATGTTTTTTGGGAGTCGGTTTAATTTTTTGCTAAAAAGTTTTTATTTCACTCTTTTTAGTTGGTCTATTTTTAATTTACCTATTTACAAGAGCCTAAATGTCAACTACTTATAACCTTTTACAAAATATTGCTTTTCCCAATGCTGGGCCGTTAATTGTTGAGGAGTTCTCCTGGTACTTCACCATCAGCTCTACATCACCATATGCATTGTGACGAGCATAAAGTGCTTAACATCCATATTCAAGTAATCGAATCGCAATCCACTCAATACTTATTATTGAGTAGTTTCGGCGGCCATCTGTGGTCTTCATCATCAGTTCCACTTCCCCAAATGGTACTTTTTGAGAGCAACTGCACAAGTTACTATAATTAATACCCAAAACGTCATAGGTGTGCCTATAATATTTGAAGAGTTCCCTCGATTTCTCCAGGATCCCATCATTAGACCCTGACGTTTATGAAAATGGGACCAATTTTGAAGTATACCCTTTCAATCAAAAAAAGAATTTTCCAAATCGGTTCAGCTGTCTTCAAGTAATCGATGATAATACATTAAAAAAAAAAAGAAAATATACGCGTCGAATTGATAACCTCCTCTTTTTGTCGTCGGTTGAAAAGAAAAATTTTAAGTTATCGAAACATTTGAGGTATACTGAGCTTAGATAATTACTTATCAGTATGCTATTTTACAAAACAATTTCTTTCTGGCTTAAAACACAAGCGTAACGAGCACTTGGCATACACCACCATAGCTTGGCCCTTGACACAATATTTACATCGCCCTTTTGAACCAAACATTGGAAAATGGCCGACCTTATCGTACCTTACATCCAGTGGAGGTCGTGGTGCTATAGGTGGCAGTCCTTCCAGATGTTGTAGGTCTTCTTGGTCGGCAATTAGAGAAAATGAATGGAGATGGTGGCAAAAAAAGTGGTAAAGGGGAGCCATTTTCCGTCAATGAAAATGGTAGTCGAGCTGGAAGCGGCTGACGTGAAGGCAGCAAAGGAGACTAAGTAACAGTATCTTGTACGTCTACTATGTCTTCATCAGATAGCAAATTCAAGTTTTCCATACAAGAAGCCAAAGATAGCGCAGGTGAAGAATCAGAGTCAGAAACATGGTTATGTACATGACTCAAGCCAATTGTAATCTGTTGAAGTTCATCTTTGGATTCAGATTCATCGTTGTCTGATATTTTACGTGGTTTTGGTACTAGAGCACAAATTCTTTTTGCTCTGGAAAAAGATGGTTGCGTCACTGCCTGAAAAAAAGCCCTCTCTCACACTCATGCCAATCATACAACGCCCTTTCCCCAAAACACAGTTAAAAATGTATACTAATACTAATCAAATCTTAGTAGTATGTCATGTCTCTTGAACACCGAAGAGACATGACGGACCAAATCCTCCTTTACAAAATAGTAAACGGTTTAGTTAACGCTCCTGATCTTTTAGCTGAAATTAGAATAGCTATGCCTCGACAGCAAATTCTTAGATCTGCTCGTGAAAGCATAACCTTTGCGACTACTGCAAGTCGCACTAATCTCGGTAGCACCGCATCCATGAACTGCCTCATGGGTAACTATAATAAAATCGCTGCACGAACTAGTGGCATCGACATCTTCTCAAACCCCTTTCGTCAATACCGTGCGAATCTTTTGTCCAGCTCGGAGTCTCGGGACCTATGTGTGTTATATGAGACACCTATTAACGATTGCATTCACTTGCATTTACTTCCCCTTTTTTACCCCATTGTTTAGGGTACCGTAGCCGAATGGCAAAAAAACGGAACCCTTATAGTTTCGACATGTCTGTCCGTCTGTCTGTCTGTCCGTCCGTCCGTATGTCACAGCCATTTTATTCCGAAACTATTAGGACTATACATGTAAAACTTCGTAGGTAGATGTATTCTGTGAACCGCTTTCCGATTTTAAGAGAAAATTAAAATAAAGGGGGCTCCCCATACATGGAACTGAAACTAAAAATATTTTCTTTCATGAAACCTATACGTGTGTGGTATCCATAGACAGGTATTTAAAAATGACTTTAAGGTTTCTAAAATGACTTTTTCATGAAGTTAATCGTTTAAAAGATATACGCTTCCAAAGTGGTAAAATGTGTGTCCCCCCCCTTTAACTTCTATAATAATGAAGTGAAAAATCTAAAAAACCATATGTTGTAGATCTTAATGTAAACTTTCAACCAAAATTGGTTTGAACGGGATCGAGTCAGCAGTTTTTGAGATACAGTATATTTTCTAAAACCGCAAATATAACTTTGTAATTCATACAAATACTATGAAAAACAAAGTTATTTGGCGTAGTTGTAAAAATTGTAAATAAGCTAGTTTTAAGAAATTTGTAAGGTTTTTTTTGCATATAAATATATTAAGTATATTATATTTATTATAGTTACTACGGAACCCTTCATGGGCGAGTCCGACTCGCTCTTGGCCAATTTTTTATAACGTAAATTTACAAGTCATTCTTACTATTAAATATAAACCCATCTGCATATCTTGAGTAAATAATATGTATGATATTAATTTATTATTAATTATTTATAACATTTACATGTAATGTTATTGTATTCTAAATGTAATAAAAATTTAATGGAATTAAAATTAAATTGAATTTTAACTGTAATGTACTCGTGATGTAATTGAAATTGAATGTAATTTGTAATGTATGTAATGTTAATTGCCTGTAATTTAAAGTAATGATATGTAGAACCATAAGTAATTCTATCCTGCGAGTGCTGAGCACTTCTATAAGCGACGCACTCACTATGCATACAACTTTCTATGATTACTGTGTTTATATCTTAGTGAGTTAGTCGTTGAGGTGCTTAATAAATAAATGAAATTAAAAAATAAAATAAGCCACAAAGCACACAACGGGATACAAAAGGAATGTAACAAAAATAAATAATAAACAAAAACTTAAGTACATATTTGCAAATACGAAAATAGACAAAATACGTGAGTCTCACGGCTGCGCCAAAAAGGCTCGCTTCAGTAAAATGCCAAACTACTAGTGCCTACGCTGGTTTTCAACCGAACCTAATGTTGAAGTGACTACCGGATGTGAACCAGCCTTGTATACAGCGTGGTGATTAGGTTATCACATTAATTGAAACCACGTACTCTATCTTAGGTATTTTATTATATACAATTAAAATAATTTAATAATAAACAATATTATAGCCGTGGGAACTTTTTTCCATTTTCATATTTCACAACATCATGTATTGCATAAACCATAAACGTAATCAGCTGACCAATTAGGTACTCGGCGCGTGATCCGCGGGCGCCGGCGCCGCACGGTGGGCTGAAAATCGGCTTTCATAGACTTAGGCATTTTATTTTGCAAGTGCGAGTTTTTTTGCCGGATATCACTTCTATTAGTTATAACAATATACAAAAATGACACCAGAATTGATTCTGCACAGAAACGAAGGAATTATAATTTTTTTACGAAAATTTTGTATGGAGCTAGTATGAAAAATCGAAATATCTCTAAAACGGCAGCGATAACCGTAATATCCTTA
Source organism: Tholera decimalis (assembly GCA_943138885.2). Lineage (NCBI taxonomy): Eukaryota > Metazoa > Arthropoda > Insecta > Lepidoptera > Noctuidae > Tholera > Tholera decimalis. The sequence continues at coordinate 52,040,581 of OW964548.2, read as the reverse complement.
TAGGGGGTTATAGTACTAATTATTTATGATTTTTTGACATACGTTACATAATGGTTGTAGATGCCCTTTTTTTAAAAAATCGTCAAAATATTTTTATTTATTTTTACATATTTAAACGTTCCTTTTAGTGTTTAAGTTGAAGAATTCAGAGCTTTAACAACTCTTATCATAAAATAGCATCACCTCTATAGACCTGAAGGACTAGACAGAGGTGTGTAGTGTCTTGTTGATCTTGTAAGATTTCCAACAATACCAAATAGTTGAATATCAGTGTCAAAGTGCCCATGCTGTCGCTTCTTTTTGAAAGATAGGGGAATGAAATTGTTAATTGATCATACCCTAAAAGTATGATTACAACATAACCGGACACATAATAATAATAATATCCTTATAGGGGATTATAGTACTAACATTATTTATTTTAACATATGAAACTGTTCAAAACGATCCATGAACTGTGTCAAAGTTAAGAACATCGTTAGGAAGCATGCTTTTTCCCCAAATATTAAGAATATGTGAAAAAAAAAGACTGTATATAAACTTTTTATTGATAGGTAATTTAAATAAAACAGAAGTAACAAAAATAATATCTAATAAATTCAATTATACAAAATACATATTTGAAACTATAATTTATGAAATTATTAACTAAACATATTGGTACAATAAACTAACATAAATAACAAAAGAACATAAAGAAAAATAATTAAATTTTACAAATTTTCTTTACAACTTTCGTTGTCGGACTCCAATTCCGAGTCAGAATCCAGATCGGATATACCTACAAACTCGAACTCAGTTTCCGGAAACTGTATTAGGTCGAGAGTTTCAGCAAAAAAGGTTGTCTTCCTTTTGGCATCTAACTTCGGCCTTTGTGCACTTAGAAAAGGATCCGAAGAAACAACAAGCATATTTAGGATATCTTGATTAGAATCTTGCCTGCTTCTTTTCCGCGAATGATGTTCCCGGAACCTCCTAAAATCTTTGTTTCGAGACTCTGAGGCTTCTTCCGAGAGAGTCCCAATCGGGACAATATCATTTTTTTCGATTATATCAGTTTATGTACGGTTGATGACATGTAGTACCAGTCGTATAATTCCACGTACTTTTCTGCTGTTTTGCGAGCAAAATCTTTAAATTTGATGACATCGATCTTCTCACCAGATGTTATTGCTTGCAAAATAACAGCAAATCTTTTTATCAGGTTTTGATCCAACCCAGTAATAGCTGCAGTTTTATTGGGAAACTCGAAACGTAACTCGTAACGTTTAATATGTAAAAATAAATAAAAATATTTTGACGATTTTTAAAAAAAAAAAGGCATCTACAACCATTATGTAACGTATGTCAAAAAATCATAAATAATTAGTACTAAAACCTCCTGTAAGGATATTACGGTTATCGCTGCCGTTTCAGAGATATTTCGATTTTTCATACTAGCTCCATACAAAATTTTCGTAAAAAAATTATAATTCCTTCGTTTTTGTGCAGAATCAATTCTGGTGTCATTTTTGTATATTGTTATAACAAATAGAAGTGATATCCGGCACAAAAACTGGCACTTGCAAAATAAAATGCCTAAGTCTATGAAAGCCGTTTTTCAGCCCACCGTGCGCCGGGGCTTTGCCGCCTTTACAGGTCAGTAAACTAATATTATAAAGGATTATTTATTTTTTACCAATAACGCCATTTATTTTGTTTGAAAAATGCATTTTATTAATTTTAGTAAAATTATTTATTTTATTATTTTAACGGACTGATAACAACTTGTAATACCTGCTGTACGATTTAATGTGATAACCTAATCGCCACCCAGTATAAAAAATAATAATAATAAAATACAATACATGTATGTGTGTATAACCATACATACAAAATAAAAATTTAAACGTCTGTCTGTGATCACAAAACAATTGTGCTTTCTGCATAGCCATTTACACGATACCAAAACACAAACAAATCCTTTGCAAAAAACTTTTGTCTATCTGTTTTACTGGAATTTGTCCGGGCCCATTTCTAGAACGGCCGATATTAAAGGAGGATCAGGTAAAGTATTTACAGTATTCCTGCACCTACTTGTATCCACAACTTCAGATTTAATCAGATAAGTGAAACATTTTGGTTGACCATGTCTAGTTTTCTTTGTATAGCAACGTAATTACACAGGATTTTCCTAGCATGGGGGTCATTCATGTTTTTTTTAAATGTTTTTAAGTCTTCTGTTATGTCTTATAATGTCCTGTATAACTGTTAGTGGCAAATAAACTTATTCATTTATCGCGGTTATACCCCTGTTAATTTAAGAAAAAACCTAAAATCCATTAAAATTGGTTAAGATTTCTCACACAAAATTTCATCGCCTATTTCAACCCTTTAACGGATGAGTTTTGGGAAAACCCTATGTTTGACCCCGAATCTAAACTATTTTCATCCAAATCAGTGCCGTGGTTTAGCCGTGAAAGCGTAACACAGATAGACTTTCGCATTTACAATATTAGTATGGATTTAACAGCTAGCTAACACAGAATCGGTAGGTTCAGTCAAACCAATGTAGTGCTTTCCTCATTAGAACACCCACACATTACTTGCATATCTACCTACATGCTAGTTACAAAGAGACTGATCTCAGCGCACCTGGTCGGATAGAAACATGGATCTTATCTACTTACTTTAAAGTAACAAAAAAGATGAACGTATAAAATTGTTATTTTGAACCAAATTACAAAATAATAATTATAATTTAAGTATCATATCGCAGATGATTTTTCCCATAACTCAACTCGTATTGTTGACATTTGAACGTTTTCAGCAGCTATTCAAATAAGGGGCGAAAATGCGCGGAGGCAATATTGTGTGACGTTTCGCTTTTGAAAAAATTCAAGCAGTATGTTTCGCTTTCAGGCCAGTATGAGATGGGGTTTATGAGCTTATAAGTAACAGACATTTTAGCCGATGTTGTTAGCACCTTCTTACTTCATGCCACTTGCTTTCGGAATGTTTTTCGAGCGTGCAGCTAAGGAGTGGAATTCCCCACCTGGTGTCTGTTTCCTGATCGCTATAACCTGGGGTCTTTAAGTCAAGAGTGAATAGGTTAGTTCTAGGCAAGTATGCTACATCTTCAAGCACGATGGTGACCAAACGCGACCCTAACTTGAATATTTAATAAAAATACATGTACTTTTAAATATTTACCTACTAAGCTTTGTTATGAGCCTCTCATACCGCCCTGGTTACTCCCAGACCTACCTCATTTTCCCTTACCTACGTTCTCTATTTTACTTGCCCCACGTCAAAAGCGTAGGGAAGCCCCGACTTTTACCTTTTCAAGTTTACAATCGTCATTCTAAACACTAACAACCTATCTACCAACCACAAATTGTCACAAACAGAGCTCTTAGCAAAATAATCTTAGCGTGAATCAACGTCGACGCTAGTTCGAGTTAATATTACGTAAGTATACTGCTTTTTCCAGTGACGTCTAATGTCCATATACTAAACTTGCAATAACACAGCTGTTTCCTGAAAACCAGAATAGAGGGTTTCGAACTGTTTGGAAGGTTTTGATTCTGGTCAAAGCAAAAGGCCAGGTAAAAATACGTCGGAGCATCGTGTTCCGCGCGCGCCTCTAGGAGCTGTCAGCACCAGTGATGGGGCCCCATAGGGCCATGGCCTGTCGGGGTTGCGGGAATGTTCTAACGAGATACCGCGGCCCCGGAACTTAAGGGCAGCTGAAGGAACAGGGTGTGTTTTTAGTCTGTAGAAATCTGACATACCCTTCCGCTTAACCCAGAGTGGGAGAAGTCATTCGATGATTTTTCAACCTGACAAGAAAAATAAAGGTAAAGTGACGTACAATTAAGAATTTATTAATCTATACATTCTGCTTACCACAAATGGGCCCCTCTTAAGAGTAGAGTGACATAACCTTCTCCTCCTAAGAGGAGATTCTGCTGTAAAATAATTTTCAACGGGACGCTTTATCACCCTCTGTCCTTGGCAGAATGCAGTGCGTTGTGGAGGTTGAATGTTGATGTCCAGGGTTGCACAAATCTGGTCTGTTCACCTGTAAGGACGCTAGGTAAGCGTGCTTCATCTTCGACCACATCACCGCTTACCATCAGGTGAGATAGTGGTCAAACGTAAGCCTATATGTATACAGCCTATATTAGAGAAGGACTTCGTCCTCTTAACCTCTTGCCGTCAACCTTAACTATAACCACCAGTTGTTCAAGATTGTGCTTTTTTTAATGGCCGAAGTAAGTACTCCAGCACTCACAACAGGTGGCTAAAAATGACTTGACATATCGCAGTGCCAGTTCTAAACTTCATATTTTGTTTTTTTTTTCCAGTCTTCATTATTCGGGCTCGCATCTTTTAACTGTGTTATGTTGCAAGGCGAATCTCTCGTCCTCATCTATCAATCGTTGACTCAATTTAGATCTTTGATTGTTTTTCCGTATGCGCCCGCTTTTAACCTCGATGACACCTGATGGCAAATAATATATAAATACAGTACATTTACATACTTTCAAGTAGTTTAGATGCGTAGGTCTATTATCCTAATCGCATGTGTTTCATTATAATTGAATAAACACAAGGCGTAGTATGTAGTTCCTTAAGATGTTTTAGCATGTAGGTAAGTGCAGGTATTCTTTGTTGAGAAACCTAAATAAAAAATGAAAAAATTATAAAAAATTGCCGGCGCGCGGGGCACGCTCCTGTGGACTTTAACAAAACATAACCCGCTTCTTTTATAGTCGGGTAAAAAATAGCCTAAAACCTTTCTCAAGCTTCAAGCTACTCTTATACCAAATTTCAACTAAACCCACTCAGTACTTTTGAAGATTAGCGCGTTCAAACAAACGAACTTTGATGAATTTGTAACAAACCGACGCGCGACGTGACCGCGAGGTTAGTTGTCCCTACAATCTGCATTCTTAGTCCATAAATACATAATACCTATATGTAAAATACTTAACCCCTCGCACGTCTAGCCACCCGCCTGTCGAAACGCCCCAAGTGAAAAAAAGAGAAATCGGCAATTTATAGCCATTATCATGATTTATATATTATACCTTTCTGGCTTCGTTATGAGTTATCTATTTTACCATTCAATAAGCAAATCAAACTGACTGTACCATTGACACTTGAGGGGTTAATGTAGATTATAGGGACACCTATGAGGGTTGGTCAATATCACAGCCTATTTCAACAAAACGACGATTTGATGACACGGTTGCGCAGTAGTTCAGCGATTAACCCCTGCACTGCGGTTCGCAGGTTTGATTCCCGCACCAGAACAGTCTTTAAGTCAATAGTGAATAGGTTACTTCTAGGTAAGCGTGCTTCATCTTCGACCACATCATCGCTTACCATCAGGTTAGATGGTGGTCAAACACGGCTACTATTTATCAATGAAAAATGCACAAACGAAACAAGTGTATGTTTAAAAAAAATGTTGACGGATTTGTTCAGATTTCATGCTTTGGAATTACGTGGGAACTATTAGAAATGATTTTAAAACCTTCTTTTCTTATCGCTTCTTTCACGGTAGGTATTTTTGCGTGGTATGTAATTAAAATAAATAGTCCTATTGTTTTAATTACCTTAGAATAAATACTTATTGTTCATCCATGTAATGAGAACATAAAGAAACATTTACTTCACGGAAGGATCATTTTTAACCGACTTCAAAAAAAGGAGGAGGTTCTCAATTCGTCTTGAACTTTTTGTTTTCTTTTTTTTTATGTATGTTACCTCATTACTTGGAGATGGCTGGACAGATTTGGAAAATTCTTTTTTTGTTTGAAAGGGTATACTTTCTAGTTGGTCCCATTGTCGTCACGTTTGGATCTGATGATGGGATCATGGAGAAATCGAGGGAACTCTCCAAATATTATAGGCACCTATAGCGTTTTGGGTATTTCTTATAGTACCTTATGCAGTTGCTCTCCAAAAGCACCATTTGAGGAAGTGGAACTGATGATGAAGAGCCCAGATGGCCACCGAAACTACTTAATAATAAGTATTTCGTTGATTGCGATTAGATTACTTGAATATGGATGTTAAGCACTTTATGCTCGTCACAATGCATATGGTGAAGTAGAGCTGATGGTGATGTACCAGGAAAAGCAATAATTTCTAAAAGGTGATAAGTAGTTGACATTTCGGCTTTTGTAACCAGATAAATTACAAACCGACCCACTAAAAAGCGTGAAAAAATTTTTTTTACAAAAAATAGAACCGACTTCCGTATAAAAACATTCCATAAAAAATAACTTTAATTTCGGAAGGCGGTGTCAAAAAACTAAAAGAAAATACAAAACAAATGACATCGACTACCGAAATTAAAGTTATTTTTGTCTTTGTAGTATTTTTTTATATGGAAGTCGGTTCTATTTTTTGCAAAAAAAAAAAAATTATCTGTTACCTATTCCATGATTACTTTTCTCAAATCACCGTCATTTTTTGCTGTTCTCATGAATTCAATTAATTACATACAATTACAAAACAACTCCGGTGATCACCATCAGTATGTAGGAGAAACGTAACAAAGCGTGACTAATCCGATGATTCAAATATCGCTGGCCGAATGTTTCACCATATTTTTAGGGTTCCGTAGCCGAATGGCAAAAGACGGGACCCTTATAGTTTAGTCATGTCTGTATGTCTGTCCGTCCCTCTGTATGTCACAGCCATTTAGGAGTACAGATGTGAAAGTTGATAGGCTTTCCGATTGTTATTAAAAATTAAATTAAGGGGGCTAGACAGGTCTTTAATAAAAACTTTTTACCAAAAAATTAAACCGACTCCCAAAAACACTGCAAAGTGAAAAATAACTTCAATTTCGGTAGTCGGTGTCTTTAGTTTTGTATTTTCGTTTTTGGCACCGACTTCCGAAATTAGTTATTTTTCACTTTGCAGTGTTTTTGGGAGTCGGTTTAATTTTTTGGTAAAAAGTTTTTATTTCACTCTTTTTAGTTGGTCGATTTATAACTTACCTAGTTACAAAAGCCTAAATCTCAACTACTTATGACCTTTTACAAAATATTGCTTTTCCCAATGCTGGGCTGTTAATCGTTGAGGAGTTCTCCTGGTACTTCACTATCAGCTTCACTTCACCATATGCATTGTGACGAGCATATAGTGCTTAATAACCATCATCATTAATTCAAGTAATCGAAGCGGAACCCATGAAATACTTGTTATTCTTACTTATATATTGAGTAGTTCTAGTGGCCATCTGCGGTCTTCATCATCAGGTCCACTTCACAAATGGTGATTTTCGAATGCAACTACACAAGTTACTATAAAAAATACTCAAATCACTATAGGTTTTGAAGAGTTTCCTCGATTTCTCCAGGATCCCATCATCAGATCCTGACTTGGTAGCAATGGGACCAATCTCAAAGTATACCCTTTCAAACTAAAAAAGAATTTTCCAAATCGGTTCAGCCGTCTTCGAGTAATCGGTGATCATACATAAATATATATATATATACGCGTCGAATTGATAACCTCCTCCTTTTTTTGTCGTCGGTTGAAAAGAGCCTACATGTCAACTACTTATAACCTTTTACAAAATATTGCTTTTCCCAATGCTGGGCCGTTAATTGTTGAGGAGCTCTCCTGGTACTTCACCATCAGCTCTACATCACTATATGCATTGTGACGAACATAAAGTGCTTAACATCCATATTCAAGTAATGGAATCGCAATCCACGAAATACTTATTATTGAGTAGGTTCGGCGGCCATCTGTGGTCTTCATCATCAGTTCCACTTCCCCAAACGGTATTTTTTGAGAGCAACTGCACAAGTTAGTATAAGATATACCCAAAAAGCTATAGGTGTGCCTATAATATTTGAAGAGTTCCCTCGATTTCTCCAGGATCCCATCATCAGATCCTAACCTGGTGACAATGGGACCAATTTCAAAGTATACCCTTTCAAACAAAAAAAGTATTTTCCAAATCGGTCCAGCCGTCTTCGAGTAATCGGTGATCATACATAAAAAAAAAATATATATATATACGCGCGATTGATAACCTCCTCTTTTTGTCGTCGGTTGAAAATGACATTGAGGTTTCTAAAACCACTTTTTCTTAAAGTGAATCGTTTAACAGATATACGCTTCCAAAGTGTCCCTCCCTCTAACTTCTATAATAATACAGTGAAAATCCTAAAAAAAGATATGCTTTAGATCTTAATAAAAAATTTCAACGAAAATTGGTTTGAACGAGATCGGGTCAGAAGTTTTTGAGATATAGCACATTTTCTAAAACCGCAAATATAACTTTGTATTTCAAACAAACACTATGAACTACAAAGTTATTTTGCGTAGTTACTACGGAACCCTTCTTAGGCGAGCCTTTTTACGTCTGTAAGGCAGAGATAGAATCACGTGGTGAGCTGTTTTTAATAATTTGACATAAGGTAGGTTTAGAATTAGTAATAGAGCAATTTAAAATAAAATGTCTGTCTGTTTGTACACGCTAATCTCCGCAACTACTAGACGGTTTTGACTAAAACTTTTGATGTTATATTTCTGGGTAATATATAATCTGAAATTGATTTCAGAAACTGGAACACCTGGTACAGAACTTTACTCTTTAGTCTTTACCGTAGGCAACAACTAGTTTAAAATAATACTTGAGTCTAGCACCGTAGACCGCTCACCCGTTCTGACAACTGAATTTGAGTGGTTTGCTGTCATTAAATTAAGATTTTTTCAACAAGCACTTTGTTTTTTAAATCAAAATAAAACAGATGACAATGATTCAAATTTTTATTGTATTAAAAAAGTAAGGGTTATTATGAATGAAAAAGCTTTTTACAAAAAAATTAAACCGACTCCCAAAAAACACTGCAAAGTGAAAAATAACTTTAATTTCGGTAGTCGGTGTCTTTTTCTAGATTTGTATTTTCGTTTTTGGCACCGACTTCCGAAATTAAAGTTATTTTTCACTTTGCAGTGTTTTTTGCACAGAAATCAAAAATTTGGAAGTCGGTTTAATTTTTTTGTAAAAAGTTTTTATTTTACTCTTTTTAGTTGGTCTATTTTTAATTTACCTAGTTACAAGAGCCTAAATGTCAACTACTTATAACCTTTTACAAAATATTGCTTTTCCCAATGCTGGGCCGTTAATTGTTGAGGAGTTCTCCTGGTACTTCACCATCAGCTCTACATCACCATATACATTGTGACGAGCATAAAGTGCTTAACATCCATATTCAAGTAATCGAATCGCAATCCACTCAATACTTATTATTGAGTAGTTTCGGCGGCCATCTGTGGTCTTCATCATCAGTTCCACTTCCTCAAATGGTACTTTTTAAGAGCAACTGCACAAGTTACTATAATAAATACCCAAAACGTCATAGGTGTGCCTATAATATTTGAAGAGTTCCCTCGATTTCTCCAGGATCCCATCATCAGATCCTGACGTTTATGAAAATGGGACCAATTTCAAAGTATACCCTTTCAATCAAAAAAAGATTTTTCTTAATCGGTTCAGCCGTCTTCGAGTAATCGATGATCATACATTAAAAAAATATATATATATACGCGTCGAATTGACAACCTCCTCTTTTTGTCGTCGGTTGAAAAATGATATCTGATGTGATCGAAAAATTTGGAATTACATGGGAACTAGTTTGCAATAAATTAATTGTTTCGGTGCCTGTGTGACTTATGCCACCGTCTTGTTTAAACCAAATGTTATTGATATCTAAACAACAGTGACTGCTGAAATTAAAAATATTCCCTTTGGTATAATTTCACGAAATCAGCTTGATTTAACCCCGCTTGATTATTTTCAACCAACCTCAAAAAAAGGAGGAGGTTCTCAATTCGACTATATTTTTATTAATGTTTGTTACAGAGCTTTCAACTTGGTGAACCGATTTTGATGATTCTTTTTTATTTAAAAGCTAGTGCTTCTCGTGTGGTCCCATTGTCACCAAGTCAGGATCTGATGATGGGATGCTGGAGAAATCGAGGGAACTCTTCAAATATTATAGGCACACCTATAGTGATTTGAGTATTTAATATAGTAACTTGTGCAGTTGCATTCGAAAAGCACCATTTGGTGAAGTGGAACTGATGATGAAAACGACAGATCTACCGGAACTACTCAATAATATATATTTCATGGGTCCCGCTTCGATTACTTGAATATGGTTACTAAGCAAGAAAATAAAAGCTTGGTTACAATGACGGACTTATCGCTGAGAGCGATATCTTTCAGACAACCTTTGGAAGGACGAAGGAGGAAAATGGGGAGGGCTATATTAGTGTACTACTTTACAAATACTCATCAAAACAGAAAAACTAACAAAATATAAATACAATACATAAGTACCGAAATGTTTTTTTTTTTTAATTTGATTATAGGTTCGCGTTTGACCACCATCTCACCTGATGGAAAGTGATGATGTGGTCGAAGATGGAGCACGCTTACCTAGAAGTAACCTATTCACTCTTGACTTTAAGACCCTTGTGTTCTTTAACATCGTGTGGTTTTAACAAAGAAATAATCATAAGTTTTAAAGAAAATCATTGGCAACCGAGCTTGTAAAAAAAAGTAACTAAAAAAATTAAAAAACCCGACTGCAACCTTATACTAAAACTAACTGAAAAGCTAATAAAAACAAGCCCATTTTAAATTAAATAAAAGTTGAAGGCAGGCGGGACCCATTTGAGTTTGAAACTATAATAATGGTATGGGTTTTTTAATTTTTTTAATTACTTTTTTTATTTCCAGTTTTTTAGTTTACAGATGTGAAAGATTTCGCAGACGATTTAGTTCTTTAGACGTGTTTTTACGATTTGTCACTTTGAATTACTTTTAACCATATAAGTTGTATATATTTTTGTAATCACCTTTTAAAACCCTTTATTTTGATATCCCACTCGATAGGTTTTGAGAAAAATAAACCGTTTTGAAGGCATAATATGGCGCCAAAAGTCCGCCATTTTGGTTTTTTTTATTTTGATATACCCAGTGTCACTCTCACAGTCAATACAAATCTAACGATACCTCTCAAGCTAAAATCCGTCGAGCCGTTCAGGCCACAGAGCGTGCCAAACAATTATACAAACATACATACATACATACTCTCGAAAAACATAACCCTCCTTCTGGCGCAGTCGGGTAAAAATAGCGAGTGACTGAGTTTGTCTTACTGACACCGGCAATCCATTCCACGACCGAATAGCCTCCACCGTAAACGAATGGATGGTTGGATGGTGCAGACGTGAGACGGCAGCCACTGCATGTTAAACACTAACATGTACTCTACTGCAACCGGTTATACTGAAAGCCGACTCCAACAAAGTTGGAAAAGGGCTAAGTTGATAATGCTTTTTTATTTTTGTATTGTTACTAACATAGGTTTAAAGTTTGTACTAACAAGAATACAGCATGTAACAAAAACCCTGTCCGATCCTTAACAGTATTATTCGGCATCGTACTGCATACACATTTATGTGGCGTTCTCCTTTTCTACCGACAATGACATGTCTCTTCTAGAAAAAGAAATCGGTATTTGTCCAAAATTGCAGTTTCTCAAATTTTATTTCCTCAAGATTTCTTTGGACCATACAAAGATTATAATAATATTAAAATTCCGTTTTTATTCTTTTTTGCTTTTAACAAAATCATTGTGACATAGTATTCGAAATGTGTGACAGAGGTGTTTTACATACAAATAAAATGTGTCTCTTTGCGCCACATAATGTTACAAAATGATCTCGCTTAAAAAAATCATATTGAATCCTTTAATATAAAATTATTTATTGAACTTCTGAAATATTATCATTAAATTGATTGGAATATAATAAACGTAAAGGTTCATATTATTAAACAAAAAAATATTTTATCGTTGGGTCCAGTCCAGCTATGTATGATTTTTCTTGCTATCTTCTGTCACGCATTTCGCAAAACAAAAAACGCTTCTTAGCTGTTTGACTTTGAACACTAAGCAAGAGTATGGGTTCCTCTTCCCCCTTGGCCTCACGCCTTGAGGCCCCACCCGAGAGCGAGCCGAGTTGTCGCCTGCAGGAAGTGAACAGAGGTGCGTGTGTTTATTCGATGACCGCTCTGTCACGTAAGTTACTACTTTGAAATTTTATTGTAATTATTATTTATATATGTAATATTATTATTTCCCAGCAAATCTATCATATTGACCCACTTTTACGAACAATTTGTAATTTTGTGAACGCTAAAATCCTCGAACACTATTATTTTACACTTCTGTCACGAGGCACCTCTGTCACAAATAAACTATGACGGAGTGGCATAACTCGTGACGAAGTGGTAATTTTTGTCTTGAACTTTGCATTGATTGATTTTTACAATAGTTAAAGTCATCGGGGTACTTAAAAATCGCGTTATCTGCGGCGGTACAAGTACTACATAGCTACTACTACTTTTACTAACATATGGTACACATATGTTTGTAAAAGTACCCAGTAAAAACAAAGTCGAGCACACCTACTTAGGAGTAACAAAAAGTTGTGTGGATGAAGATGGAGATGTTCAGGTAATGTTTTATAAAACTGATGATGACACAGTAAAATATTTAAATTAGTAAAATCAGATCTATCAGATGTGATGTTTAAAAACTTGATAAAAATAATTCCAAGTCCCAAAGAAGTTTTTAAAAAGTAGAATATGAGAAAAGAGAAAATTAGTCTGATTTTACCTGTACCAAAGAATGGTTCTACCAAGAAATAATAATGTTTTGTTATCGTTTTAAAAACATTAAAAATGTTAAAAAAAATAAGTTCAAATGTTGTCTTATTAATATCTACCACTCTATCACACTCTGACACAATTTTGTCCCTTTGTAACTAAACGTCAATGTAGCATATGATTCTATTTATTGAAAACATATATACTAAAATAACGTATTATATTATTACATATTGACCATATAAGCTATTAACAGAATTTCGACTATGTTTATTTCAATTATTTGCAAAATATTTCAAAGTTCAAAAATGTGACTAGTGTATATAGAGTGGTATTAAATGTCATTTTTTATATATTTGTAACAAAAATTCTTGTAAATCGAGTTACATAATAATAAATGCTTGTATTCTAGTTAAACAAAGTTAAAGAAAAACTGAAAATTTGATTTCACATATTAACTAATAAATATATTTCTTTTTGTGACTGAGGTGTTTATTTTTTCTTACTATTTCGATAAAACTTAAAATAAATAAAAGATATAAAATAAAACTTCGATGCATTATACATTTTTGAAATCCTCGATAACTGGAAAATGATTTAAAAATACATTTTATAAAAGAATTACACTTTTATTTTTTTTTTTATCAAAAAAAAATTCACTCAGATTGTCGGTAGAAAAGTAGAACGCCCCATATACGTAGCCATTTAATGGATTTGAGATTATTATTTTTCCACAGTGAATATAATTAAATTTAAATAAAAAATAAAAACTGATCAAAGGCAACACTGATCACTCGACGTTCACATATTACTACCTATAGTTTTGTGTCAAAAAAGCCGCCTGAGCGGGTGGAGTGTTGTCAACATATGAAAATTTGGGTCCGTGGCTTAGGCCCCCAGTGGTCGAGGCACCTGTGGCCAACGCCCCCGATTCGATTAATTTAATATCTTTCTTTTTTGTGCTTTTCACTTACTACAGTAAATGAGAAAAGGTCGAAGGTAATGAGGTCCTTCGCAAGGGCTCGTGTAAAATAATTACAATATAGTAAAAAATAGACTTCATGGAAAAACATTGCTGCATGCTGGATTTGCGTATAATCTTAAAATATAATTAGAATAAAAGACATGGCCAGTGTGGTGGTACAGTTAAATTAATAAATGAAAGTGACAACGTTCAAATGATAAAAGGACATAAGCCTGAATGTCAGCTAAATTATAATTAAAAAACGACATAAAAATTCTTATGAATGACTTAAAGAGAGAAGTCCATGAACCATTAAGTTATAAATTAAGTATAAAGCTTACAATCAACATGCAATTATTATTTTTGTAAAACATTTTTGTGCCTAACGGTACATTTGATCAAAAATTGCTTTGAATTAAATTATTCGAATCGGGGGCGTCGGCCACAGGTGCCTCGACCACTGGGGACCTAAGCCACGGACCCGAAAATTTGCCATATTCAGTGTTAAATTTCGCATGGATTATAAAAATAAAAAATCAATAACTTTTGGTTTTTATGAGTCACATTTTTAAAACATTTTCCTAGTAAGTAACGTAAACGCACCTATTACCGCCAGTTTAAGCCAAGTTCACATTTATGTGCAAAAAATAAGACCTAACAGAATAACTGGTGTCATTTTTTATTTTTATTCAAGTACTGAAACTAACGATCTTGTCAGTCAGATATAGAAACAATTCGAAAAAATGAAATAAATATTAAAAAAAAATACAAATTGATGAAAAGGGCTATGTACCCATGGTTTCAGTCGGTAATAGGATACCGACTCAAACCATGAGTGTGTTCCTATTACCGTTTTTGTGGCACCTATTACCGACCGCTAAATGAAAAGAACAAATTCAGTCAAATAAAAATGCTCGTGTGGATTTAATTCTTTAGAATACAGAATGTTATAATTATAACCAGCCTTTAATCAGTCTTAAGAGATATGCTTCATAATATGAATTACATATTGAAATATAACAGTGAATCCAGGCTATTAAGTGGCGTTCTTCGTGCTTGGTGAAGACAGGTTGAACTCCACAATATTCATTAGAATACTTGTGATTTCTCTTGTCACGAAGAGTTGTTCTAGGAATCCCAAATCTCTTTGAGGTTTCATAGATACTTGCTCCATTATCGATAGCCATCAATGCAAAGTCAAGTTGATTAGCTGTATATTACGTACGTTTTAATCGTTCCATGTTTCTGAATCAAAATTTACCTAGGCGAATATACTAAACTACTAAACCTTTGCTTAGCAGTGGGTTAAGAATTATAGTAAGTGAAAGTGATTTTTAATAATAGTTTTTAATGAAAAATGAGTTACAGTTTTATATTTTTTCTAAATATTTTAAATTGTTATTAATGTTAATTACATTATATTTACCTACTAGGCAAAAAAAATAAAAATAATTACTAACACACTATCCATAAAAACTAAAAAAAAACATACAGACGAATTGAGAACCTCATTCTTTTTGAAGTCGGTTAAAAAGTACAGGTACATCGGTAATAGGTTCTATTGAAGAAATTCTGTATAACCTATTACCGACCCAATGAAATGAATATGTATTGAGTAAATGTATTGTTTTTTAGAATATTTTTATGATTATACAGGTGCCAGTAGCTATGCTAATTTTATTTTAATGGTATTTTAACTATAAAAATACAATATTAGAGAATTGTACATCCTACATTCATCAAAATATATCAAAAAATAAAGTTGATTTTCACAGTATCGATACTCTTATTATGTATGGCGCTAATAGGTCAAATACAACTTGACACACTAACTAATCAAATTAGTATAGCCGACTACTTATTAATTGATGCATTATAACATAAAAAGTAGAAATTAAAATATTCGTCACAAACCTAACAACGACCTAGGTCGGTAATAGGAATAAAATTGAGATTATTGTTCCTATCACCACCACATTTTAATATTGAATTTGAAGCAAAATAAAGCTGTATCTCATTAAAATTAGTTATTATTTGTGTTTATGAAAGTATTAAGAAGGTATCAAAATAATTAAAAGATTCATTAGATTGCTTTACAATTGTATATTATGCTAAAAAAGAAATAGGTGTACTTACGTAATCGGAAGCGGGACACTACTAAATATGCGCTATATCCGGAGTCCGACGACAAACTGTGCAATTATTCTTTAAATCGTTGGTTTACGCGCACAAGCAAGTGATGAATATTTGCATTACAAATACATCAATATTTTCTCTAAAGCAACGACTTGTCTAACTTTAATGCAACTCTTTAAAATGATAGTTTTATGAAACGGACAGTAATGGGTGCCGATTTTGAGGGGTCGTTATTAGGCGCCTTTACGTTAGGTATGTTGAACCAGGAATACGCCTTTATTGGATCGGACAGGGTTTTTGTTACATATTGTATAATAGACTCTAGGCCTGAAATAAAAATATATTATTATTAATATTGTTTTGTCAAATTATTTGAACTAGTGATCGAAATTCACACTCCTCTGTTCGCCTAATTTTGATAAAAACGCTACAAAGATAACGCTTCACGTATAGATTTTAACTAATCCTACTAATATTGCAAATGTAAAAGTTTGTGAGGACGTATGGATGTTCGTTACTCTTTCGGATTCAAAACAAAGTAAATTGTTTATGAATAAATAAAATTAAATTGAATTAAATATTCAACACGGTATAGAGGGCTCTAGCCAAACAGTAACGTCACTGCAATACAACGACAATCCATTTTTAAACAGAGCATTGAAACTAAAAATTACAAAGGTCATGCCAGTCAGAAAGAGCAAAATTTACGTCGAGAATTCAAGAACAAATTGTTTGCACTGCGGTGTGCTACGTAATAATGGTTCCTTCTTGTCTAGATTGGACGTAGTTGTCTAATAAGCGCGGCTGACTGATTTAGCGGCGTAGACTAAACAGGAAGCCTGGCATTAGGTACTGGCACTCGTGTACTGTGAGGTAATCTCGCGACGACCGGATCCATTGACTCAATGCAACAACACCCCGACACCCGCGGACGCTTATTGCTTAATTAGAAATGCAGATCAACGTAACATTTTCCCGACAGCTTCACAACTAAAAGAAAAGAACTGGTTTCAATCTTGTTTAACACCTTCTATTAGTATGTATATCATTGAGGACATACCACCATAATTAGCCTACTATCTTCCACGGACCTCCTCTGTATGAGAGGCCATTATCCATCATACGGTACCTAATGCGTGTTGATGAATGTCTTATAGGTATCTTACGGATTTTTCGGTGCTAGGATATGTTGATTTTCCCGGTCGTCGGGGATCGCAAGCTGATCCGGCCACCGTAGGCGCGGGCTTGCGGACGGCGAGCAGGGGCAGCTCAACGTCCGGTAAGGAACAGACCCGGGTCGGCGGCGCGTCGAACTCCACGCGCGCCTCATAGAGTCTTCAGCACTAGTGACGGAGCCTCATAGGGCTATTGCTTGCCGGGGTTGCGGTAATGTTCTAACGAGATACCGCGGCCCCGGAACTTAAGAGCACCTGAAGGAACAGGGTGGTTTTTAGTCAGTAGAAATCTGACACTCCCTTCCGTTACACCCAGAGTGGGAGAAGTCATTCGATGATTTTCAAACACCGAAAAAAGAGAACAACATGCTGATTTCCTTGAGAAGTAGTGGTAATGATGAGAGTTACACAAAGTAATGCGCCTGCCTGGGTTTGAACTACGACTTAATGTCATTTTGCATACCAATTGTGAATTGTGCTCGCTGGGTCATTCATTATATACAATGTCTTTCGAATTGAGTAAATAATTAAAAAACAAAATAGTAATTTTCGGCAGTAGGTACCTAGATAAGGTCGCCCGACAAACCACAAGACATACAGCGTAGAGAATATACCTACATGAATTTATAATTCAACATAAAATTTTAATTTAATATTAATTTATGCAGTTTACACTTTATATGTATACCTTTTTTCCGTTGTCGTGGGGAAATCCTGATAAGGCAATAAAGCCTATTTGCAAAATAAATATCATTATTTCCCTGTACCACCGTCTTTCCTGAGGTCACTCGGTTAGCAGACATTGGGCTCCTCTCTGAGACCCAGTCCCACCTACCTTTTTGCCAATTAATCAGGTGTGGCACTTTCTGGCTTGGCTCTCATTTACTCGACATATTTTATTGTTAGTAACCCCCCAAAATTCCAGGCTGCGACCGTACCTGCTGTGTTGGTCAGTAGACCGGGCAGCTAACAATTAATTTTCTGTTAATGTGTACTAACTTAATTTTTAAGAAGTATGTTACTATCAAATGGGCCTAAGTCACCAAAACAAAGAATCATCTTTCTACGCTTATCCCAGTTACTTGGTGTCGGCGCCACACGTTTTCTTCTTCTATTCTCCCCGTCAGACGTCACACCATCATTTACTCCTTTCTCTTTTATATAATTCCTCACACAATCCATTCACCTTTCTTTGGCCTTCCTCTACACCTCTCCATCGATCAAAATTCAAACCCATCACACTTTTAATTACATGCGTGTCATCCCTCCTTATCAGACGTCCATATTATATCTTAATATGGACGTCTGATAGCGACTTCCTTTAAAATTTTAGTAGACGTAGTGAGCGTCACATTTTTACTCAAACTTCTTATATACTAGCTTCTGCCCGCGACTTCTTTCATGTGGGAGGGTTTTCCCGCGTAAACCCCGATCCCGTGGGAATTCCGGGATAAAAACTATCCTATGTCCTAAACTATTCCCATGCCAAATATCATCTAAATCGGTTCAGCGGTTTAGGCGTGCAATGGTTACAGTCAGACAGTTACTTTCGCATTTATTTTCAGTTACTGAATGAATATTTAAAAATGCCAAAATAAAGAATATTTTAATTAATTTTGTTTCCCACAGGACAAGTCAGAAAAATTTAGTCTCGATTTATTTTTGGACAACCGGGGGGTTATGGCTGGAGCACACAGGGCCTGGTTCGCCGCACTACTTAAACTATTCAATAATATCTTTGTCTATAATTTGAAATGTTTCTGTCGCTAAGGTCCCACCGCCGACGATGAACAAGTAGCGAGTGTATATATGCATCTCTTTCGTTTACACGGAATGTGTACTTCTTTAAGCGTTTCTTGAGCGAGTAATTGGCCGATAGTTCGTCGTTTACTGGCCGGCAATCGTACAACTGCCTAAAATAACAAGTCTTGTTTTTTTATAAAGATTCAATGTGGGTAGAATTCACATTACTAACACACAGTTTCCTTATTTTGTTGGAGGGTAAGTTGGCTCCAGGCACGTACAAAGGATGGGCTGCGGAAATGTTCTAACGAGATACCGCGACCCCGGACTACAAGGGCATCTGAAGAAACAGGGTGGCCAAAGCGGGAGGAGTCATATGATTTTCTCACCAGAACAAAAAAGGCACGTACAAAGGATTAGGAGGGCTGTAGACAAGGGCGGATCCAGGAGTGGGGGTCATGGGGGTCATGACCCCCCTGGGCTGGGTCCAGGACATAGGTGGACCACTAATCAAAATTGTTAAACAATGTTTTTTTATATTTTTTGTCACAATATAGATTTTATTTTATTACTTTCACTTTTCAGTACTAACATTTATTAATAAAATACCTACTATTTAGATATTATCAAAATTAATTTATAACTTCTTGTGACTTGACCACTACTATGTGACCCCCCCCCCCCCCCCCCTGGCGCCAAAGCTGGATCCGCCTTTGGCTGTAGAGACATTTAGAGCGTCGAGTTAGTTTCCTAACTTTTTTTTTTCCTTTTCTTGTATCTGCAATCAGTCGCCAGACTATAATTAGATTTGTTTTGTGATTTTTGGATTGTGATCAGGAAGCCAGCGCCTCACTGTCCATTCAGAGCACGTGATTTCTTTTAAGTCTCTTAACCACGATTTCGTTAATTAATCCGGATGCGAGTGGATTGGGATGTTGTGTCAGACGTTCGGTGTGCTGAATCTTGGAGCACTCTATTTCCGAGGCTACTGTTGCAATTTTTAGGTAATTGTGGACTTCATCATTTTTCGTAAACCATGGAGCATTATTGTTGTTCTTTAGTATGTTGTTTTGCACCCTTTGCAAGCACGCGATGTTACTTTTTCTGGCAACTCCCCATAACTGGATACCATATGTCCATATAGGTTTCAGAATGGAGTTGTATATTAGGAGTTTATTGTCGAGGGAGAGCACTGAATTTCTGCCCATTAGCCAGTATAGACTTCTAAATTTGTAGTTGATTTGGTCTCTCTTAGCCTTTATGTGGTTTTTCCAGGTTAGTCTCCTATCCAAATGGAAACCAAGATATTTCACACAATCAGATTTCAGTAAAATATTATTTCCCAAGCTTACTGGGAGACAATCTTCTTTTCTTAGGGTGAAAGTAATGTGGTTGGATTTCTGCGCGCTGACTTGTATGCGCCATTGTTTGAGCCAATCAGATGCGGAATCCAGAAGTCGTTGTAACTTTCCACTTGCAGTCTTAGGATTGTCGTCCACTGCCAGGAAGGTAATGTCATCAGCGTAAGTATAGCCACCATAACATCGTTTGAAGTAGGTAAATCTGATGTGTAGATGTTATATAGGACCGGTCCAAGCACCAAACCCTGGGGCACACCAGCTTCGATGAGCATTAAGGAAGACCGAGCATCTCCATGCTTGACTTGAAATAATATGTCCGAGAGGTAAGACTTCAATATGTAAAACATAGAGTGTGGTAATTTTTCTTTGATTTTACATAGCAACCCCTTATGCCAGACTCTATCAAAAGCCTGCTGTACATCCAAAAATGCCGCAGAACAGTATTTTTTATTCTCAAAGCATTGTCTTACACAGTGGTACACACGATAGTACTTGTTCGATGGTCGAGTGTGCCTTACGGAAGCCAAACTGGAGGCCGGGGACAATTTCATGCATATTCATAGCTTCACTTAGTCTTTTGAGGAAAATCCGTGCCCATAACTTTGAGAGGACTGGTGTGAGTCTTATGGGTCGGTATGAAGAACATTCATGCGGGGGCTTACCATCTTTATAGATCATAACAATCTCCGATACCTTTCATAGTTCCGGGAAATATGCGACTCTGAGCGTGGCGTTGAAAAGGCAGGTCAGAAAATTAATACACTTTTTTGGAAGTTCTTTAAGTATACGTGGAGTAATCAGATCAAAACCTGTCGCATTTTTAAGACTAAGTATTTCTTTAGATTTCATTGGAAATTTCTCTAGGAGATGTTGGTTTGATTGGTAGACACAACTGGGTATCTTGGTTTTATATAATGTCTAGCTCTGTCTAATCCTCGTCACCTTCGTTTGGTTTGAACACATCTGCCAAATGAATCGCGAATGCTTCAGCTTTCTCTTGATCTGTTCGTGCCCATACTGATTAGTATCTTATAGGAGGGAGTGTTTGCTGCGGTCCATTTACGCACTTAGTTGCGTTCCACAATGAATGCTCCCCTCGTGCCGAAGGTGACATGGCTTCTAAAGTTTTCCTCAGATTGTTATTTCTTTGTTCTTCTAGAGATAATTTTAATTCCTTTATTGCTCTATTAAGGTTGGTTTTGTCTGAGTGATGTCGTGATAGCTGCCAGATCCTTTTGAGGCGCCGCTTTTCAGCAATTTTATTCCTAATTTCTAAAGGCTGTATTGTAAAGGGTTCAAATTTTTTGTTACTCAGAGGAGTGTTTTTCCATGCTGCCACCTGGATAATGTTTGTGATGTATTTACAGGCTTTATCAACATCTTCACAAGTTTTTAAAGGCATCCTCAGGTCGATATGATCATTGAGATATGAGCGGAAGCCTTCCCAGTCGGTATTTCCATTGTGTAGTAGGTTGGTACCTTCATGTTTCACTACAGTTAAAGACATTGTTAAGATAACTGGGGTATGATCTGAGGATCCATCTAGGCTTGACTCAAGGCTGCTGTAAAAGTAGCTTATGCCTTTGACTACAAACAAATCCAATAAATCGGGCACCTTTTTATGATCAGTAGGCCAGTAAGTTGGTTCCTCGGTTGATAGTGGGTAGTAATGGTGTCGGTCAATGCAAGTTTTCAGCTGTCTACCCCTTGTGACTGTTAATCTACTGCCCCAGAAGGTGTGTTTCGCATTCCAATCACCACCGGATATGAATCTATTACCCAGGGTTTTAAAATAATCTGAGAACATGCTGTCAGTTAAGTTATATTTAGGTGGGCAATAGACCGCCGAAAGAGTAATAGGTCCTGTACAATCCTCTAGCCGAACGCTGGTAGCTTGTTGGTGATTAGTTGTGTATGCTTCCAGGAAACAGTGTTTCAAGTTTGACTTGATTGCCAGTGCAGATCCAGCATGGGCACCTCCATCAGGATGGGGCGTGTAGTAGATTTTGAATCCTTTCAGGTGGAATGAACTTCTGCAGGTGGCGTGTGACTCAGAAATTAGAACTGCGTCAAGTTTGTTAGATATTATCAGTTCAAGTTCATTTATATTTGGCGTTAGGCCATTTATGTTCCACGTTGCAACCCGTAGCGACGCCATTATTTGGTGAGTTTGGGGATGATGGCAGTGAGGAGACTAAGTAGTGTACTGATTTGTTGCAAGAGCAGGTCTATCTTTTCAGATTGCTGGATTAAAATTTCTTCTACTGTGGTAGTTCGCTGGCTGTGATTGCTATCACTTGGTTTCTTTGGTACAATATAGTGTCTAGGGTTTTTGGCAACTTCTGCATATGTCCCTTTAGATGCAGGGCTTGATGAGATTGTTGGTAGTTTATCTCCTGTAGTTTCTAGATCTGCCTTGTTGTTATTACTTTTAGTAGCAATAGTGTGATTTGTATGTATACGAGGGCCAAAACGCTTAGTTTTTCTGGCTATAATCTCCTTATAGACTTGACAGCCCTTATAGTTAGCTGGATGATCGCTGTCACACAAGGCACATTTTGCTGGCGTATTCCTATCCTTTTTGGTGCAATCGGAAGTTTTATGCCCTTCTCCACATTTGACGCAACGGTATGGTCTCATACAATTATTCTTAGAGTGCCCATACTGTTGGCAGCGTTGGCATTGGACTATTGTTTTAGATTTATGAGGATCTTCTATTTTAACACGTTGATGAAAGATATACTGAATGTCTTTGATGTGTTTATTATTTGGCCCTGCTTCGAAATTCACAAAGAATGTTGATGTTGGTGTTTTATCAGGTCCATGTTTGGCGTATATAATCTCCCCTTGAACAATGTTCCCGGTACTTTCAAGTTCTTCTTTTATAGCACTGAGTGGAGTTGAGTGATGCAGGTTTCTGATGACAACACTGTAACATCTGTTTTCTTTTCTTGTGAAAGTATGACCGATAAAGCCATTTTGTCTTATCATGTCCAGTACCTTTTTGTAATCATCTATTGAGTTTATCATTAGACGCAAAAGGTTTTTGTTGACAATCCTGAATCTGAAGTTAGAGGCATCAATTATTGATTCAATTAACCTTTTAATCGCCTACGTCGGATATATCCGACAAATATTTTCAGGCCCATTTCGCCAGAGTCGTATATATACGACCAAAATACCACAGCTCGTATAATGTATTTTTTTACCTAATTACGCTGTATTCTATCAAAAAGATGCTTATATTAGGTAAATAGTTAAATAAGTAATCATTTACAGTTTAATAAACTTTAGTCTCTTAATCAGAAGTCCTAAAAATAATGTCCAAAGTTATATGAATTACTAATATTATTTTTAGAAAATTCTATTGATGTACAACGCCCATGACGGCAAAATCCGACATAAGGGACGGGACATGTGCCAAGATTTACCGATACAAAAATAAACATAAATCAAAATATTTCTCTTTATACTGACTAATTAACTATAAAACAAATACAGCAATTGTTAATAAAACATTTTTTACAAATATTTGCGAGTATTTCATTTAATTACTTTGAAATTACGTAAATTTACTTGTGAAATGTCACCAACTCAGTTGATAGCTCCCGTCCCTAGCCTACATGTTCCGAAACTTACTTTGCTAGTAAGCCCAGCGCCACGGTCGGATAAAGACGACCGCTTCATACGTCATAAACGAGTGCCGACTTCTGGAATTTTCTATTAGTGTTGTGCTTATGCAAGTAGTTTCACATTCGTGTGTCGATAAATGTGTATTGAAATTTATCATGACCACTACGGAAGAATGAAACTAAATTGTGATTTCAGACTGTTGTATTATTTATTATATTCAAGTTTCTATACATACATATTTTTATCTTTCCATTTCGAAAAACACTTTAAACACAGTGAAAAATTCTGCCACTTAGACTTTAACCTACGGTAAAATACGTTGACTGAAGTAGTTAGAGAAACACGGTAGTAGACTAAATTGAAGTAAGAAAAACCATAGACCATCAAAAACTACGTCATTGTAGACCAAAGTTATGTTTTTGTTTCTTTGATACTTATTTGAACTGGTATTTCTTACTAGAGTAATGTTAAATAAAACAAATACGAAAATATTTAATCAGTTTTTATTTATGTAAAACGAAATATCGACATCGAAAAATTTAAGTATTGTACTTCTCTCTTTGTTGTAGGTATTTATTTTGCGATTCACTGTGCCGGGCGCTGGGAGCACGACAATTGATATGAAGTCGGGCGGTTAAAAGGTTAATTTCGTAAGCTCATTGACGTCCTCAATGCCATACAACATAATAGGCGGAGGCTTAGCCGAGGTTTTAATTGTTGTATCTTCTATCTGATCAACAGGTAAATCGCCAAATCTATTTTGTGTCTCAGTAGGCATTGGCTGTGGTGGGGAATCGGATATTTTCAGTTTTTTAGTAATAGCTCCCGGTATTTTTTGCCATGGAGGTCTCGCTTGTTGAATATTGGCTTCTTCTGAAACTGATGTTGAAGGTTCTAGAGTGTCATCTCTTATTTTTATGATCCCTGAGTCTAATCCATGGAATGAGTTTGATCTTGGCCTAGATTCGAACAAACCTTTATGAAAGACTTGCTGATGATAAACCTTTCGATTTTGTTGGGGTGGATTTGAATGATTTTCTTTTAATTTATCACTCATATTTAATCAATTTCTACTATTTACACCTTTTGGTAGAATTTTAAAAGTGAGGTATGGCAACATTAGCCATTGACAGTGACAGCAGCTGTCATCTTGACAATGTCAATTTTTACTAAATTTAAGCGGGTAGATCTTTACACTGATTTTCATAAGTTTTACGCACTGATTTTATATGTTTTCGTTAACTGATGCACTAGAAAACGTTCACACAGTTGGCTGTCCACTTTAACTATGTTTTTATCATGTTTTTTCTAGTAGAATCACTGTTTTTAACTCGAAACACAATTAAAATTTGGGAGCACTCGTTGTCTCTGACAAGGTTTTGACAAGTTTCCTAAGTAGCACAAATTTTCAAAGTCAAGCTCAAAGGTTGAACAAAAACACACAAAGCAAATCTGTATAATACTTTAATCTTACAAGGAATTAGCACTTTATGTAGTACAATGTTTTTATGATCTGTACTGTAATATAAAATAAACAATCTAAATACTCTTAAATATTACTCCAACAAATCTGCTTCGTCCGACAGGTCCTGAAACAATACATGTTATATCAGTACACAGATATATGATTTTAGAGCCTTTAAGCTCATTTAAACTGGTCAATTCCAATTTTTGAATAGTGTAATGGGTGGGATTCAAACCCGCGACCTCTCAGTCACAAGTCCGATATCTTAGCTATTAGGATATTGACGCTTCAAATTTTAATTGTGAAATTTAAACATACAGGATTAACACCTATAGTCTTCACGGAAACAAGTCCTTACTAATTTAATTTAATTAATCAATTTAACATGTTTTTATCAACATAAGCATTTTTCCTATAAACGACCTAGTAGTGCCAACAGCCTAACGTCCTAACATCCTGACATACACATGCAATGTCAGTCAAAATTACAACACACAGGACATGCATGTTATTCTACAATACCATGAGAAGTATTTACAATGACATCAGAATGTGTGGAAGTTTTTAAGTAATAAATGTGCTAACCTATTTATAAGATTATTTATTTATTTACATGGGAGACCAACAGCTTATTCCTACTAATATCCTACTTAATATTATAAATGCGAAAGTTAGTAAAGATGTATGTATGTTTGTTGCTCTTTCAAGCAAAAACTACTGAATGGATCTCAATGAAATTTGGGAAGTAGATAGTTGACATCCTGGAATAACATAGGCTAATTTTTATCCCGGAATTCCCACAGGATCGGGATTTACGCGGGAAAAACTCTCATGCGAACGGAATCGCGTGCAAAAGATAGTTATTATCATATATTTATAGTATGTTAAAACATGCGAATGACGAGAGCTGACCTATGTTAGTTCATTCACATTTATCAATAATTACCCGTCAATATTAACTTGATATTGAACAAGGAGTGTACCTTTTTTGTTCTTATTTCGTTTTGTAAACAACTACCTTCTCAACAAAACTACACACAAAATTATCTGCAGTTTATATTTTGAGATTCAATGTATCACACAGATGCGTATCAAAAGCAATAAAAGCTCTAAAGTGTGTATATTATATCCTAGGTATAGATGCTGGCGGGAAACATTCCGAATCATTCCCGTCGAATATTTCGGAAGTATTCTGAAATATTCCGAAACTTTGGGAATATTTCAACTGTCAAAAAAAAACAGGAAAATCGACCTTTGAAGTCTGTTAATATACCAAAACCTGCTCCTAAGTAGGTAAGAACAAATACTTTTCTAAAAACCGCATCAAAACGTGTTTGCTTGCAAGGTTTGCCTTTATTTGCTTTTATTGACTGGGCTATTATACGCGTTAAGTAGGTAGGTAATGATTAATACCTACCTATGCGACTCGCGAATACTCGCGATGCGTACAGAGCTACATACAAACTAACCAAAAACATAGGTAACCCTTTTTCAAATAGCAAATCAAATATGCTTGGCCTGGTTTTTTATTTCACAACTGACATTTAAGGCTATAATCGCATAGCACGACTTACAACTCGATCGCCTAATGTATGTATTTTGACCAATAGGATGCACGAAGCGTATTTTAGTAGTGTTCGTAATAGTAAGTATTAATATAATGTTACACGCCCTGTACTCACAAAATGCATAATTATTATTTCTAATTGGGCGAACACAGGAAGGGATGTGGTTTGTCACTAGCTGCGCTTCCGCAGAAATATTTTCATAAGTGAGTATGCGTATCTTTGGCCGATAGTACCTACCTAAAAACAAAAGAATAAAAATCCTGTTAATCGCAGGCTAATAAATCTACCTATAAAAATATCAACATATACTTAATCAATCCCATTTATAATAAAATAAACATTTATATTTTACTCTCGTAGCGTACATACGTACTCTCGCAGTGAACAATAATTAACTCACCCACCACACAACAAGCAAACACATTTATTCCCATTGAATTATTCGGGCGAAATATTCGGAAACATTCGATTGCGGGGTACGAATCTTTCTCGCGCGGGTGAAAACTTCTCCGGGGAGCAGCATCCCCTCCCTCTTACCGCACCCCGCACCGCCATCGCCTACACGCACGACTCGTGGCCGGTGGCAGTCGGGTGCGCGCGTCGCGGTGCCAGCGCGGCGGCAGCGGCCGGCGCACAGAGATCGACGATCGATGCAAAATACGATTTTTCAGCAAAAAAAGTTGAAATCTTAATACATAATTAAAAGTTTCTTTAAATCAGAACGATTCAAAATGAATTTATCATTTTGAATAATTCCCATTTAAAGAAACTTTCCCCGAAGTATTCCGGAATTATTCGGAATTATTCAGAAGTTTTGCAACTATAATCCTAGGTACAGTTTCTTATGTAGTAGGGTTGACACACTCAAACTTAAAAATATTTTATTTCACATAAGCCTACATGGCAGTGGTCAAGGCTCCATACAACTCGATTCCTACCGGCTTCCCTTTTGAAATATGGCAAATATTAGTCTATTATTTTATATATGAATATATAAATAGTAATCTATTATTTTCAATTAAACAAATAATTATTTACGAAGTTACAAGATTTCGAAGTCAGCCACGAGGCCACAGTTACTGGAATTCACGCATCACACTTGAGCAAGGTAAGCATTTTTTGGTCCGGCTTCCCTTTTATGAAAATTCACCCTTCGCCACTTCTACATGGACACTTATGAAACTTCAAAAGCTAGATTACAGTTCGAATTGTATTATACACTGTGACTACTATTTTAAGGACGCATTTACGTTTTCTCGCAAATTTCAATGTTTTTCTGGTCCCATTTTGATACATAAGGAGTTAAAATTTTGACAATGTTATGGTATTAATTTCAAGATAATTTATTCATCTCCACATTGAATGCATTATAATTACACAGTCCCATACATCTTTTTCACACAAATACGTTTTTATCGCCGCAATAATCGTAGAAAATTACAAAAAATGGGGTCTGAATATGTACCTGTAAGCCAAATCTGGAGCATATTCTTAACTTCAAAATAACAAGAAATTATAGCCTATGTATTTATCTATACGTTAAGCTAATTATTTTGAACATACATAAAAAACTTTATGATTTATGAGAAAAATAAAATCGGTCTCAAATTTCTTCATACATTTTTCTACCGAACGCACGGCTCCGACCGTTATTCTGCGCTCAGACGCACTCGTGAACGCAGGGGTGTATCGCTTTCCTCCAAAAAATAAATACGTCGAAACCTATAATAAAGACAGTGGCGTCTTGTATACTGTGACTATAATACGTTGATACTTTTTCGTACCGAAACAAAAGTAAGAACGAGAACCATACTTATTTTTAGAATTGGATGGATATTGGTTACTGAACCTAGCATAAAACAAACAATTTTTTTTAACCGACTTCAAATAAGGAGGTTTCGCAATTCGACCGTATAAATGTTTTTTTTTTTCAGTAAGTATCTTAAAGTAATACAAATTAAGGAAGGTCTATAGTTGATCTGATAATGGAGCTTTTCATCAGATTGACTCCTGACAGTCGAGGGAACTCCTCGACGATTTACAGCAGTAACCTTTTGTTTGGGCTTGATTAATTTGAATTGACCAGAACTTTACACCTAGATAGTTTGTGACTGTCATTAGAGGTCTGATGATGAAGACGAAGGACAGTTATGGGAACTCCTCAACGGTTTACAGTAGCTACCTTGTGTTTAGACTTAATTCATTTATATTGATGAGAACTTTGCACCCATAT
This sequence comes from Tholera decimalis, assembly GCA_943138885.2. Taxonomy (NCBI): domain Eukaryota; kingdom Metazoa; phylum Arthropoda; class Insecta; order Lepidoptera; family Noctuidae; genus Tholera; species Tholera decimalis. Next base: position 52,011,603 of record OW964548.2, on the reverse strand, counting down.
GGGTTATAAGTGCCATTACAGGTCTGATGATGGAGACCATAGACAGTCGAGGGAATTCCTCAACGATATACAACAGTTACCTTTTGTTGGGCTTACTTCATACGGTTCAATAGGCCAAAATGTTCAGTTCGTACAAAAACTAAAAAATTGGCCAAGTGTGAGTCAGACTCGCCCATGAAGCGTTCCGTAGTAAATACGCCAAATAACTTTGTTTTTGATAGTGTTTGTATGAATTACAAATTTTTATATGCGGTTTTAGAAAATATGCTGTATCTCAAAAACTGCCAACCCGATCTCGTTCAAACCAATTTTGGTTGAAAGTTTACATTAAGGATCATAGCATATATTTTTGTATAATTTTTCACTCCATTATTATAGAAGTAAGAGGGGGGGACACATTTTACCACTTTGGAAGTGTATATCTTTTAAACGATTAACTTTATGAAAAAGTGGTTTTAAAAAGTTTAGAAAGCCGTATGCCTTTTTTAAAGACCTCTCTATTATTACATACATACACGCATAAGATTCATGAAAAAATATATATTTTCAGTTTCAGTTCCATGTGGGGTACATGGAACTCGGAGAGTATTTAAAAGAGCTTATAGGCCGATTTCTTTGAAGAACACAACTCACCAATATGGGTTGGGAGGCGAAGAAAAAATGCGCTACTGCAATTGGTCAGTTCAAGGTCAAGCTTCATAGATATGCCGAGTTAGGGATTGCTCTACTTGATTGAGGGAAAGTTATCGGTATCGATAAAATGAAGTTTAACATTATAAAAATACTCAATAAAATCACATAATAATATTTAATCATTATCAGTCTCAATTACAAAAAGAAAAACAAGTATGCTGTTATTATTGATTTTTAAAATGAATTAATTTGGTAAATGTTTTTCGAATTAAAGTTTTAGGGTCCTGATTGTTTCTGCTAAAAAATGATAACCGAGCGTCTATATATTTCTGAATTATGCATCTTGCTAATTCAATCAAATGATTAGTAGTTTCTTAGGAATTATATTTCTGAGACAGCACTTTCGAACCACTCTCGTTGATCGCCCTTTTAATATAAATTTCACAACGACGACAAATTTCTATTACTGTGGTGGATCCGAACAATAACTTGTTTTAGTGTCTTTTTTAAATTGTAAGGCGTTTTGATTTGTAACACCAATCAACGCTCCAATACAAGTTAGGCATTTTATTTGCTTTATCAGAGCATGGACAATGTAGCCGGCCATATATTATTTTTATATTTATTTTATATTCCATAATAAATATATTTTCATTAAAATCAGTTGTTTCAACAACTGTAGCTTCAGCAGGCACTCGGTAATAATTATTTTTTTGGTGGTGAGTCATTAGATGATTTATCTAATGACTCCTCCCTCCTACATACACTTAACTCGTGGACTCGACATCGAAACCAAGTAACCTGTTTCTTTTTCCTGGGTGGAAAAATCATCGAATGACTTCTCCCGCTCTGGGTAAAGTGGAAGGGAGTGTCAGACTTCTACTGACTAAAAACCCACCCTGTTCCTTTAGCTGCCCTTAAGTTCCGGGGCCGCGGTATCTCATTAGAACATTACCGCAACCCCGGAACCAAAGTAACTTACGAGGGCGATATTGTAATGCATAGGTCCAAGTTAATTAATATTAGACTCCGTCATACTATTTGAAGCCTAGAAAGATTGGATATAGGTATCTTATATTATTTTGACTTTTCTCAACATTATATCAATAAAAACCAAACTAGAAACCAATATTCCCTAGTAACCTTATCCATCCACTTTTCTTTTTAATCTGGAATCTTGGGAAATTTAAAATAAAAACATGCATGTCACACAGAAGAAAAATATCAGAACTTTCTCCTTTTTTTTGAAGTCGGTTAATGTAGATAGGTATTTTATGACAACTATCTGAATTGAATTAAAAAAAATAAGTTTAATTTTATAATTATCGATATCGTATTCAGCCGTTATAGGTAACAGCACAGATTTTTACGATAAAAATACAGATGAAAAGACAGGAATAAAAGAATTAGAATTTCTTCATGTAAGAGACATTTCCAAAAGACATCAACGCGCGACACAATTTTGTCCTTGACCACCCAAACCACCACTTTAAATGGACCTCTGCGGTAGCTTATAATCTGATTAAATAATAAATATTTTTCATATTATTTCATTACTGATGAATAGTTATGTCATCCATTTGGTATCTAGATGTCTGGGAATGTTTTCCACACCACTTCAACGTGCATGAAAGCATTATTATGCGTTATAAATTGGATACAAAAATTTTAAAATTTGTAATTGTTTAGCATGCACACAGGCCTTATACTTGGTCACAACTAAAATGGTTCGTGTATCGTAGCCAATATATAAGAGCAAAAACTCGCATAGTTTTCGTGCGTCGGGGCAACGTATGCGCGATCAAGTGGTTTTCAAATCAGTGATGGAACTGAAACTGAAAATATTTTTTAAATATTTTTTTACTTCTATTCTTAAAATCGGAAAGCGGTACACAGAATACATCTACCTACCAAGTTTCACATGTATCATTCTAATAGTTTCGGAATATAAAAACTTTTACCAAAAAAATTAAACTGACTTCCAAAGAACACTGCAAAGTGAAAAATAACTTTAATTTCGGTAGGTAGGCGGTGTCCGAAATCCGAAATTAGTTAGAAAGTAGACAAAATATTGCTTTTTCCAATGCTGGGCCGTTAATTGTTGAGGAGTTCTCCTGGTACTTCACCGTTAGCTTCACTTCATCATATGCATTGTGACGAGCATATTGTGCATAATAACCATATTTAAGTAATCGAAGCGGAACCCATGAAATACTTCTTATTCCTACTTATATATTGAGTAGTTCCAGTGGCCATCTGTGGTCTTCATCATCAGATCCACTTCACAAATGGTGCTTTTCAAATGCAACTACACAAGTTACTATAAAAAATTCTCAAATCACTGTAGGTGTGCCTATAATATTTGAAGAGTTTCCTCGATTACTCCAAGATCCCATTATCAGCTCCTGTCTTGGTGAAAATGGGACCAATTGCGAAGTATACCCTTTCAAACAAAAAAAGAATTTTCCAAATTGGTTCAGCCGTCTTCGAGTAATCGGTGATCAAACATTAAAAAAAATATACGCGTCGAATTGATAAGCTCCTCCGTTTTTTTCGTCGGTTGAAAATGGCTGTGACATACAGACGGTTGGACAAACAGACAGACAGACAGACAGGCATGACGAAACTTTTTTTATTTCTTATTAATTTTTTTATCACATATGAGTAAAAGTTTCATTTCCAAAGTTCCCTAGTACTCCTAATTGGGCGTCAAACACATTAATAAACTAACATCTAATCAATAAGCATGTAACCCTTTGTAAACAATAAGTTACAACTTATTATGATCAAACAATATTAAATAAAATATAATATTACCTTCAAGTATCAATATTAGTTAAGTAATGTATAAAATCGGGCGAACAATGGTTTGTAAGTGTGTGTGCGCGCAATGTTGTTGTGTTGCTACTAGAATACCTAAAATTGAGCGAGTGATAAACGTAAATGCGTCCTTAACAATCTATATTATAAAACGGTATACAATATATTATTATTTAAAGTTTAAATACAAGACATTTTCTTTTCAATTAGCTGTTTATCTATATGAAGCAGGGCAGTTATGAATGGAGTATATTAATAATAATGCAGTAATCCGTTACCTCATACTTCGGTCAGTTGACAGAATAGAAAAAAATATATCATGTTGCTGCCCTCGTGAAAGGGGATCACAAATTATCTCAAACAAGAACTTTGTAAGTACCTTTTATTACAAAAATTGCGCAGACAGAGGAGTATGAATTTTGGTAAGATTAATGACGAAGAAGTGCAGAAAGCTATTTTTTTTTAATGACTTGATTACCGTGGGACCCCTAGTATGAGTTCTGTTTAAGTATGAATCCTGTATGTATCTGTGCCACGTCACTATATTTTTAACGTGAACCAACTATCGTAGTGTGTTCATGGAATCATTGTAAAACTCGAAGTGCCATACGTCAGCCGGCCTACAATATGTGTTTCGGTATGCTGAGAGCTACGTACCACGTCGGGCGAGCCGTCAAGGATAATGTCTTCGATTTCCCGTTCTAATTCAGCCATGATCTCCAGTGAGTCGTTCCGCTTCTTGCTCGAGGGCGCATCTGATGTCGTACTGTCGTGAGCCATTTGCAAGGGACTGAAATACAAACTAAACGCAATCACGACTAAACAACTGAATCGATTTTAATGAAATTTTGTACGGACATAGTCTAGAGCCTGAGAAAGGACATAGGGTACTTTTTGCGAAAAAGGGCTGTTGTAAGGGGTTGAAATAGGGGATGAAAGTTTGTATGGAAATTACGTAATTTTGAAACTTATTTTTTTAGACTCTTGATTAGATACGACATTCAAATTATGTATGAGTTTTATTTTCAAAATAATTAGCCTAAAAAATTAAAAATGCTGCCGAAAGTCACTACACCGCGCGGGCACAGCTAAATAAAACGAAATGTCCTGACTGACTGATTGACTGACTGACTAACTGACTCATCAATGCCCAACCCAAACCCTTGGATCTAGAAAGCTGAAATTTTGTACAGAGGTTCCTTTTGTAATGTACATAAGGTAGGATTTTGAAATACAACCCCTTTGAAATTTAAATCTTTTAAGGAGTTAAATAGGGCATGAAAGTTTGTATAGACAATCGTAATTTTTGAAGTTCGAACCATGAAAATTGGTGGTTATCATTCTGATTTAAATAAAATTAAAAACCACGTGTTTCAGTGATTTTAGAAATTCAACTCCTAAAGGAGTTAAATAGGCGATGAAAGCTTGTATAGAAATAAAACTCTTAAATCTCACTCCCAAGGTATGTGTCAGCCCCAACAGCATTCTGAATACTACATGGACAGGTGGGACAGCCCCATACTGGGACATTGGATACGCCTACATGCCTCTATGCCGTATAATAATTAATTATTTTGTCTCTCTATATTAAATAAAATAAAATCTTTTTTTCATATTTACGGAATCCATTCTATGTATTCCGTAAATATAAAATAAAAAGATTTTATTGTTAGTACAGTAAGAACTTGAAAAGTAGGGTTAGTAACAAAAATAAAGAAAACATACTAAAACAATTATTATTACTTTACCATATGTATTTTATTATATTAAGAACTGACATTAGTTTTACAAGTTTTTTGTATACCAACCAAATGGATTCAGTCCGAAATAAAATAATGTTATTTATTTATAAGCGGGGAGTGAAAATGACCATAACATTCTTCATTCATCTTCAACCAACTGGATTCAGCTGAATATTAGCGTTTTTATACGCGTGACTGCCTATCGTATCTCCAAAACCGAGTAACTGTGTAACACGTTACCCCCTGGCAACACCAGTGTCATATTTTCTGACCACTCATAAACTGTCACATTTGTAAAAATGACAGTCGGCACCAAACGCTTCCAAGGAATCTCGATGTTAAGATCGGCGACCACGGTAAAGGTTAACATTGACGATCGATCACACAGGTGTGTTGCTGTTATTACAGTACTCAACCCTTTATCTAGATTTTTTTCGTTGATAATAGGCTTGCGTTTGACCACCTGATGGTAAGTGATGATGTGGTCGAAGATGGAGCACGCTTGCCTAGAAGTAACCTATTCACTCTTGACTTAAAGACCCCCAGGTTATAGCGATCAGGAAACACAGACTCCGCCAGGGAATTCCACTCCTTAGCAGTACGCACGATGAAAGTATTCTCAAAACGTTTTGTGCGTATGGGTGGGATGTCCACCATGTAACGATGAAGACACAATTATTGCTTGTGCAATGTCTACCCTGAAATGTAATCTAGCCTAAGTTTCACAATAAATCTGATAAAAATCTATATCTATATATATTATAAAATTCTCGTGTCAGTGTTAGTTGCCATACTCCTTGAAAACGGCTTGTCAGATTTTTATGAAATTTTGTATTTGTATTCGGTAGGCCTGAGATCGTAATCTATATTTCATACCCCTAAGTGATAAGAGTAGTCAGCCCCAAACATTATTTTTTTATGATATGGCATTTAAAAACACATACAACCCTTAATTTTCATCCTTCTATCACCAACCCCAATTTTTTAATAGCCATATTCGTAATTTAATCATCTAGAAATTACCTAAAAGTAATTTATACGGCAAAACAACGTTTGCTGAGTCAGCTAGTCTGTTATATAAAAATCACGAGCACGAGCTCCTATTTCCCTAGTTTCAATAAATATAAGTCCTTTTTCCCTTAGTTTCAATAAATAGTAAGTCCTTTTTCCCTAGTTTCAATAAATAGTAAGTCCTTTTTCCCTAGTTTCAATAAATAGTAAGTCCTTTTTCCCTAGTTTCAATAAATAGTAAGTCTTTTTTCCCTAGTTTCAATAAATAGCAAGTTCTTTTTCCCTAGTTTAAATAAATAGTAAGTCCTTTTTCCCTAGTTCCAATAAATAGTATTTCCTTTTTCCCTAGCTTCAGTAAATAGTAAGTCCTTTTTCCCTAGCTTCAATAAATAGTAAGTCCTTTTTCCCTAGTTTCAATAAATAGTAGGTCCTTTTCCCCTAGTTTCAATAAATAGTAGGTCCTTTTTCCCTAGTTTTAGTGAATAGTTAGATAAGTACCTGTCTCCTCCGGGTACTCGTGCTTCCGAAGCTCTGGGTGAATCGGGCGGCGCAGGCGCAGGGGACGCGACCTGCGCAACTTGCACGATCGGCGAAGAGTGCGCAAGTGGGAGGGACTTGAAGCCTCGCTGCTCTGCCTCGGCTTTCTCAGCCAGGATGTTACGGTCTAAGTTACAAGTCTTGGAGTTTTCCAGCAAGTTGGCCATGTTACTACTCTGCTCGTACCAGTAGTCGCGCTGAAATCTCTCCAGCTCCAACGATTGCTGCAATAATAACAACTACATATAATAATTTATAAATACAATATAAAGCACAGACAAAACTTTTTTTATTTTTATTTATTTGGGAATCATAAAAGGGTGTTACAAAATATGGGTAAGTGTACAAGCCAGAACATTTACACAGTGTACTTGTGCACATTATTAATTAAGTAGGTAAGTACAAGTATAATTACACTTAAATATTATCTTACATTACTATTGTATAAACTTTACTTTGGGATAAAAGAAGATATCCAAATGGAAACTGGTCGTTATATGTTTTCACTAGTAGACGGAGATTATCAAATTTTAAACTAATATTTCCTATTTTGGAAAATCAAACAAAGCCTCTCTCCTATCTATTTTAAATGTTGCTGTGCCCGACAGGGTCCATAATTGTTTCTTATAATTTATTCCACTTGTATGTGTACATTATGGATTGCAAATAAATACTTGAAGTATGAAGGCATGTGTTAGTTGACTTGAATCAATTTGGTTGCCACCATGTGTAAAACCAAGTTTTTATAATTCACTTATAAATTAATAATAACAATAAATAACATCCCAAGTAATATTATAAATGCGAAAGTATGTATGTTCCGTTTTCACGCTGAAACAGCAGAACCGATTTTGATGAAATCTATATATACATAATACAAGCGAAATACCACTCACTGATTAATCACGAAATCTCAGAAACTACAAGTAGTAGGGCTCTCAAAATTTGCATGGGGGTTCCTTTTAGTACGTAGATGCTTGATAAGACGGAATTTTGCGAAATTTCCACAGAATCGGGATTTACACGGGAAAAAGTTCCCAGCAATTGCTAGTTTAACATAGAGATATATTGGACCATGGAGACGGACATTGGTTATTTTTATCCCGTAATACCCACGGGATGGAAGCTAATATTAATTATTTAAAAATTAAGCTACACGTAAAACGAAAAGACTGTCCACTTTGATCTAAAATTGATCTAAATTATTTCAAATAAAATTAATTGCAAACTAGCCAGGAGTTTGTCCACGTACTGACTTCTTTTCGGCTTATTTTTTTTTTCAAACCTCCTGACAACACTGGTACTTCACGAAAAAGATAGTGATTTTATTTTAGTGATAGGCTGGTGTTTCCTAACCGACTACTCTGAGAAGAAACGCCGAAACAAACTCAGAGGTCTACGTCTCTTTTAAAGTCCATACAATTTGTGTAGGTCAAATCACATGAGAAGCATGAAGGTTCATATCTGTTGTCTTTTGAGGAAAGGAACACGCAGATTTGAGCGGACCTGTCCATACGGTGTAAGCATTTGTCAGTTATCGTGTAGCTCAACTTCGAACTTAAGGAGCTCAAGGATATAGGCAATAGAGTCTTAACTAGAGTTAATATAAAGTCTATTTTACCGTGTATTCAGGGAATAGATTCTCGTATTGTTCGGGGTCAGCGAGGGACTGGCCCAGCTTCTTATTGGTAGCCGATGTGGACTCTCGCCACAGCTTTACAACCTCAGACTCTTTAGATGGAATGTATGATCTGCAAAAAGAGCAACAAGATTATAAACACCAGATACATAAACATTTTTAAGAGTTAAAAATAAGGTGAAGTGTGTATACACCAAGGTGAAGTGTGTATAATAATCAGTGATCGGAGTAGGTAGATTGATTTTACGTACTTGCATCATAAATAGTCATAGAAATCATAACATGGATAAGCCTTTTTTCCGGGATTTCATTTTGGTACTTACGTGATTGAATCAAATATTGTGAATGTAAAGATTTTTAAACTACTTACTAAATTTGAAATTTATACAATGCGATAGTTAAACGATTAAAATTGTTTTTTCTTATTTATCAAGTAATAAAGTGAATCTTACTTTTGTGCGTCCATTCGAAACTTACATAAATGACTAATTTAGTAGTTATTTCTTGCAAATTTATTATCTGCTGCTTGTAATTATTACATATTATATATATTTATTTTATTATTTATGTACACACAGCAAAATACATTAGGATAAGCATAATAATTATAATATTTGAGTACAAAGGTACTGCTTATTCCCGTCTTTCGGCGCACGCACGCACATTAACTATTATTAGTAGAATCCCACTTTACGTTTGCTACGGTTTTACTCAAGTTTTGCCATGTCATAGTTTTTTTATTATTATAGAAGGCCGATCACATATTCTATTAAAAAGACAGCAAAAGGGTTAAACATTTCTTATTCATATTGATATATTCTTCATCCTACACATTACAATATTTGAAATTCCTAAAAAAATCTTAATTATTACCAAATCCCGGAATCCCGGAGGTATATCCATATTAATATATACGTGCCAGTTCATTGAACCCAAATCAATCTACCTACTCCGATCACTGATAATAATACACTAATACTATTATTATTCAGAGTTAAATAAGTACTAAAACTAAAGCTAAAATAGTGGAGTTCTCCGCGTTACCGAATAACCTGTATCATGGAGTACATTGCCTACATTGGGTATTATAATTAAATTGTTTGTACAATTAATATAATGTAAAAAGATATATTCTTTAGCTTAGGGCAAGTGACATTTTGTGGTCATGTTAGTGTGCGTATATGTGTGTGTATGTATGTGTGAGTGTGTGTATGAATGTGTGCGCAAGCGTGTTTGCATTACTGTGTGGTCTTGATAATTTCACAATGAACGTTGTATCCTTTTCTTTAATTAATTAATTTCGCGTTTCGGTGTGTACTATAAAACATAAATTATTAGTGTTTGACCAGCAACAAAAAGGTTTACCTGGCAAAGAAGGCGGCTTCGGGCAGCTTGTCACTCTGTATCAGCAGGTTGAGACAGGATTCGAGATCATTCATCATGAAGTACGCCATGAACGAGATATTTTGCACATCTTCTTCTGAAGACATCTGTGCCACGTTGCGGAGGAGAGATTTGTCACCTACAGACAAAAACGTGGTTCACAACAAGAACTCCTATATGCTATCCCATACTGTCCAGCACTAACTAAAAGGCCGTTAAGCCACAGAAGGTCATTTTTCACTTACTAATGTATTCTTAACTACTTTTGATTCTCTGTCTTTTGGTCTAAGAACCATTTAGCTACGATTAATACTTTTCAAGTCACAAAAAAAAATTGCTGAGCAGTCAAAGTACATAATATTCGTTACTTACTTAGTTAAAAAGCGACTAAACCATAATACTATACATACAATAATATAATATAATTAATATTTACAAATAAAAACGTCATATATTGTGCACAGAAACTATGCCTACCAAACTAACTTACAACCATGGTCCTAGGTATCGTAGTTTTGTAGAAAAATAATTTCCGTTTACTTATTGGGATAACGGCTTTATAGTTAGTGTAGGGCAGCATAGCACAGTGGAATATAGTTAAAAAACAACAGTACTTTAATGTTGTCTGTAGGTAATGGTATGATTTCATCAGTATCAATTGTATGGACTTCAAAGCAATCATTGACTTCTGTTTGTTTCAGTGTAGTCATAAAAGAAACCCTGGTCTTATCTACTTAAAATTGACGAAAAATATATGACGTGTAAAAGTGTTATTGATAAACAATTTGCTAAACAAATATAATTTAAAAAAAAATACTTCATTAATCTCTGAGGGTTCTGATCCAATCCTAATATCCTATTAGTTAGTAGTATTATAAATACGAAAATTTATGAGGATGAATGAATGGTTGAGTTTTTTACGCAAAAACTTTACATCTGCAATCTAGCAACAGAATAACACGCTACTTGTACGTTACATTGAAATTTCAAAATATATAGGTATTTTTAATTTATTCATGTTAGCCTCGCGTTTGACCACTATGTCACCTGATGGTAAGCGATGATGTGGTTGATGATGTAGCACGCTTGCCTAGAAGTAACCTATTCACTCTTGACAGACCCAGGTTATAGCTATCGGGAAACAGACTCCGGCAGGGAATTTCACTCCTTAGCCGTACGCACAATGAAAGTATTCTCAAAACGTTTTGTACGTATGGGTGGGATGTCCATCATGTAACGATGACGCATCGCCGTTTGTCTTTTAGTAGTTGTTGTTGTAAGGAGTGGAATTCCCTGCCGGAGTCTGTGTTGCCCGATAGCTATAACCTAGGGGTATTTAAGTCAAGAGTGAATAGGTTACTTTTAGGTAAGCGTGCTCCATCTTCGACCACATCATCACTTACCATCAGGTGAGATGGTGGTCAAACGCGAATCTATAACCAAAAAAAAAGTCCGATGATTGAACAGGCTTGGTGGATTTAGACTGTGCAATTCCATCGCACACTCTCCGAAATGTAACCGATGTTCAAGGCTCTGGAGCTTTGACTCGACCAGTTCGTCGTTACCAATGAGCCTTATGGCCCGTTTTTCGATAGACTCAATTGCATTAAGCTGGTATTTTGGCAGATCCGTCCCAGAGATGGGAGCAGATATACTTAAAAAGTAACAAAATATAGGAGCTACATGATGTCTTAGTTCCAAAACCCACGTATTATTACGTGTAAAAGCTAGAACTATTCAAAGTACACTTACCAGTACTATTAGCGAACAGCAGCAGAGCGCTGTAATCCTTAGCATTCTGGTAGCAAGTCTTTGTGAGGTCTGTGTCGGCGGCTGCCGAGGCCGCAGCCCCCAGGCGCGCCCACCGCGCGCACGACGAGCGCGACGGAGCGCCCTCGGCCGCCGCGGCCTCCTCGGCGAGCTGCTTGGCTCTCCGCAGCTCGCCCAGGGAGAGAGCTAGCTCGAACTGGTGCTCCGGTTCCGTGGATACAGCTAGAGCTTGCTGTTTGAAGCCCTGACGACAGATTAATTAAAGTTAATCGACAATTCTATTGTGAAAGTATCATCCCCAAATTAATGTAGTTTCGGTTCCTTAATAGATTAATTGATTGGTGGTTCCACTTACTTGTTTCTCTAGGAAGTGTGCGACTCTGGTGCGATGCTCCTGTGGAATTGTGGGCAGCACTCGGTCTGCGGTCTCGAAGTCACCTCGCATCACCGCCGTCTGATACTCCAGGACGGACAGCAGCAGCGAGTATGACACGATGTTCAGCTCCTTATCGTTAAGGTACAGTCTGCAAAATAACATAGGATGTCATACGTGTGTAGATTCAAACGCAGATGTGTGAAAATCAGCAAAATCTCCCGCTGGGGGTGGAGCGGAAGGGAGTATCAGACTTGTACTGACTAAAACCCCACCCTGCTCCTGCGTTCCACGGTCGCGGTATCTTGTTAGAACATTTCTGCAACCCCGTAAAACGCACATACATAGGATAGGATTTTTGAGAATATGCGGAACAGGGTATAGAGTACCGCAATCTCAATTGAAAAGGGAGGCTCCTCCCACCAGACAGTTTTGTCTGGTGGGCAACTACCCGATGTTTGTTATCGGGTGATTTGTATGCAAGCCATAGTTAAGACGTTAAATAATTGTAAGTTAAAAAAATAAAGAAGTATTTAGGAAATTAAGACTATTATTCATTCATCCATACCACACTACATTAGTATAGAAAGAATATGATTTAACCTATGGTTACAATAGCGATCTTATCGTTGATAGGGATATTTTCCAGACAACTTTTGGATGGACTTTACGAACTTAAAATAAAGCGGTGAGGAGTAAATCAATGTACTTCTAATATCTAACATACACAAAATCAAATTAAAATATATACAACGTGTAATTTAAAAGGTATATACATGCTAAGTGCACGGCTTCTTTGGACGATAACAAACGATATGGCAAGGGTTTTGTAATCCTGAGTCTACATTGTGTGGAACTTATTAGAAATATCAATACATTGATACCAGAGACCGAACTTTTCAAATTAAGAAGAACGAAGAGAATTATCGTGTTATTGGCAAGTGACGTGGAAAGTTATTGACCCTCGTAGTGTTGTGACACGTTTGTTATGATTGGTATTCAAGAAATATATGAAACCAATAATTTGGTATCAATTCTTTGAGTCAGTTATTTTGTGCTGGAACTGTGCATAGAGACTCCATACCAGATGTAGTCTTCAGCCCTTTTGGATAGATATGGGGTTACACGATGTATATTAGATACAAGAAAGTTATGTATTTTTAATGTAATATGGAGAGAAAACTAGGTATTTGCCATAGAAGTGTATGAAAATTGGCAACCAAACTGTAATAAGCAGCGAGTGACTGAGCTTATCGTACTGATACAAGCAATGCACATCTGAATTACAGACAATGCACATCTTTCGACATCTGAATAAAATTATTTTTATTTTTATTTAATGCATTCCACATTCGAATAGAAACAGCTAATGAGTTGAGGCGTTGAGTTTCTTCACAAACAAAAATGCTGATCAGTTTCAGATTTAGTGAAATCTGCCCAGCATACGCAGGGCACTTCAGCCCTGCATACAGCGTAATTTTCACATGAATACTAAAGACATAAATCCTGCTATTGTAATATCGTCGTCTGTACCACCTTGTATTCATTGTATCAGAATAGTATGGGGTCCGACAAGATCAGAACACATTTCCATGACAATCTTTTTTGGAAACCAGTTACGAATGGCAGCAATTTTAAATAACCTTAAAAAGGGGAACATTAAAGTAAAAATTACGAATCTGAATCAAGTACCATGAGGAGTAAGTACTAAGGCATCTATTTTTTTTTTTTAATTTTTCATAGACTTGCATTTGACCACGATCTCACCAGATGTTAAGCGATGATGTGGTCGAAGATGAAACATACTTGCCTAGAAGTAACCTATTCAGTCTTAACTTTAAGACTCCCAGGTTATAGCACAAACACAGACTCCAGCAGAGAAAATCACACCTTAGCTGTACGCACATTGAAACTATTCCCAGAACATTTTGTGCGAATGGGTGGGATGTATATACAATGTGTAACAGAATAAACGCAATTCCTGAAAGTAGATGGTTCAGAATCGGCTTCTAAATAAATTTCCGTCATCAAAAATAGGTGTTAAATTTAGACGGAAAAATCTTAAAATGGAAACACAGTATCATGACAAATTAATACAATCCTTAATTTAAGGAAATGCGCTCGTGCGCGTGTCGGCCGCTAACATTGCATGAGTGTATGCGTCTGCGTAAGGATTTTGTATGACGCACATACGTTTTGCGTTTAGTAAGGATAACTATTTTATAAAAAATGTCTGGGTTTGGTTTCGATTTATTTAGACAACATCCGTAACGGATGTTGTTTTAGACTTATAATTTAATATTCTAATTGGGGTGTCTGAGGTATTGCGCTTAATCTGCTACACCTTGTAAATATCTAAAAGACGTTTTAGAGCTGAAAGGTAGAGGTAAATACCTGTTCTCCTTGGCTACATATCCAAGGATGTACATAGTGTGGTCCAGGTGGGATATGGTGACAATCTCGCCACCAACGTAATAGTTTATTCTGTTGACGGAGTTTGTGTAGATGAAGCAATCTCCGACCCATAGCCCAGTCTTCACGATCTCGTTTACACCGCCGACCACCTGGTAGAAAGGGCAGATATGATGATACACATGTTAGTAACAATGATATAGACGTGGAAGCAGTGGTGACCCGATTTGCGAGTTGTAGTATCGATAAACTTGTACTATTTATTTATTTACATTGTAGTTTTTGCATAATTATTTATATAATAAATAGAGAGAATATAATGGTTTACGCACACAAACACGACACATTTTGCCTCACGTTTTAAATGGTTCGACATAATAATGAGGGTTCTCGGTTTTTAACAGGCCAGCTATGATTTCAAATCTCCGATAGACCTTCGTAAGGTTTTTTCTCAATCTCATATTTCAATGTAATGTACTTTATTTTTTATTGCATGCTGCGTCATTACACGACGAATAATTTATTGTTAAAACTTTAAAACTCATACAAGTGAACTGTACAATGTTCTTTTTGAGAAATAAAGATTTATTAAACCTAGTTCGAACCCAGTCTTGCACACTACTTTAGGTAATTTATACACTCAAAACGGTGAAAGCAAACATAGTAGAGAAAACCGGCCCGTCCTAGAACTAAAAATCCGAAGACTTGCAACATACATGAACCCACACACACCCTGTATTTTGAGATACAGGCCACCACCTAGTTCAGGAAACAGTACAACCTCCACAACCACTACGATCAATGCCAATGTATTCTCATTTTACTTTAGACTTAGTTTAAGTTTTATTTACATACATATGTTTTTCTTTTTTAAACCATGTAAGTTAAGTTATACTCTGTAACTTTACAAATGTTGAGAAATAAAGATTATTTATTTATTATTTTATTTATTTACACAGGGCCCGCGTGGTACGTTGTCATTTTTAGGGTTCCGTAGCAGAAAGGCAAAAAACGGAACCGTTATAGTTTCATCATGTCTGTCCGTCTGTCTGTCCGTCCGTCCGTATGTCACAGCCATTTTATTCCGAAACTATTAGGACTATACATGTGAGACTTGGTAGGTAGATGTATTCTGTGAACCGCTTTCCGATTTTAAGAAAAAAATTGAAAAATATTTAAAATAAAGGGAGCCCCCCTTACATACAACTGACAAAATATTTTTTTTTTCATGAACTCTATGCGTGTGTGGTGTCTATAGACAAGCCTTTAAAAATGACATCGAGGTTTCTAAAACCACTTTTTCATAAAGTTAAGCGTTTAAAAGATTTACGCTTCCAAAGCGGTAAAATGTGCCCCCCCTTCTTATAGAGGTTACTATGTTGCTTTCTGTCATTTAGTACCTTTACCTAAATCATAGCACCGACATTCTCGATACGGTTGTTTCTCAAATAACTTATAAGCATCAATTCGCACAAGATTTACAGGCATAAATGTCACAAGCAGATTTCATTATTAGCGAGACGTGGTAGAATATTTAAACTGTTAATAATTAATAGATAACAGTTTCTTTGATAGCTGATATATATTTTTGCAAATTGGTTTTTAAATAGCACATTAACGCGACATTTTTTCCGTTAATTTAAACTATATGAGGTCAGTGTTTCCTAACCGACTACCCTTTTAATTATTCAACCTCTAAACTACAGTTATCTATCTACCTATAATTCGAAATCGCATATACAGTATAGCCATAGTTATAATAGTTTTAAAAAGTTTAGATTGTACACATTAATTAAATCAACTTATGATTGAAACCGGTAGGCCTTTTCCATTAATAGAGGCAATAGATAAGAGTTTCGAAACAGTTCGCTTATCACAACTGCCATTCGTTATCGCGCCAGTAACAACGACGAACATAACTTTTTAATTAGTTTACATACATATATGTAGCATAAAGAACATTAAGTCACCGATTACTCAGTATTTTCCTATCAGTCCTCGATTCATCTATATCAGTATGGTATTCTACACAGAGGGCCGGAATCATCACGTAGACGTGTAATCGGCTGTTACACATTTCGCTAGGGAACTCAATACACTATACCCGGACTTTTAAATCGATGCAGTAACCTGACATAAGCTAATGTCACTTACTAAAATAATGATACCCTATTTAACCTACTAGTGATGGATTCAATCAATCGAATAATAAATGAGCGATGTTTAATCGTTCGAAATTTAAATAAATGATAAAATTTATACTATTATTATTTATTTTTAAGTAGTAACTAGATTTTATTATAAATAAATTTATTTTATTAAAAATTTTCATATCTAACCAGACCTGATAAAAGCCACTCTTGCAAATTGTTTCATGTGATGAATATTTTAATAAATTACACAGGATTACTATTAAAAAGACTGCCGCCGCACCACTGCGACTTTTGGAATGGGTACAGGGACTTATTGCAGAAAAATAAAAAATATTATTATGATCTATTCGTTTTATTTTTCACGTCCCTATATTTCATTTCATTTCATTTCAATCACATTTTACTTTTGTTATTTTCACACAATATTATTAAAAAATCGTTAACATCGTTATTCGATTTTAACCCTGAATCGATTAATTTAGTCACATCACAATTTCGTAGCCGTCATTATCTGACAGCTCAGAAACTGTCAGTTTACTGCATCGAATTAAAAGTCCGGGTATAGACTGTATATTTCCCTCACACAATCAAAAAGAAAGACACATGCGTTTATTGGCATTTAACACGTTCGCTGACAGTGAGTACTTATCCTGACACCACATTACGACAGTAGAATTTTCCATACTAAATGACAAATCAACGTAGTACTCGTGCACAAGCAAGCAATATGTAACTACCCACAAAATACTCATATTACGGCAGTAAGAAATATGAAATTGCTCATAATATGACAGTGGATACTGCTCTTCATAATACTTATATGAAAAATTATCGTGCGACGACATACTCTTAAAAATAAGTGGACCGTCCCTCGACGTTCCCGCCTAACGACGTACTATCACCGAACGTGTTAACGTTAAAACTAAACCAAAAACTTAAACGTTCCCAACTGCTAGTACACAAACCCTTTATGAGAAGAAATGGGCCTTAACATACCAAGCGGGCTCATTCCGGGTTCGAAAACGCCACATGCCTGGGGATTGTTCCGTCCTAGAATATGCCGATTTCTATAAAATGTTTTCCTTCAGTGTTTTGCACTCACTCTAGGATTAAATGACACCACCTGCATCTAACCGGGAGAGTTACCATACCAAAACTTCAGAATAACCGATTTTTAGAGTAGTGTGATGTTAAAAATGCGTCAATGTATTTTATTGCATGTAAAGTTTTATAGAAACTATTTAAATAGTCTAAAACACAAACTAAAATAAAGCATAAAACAATTCGTCCTCAATTTAGCCTGGCTGGTAATTTGGCCAAGAAACTTAGCCTCTGGCCAAAATTGGACAAGCGAACATTGGAGTGAAGTATTTCACTCAAAATCAAATAACTCTACTCTCATAGTCTAGAGTACTGGGGTATCACTTTGCCAACTTCCAAACTTCTTTTTATTCATGATCAGCTCGCGTTTGACCACTATGTCACCTGATGGTAAGTGATGTGGCCGAAGATGAAGCACGCTTACCTAGAAGTAACCTATTCACTCTTGACTTAAAGACCCTTTAAGCTATCAGGAAATACAGACTCTGGCTGGGAATTCCGCTCCTTAGCTGTACGTACAATAAAAGTATTCCCAAAACGTAACCGATAGAAAATCGATAGACTTGCAACAGGTCACCGATGTTCTAGGCTATGGAGCTTGAGCCTTTTGGCTCTATTCTCGATAGACTCAAGTGCATTAACTCAAGGATACTACTACTGAGAAATATCCAATAGAACCCGAAACTTGCTCAGCTGTCACACCTGCGAACACTAGGCCATCTAAGCAGTTATAGGCAATAATAGGGTTAAAGAAAGTTGGTTACCTCAAAGGCATCTTCAATGCCGTCTTCAGTGATATTCGAGTTGGTCTCTCGCGCACGTGTCACTACGGCCGCATTGTACTTGAGTACATAGTACGAGTCGTCTGTGGCTAGGCACACCAAGTTGCCGCTCTCCGACCAATACACCTGACGAGGCTGGATCTCAATCCTGTACAACACACACATCATTTATAAACGGTATATCGGCACACCAACATTGAGGCACAGCACGCGAAAGCAGTATAGTCCTCGTCACGTAAGTTGGCAAGGTTTTGGCGTAGTGGGGGTAAGTTCGCGCATCGTGCACTTAGTGGAAAAAAAGCGGTCACTTCTACTACTTGCCATTATTCTATGGTTATTGCCATCATTTATTTTTAATCATGTCTGTTCAGAAGAATGTTACAGAAAGAAGAGTAATTAATTCGTTAATTCGGTATTATAAATAAAATAGATATAATACATAAATACATTATGTTCTCGTCGTCACAATTAGTTAATAAAACTGCTACCCCTTTTATTATTCTTTTTTCCTGGTATCCTAAAGACAGTGACGAATTCGGAATTTCAACCTTCCTTAACTATAGTGTCTAACTGTTCTTTCTGACGTTTTAATGGTCTGCGTAAAACGATATTTGGTCCTGGCATTATAATCAACGTAACAAAAACTAAATTTAAAACAACAACTCGTAACAAAAACAAAAGGTACAACTTTCGTGTACGCAAGTGTATTCGGGAGCAAATAGAACGAGAACTACTGACGCACCAATCGAGCGCTCGGAGCGGCGCTACGTCATACCCCCGTCCCGCTGACAACCGCTGACACCTAAAAATCGACTTCTGCGCATCGAACGACTCTTGCCAAGTTATTTGACGAGAACTATACTACGGTTAATTTGCTTAAAAAGTCGCTATGAAATTTACTTTTGTTTTTGAGTATACGCTACTCGGGCCGATCTACAAGGATAACACATTGAACGCCGTGGTGGTCACCGGTGACCCCCATTGCCCAAACGGAACAACCACTAAATTTAATCAGCGTTGAATGTGTTAAGCAACATTTGCTAAAGTCCATCCTAACGTATCAAAATTCCTCTGTACCTCGGAAAAGCAAGTCAAGCCGTCTGTCCCGACTGTCATTCGTACATCTTTAAACAATCGTTAAGGGTAGAAAAGCCAGAAAAACGAGTCTTGCCAAACGGTATCGTGTTAAGTAGCTACTGGGCTATATTGGTCATATAGTCAGTCGCTTTATATAAAACACAGCTGCATCTAGTTAGACTAAAAGCCATACCCGTAACAGTTGAAAAAAAAACTAAGCTACAAAAACAAATTATGCAAGTTGGTTCAAGTGTTCAAAAAAATTTATTTAATTCAGACATCGCTGGTTTGCGAGAATATTGATAGAACTCGAAATGCTGTCCAATTTAACTAGATACTTGCGTAAAATAAACATAAATTTAAGTATAACATCGTGAACTGAGACACAATGCCAATTTTGCACCGACGTTCATCAGAGACTGGACTAGTCTCTCTCACAGAGTAGCATGTATCATCTATGCAGAGGAGCCTTGTTTGCTTAAGTTTTAAGCAAATCATATTAGATTCCATATTTATAATAACATCGTATATTCTATGTTTTATGCAAATAAAATATAGTGTTTTGTCTCAGATGAATAATTACACTGTTTCTTTCTGATGAACGTCGGCGCAAAATTGGCATTAGGTCTCGGTTCACGATGTTATACTTAAATTTATGATTTTTTCACACAAGTATCTAGTTAAATTGGACAGCATTTTGTGTTACGTCTATATTCTCGCAAACCAGCGACATGTGTCCGTAGTGTTAGTAAACATTATAACTTAATAGCTAGTAACAGAGGTATGACACGAAATAAAACAGACATTATAGTCGACTGGTTTGGAACCTCATCCAGTGACACAGCAGAGGAGAGTCCCACTGGTCTATGAACACAATCAAGAGGCTGTTGGTGGTGTTACATAGGCGGCTGACCATGGAAGCCATCTTATTTCTAATTATTGCTAATTAATCGTCTGTGTGCGCCTCTGCAAACATATTGAACGCACTACAACGCCACTGCAATCCCAACAGCATCCTGCATGTAATTATATTGGACACGCAGTTCGGTTTATGTTCTAAATAAATATATATTGCCTCTCAGTGTTATATAAGCATTGCATCATATTTTGCCAGATCTTAGAAACTTTCGCGTCGCGTAAGCAGTGCATTTTCAATTATTTTTCCTTGCAAGTGTTGCAAGCCTGAGATACGGCTCGATTTTTTCTGAAATGGGGGTCTAAGCAAGGAGCAGTAGCAAGTACACTGGCTTTGCAAATAAAATAGAAGTGGCAAGTGGTAATAAACAATATTTGTGACACAAAATGTTGGTAAACATGTGCATTGTACAATACCATTCGCTATGCTATTACGTTTGAAATTCCTGATCCTATAAACACAGAATGTACTTATTCTGCCAATAATATTTACACCTACTTTCGATTGATTTCTTATAGCGAACACTTTCGTCTTTGTAGCAAGTTTCTCACTGGTTTCACTGCCAGCTTTGATAACCTACTTTATGTGTGTGATTCAACCCACATCTCGAATGTGAATCAGATACATTTTCTTTACCGATGAATGATTCTTTTGTAAACCGATTCACAACCACGAAATATTTAGCAATGAAATCGCAAAGCTTACAAAAAGGTGACTAACAAATGATTCATAACGTCTTGATCATGACAACATGAAGTTTTATGCACAGGCACAAAAATATGAAATATTGTATATTAAAATGATCGTCAAACTAATTAATTAAGACGACGGACTCAAACGTCGCTTCACTCGTGTCAAATATAACAAAAAGTCGCAATGGCTAGGCATTGAAATTATCAGCCGAATCATCATGTTTTTATCCCGATAAAACATAACCCGCCTTTATTGTAGTCGGGTAAAAAGTATCTCGTAAGTAAGTAAGAGTCTATAACATTTCTCAAGCTACTTCTATACCAAATTTCATACAAATCCACCGAGTACTTTCGAAGATTATCGCATTTAAACAAACAAATAAACTTTTCCGCTTTAAAATACTAGTAAAGATTTGCACAGCTTCAACACAATTTATCTATGTACGTATCAATGAATATATTTTTCAAGGCAATAGTTGTAGGTAAATATTACTCATATGTTTGGTAACTTACCGTCTGATCAATTCCAAGTTTTCCCAGTCGTAGAAAGAGAAAGCCACTCCGCTGATAGACTTGACACCCAGCATAAATCCTCCATAAATGCCTGGACAATATACACCAATGTTTAGAGCTAATAAGGATATTATTATTATATAAACATTACTCCACATTTATTAATTTCTAGAACAGATACATTATCTTGTAGCACAAGAATAAATGTCACATGTGGTTTTTTTTATTGGTGATACACTCCCGTTTGACCACCATCTCGTCTGATGGTAAGCAAAGATGTGGTTGACTTAAACACCCCTAGGTTATAGATATCAAGAAACATAGGAAATTCCACATTTCCAGACATTCTCAGCTATGTGCCCCCATTAGAACTGTTCACACAATAAAACTACTTAATAAAAAGAAAATATATATACATAATTCTTTCGATAGTGACATTTATATTACTTGTACACCTACCACATTGTGGTATTTTTAACCCAAAGGTTGACTGGTAGAGAATGCCTTGATGCATTAAATTCGCCCTTGTACCACTATTGTACATTAAGCTTAAATAAATACTTAAAGGATTTTTTTTATTCAGAATAGGCTCGCCTTTGTCCACCATCTCACCTGATGGTAAGCGATGATGTGGTCGAAGATAGAGCATGCTTGCCTAGAAGTAACCTATTCACTCTTGACTTAAAGACCCCCAGGTTATAGCTATCAGGAAACACAGACTCCGGCAGGGAATTCCACTCCTTAGCCGTACGCACAATGAAAGTATTCCCAAAACGTTTTGTGCGTATGGGTGGGATGTCCACCATGTAACGATGGCGAATCGCCGTTTGTCTTGTAGTCCGATGATGGAACGGGCTTGGATCTAAAAGCAAAGAACCTTCAACTCACCTTCCGCTCCATATTCCGGCTTGAAGCTCTTTCTCTCTTTGAAGTTTTTGAACACTTTTATGGTACTAGAATTTTCAAGGGTCGCGTATTCTGAGCTGTCAAACGCCCAGACGAACTCCTGCGCAGTGCCAAACGCTTTGTTCCTGAGTGCCATCGCTGTGTAGATAATGTACTCTCCGTCGCCACAGACCACCACGAAACGACCATTAGGGTTATGCGCGATAGTCTGTGGGTAGATCTCGCACGAACCCATGTCTTTAGCCATAACAGGAACACGTTCGCCATCTTTTATTTCTGTACCTGGAAATTTAAAAAGATATTTTGTAGAAACAGTAAAATAAAGTCATTTTTTGTGTGAAAGTAAGTAAATTAGTTGCAAGTGCGACTGAACGAAACCTTACCTGTGTTTGAGTGTCATGTTACACACGAATAAGTAAATTAAGCGACAATAGCCTAGTGGCTAAGGTGTCGGTCTGGTGATCGATAGGACGTGGGTTCGAACCCCACCCATTATTCCAGTGAACCCACTCCAGAAACACACATATTTAGCTTAGTTGTAACAAGAGTGCTAGTTAGGGACCGTTCAAGTATTACGTAAACACTATAGGGGGGTGTGGGGTCTTTGCTTTGCTTATTTTTGATGACATGGGGGTGGGGGAATCTAGATGATGATTACGTCAGCAATAATTATTTAATTTTTTACACATGTAGCAACACACATTGTCTATGCTTCAAAATGAAATGCGTTTTCAGGGATTCCTAGAAATAATGAATTGTTGAATTCCATGTCAGTAAAGTTTATTTAAATGAATATTATGATTTCTATTCCAAACCTATTCCTTATTTCTCGATTTATAACTGCTGCTCATGAATCAATCAATTGTACCAATGTTTACGTAAGCATGGGGGGGAGGGGTAAGAGCTTTGCTTACTTTTGCTGACGAGGGGGAGGGGTGGGTTAAAAATTGCAAAAAAATGTGCTTACGTAATACTTTAACGGCCCCTTATGTAAATTCTACCCACATAGCTAGTTATCTTTAAAAAAAATCTAGTGTTAATTAGAGTTACCTTCAGGCAATGCCTTCAAGTTGACTTGCTGCATCTCGGAGTGCTTGGCCCATATGATTTTGCCTCCGTTGACATCCATGGAGATAGCTGGCTCCTCGCGACCAACCTTTATCATGATTGTACCCTCGTCGTAGCTATCACACAGACAAACAATTACTGGATATGGATGTGTAAACAATTAATTGTATTTACCAATATTTTACGTTTGACAGAACATGAACGCGTATTAGGACTCAGTGGAGAAAATCTAATTGGCCAGTTTTGTGATCAATCTCATTGTAAAGGGCGCTAACCTATATCTTACATCAGTGATACAACCTTAGTCCCACAAAGTTAGAATCCAGTTATTTTATTGATGGTAGCATATGACCATTATCTCACCTGAAGTTAAGCGATGATGTGGTCAATGATTGGGCTCAAAAACAGCTCATTTATATTTAATTACACAAGTACTAATTTTTGCTGTTTGTTACTTAGAACATTTTCAGTGGGGAACTTACCCGATGGCAACATTGTTGGAGCCGTGCATGGAAGATATGGTCCAGACTCTCTCGAAGCCATAGTTGAGGGAAGACTCTAGTCTGTAAGTACCAGCGTGCCATATCCGTATGGTGCCGTCCTCTGAACCAGTCAGCAGGATTGGAAGCTCTGGGTGGAATGACACCGCTGACACGTTCTGAGTGTGGCCTGTGTATCATAAACATTAATCAGTCTAAGTCAATGGTTCCCAACATCATACAAATTGCAACAAAAACATACTACTGACAAACAGTAGATCGACACAGTCCACTGTTATATGACTAAGCATTGAATTAATTAATCAACTGAACACTGTCTCTTAGAACACAGACTAACCTAGTTTAACATACAGGGTTATCATATTTAAATACAGAAATTTTGCAACATACTGTAATGCGTTAATTAATCTACTTGTTGTCAACTGTTTGTGTTTATTTCTGTAATTGTTATTTTGATAAATAAACTTATTATTATTATTTAATCTTGGATCAATTCGGTTTCAATATTGATAGCAGGGACCAGAACTCCAAATGAAAATTTTACTGTAGATAGAAATAATATGCTGAACTGCGTATAATCAATAGAAACACCATTTAGTCATGTTGAATATGGTATGATATGGTTTAAATTAAGATTTTATATTAAGCGTTCACCCTAAGATTTTCCACTAAACGTGAAGAATTTTATTTGGCTCACTGTCTATTACATTATACTCAATACTTTATTGCATTCCATATTATGTACATAGATGGTATAAAATATTGTCAAGTTCAATATGGACCCTGTCGGGCACAGGTTAGGAGAAGTTACACAACAAAGTTAGGAGAGAGGATGAAGGCTAAGTAACAATACATGGAATTAATTATTATTATACGTAGATCTAATAGATGTATATGTATATTATTGTGTGGTAAATTATGTTAGATATTTTAATTTATTTTTTATCATTGTTATTATTAAATTATGTACCTAAACATGACGTGTAAAAGTGTTATAAAGTTATATATTATCATGTGTATAACACCTGTTAGTGCTCCATACTTGTTAAATAAATAAACACAATGTTTATGATTTTAAACTTAAGTCAGTTTTGTTACTTTTCAGTTGGCAAGTTTAGTATTTTATCTTTAGCGGACCACCTTAGGTCCAAAAAACCACCACCACCAGGTTGTGAACCAATGGTCTAAGTTTATCACTAGGCGAAAATCAAATTAAGAAACATCATCGTCAAACCAATAGGTCGAATAACTCCCGCATTATTCCCGAAGTTTTTTTCTCTATATTAATTCATCACATATGCAATAGTTGCATTTTATCACAATATCTTCCTGCCCTTATCCCATTGAGTTAGGGTCGACGCAACACGATTATTTCTTCTATTCTCCACGTCAAACATTACGGTATCATTGATACTATTTTCCCTTCATATCACCTCACACAATCTATCCATCTTTTCTTCGGCTTTCCATTACCTCTCCAACCATCAACATTCAAACCCCTCTGTTGTGTTGAAAACTTCAATAGAAGAACTTCATAACAAATGCAAAAAATTAGAATATTAATTCAATTGGTAATTACAGCGGCTTCATTGTGTTCTAATTTACATGTGAATCCATAATGCTGCCATTGAGTGTGTTTGAAATGGTAAAGGTAAACATGTGCAGATTGAAGCGAATTTATAGTTTAGTCTTGTATCACAATCACATTGAAGATTGAAGTTTGTTGTGAATTGGTCTTGACTTGTTTAACCAATTATACAACAACTGTATCACAGAAATGAGGGCTGGAAGGCGACCTCAGTATTGTGTAGTGAAGGGCAAAACACAAACACACATGTTTTCAAAGAATTATTGTATTTATTAACTCACCATTATATTTTCATAATCTTTGACATTTCGTCCTACATGTGTACTACAAATGCGTAAGCTTGTAAGGATGGATGGATGGATAATTGTAACTCGCACGCAAAAATTACTGAGCGGATTTGAACGAAATTTTGTATGTAGATAGCTGAAATCCTACTACTACTTTTTATCCTGGAATTATCACGGGATCGCATATTGCACGGGTAAAACTTAACACGCGAACGAAGTAGCGAGGAAAAGCTATACATAATTGGTAGTGTCCACTTACTTTCTAATGTTTGAACACATGTTTTGTTTTGGTAGTCCCATATCTTGACAAGGCGGTCGTCGGCACCACTGATGAGGTAGGGTTTGTCTCCGCCGTGGTAGTAGTCGACGCAGTTCACGCCTTTCTCATGTCCTTCTAATGTGAAGTTCGAGATGGATGATCCAAGCTGCCATACCTGTATACAAACATTTTTTTAAATGTGTAGAACTAACAATTAACTCCATCCATCACTGTGCTGTACTCAATTGAATGACTCAAATAATAATAAAAAATATTAGTAACAATCTTCTGTATCTTTTTATACACCGTTAGTCTCGCTATAACTGGCTATAACTCGATAACGCTTGGACCGATTTGCCTTAATTTGGTTTTAAAATATTCGTTGAAGTCCAGAGACAGTTTAAAATGTGAGAAAATATGGAAAGTAATAAAGAGGAATATGGCAGTCAGCAAGACTCACTAAAACTCGAAAACACTGACTGGATTTTATTCTTTTTGTACTATGTTCTTTCAAGAGTGAATAGGCATCTTCTGGGCTCGCTCGTTACCATCAGGCGAGATTGAGGTCAAGAGTGAGCTCATCACGAATAAAAAAAAGCCCCATTTTGAAAAATACACACATAAAATAAAATCATGAATAAATAAACACAAATTGCATACTCCAAAGGTAACCTTGTTCGCTTTCAAGGGAAGTATAACACTACATAGATAATAATGGGAATTGGGAAGTAACAGATGCTTACTTTGACCGTAGTGTCGAGGCTGGCACTGGCGAATGTGTTGTTATCTTTAGGATTGATAACGATCTGCATGACGTAGTGCGTGTGGCCCTCGAACACTTGTTGACACGCCCAATTGCGCTCCCAGTTCCATAGCTTAATCAGTAGGTCATCTGGAATAAGGGCCAATCGTATACTGTGCTGAACAAATCATAATTATGTGGATCGGAGAAATAGTCTTTAACTTTCTTTGAGCTACTTAAGTTCGATGTTGAGCTACACGATAACTGACAATTGCTTGCTCTGTCTGGACAGGTCCGCTCAAATTTGCGTGGTTATTTTCTTAAAAGAATACCACAGACATGAACCTACATGCTTCTCATATACAAATACGAATTGTCTGGACTTTAAAAGAGACTTTGACCTCTGAGTTTGTTTCGGTGTTTCTTCTCAGAGTTAGGAAACACCGGCCTCATCTAGCTTAATTTAAAACACAAAAAATTACGAGTAAAAGTGTTATTTATAACCAACTTACAAAATAAATATTTCATTTCATTTCAAAAGTTCTATGTTTCAAGGGTGTGTCTGACAATTAGAACTTGTTTAAGAACCACATTCCTTACTGAAAGCCCTCAGGTGTTAACAAAACTTTGTATTACGCTTGCTCTTTCAAAGAAAGTTGACAATGGGTTTGAACTTGAAAGCAACATAATATTATATCCAAGCAAACAATAATAATAATCCTTTAAGCCTTGTGTAGCATAGCTACCTTTCTATATTTTATTATTATTTATATGTATAGCCAAGGTCATTTCAATAATAATTTTATTTGATACTATAACCTAAAATATGTAATTCAGAAAGTTCTTCAAAGTGATTCAAAGCCTCTAAAACATACTAGAAATTTTTTGATACAAATTACCAATAGAAAAAGTAGTGTTTTATTTTTATTTCTGCAGTTTTAATACAATTTATGGATAACTACTATTTTATAAGCTACTATTTTTATTGTTATAAAATATAATGGTAATGGTTATTACCAATATTATGGAACCAATTTACGAGGTACTACAACCACTCATGTTACTCTCTCTTCTCTCCTTGTCTGCTCTCATAACTTATGATGTGAGCATATAGTCAGAGTTTGACCTATAGATAGAACTTAATTTCGTACTCTGAACTGAAGCACTTCTGTGGTTTTGTGTGATCTGTGTGTTTCTTAAAAGAGACAATGACCTCTGTAATTGTTTTATTGTTTTGGTCTTACATTTTAGTAGTCACCTGGTAGTCAGGAAACACCGGCCTCGTGTGGTTTAAAAGAGTTATTTATAACCAATTTGTGAAATAGATATAATTTCATTATTTTTAACAGGGCATAACAATTTGATGAAGACCAAAAAAGGTAAAATGTTAAAAAACACTGACTTAGTGTGTGACACCGACCATCATGTTATGGCCTTCACTGTATTAGCCTTCATAAATGGCGACACGAAATCAATATAATTATGTCCACCGTGCCTGTCATTTTAAAACACTCTAACCGCTTTAGCGGTTCTTTTAAGTTGGGCTGATACCATAAATTCCCAAAAACATACACAAACACAATATTCTGTTTCATTTTATTGTATTTCTAATTTTGATTTATGGCGAAGATGATGACTTGTGATACACAGGTTTACCTAGTTTGGGAGTCAGAGGCTTTACTATTTATACTGTAACTTTTTTACTGTTGTACTGATTATGTTTAGTGGCTGCAACAGCGCTAATGTATGTGAGTATAACATACCACTGCTGGTGAGGATGTATGGCTGTGTGGGGTGCACCGCGATGCACCTGACGTAGTCGGAGTGCGCTTCGAAGGCGTGCACTCTCTCCAGCGTGTTGTAGTTGAACACGCGGATCTGCATGTCGTCGGAGCCAGTGATCACCCAGTTTTTCCGCGGCACGAACTTGGCCGAGCGCACAGGGAGGTCGCATACCTACACAATGTCAAATCATTTATTTCTATAAGGTATTTAAAAAATTGCCCTTGAAGAGCACATCCATAGAACACATTAAAACCAATGTCACATATATTTAATAAATAATACTTTTGTTGCTATATCATATTGTAAAAAAATGATGTGTTAACCGTGATATTTAATAAAGATAATAATTTGATAAAATTTACACAATTTTATAAATTCGCAATTTCAGTTCATATGTATTGATCAGCAATCACTTTTTAAATAATAATTATTTACTTTCCTTAATCTGTAAGTGAAATCCATTTGTCTATTTGAGGAAATAAATATCATTATCCCAGTGGTGAATCAGTTTCACCAATTAAATTACGATGAGCTTTTATCAGAGCATATACAATGTGCTTGATGAAAGTTTAGGATGAAATGTTGAATTTATAATATAATAAAAAAATATATAATTTTAAAACAAAACTAGACAATATTTTTAGACTCCTATATTAAAATGTGCAAAATTTAAGAGATTATTTCTGTGCCCACACAATACTACAACTTAACAAAATATATTATAGCTGATTCCAATGTATTGAGGTTATAATGATATATCCTGTTGATGGTAATACTGTTCATTTATTTATAAGCACAAGTTTTGTTTTAAAACATATTGACAGTTAAAATCTAATAATAATTATATAATCTGGTATTCTATATCCAAATATAAATAAGCACTAAAGAGACAACTGTAAGTTTGTCATAATTTTATGGAAGATGGTCATGTTTGTGAAGAAAAGATCACACAGAATAACTAAAAACAACACAAAAACACACTAGACACAACTCAAATACAGAAATGTGTTAAAAATTATATCAGAATATGCTGTTGTATGTTGGGGCTGATGAGATTAAAATAGTGGCAGGCAATTTGTGCATTACTCTGAATTTGTGACTCTAGGGCAAGAACAGATGGCCTTTACCAACTGACATACAGACAAGAGCAGAAACAGATTAAAGAATATTCTTTAATCTGTTTGTGCTCTTGTCTGTATGTCAGTTATAAGTCTGCATAAAGGACATTACTACAATATTATACTCAGTTATGCAATATTGTAAGGAAATAAATTATTTTGCTTTTATTCTTACCCAAGGATTCTGAAAGCATACTCAATATTAAGTGGTGTCATCACAACACAACATAATTAGGATTGGTCATTCAAACACCAATAAGATTACAACAGTTGAAAACACACAGGCTGTGCACTACTAGTCAAAAGCTTATTATTTGGCCTATGATGTATTTAGGGAAGACCTTAGGATTTGTAGAGCATGCCCCGAGGTGGTGGTTAGCATTGGATGTTCATTGCCATCACTACCAACCTGCCCTTTTCTCCACTTTTCAGTCCATAATTTCGCATTTAAATCGCATTTCAGACTTGCACTTGTGTGGTAAATAATAAACAAACATACCAAGTAATAATTTATGATCTATACTAGGTATGGCATAGACAATTTATGGTTAATAAGAGAATATTCTGAATCATATTTGATCTGGTAAGCCAGTTAAGTAAAAAAATTATAGATGTTAGAGTTTTAAATGACAAGAAAAGATAATCTTTTCACAAATTTTAACTGTATTGACATTAGCTTAATTATGGTTAAGTTTTAATTTTTTACAACACAATGAATATTGTACAATGACAATTACAGAAACTGGTTAGGGTTGTTTTTTTTTTTTAAATACATGCAGGTTTGGGTAACAAAGCTACAAAGGTTATGAATTGAATACAATGTTTGTTAGTTATTAGCTTCGAGATGATTAAATGTTACTCATCAATAAAAACTGATGTGGGCTTGCCATTATTCCATTCAACTGAAATTGTTTTCCAATATAACTGCAGTACAAGCAGCAACAAATGTAAAATTTATAACCAAGACATGCAAATGAAGGTAGGTAATTTGTTTTTTGGATGTGAAAAAATTCAAGTTTGTCTTTGAAATAAAAATGAACCAATTGTATTGCTGTCATGTCTACATATAAAATTACCTATAAGGGTGACAAGTAACACTATGTCAGGATCCAGAAACTGAGAGATCTCTGATCTGATCTGGGTTGAATTCAATTTGGCAGAAGAAATTTAGTGTTACCTCGAATCGCTTGATCTGCGAGTGTGTCTCATAGTTCCATATGTTCACATCTCCGTTGTAGAGCGAGCACAGCAGCCAGGGCTCTGTAGGATGTTGGTCCACACACTTGACGCGGTCCGACCTCGCTGTCAGCTTCCTCTTGATATCCAGGCGCAACGGCTTTAGGAACATAGCAACAGTATACGTTAGGAAACCCGTATAAACACACACAAACACCAATTACACGCGAATTACATCAACTGGAAGCCGACATTATACGAATGATGACACCCTGCCGACAAATATATAACTACGTGGCGAAATTATGTCGGCACCGAGAAATATGCGCAAACACTCTGTTACATTGTTTATTGTGAATTTAAAGTAGATCTTACCATTTTTAATACTTAAAACATGAAAATTTAACATACAGGAACAGAGGAACTGTAGAAGTTTGACAGGGTGGGTGGACGTGTCACTATTTTTTTTTCGTATGCCAACACACTTTTGGATACGCGTCTAATAATTATTTGCCGGTAAGTATCGGTTTTGAACTGTAAATAGTACAAATAGTTAAAAATGAGTATCGTGCTATTGGTCAACATATTAAATATAATTATAATTATGTTGTTTGTATAATCAATGATATCAGATGCACAAATATAATAAACTAAAAGATATGTTTGTATTATGAAGTCAATGTACTATAGCTGACGCAATAGGTACTACATTAAACGTTCGCTGACAGTTCGTCGTTAGGCGGGAAATTAAAATAGTGCGTTATGACAGGACGTCGAGGGACGGGCCACTTATTTTTAAGAGTACGTCGTGGAAAATTCTACTGTCGTAATGTGGTGTCAGCAGCCCCGGATCTAGAGGGGTGCAAGCCGGGGCCTATCCCCGGGCGGCAAGTTCAGAGGGCGGCCAAATTCAAATTTTACACACGTATGGACAACTCATCATTTACTTAACTTTGACCACAGAATAAATAATAGTACAAGTACAGAAATTTCACTCTTGTTTCACTGTGACTCTATCAACTCTACCGATACCCAGGCACCAAGGAAGTTAGTAGGTAGAAGATCCTTGCCAGGCACAGAACACTACATACCCAGGAGTACATGGTTTTATAGTCTTTGGGTACAGCACACGGACCACGTGACCGGATGCAGCGAGAGCGCGGGATGGGTCGCGCCGCTGCATGAACATTATTATTCGCGAGGTGCGTAGGAGCAATATCAAAATAAAGTGTACCCTGCTGTAAAATTCGGTTATATTTTATTATATTTTTTTCTTTTTTATTTGATTGTAATGTAATAGGAAATATAGTTTATCATACAGGAAAACAAACAGGAACGCGGAAGTCTAGTGGCGGAACTGGTTCTGTTGTGTGATTAAATTTAAAAGCAAAATTTACGGAAAATATTAATTAAATAATCCATTTTCATATTTATTTAAGCAATTAATTGATAAATCAAATAAAATAGCCTCAGCTTCAAGGATTAACACAAAAAATATTGTTTTTATTCTGTTTCTTGTCAATGTCGCTTTTTACTTGGCATTTTTTAAATTTTACTCCAAAAACATAATATTATACTCAATATGCGTACCTTTTCAAAAAGTAATACATAATTTCGCTATACTATACATATTTGTGGTTGCACAGAAATAAAAGGTAAAAATTCATCCGATTTTATAGATTTAACTTCATCAATTTGAAGGGACAGTGACAAAATGGAAGTCTTAAAATCATAATGTGACTCAGGTTGGCTGCACAAATCTTCAAAATAGCTCGCATTTAACTAGGTCAATAGGGGCACTTTATGTCACCGCTTAACACCATTATTTCAGAATTTGTGACGCTACAGAATCTTCGATAATCGATCGAAAACGTGTCACGTGTCACAGCCAGCTTGAAAAACCACTTTTCGCTGGTCTCTCAATCTCGGTAACGAAAGTGATTATCACGACTTTTTGCATATCAACGGGCGTCACATAAATTTGTGACAGGTATCGAACTAAAAGTTTTTTGATACGTAGGTACAGCGGTTTAGTAGAAAAATGCAAAAATTTGTGTCCAGCCAGCTTGAATTACCGTATAAAACTTCTGGCTGGCACTTCCGAATCTCAATAATGGGAGCGTTTTCGAATATGGTTCCTTTACTAACATTTAGTGACGCAATGTGTGACAGTAATAACTTTTGATTTTTGGCATCACATGTAAGTGTTTACGAGAAATCAATAAAAACTTAATGTCCAGACAGCCTGAGTTCAAGCTGCCTGGACACAAGTATCTCCGTTGCCTGATGATCCACGGCTTTCGAAATATGTTCAAATTTTTATGACGGGGACGATAATGATAACCTGAATTTCTGATGAAGAAACTTTGAGTAGTTTCAAAGATATTGATCATTTAAATTTTCCTTTACACAATACAAGATTCTTCATTCAAGATTTACAAGATACAATATTCTTGCCCGTTCCGTTGCACTACTTAATGGATGGTCTGCTGAAAACGTTGCAAAAAATGAGACTAAATCCAATGGAATATTGGATAAAAGAGGCTGAAAAGGTTGCATAAAAAAAAGTGGTGTTGACCCTATTTTGCACAACAAACGAATTCCAAAACGAAAATAACATTTTGATGAGATGTGAAGACGAATTACAAACACTCCAACCTGTTCAACTATTTTCTAAAGAAATAATGATGGTATTTGATCGAATCATATTAGAAATGCCGCCATGCTGCCATGCTGAATTTTAGTTTTGCGTTTGTAGGTACTAATATTTTAAAAATGACGATTGAAGAACTGCAAAAGTATGGAGCAGATCTGGCTCAAAAATATAAGCGATATTTAAGCGCCGTTGAATTCTGCCAGGAACTCTACGTTTTTAATTAAAGAGCAAGCTCCGCTTTTATTTGGTGATATAGGAAAAGCTAACGGTTTCTACCTCTTGTAACAGATCTATAATCATTATTTGCAGGATGCTTTTCCGAATACTCGTATTTGTATTGCCCTGCGAATTTACTCTACGCTTCCTAGTACATCCGCAAGCTGTGAGCGAAATTTTAGCAAACTAAAACTAATTAAAAATTATTTGCGATCTTCTACGAGCCAGGAACGCCTATCGAGTCTTGCAATCTTAGCGATAGAAAATCGAATGGCACGAGAGTTAAATTATTTATTTAATTACACCGGTTATGTTTACAAGCAATGGCATTAACTAAAATTAAAAGAGACAATTATAACAAATACTAAAATATACAAAATAAACAAAGTAGGTATAGTAAGATTTTAAGTGAAAACATAAATAAAAGGTTAACGTTTTAACAACACTTTCATGAATTCTTCTCACAGTACATCTGACATACCAATAAAATCTTCATCCATCCATCCGCAAACCGATCGCTTGTAGGATTAGAATCCAAGAGATCATTAAGCGCGGCCAGAGTGCGAGGAATTGGCGACTTAGCACGTGCAACATACAACACATGGAGGCACGGCAAACAGCCTGTGCTTTTTGCCCCGGCATGCGGCAGTAATTGTCAGAGACAAAGAAGCGCGCCAGCTCATGCAACAGATCAGGAGCGTCAATAGCGCCACGGAGCATCTTACAGGCTATTGTAAGCTGATCTCGAGCTCGCCTTACCTCTAGGGAGTCCCGTAAGAACTCCGAGGCAACCCAGTAAGAACTTTGTCGGATAGAGCTAAGGATAGTAGCCGCGTTTCTGCTTACATTGGTACCTAAGGAACGCTTTTTGAACTTTTTTTTAAATTATTTTTCTAATAAAAGTGCGTAGGTACTTTCATGTGGATTTCGGTCGTATGTGACTCCCAGGTCTTTCATGGCTGTTGACTTCGTGATGGTATTATTATTTAAATTATATTCAAAATTAACTGATGCCGCATGCGACCGAATGTCTTTGCGCCATAGTGCCAAACTGTCACGCTCGGAGTTTATTTCCAGGTACAGTTTCAAGTCGTCAGCATACAAGAGACATCTAGCATGAAGCAGAACTTGAGGAAGATCATTGACCATGATGAGAAATAATAAAGGCCCCAAAATTGAGCCTTGACTCACGCCAGAACGCGTGTGATAGGTACCCGACACGTACATACCAAGCCTAACAAACTGCTGTCGATCACGTAGGTAGTCTGCAAAGAAACGGTTCGCACCATCTCTCCTCCGTTTGTTCAAATTATGACAAGGCCATAGATTTATTTGCTGAACAAAAAGCTCAACGAGTAGAATTGTAATTTTAATTCACAAATGCTTGATTTTTATTATGACATATTTTTATTTTAAATCCTATCATGTGCTGTTTAAAATATATATTCTACACATTCATGTCCTTACACGTGTAAATAAATATGTTTAACTCAGAAAGAACAGCGATGGATGCATTATTTCCGGAAGGCCTATGTCCAAATGACAATCAATTAGTGGAAATCTGATAGCTGGTATTATAAATATGATAAAGGTAAACATAAATATAAAGGGGCGGGGGCGGCATTTTCCAGTTTTTGCCCCGTCTAAAAAAAATTGAAGATCCGGGGCTGGGTGTCAGGGTAAGTGCTTACTGTCAGCGAACGTGTTAACAGTGTCGCGACAGGCAATTCACAAGTTCACATGAAGAGGTAGAGACTACCTATCTACTTTAATCCTCATGTCTGCTTTTATGCGCTTGTGCTATGATATATTACTACTAATACTAGATAGTTTTTATTGATTAGTTTGTAATGTATATTATTACTACTTTAATAAATGTACATTAAGTACTTAGTTTATTTTTATCGGTATCGATATGGATAATATGGCTGGCTATACCTATCTACTGAGTGATGATGGTATCCACATTGGAACGGACTCTTACAAATTTTAATCAATATCAGTTAGTATTTGAGGGAATCCATCGATATTAGCAGCCAAGCTTAGTGTTGGTGCATGGTGTCAAGAAATAAAGAATTTGAATTTACGTAATAAAAAGGGCTCACTGCAGGGGCGGATCCAGCCCTCCAAAAAGGTTGTGGGCACATCCACCCCAAAATCGGCCAAGTGTGAGTCGGAGTACAAACTCGTTAGACTCGACTTTTGAATTTGTTTATTTCCTTTTTTACGCGCATCAGGACTTTGGCTTTAGTTATGGAAATAATCATTAGAAGTAGTCAGACTCGATTTCGTCCAATTAAATAGTCAGACAGTTTCGATTTCGAACCAATTTTAATCAATAAATAATTATTTTTTCTTCCTAGCGAAATGGAAAAGCTCAAAGTCTAGATCTTTCATCTATGGAATTTAACCAGGTTATCTACTACGGCACAAACAATAAAAGAAACGGGGTGGCAATACTCTTAGACAACAACTTTAAGCCTCGCATCAGTCGCATCATAAATATCACACGGAAATGCGACCGTTTAATTTTCGTTAAACATGCTCTGGATGATCTACAAATAACCAACATCATATCAGCCTATATATACAGTATACACCTCAAAGAGCATGCACAGAAATAAAAAAGGCATAATTCTGGGAAGACATGGACGACCTTATCTAGAGCATTCCAGCAAACGAATACAAGATTATAGGGGGTGACCTGAATGGACACATGGGAATACCAGGGATATCACAGAAGATAATGTACATGGTGAGTTTGGGATAGGCAAGGTAAACAAACAACGAGAAGAAATACCTAGTAGAATTTGCAGAAAGACGCACTTACACTAATAAAGACGAATTTTAAAAGATACCAGAACACTTAATCACTTATAAATGTGCGGGTAGAGCGTCACAGATAAACTTTATCAGGTCCGACAAGACCGTCAAACAAAAGTTATGTGGTAAAGTGTAAAGTGGTGATGATCTTACATTACAGTATCGCATACTCGTATCTGTGTACGAACTGACAAAACCTATAAAAATTATAGTAGATAGAACACAAAAAACTAAGTGCAGAGAGCTGGATGGTTCAGGGGAGACACTAATGAGCGTGATAAAAGATTATGTGGAGACCGATTTGGAAGTAAGTTATGACAACGCAAATGATATCTGGTCTAAGTTTGAAACCTGGTATAGGACAAAAGCGGCATAAATCTTAGGAGTCTCCAAATGTCAGAATCAAAGAGACTCTAGCGAATAAAAAGATCTAAACTAGCGAAAGATAAGGTCCGATATAAAGTGGCGAAGCAGGATGCTAAAAGATGTATTGCACAAGAGGTCACCAAATGCAATAAAACGATCTATGAAAGTCTGGAGAGTGCTCAAAATGCGGACGAAGTACTGAAATTAGCAAAACGCAAACATAAAGCATCCATGAACATAAAAGCAAATTGACGAGAGATAATTGAATAGGGTTCCTTCTATTTGGCAGAAACTTGATACTCCGACATTTATTTGGCATAACACACTGAAACTAAAACTAAAACTGAAGCCGAAGCTGAAGCTGAAACTGAAGCTGAAACTGAAGCTGAAGCTGAAACTGAAGCTGAAGCTGAAGCTGAAGCTGAAGCTGAAACTGAAGCTGAAGCTGAAGCTGAAACTGAAGCTGAATGCAGCTGAAACTGAAACTGAAGCTGAAACTGAAACTGAAGTTGAAGCTGAAACTGAAACTGGTATAGGACAAAAGCGGCAGGGATCTTAGGAGTCTCCAAATGTCAAAATCAAAGAGACCCTAGCGAATAAAAAGATCTGAACTAGTGAAAGATAAGGTCCGATATAAAGTGGCGAAGAAAGCGTGACTCGCGTGACATGCCTAATCCTAAATAAACATATTTTTCAAGTGAGAGTGCAGAAAGCTATTATTCTATTTTCAGGTTCACTGTCATCATCAAATAATAAAAAAGAATGTTCATATTTTTGTGGAATAATAACATCTTTGCATCTTGAAAAATGCGTTTGGGCACGTTTAGTTTACGATTCCTCACATTGTATAGTGTTCGCGAAATGTTCGAAAATTTCGGTATGGCATTTAATATCTCATAACCCGCATCCTTGGTTGGTTGAAAAGCTTCTTCATACACTCGAGGCATAGGTGTACTTGTGTTCGCTGCTGCTTCCTTACAAAGATTTACTATCTTTATTACTTCCATTTTTTCTATATTTGGTTGACACTTGTGGGCCGCTTCATGCAAAATTCTGATGTCAATATTCTCTGAAATTTTGATAGTTGCGCTGCACGAACGATTAGAACATCTCCATACACTTCCAGATTTATTTTCCCGATGCAGATTGTACATGTAAACATGTCTCACAAGCATTTGCCGTCCTCTTTCAGTTTTCGTAAATGTGATCTGAAAGATCATAATTATTATATTCATGTTTTAATTTAAGTGCAAAATAAATAAGGTAGTAAAAAATTAAATTGATCAAGACCAAAAATCGATGCAAATAATCGATTATATTTCCAAATAAATCATGAATCTCCGCAACTTAAAAATATGTAAAAAGATTTCTATTTATGAGTACTATCTCCAAAAAAAATATGAACTTCCAAAGCAACGGCCAGTAATGGAAATGTTAGCCATAATAATATATAACTACTCTTTTTAAAAACAATACTGCATTAAATAATAATATACTTACACCATGTCCACCCGAGCTTGTGCCCAGCTGATTATGATCCATTTTTTCAGAGATGCACCTATCTAACTAACTACCGTCGATCTAAATATCGATGTCGATATCGAATGTCGATCTAATATATTATGTGCTATAACTCTATGGTAACTACAATATTAAGCAGATCACATTTGCAACAGAACACCCACAGAAAACTATAATCACTATTATTATAGTCATTGAGAACACCACACGCGCATCGACAACGTCAAGTGAGTCACTGGATGACTGGAGTCTGGACTAATGCATTGACCGGTACGGCTAGAAAGAGATAGATACAGCGAGCGAGCGAGCGCGTGATAGCATGTACAGGAGCGCAGGAGAGAAAAGAAAGATTTTTTTTAAATCATTTTTATTTCAACCGCTTTAAATCGGTAACTTTGTTTTCTATCAGTACTTTATGCAAAACATATGTACCTATGCAGACTTGTGACGAATTTACACATACTTTTTATGCATGTGACGAATACCCTTTCAATGTATGGAGTTTACAAAATGTGACGAATTTACTTTGTGGCGAATGTACAATAACCCATTCAAGCAAACAAACAAACAAACTTTTCCGCTTTATAATATTAGTATAGATTTTGAAGAAATGATTGCACATTCTTGCAAAATCTCTTGACGAGAGTTGAATGTACTTGCGATAGGGCGCATATGTCACCTTTTCGACGTTTACTACGTTTTTTACTTTGTATCATTCGGTATGGAGTATTAAGGTGCTGCAAAATGCTATAAAGTGTTGCCGAACATTTACAACTTTGCAGTCATTGTACGATCGGTTGATGTTAGCATAGGACGAAATGTGGCGACTTTTAATAAAGGTCTATATGCAACTTCTAGAGGTTTGAGGGTGGTTTTAGCTGCACTGCCCCAACAGGATAAATAGAGTATGTTATGATGGACAGGCAAAGTGCAAAGTATACATTACGTATTACTATGAGATTAGCAACATATCGGAGGGTTTTAAAAATGTAGGTATATCACTTTGAGGACTCGTCGAGTTAACAGACCGATATGAGATTTGAAATTAAGTTTCCTGTCTAAGACTATTCCTAGGTATCTAATGTTATGCACAGAGGTTAAAAGAGGACATTGGCAATTTGAACCTTGCATTTGTGGATAACAAGTGTGAGCTTTAATTACAATTGGATTCTTTGGTAGAGAAATAGAGCTTTTACAGTATGTTAAAAATTTAGTTTTAGAGGTATTAAGGGTTAGAGTATGGGAGTTAAGCCAATTTAATGCAATGTTAAAGCTATGCTGAACTTGATGTTCTAGCTGTGGCCAGGAATCAGCTATTACATTAGTTTTATTATTTGAATCCATAAGTGTATTGTAAGGTGTAGGTACAATAAATAAAATAAATAAATGAAGGTAATTGTGGTGTCATCTGCAAATGATATTACTTTGGCATTTACGATATTGAGGTCACACAGGTCATTGATAAAGATCAAGAAAAGAGTGGGACCCAGAATGCTCCCTTGTGGAACACCATAGTGAATAGAAAGCTCATCGCTGTTATGGCCATCAATCCGGACTATTTGCGATCAATCCAAGAGATAACTCTGGAAAAGGTCCAGTTGACGCCCCCTGACGCCCATTCTATCAAGTTGGATTAAGAGTGTGGCAACGGGAACAGTGTCAAACGCTTTAGCGAGTTCTAAGAATATAGTAAGGACCTTCTTATTTGCATTTAAGTGAGCTGCGACGCGGTTCACAACCTAACTAATTTTGTTATTAGTTAGGTTGTGAACTGCGTCGCAGGTTGACTTATTTTTGCGAAAGCCATATTGTTATGAGATAAACTTACCATACTCCAGGTAATTAAACCAATCTTTTGTTTATCAAGCGTTCAAGAACTTTGGATAAAGCACTAAGAACAGCAATAGGACGGTACTTATATGGTAAAGTTCCGTCACCCCCCTTGTAAACTGGATAAATTATTGCCTTTTTAAAAGAAGTTAGAAAAACAGATGTTTCTGTACATCTTACATATAATAAAATAGTAAAAAAAGTGTGTCTGTACATTTAAATTTTATACAAAAATAATAATTGGGGTGGGTAAAGAAA
The DNA here is from genome assembly GCA_943138885.2 of Tholera decimalis. Lineage (NCBI taxonomy): Eukaryota > Metazoa > Arthropoda > Insecta > Lepidoptera > Noctuidae > Tholera > Tholera decimalis. The sequence continues at coordinate 51,970,950 of OW964548.2, read as the reverse complement.
CGGTAACAAGGCATAAAAATTAAAAATGTCTGTCTGTTTGTACACGCTAATCTCCGTATCTCCGCCCGAAGTGACCCAAATAGCGAGTAGCGAAGTGGTCCTATATTTATCTCTGTTCTATGATCTCCAAAAATGGTGGATGCATCGATAAAAAAGCAAGTAAAAAGAGATTTATGGTCAATACTAGAACCGTAATGGATGAGGAAAATATGGAGGAACAGAAACCTTACCAAGGCTACTAAGACGAGGCGGTCGTTCCGAATACGGTGGTACAGGAATATGGTAACTCGTATTCCCCATATTCCTGTAAGATCAGGAGACGTGGACGCTGCGCGAAATAGAAAAGAAGATAGACGCTCTAGAAATGTGGTGCTGGAGAAGTATGCGCGGAGTATCGTGGACAGTTTCGCACAAATGTATCCTAACTCAGGGAAACGTCTATCAGCCCAAGTTCAAACTCGCATTCTCAAGTTCTTCGGTAACGTCTCCAGGCAAAATATGGATTCCATTGAACGCCTCGTTGTTAGTAGACCTGTATATTACTTTACTCTTTGGTAGACAATCCCCAAATCAAGTATAATCAATCAAGTAACTATAAATCAATAACACACCCCTTGAGATGCAACAATAATTTATTCTCAAATTTCTGTTAGTCTCACAACTTAATATTATTTAACAATTTCTTGAAAGTTTGTATCATTAGATTCTCATAGAAAGAAAGACTGCTCGCTTGACTGGCTCGGTCACAGTTCCTACGCTGCAATCGCAAAATCGTGCAATTGGATTTATAAAGGAAAACAACAGAATTTAAATGACTTATTTATTTAGTATAATTTTTATCTTTTCTAAAACAGAGTCTTTGTACAGAATATGCTATTAATAGGTTTGGTGCATATGTCGAGTAGATATTAAATTGCAGTTATAGTATATTAACAAATATTTTGCTGAAATCGTATCTTAAATAAATAATATTAAAGATGCCATTTCCATGATTTCTAAAGTTTACATTAAACACTATTTATAATGTGGGAAACTGTCAGGTTCACGGCTCTGCTGTTTTAAAATATTACAAACATAATTAAGTAAAAATTAAAGCTAAATCTTGTCAGTTCTCGTCAGTAAACATTTTAATAATACAAAATACATTTTTGAAGGTTACAGAGGATTATTCAATAAAACTTGAATAGTACATTTTCTTCAGCTTACTGCATTCCTACTACATATAAACTTGTAACTGTACCACATCCATACTCTCCTCCGTGCACATAATCCAAAAAAAGGTACAAACATTTTGCTTCTCTTATTAATATATAAAATGAGGAGTTTCTTTTCAAAACTTCACTATTCCATTTTCGACCAAAGTAGATTTTTTATTTTTTTTAGGTTGGTAACATTGAATTATATATGCATCGAAAACAAAATCCTGACAAAACGTGATAGATCCACTAGAAAAAATATTTAAAAACGCATGATTTCATCAAAAGTAGATTATTCCTATTCGAATTGCCGCTTAAAATAAAGATTTAAGAAATTGCAACAAAACATGATTAATCCAGAAGATATTTTTTTTTATCACTGGAAATTGTAACAAAACATGTTTTTCTCATATTTTTAAGGTAGTTTTAAGTTTTTATGTTCTCATCGGTGCCAAGGCTGCCAAGTTTTTGAACGGTTGATGACAGGCTCAGAAGGGCAAGAACCCAAAGTAAAAAATTAGGAATTGATTGTAAGTTATATAATATTAAAGAGTTGGAAAAGGTTTACAAAAAAGTTACAGGTATACAGAATTTATAAAGAATAACTTTTATTAAAACTATTAATAAAAGAAACCAACGTCAATGTCACATTAAAAATTTTGAAAATTACATGTTTACATCGGATGTCGAAAGTAATACAAAATTAAACCTTGTTAAACGACAAACAAGTCGGGTCAACCTTGATTTAACCGAATTGGCAATAGAAAAACACTTGAATTTAAAAAAAGAAAAATGATGTAAGAAACCTGCTTGTGAAACAATTTGGTGAAAACTGGGCAGAAAACCAGGAGCTTTCCTGGTATGTCAATATAATAAATGGTTGCAATAATCCTGAAAGTGATGAAGAAGATGCTTGTGACAATGATGAAAATTGTGATTGCCTTGAATATGAAACGGCTGTTAGAATTTAAGTATATTTAAATAAAAAAATAATTCTTTAATTACATTAGTTTTATTTATTTTATTTCAAGATGAAAATGAGGTTAGTCAATTTTGTTTAAGTCAATGAGATTTTACCAATTATATATAACATCATTGTTTTAAGTGATAAAGTTATTAAATAATATTACATATAATTAATATTAGATATAATAAATAAATAAAGAATTAAGTAAAACACCATTTTAAATTAATTTCAACAAAATAAGATTAATCCACAATGGTTTGAATCAAAACTAGATTATTCCTATAGAGCACATAACAAAACTTGATTATTCCAATCAGCCAAGTCAAAACTTGAATATTCCATTTAAAAATTCTGGATTTATTCTATATTTTATTAATGCAAAAAATTTGAGTCATACGAAATAATCACTATTCTTGTTGTATATTATAATTCATCAACATTTTATATTAAACACATAACTGTGTTCTTAAAATAATATTTCTTTAAATTATACAAAAACACAAAAAGTGGAATAGTTTTGAAAAGAACCTCCTCAAATAATATATTATTGGATACTAATTAACATCATCAGGATTATTCATTACTCCGATTAAACTTATACAGGCTGTTCGGTTATTAATGGAACCTTGAAATGGTTTCTATATTTATATATAGCGTAAAATAAGGAATATTTGTGAGGTCTCTTTAAAAAAATACAAATGTTAGGTATCACTCTGGATTTACTCTGTTAAGGATTTTTGATCGACCGCAAATTCTGTTTCAATCCATTTCAAGGTTTTAGAAATCTCATGATTATACAAGAAATATCACAATCTGTTACCAGTTAGAAATAAGCTATCATTAATACATTCAGTCATAGCCGCCAATCTGCCCCTAATCTGATTTGCAAGCATGCTTTGCTGGCTTGCCCATCCTAAATCAAATCTATCTGAGGCAAGGCCCCAAAAAGACATTATCCATTTTCACCAAATTCGAGAGTGCCGGCTAAAATTAAAAAGTGCTTACTGGGGCTGCCAATCCCGGAATACCGAGATTTCGGTATTGCGGGATCCCGCGTCATTTCCAATCCCGCGTGATGCGAGATTTCGGGCGCGGGATCCGCGGGATTGAAAAAAGCATGCTTGCGACCTCTCGCAAGCGCGATCGTTGGGTGACTGGCGGGCGGCAGTGTTGCAAACAACGCGGGGGCCGATGTCACCCGTTTTTCACAGCTTAAGTAACCTAATATAGCCGAATTTCAGTCAGTGGTAGCCTAAGTATGTAGCCTAAAATATCAGTAAAGTTTTTATTCAGTATTTGTTACTGTTTTTGTGAAGAAAAAACGGTGTAATTTAATTGATCTCATATTAATAGTAATACGTAAATAAATGTGGAGTTAGTTGATTAATTCATTGTTTTATTTGCCTTATTTAAATGTGAATATTTTCAATATGCGGGATCCCGCAAATACCGAGATCCTGCGGGATTGAAAATTTGTAGTCCCGCAAATACCGAGATTGAATTCAGGCTGCGGGATTGGAAGCCCTAGTACTTACGGGCGCACTATTTAATTTGAATTTAAAAAAAAAACAATTCAAAAACAGTCAAGAACTGTTTCATGAAATTAGGGTCAAACTTACGTTTCGACAAACAAAAAAAAAACCTAATTTAAACTATTTACATAAAATATTATTTACAGGTAAAACATACATGCGTATATGGGCATTTTCATAAAAACATGTACATCCTAATATTTTGGTTGTCCCATGTCTTTTTTTTTACAGAAGTCTATGCTTCTTTAATAACTGCAACTTCTTATATATATAATTTAAACGACCGTCCGGACATTCATTTACCATACATAAAATATAACATTTATTGATTAAAATAGATGAAAATTAATTTCAAAGTTTGACAATTATTATGTACAGTACTGTCCCATTTCTACTAAACTACTTTTGAGTTGCCAATTTCGATGAATTTTTCTATAAATGTTTTATAATTTCTAACTTTTCTATGGCAAAATAAATTTACATTTAATAAAAAAACACATTAATGTAGCTTTATATCTTAATTATAATTTATTTTCTAATTTTAAACATTGTCCCATCGTTTTATTAATAACGGACATGTCCTGCATAGTTACCGAAGTTTAAGCAATTTAAAAGCATTTTCTATTAAATAACGTTGTGTTTTATTAAAATAGTAACACCAAAATCGAAGCCGTCATTCGCTGTCAGCCATTTTAACGTCGTGTCAGGAACCCGTCGGAGCTTTACAGGAGGCGGTCCCTCGTTTTCTTATCCGATTGTCCGGTAAGTAATCACGACTTTACCAAATAATTACTATCACCCTCAGTTTGATATGTATTGTACCATACAGGTTAGTTAATTCTACAGCAATATACATTATTCATTATAAGAAAACAAAATAACATTTTTGATTATTAAAAGAGTTTTGCTAAATATTGTGACTCCGTTACGTCCTGTCTGATACCATACGAAAGGTAACGTATGAGCCGGACCAAAAAGGTAACGAACATGACCGCATAAAGTTGCGACAAACAAGAAGCTAAGTCCCCATGGTGCCACGGTGGGTGTTTTGCGGGTGCTTTATGTATTTTGATTCAACGAAATAATTCTAATTTAAATGATTCGTATCAAATAGTTATCATTATTAATGTGATTAACAAAAACTTTTTACCAAAAAATTAAACCGACTCCCAAAAAACACTGCAAAGTGAAAAATTTTTTATTTCACACTTTTTAGTTGGTCAATTTTTAATTTACCTAGTTACAAGAGCTTAAATGTCAACTACTTATATTCATTTACGAAATATTGCTTTTCCCAATGTTGGACCGTTAATTGTTCAGGAGTTCTCCTGGTACTTCACCATCAGCTTCACCATATGCATTGTCCACTTCACAAATGGTGCTTTTCCCAATTTATTCTACGCCGAACGCTAAAGAGAATATATTGAAAATGCAACCCCAAGAAAATAAACTCTACACACCAGAAGAAATCAAGAAAATAGCTCCAGGCTATAGAGGGAAACCTGAGAAATTCGATCCAGCCAAGGTTGGAAAGAAGAGAGAAGGTCAACCCCCAAAAAAACAGGGCCCGACAACGTCAAAGGTACCTGTACCAACAGCAACGGACAAAGCTGCGAACCCGACTCCACCAAAGAACGCTCCCATGTGGGCGGACTCAATATTCGGAATCGACGTAGCCGTACGTGAGCTGAACGTCAATCAGGAGATCTCTCCGTCTTACGGAAGATTACCAGAGATTGTCGAGGAAGTCTACTCCGCAATTGGAGGCGACGACCAGTCATTAAATAAGCAAATGACCAAAGGCATGCTGATGTATTACAGCACAGCCATGCTATGGGCACGCTTATTAGACATCAAGGCCAAGCGTGGCAACACAAACTTGAGCCAAGAGGAAATAGAATTCTGCAAAGCTGTGATGCAGCACGAGTATAACATCCCGCAACCAATCTACTTATTCCTAAAAAGTATAGGTGAGGTCAAAGATCCAACAGGCAAAACTGTATATCTGCAAGACCACACTCTACCAGTGACAGTAGTGCAGGGCCAGGGCGGTTATCACTCAGCAACCATCAATGCAGCGAGTCATAATCTCTACGAAGAGATCCCATCACTGGGCATCTGTGGAGACGTACTCATGGCGGAATCATCGGAAGCAGCGCAGCCAGCGCTAAACTTTCGTGTAACCCCTCAACACACCCGAGCAACACGCGCATTGTGCGGAAACTTCGGGCCAATCGGCGCTCGCAAAGAGGAAGTGCGAATCCTACTGCAATCAGTGGGTGTGCACAACAACCAATTTGATGAAGTCGTCGGAAACACACGTCTAAACATCAACCTGTTACAGAAAGTCAGCGACTATTTTGTGGGATGTCCAACATTCCGAAACGAACAAGTCAAACTGGACGCTTTAACAGCAGAAGGAGACGGTGTACAACTCATCAAGTCCTTACCGACGAATGAGAACGTTGACGCAACAGCGCGCTGGACAAACTTGGTCATTAGACCGAACTCAGCAAACGCAAGTGCAACAACAGTATTTGGTGCCTCATACATCATGGGATACCAACTACACAAAGAGACAGTCGCAAACAGCAATGCCAATTGGTGTTGCTTAGAAGCAGCTGATCAAGCTGATCCATGGGTGATCCCACCAGAATGGATCGCAAACCGAAACGCTAGGCGCGTCTTACCACCAGGCTTCGGAATAGAACGATTCGTTTCTATCTCCGATTCCCAGAGGAATAGGACAAACGCAATAGTGAGACGGATGATTATCAGTCAACGATAGTCAAAATGGAATGGACCGAGGCCACGGCGAGCAGCATCGAGGGTACAGTCAAAATTCTCATATATAGTTAAGTCAAATGTCTTAGTTTAAGATAGTCATAACTTTAATTTTGTTTTATTTACTTTTGTATTTTAATATAATTAGCATAGGGCACGGCTCACGCACAATGGTCTCGTGCAGAGACTAAGTGCGGAAACCAAACCGAGAAGAAGAAGAAGATGGTGCTTTTCGAATGCAGACAGGATGTAACGGAATCACAATATTTAGCAAAACTCTTTTAATAATCAAAAATGTTGTTTTGTTTTCTTATAATTAATGTATCTTGCTGTAGAATTAACTAACCTGTATGGTACAATACATATCAAATTGAGGGTGATAGTAATTATTTGGTAAAATCGTGATTACTACCGGACAATCGGATAAGTAAACGAGGGATCGCCTGAGTATGTTTTTGTTTTGTCAAAGTTGAAAAAATCGTTTATTTCGTTTTTTGCGGGCTAACACTACTAGATATTATGTTATGTTAGTAATAATATAAATAATAAAAAGCTAAAAATATTTTTGCGTTACTTCTAAAATGTCGAAGTGTGATCTCAACTTTACCGTGTCCTGTTTGTTACGGGTAGGTCAAGTAACGTTACTGTCCCTTACGAAAGTTTATTGTATTTATTGATAATTTTCTATTTTTATTAAGATGTTTCAACTTATTTCTATATGTATAGAATTAATAGCTTAGTAAATACTACTAAACAAAAAATGGGATTTTTACGCACAGTATTTGATTGAATACATTAAAGTGAAATATTGTGATCCAACGATAAGTAACGGTACGGACGCATTTATTGCAAAAATGTTAAATAAATATTTTGCTATAAAACAATTATTCATTATTAATTGACTAACATCATAGTTACAAATTATTGAAATAATTAAAATTTCAAACGAAACTTTCGTTTTATTTTATCAACAGTGCTTTTATGAGTAACGAACATGACAAAATTAAGCGCACTAAGTTCCTTTTAATTCAATTAAAATAAAAGTAATTGAAATTCATCAGAATTCTATGTTTTAAATCAAAGATTATAAAAGCGAGCATGCAAATTCATTAAAATTATATTATTTACAAAAGTTTTGGTTCAATCATGCATTTTTTAAATTTTGTACATGTTCTGACGAAAATGCCCATATAGGTTCACAACATAATATCTCCCTAATTAAAACTATTTACAGATAAAATATACATCATCATCTGCTTAGCCTTTCCCCACTGTGTTGGGGTCGGCTTCCATTCTAACCGGATCCAAAACCCAGTAACTGGGTTACGGGTACCCAGTAACTGGGTTACCGGTACCCAGTAACCGCCATCTTCCCTCCGGGGCTACTGAGAAATTCCGTTCAGAAAAACTCAATTTTATGCCCGACCCGAGAATCGGACTCCGGACCTCGTGCGTAGCAGTCGCGTTTATGACCACTCGACCAACGAGGTAGGATAAAATATACATATGTACGTCTTATTAAAACTACACATAAAACACATACGTCATCGGCGATATTGACTGTGGTTTGGTATATAGAACTATATACAGATACACTACCGTCCAAAAGTTTTGAAGCACATCTGCTTTTGACATAACATTACCTACTAATTTATGGTCTTTTACGATTATTTACGCAAAAACAAAAGGATTATGTGCTCAAAGTTGTAACAAAGTCCTAGATTTTGTCCTGTTGCTATTGGTAGTGTACAGGTCTACCGCCGTATAACACGTGTTACCTAGGTCATCATTATAGCAGTACCGCACTGTATGGACTGATTACTTATATTCGAAGCGTCGATAGGCTAATGGATAAGGGTCACGAGTTCGAACCCCACGCTATTGTCGTGAACCCACTCCAGACACAAGCATATTTAGCTTAGTTGGAGGGGTTAACAAGATTGCTAGTAATATGAATTCTATTCACATTGTTAGTCATCTTTAAAACAAAAATATTGCTAATTTTTTAGCAATAGTTCAGTTCACTGTTAGACGTCCCTACGTGCGCGTGACTCATATCACATTATCTCATCTCATCTTTACACAATTTTTTAATTTTAATTTCTCAGAATAATATATGACCCCGGAACCCGCCCTTGGACACCTGGGATAGTGTAGACTTTTGCCAACGGTATCGGTTATCAAAGGAAACAGTTATGTGGTTAGTAGGTGACATTGGAACCTATCTAAAAACTACCACCACAAGGTATTTAATGTAACTATTTAAAGATAGATAGAGATATTCTTTATTGTACACCATAACAGTAAAACAAAATTATGGACTTAACAATTAAAAAGGGCGATACAATGGGTGGTCTTATCGCTAAAAGTTTCAATTTCAATAATTGCCATCTTCACAAGAACACTACCTACCTAATCTCAAATTAATTATTGCGTTTTAGGAATAAAGCCATAACGCCTCTTGAGCAAATATTGCTTACCTACATTGAGATTCTACGCCACAGGCACTATGCAACGATGCTCCGGAGATTTCTTTGGGATATTGAAATCATCTGCATGTAAAGTTATTCATGCGGTCTCCAGAACTATTTGCACTAAATTAAATTATTTTATTAAAATGCCGCACACCACAGAGGAAATAAGAGAAGTAGTGGCGAAGTTCTACTCAATTGCCAAATTTCCAAGTGTAGTTAATTGGAGCAATAGACTGCACTCATATACATATTTTAAGCCCTGGTACGTACTACGTACCTACGTACGTACTCATTTCATCCTACTAATCCTACTAATATTATAAATACGAAAGTTTGCGAGGATGGATGGATGTTTGTTACTCTTTCACGCAAAAACTACTGAACGGATCTGAATGAAATTCGGTAAGTAGATAGTTGTCATTCTGGAATAACACATAGACTACTTTTTATCCTGAAATTCCCACGGGATCGGGATTTGCGCGGGAAAACCTTCCCACGCGTACGAAGTCGCGGGCAGAAGCTAGTCTTATATAAAATAAAAGCATCATGTATTGTTTTTAAAACTATAACTAAGTACTTGATTTTATTTCAAGGGGTGATAATGCGGAGCTTTATAGAAATAGGAAGGACGTATTTTCTATAAATACCCAGATAGTAGCAGATGCTGACCTAAAAATAAGGGATATTGTTGCAAGATGGCCAGGCTCTGTACACGACAGCACTATCTTTAACAACAGCAGAAAAAACGTTTCGTTTTGGTTTCGTTCACTCACTATCGCTTGTGTTGTCACATAAAAAATTTACCCCCAAAAAACCATAGCTTGTTTTAGTAAATGATTTCTCATTACACTGGCAATATTATAGCCAATGGTTAAGTTTGACTTTAGTTATAATAGCTGTTGAAAAACGCAATAGCCCTATAACCATTAGTTAACCAGTTGACTATGGTTAATTTAACAAATTGTTATACGGTGTTTGACTACGGATCAAAAAACCGGCCCTTAGTGGAAGAAAAAAGTGGTCACTTACTGCTTGCCATTATTCTATGGTTATTGTCATCATTTATGTTCAATCATATCTGTTCAAAAGAATGTTAAAGAAAGAAGAGGAATTCCGGGATTTAATCCCGCAATATGCCACGTGTTACGTGCTCACCGCCAAACGCAGTAAATATTGTGCATATTCAGTCAGAACCGGACATGCAGTGAGCTCATCAAGGCACACCAGATAGTTCAAATGTATCCCTCCGTCAAAAGCGTGCGCGGTTGGATTCGTCACCCGAAGCACTGCCAAACTAACCGGAAAGACCAAAGCTCCCCACAGAGTCAGGGTCGTCTCTACTCCTCTCTGAAATACGCTTACCAAGGCAGCATGTATGTGACTTAAAAAAACAAAACACGGACATCGGTCAAAAACTGGCAAATGTTTCCGAAAATCAACCAAAAATTAGAAGATTTCAACAGAAAGATTGAGTCTCGCCTCTTCGAATCTATGCCTCCATCGAGCGACAACGTCGATGTTTCGCCGACCCCCGCGAACCCAAAAGAACGCACACCTATACGTCTACCACATCAGGACTTCAACGTCTATGATGCCCCCAGATCAGTACAAATACTACTTCTTTTTCTTTTACTCAGTGATTTATTGTTTTGGCATTAATTGTACACTTATTTCATGTTATTTTATTATTTTTAAGTTATTTAAATACTATCGTCATGTCTGTACTTGCACTTCACTCACAAAAACACATCATACCACGTCCGTCCCATACGTCTTAGACCATTTTCCAATTCCACCCACAAGCTAAATTCGAACCCATGCTCTCGCACGCACATGCACACTCCTACTATTCACCTGCAAGCAATCTTCCTCAGTCAGTTAGTGACATCTCCTAAAACGATTTTAATTTTTTTTTTAATACCTATAAAAATGGTGTTATTTAAAATAATCCAAGACATTGATAGAAGTCTCCAAATTGAATGTCACTCTTACGACCTAATATAAAACTGCAGCGAACAACTACTTCACACACATTTAATATTAGGAGTTACCAACGCAATTTTGACAACTTTTGTACTGTTCTACAACGCCTTCATTGCAATTTTGATGTTATTGTCTTAACGTAGTGTTGGCTGAGTGACAACAGCCCATGTTGATAGGACTAATACCAGGCTACACAGCCTCTAGAACGCACATTCAGTCAAACAAAAATGGTAGTGTAGTTGTGTACACCAAAACTTGTTGGAATTTTACCGTCAGTGAACCAAAAATAGTAGATGAAGACAGTAATTTTGACAAAATTATTAGTGATATTTCTATTCTCGGTATCTATACAACGTGTAACAGATTAAGCGCAATACCTCAGACTATAAAAGAATAGTATATAATAGAATATAAAATTATAAGTCTAAAGCAATATCCGTAACTAAATTAATTGAAACTAAACCTAGACATTTTTTATAAAATAGTTATCCTTACTAAACGCAAAACGTATGTGCGTTATACAATATCCTCACGCAGACGCATACACTCATGCAATGTTAGCGGCCGATGCGATACGCACACAATTCCTTTGAATTAAGGATTGTATTAATTTGTCATGATACTGTGTTTCCATTTCAAGTTAAATGATAGATTTTGCCATCAAAATTTAACACCTATTTTTAACGACGGAAATCGATTCAGAAGCCGATTCTGAACCAATTGCTTTCAGGAATTGCGTTTATCCTGTTACACGTTATAGATCCCCATCCTATGCTAATCCAGACAGCTTTATCACATCCTTAAATGCCACCCCTAAACCAGTTAATGAATTTTGACAAATTTTTTGTAACAGGAGACATAAATATCGATATTTGCAACGACATGAACAAAAACGAGGACAACCTGCGCATGATGGCCACACACGGTCTTATTCCGGCAATAACTATGCCAACTAGAAATAATAATTGTCTGGACCATATTTTTATCAAATCTAATAATAAAACCTAGGGAGCAATTGCAAAATGCTCTATCACCGATCATGACATAGTTATGGCTGCCGCCCGTTTAAGAAATAATCAATTCCGCTCCCCCCAGACCTAGACTTAAAATTAAAATAGATGAGGAAGCCATTGTCAGAGTTAAATAATCTTTCATGGACTGAAGTCCTGAATCAACGCTGCACCAATTCCGTTAATACCTTTACTGACATCATCACGGCCTCATTAAAAACACACTCACACAAAGTCAAAGAAGGCAGAAATAATTATAATATCAAGCACTGGATTACCCCAGGCTTAATAAAATGCATTCGGCACCGTTACAAACTGCACCTAGCGTCGCGCGCCCACCCAGGTGATCAAATGCTACGATTAGTTTACACTCGCTACAGGAACTTCTGCAACAGCCTTCTACATAAATAATTAAAAACCAACTTTCATAAAAACATGATCGAAAATAGTCGTACTGACCCGAAAAGTCTTTGGCAGACAGTAAAAACTATATACAGTGACAAGAATAAGACACCAAATGATTCCGACAAATTGATTACCAATAATAATCCAACAGAATCACTTAACAGGTGCAACACTCACTTTACCACACTGGGGAAGAACTTGTCTGATTCAATTCTTACGAGATTCTACGAAACACAAGCCTCTCTTGCTGAGAAATATTCTCCAAAAACAACCTGCCCGTACACATTTTTCATGCATCCCACAGACGAAACAAATAGAAAGCCTTATATGTCTACTAAATAAAGATAGCGCTCCCGGGCCCGACTAATAAAAAAAAAACAAAACCACAATTATTAATTTAACATTAGCTTGGAAACCGGAGTGTTTCCCGAAAGATGGAAAGTTGCAGCTGTCAGTCCAATCCATAAAAGTGGCGGAACCGACATCCCCGATACCTATCGTCTGCTCTCCTGCCTATCCTATCCAAAATAATTGAAAAAATTGTAAACAAGCGAATTACAATTTTTTTCGAGAAGCACAACATTATTTCCCGTAGGCAGTTCGGCTTTAGGAGAGGTAGGTCAACCGAGGATGCAGCAAGGCTTTTAACAAACACTGTGTCGTCTAATGTCGATAAAGGAAAGCACACTATGTGCATTTTCTTAGACTTGGCTAAAGCATTCGACACAATTTCAATAGATCTTCTTGTGAAAAAGTTGGAAGCAGCGGGCATACGTGGTACTCCGTTAAACTGGCTCAAAGTTACCTCTCTAACAGAAAGCAGTTTGTCAAGCTCTGTGATCTCTCTAGCAGTACACTTCCTATCAACTTCGGAATCTCGCAAGGTAGCACGCTTGGCCCTTCGCTTCTCCTACTCTATATTAATGATATCGTGGATATTTCTCTTACAAACGCTGAAATAATAGCCTACGCAGATGATACAGCTGTAATATTACATGGTGATAGTTGGGATCAGGTGTACAGAATGGCCGAAGAGAGTCTGTTCGTAACGGCCTCAGCTCTTGATACGAATTTACAAACCCTAAACATGAAAAAAACAAAGATAATTACTTTTCACAAAACCAAGGCATCTAGACCTCCTTAACACTCACTCTTCATACTTGCTCCCATAACCCTAACCGTCGAACTGCAGGCTGTTCGTGTGGTGTGATTGAGCGTGCACATTCCATGAAATATTTAGGAATTACTTTAGTAAAAAAGACCATAAAGGATTGGCTTCTCACTCTCTCCTGCGACGAACCAGAAAGGATTATTAAATAGGTAAGCATCACAAGAAGAACTCGTATACATATAGACAGTTCTCCTAATCTCATATACACACACAAACAAAACACGCGCACACACAAACACACGCATACACACTACACGCAAGACCAATTTCATATACGAGATTGCAACCAATTAATTTTTTATATCATCATGCTTTGTTCGTAATTTTAATTCATAACTTTAATTTTATTTCTTTATTTAATTGTATCATAGTTTTAGTTTCTCTTTAATTTTGTTTTTGTTAATAATCACTTTTTATTATATAAATGTGCAACTCTGGTCCCCAAGATACAGACATACGTCTAGTTTGGGGATCACTGTAAAACGAATTGTGTAATATTTGATTATTAATAATAAATAAATAAATAGACAACGCCGTTTGTTCGCTGACTGGACTACAGAACGTTTAGAAGAGGACCCCGATTTTGGCAGAATAATCATCTTTAGCGACGAGGCGCATTTTTGGATGAATGGTTTTGTTAATAAGCAAAATTGCCGTATATGGGACGACCACAAACCACACCAGGTTCACCAGGTGGTAATGCATCCACAAAAAGTTACTGTTTGCTACGAATTTTGGTCCGGCTGCGTCATTGGTTCGTACTTCTTCGAAAACAATGATGGCGAGGCCATTACTGTCAACGGGGAGCGCTACAGATCAATTTCTTTTGGCCTAAATTGAACGAATATGGACGTGGACAACATGTGGTTCCAACAAGACGGCGCTACGTGCCACACAGCGAGCGACACAATGGACATTCTGCATGAACGGTTCGAGGGTAGCGTTATCTCTCGCAGAGGTGACGTGAATTGGCCACCAAGTTCGTGCGATTTGACCCCGCTAGACTTTTTCTTGTGGGGTTTTCTCAAGTCACAGGTCTATGCCAATAATCTGCAATCAACCGGTGCCCTGAAAGTCAACATAACGCAGGCCATCGCTCAGATTCAGCCGGATCTATGCAGTAGAGTAATTGAAAATTGGACCTTTCAGATCCGTGACACCGTTCGAAGCCACAGTGGACATTTAAACGATGTCATATTTCATAAATAATGGCATAAATGGACCTTTCGAATAAAAAAATAATTTCTTTAATATCTGACATACAGCTTGTTTTATTTAATTTCAACATCGACCCGTCCTTGTTGAAAGACCTTTTATATGTCAAAAAATATAAGTTATTAGTCATCGCGAGCCACCGGCCTCATCTAGCCTAACTAAAAACTAATGAGAATGATAGCGTTCACGTTCTTATCGAACGAGTCTTTTAAGGGAGAACTATATACACCTCTGATCAGTGGTTTGCGTTAATACATTGATGTAAAGCCAAATGGATCCCGATATGTTGTTGATTTTGAAGGTTTATTGGATGATAGGAAGTGGAAAAAAGATATGAGAAATGAAAATATTAAGTGGAATAGTATTAATAAAATAGTGTTAGTAAAAACGATCCAAACTAATATTTAGTTAAACATGAATGTTTGAACACCAAAATAGAAAAAAGTCGTGGAAGAAAGAAGGAAAGTTTGGAACTAAAAATACTTAGATATACTCAACCACTGCCACTCCACAACCTAACATCAGAAGCCAATTTTATGCAACACCGGTGCTATACCAAAGGAATACCAGTGGTGTATGTTAAGTTAATGGAAAAACTGATGAGTTTTTTTTTTAATTCATTTTGTGAGACCATCTGATATATAATAATATATAGATAGGTAGGTTTTATTTGTATTTCATAGTATAGTATCGAAACGGACAGTACCGATTTCCTAGTAACTGATAAACGTAATTTGAGTATTAAAACTAGCATTTCTCAAATAAACATAATTATAAAGTAACTTGATGCACAAATATTATGTAAAAATTGAATTTCGGTATTATCTTGGTGCTGATCCACAGATTATTGAAATATTAAGAGCAAGTACACGTAACACGCAGCGTCTCGTTAGGGAATTTGAGTTAAAACCAGCTCATAGGTCCTCTTCCAATACAAAACGATAAATATAAAGATTTAATGTTCTTGTGTTAAGCTGGAATTATTCCAGAACGACATCACAATTCTTTTTTTAAGTTTAAGGTATAAAGGGTTATGGCATTTAGGATTATTATTAATCTATTATTTTGATCTTGATACTATAATTTTAATCCGATTATTGATTAAGATCAAGAATTAACGTTTTACATTATTTTGTGCTCCGATTTTTGTTTTGTTATATCTTGTGACGAATCCCTTCCATTATTGACGTGATTATTATTAAAACTTAGGATTAACTGATTACTTTTTCATTATTAAATTGACATTTATTTAATTCATTTATTTAATAACTGCATGATCATGATTAATAATTACCTTAAATAAAATATGTATATTTATATTTGCACGCCGAAATTTAAGGCAGAATAGTACCTTATTTATGCAAATTATACATAGGGATAGTCAACTGTGGCAACTATTAGCGAACAATCTAGATGAAGATTATTTTATCCTGCTATCCTGCTACTGTAGTGCGTCCGAGATGTTTGCGCAGTTACAAACTGACGGGTTTCAGGCCGTCATACGCAAAAAAACATGCTGTCGTGAACAGATTGCGGATCAGTAACAACAGCATTCTGAAAGTTTGGCAGAGAATTTTTACTTCCCTATTTTGTGTGGGCGATGAACAACTAAATATCTATCTGTATCATTAGAACCTAAAACGGAATATTTACCACGTGTATTTATTATTTCGAGGCTCCAATATTTCGGCACTGTGGCAAGCGTCATGATCACTGTTAGTGACCATGTTAGCCTTCAAAACTTAAATACCTATCTGTTGATCCCTCATACAATTACTCGTAATAGCAACCTGTATTTGTGCTTAAAGTAATTGAAGAGTACTTAATTTCATTGATTTTACCTTTCTGCTTCCAAACTTTTGGACGGTAGTGTATGTATACAGGTATACTGTCATAGTAGTAAAATAAACTGTGTAGTTTCAGTGAGGGGCGTTGACCCCGTCGATAGGCGGCCGATATTACTTAAGGTACAGCTTGTAGAGCATCAAAGAGCGGCAAGTGTCGCGATCTTGTTCCATGAGGAAGATCATATCGCGGAGATTGATGCGCTTGAGTCGCGTGCGCAGCGCCATCTGACTGCGGCCCGTCTGTAACAATCATACGTACATTTATTATCATTATTTTTTTATAAATATAAATTATTTTTATTCACCAATATAAAAACATTAACAAAAGGAAGTAGGAGTTGCAACCAGCGCCCTTACTAAGTTATAGAATAATTTTTATAAAGGGCAGTGGTACAAGCCCATAAATAGGAAAATACAATTATTCAATAATTGCAGGTAGAGCAGGTGTTTATATATTAAAATTAGCAAAATTACAATTTACAAATAAAGTTTATAATTCACTCAATATCATATGTGTGTAATATCATTTGTGTGCAATGGGAGGTGTGGCGTGTGTTGTGTATGTTTTCTGTAGGGTTTACTGGGGATTATTTTCGGAAATGAGTAGGCGTTCAGTATCACAATAGTTATTTGCAAGCAGAATGCTTGTCAAAAATTTCTTCAGAGTTGCAGTCGAAAGAGAATAGAAACGTTTTAAACCTGGTGTTCTGTCACTTGTCCACAAGGTTCATTGGAAGATTGGTCTAGTGGTCAGTGGCCCTGACTGCTATGCGCAAGGTCGTGGGTAGTTCAATTCCCACTCAGGACAAATGTTTGTGTGATGAGCATGATCATTTGTTCTTTGTCTGGGTGTAATTTATCTATAATATGTATGTATTTAGAAATATATATGTATGTTTATCAGTTGTCTAGTACTCATAGCACAAGCTCTGCTTAGTTTGGGACTAGATGGCGTTGTGTGAAAGTCGTGGAATATTATTATTATTATTATCTATCTGGCATTCATTCTGTAAATGATTTGGTACAGCGGTGAGGCACGTACTGTCTTTTTAGTTCAACTGTTTCTTTCATTTATTTGTATTTTGTGTATCTGTGTGCCTGGTGTTTTCTTTCTTATCATACACATTGAATCTCGATACCTTACTATACAACGTGTAACGGAAAGGGTATATACATACCAAGGGCACGGCTTGTTTGGGTGATATCAAACAATATTGTTTTTTAATCCTATCTCCTTTCTCGCGCCGACAAAAGAATCATCCAAAGAAGCCGTGTCCTTGGTATGTATATACCCTTTCCGTTACACGTTGTATAGATGACAAGCTTCCGCCCGCGACATCGATCCTGTGGGGGTTCCGGAATAAAAAGTACTATATGTCTTATTCCAGGAATACAACCCAAGCAATTACTGTAACATCTAAAACGAAATTATGTTACGTAAATAAATATGAATATGTGAATATTCGACGAGTTCATCCCTCTATACACCGAATTTCATTCAGATCCGTTCAGTAGTTTTTGCGTGAAAGAGTAACATCTCTTCCATCCTCGCATTTATTTAAATATTAATAAGGAGTAAGATATTGCTTTTAAGATGAGCTTTTGCCTGCGACTTCGCTCGCTTAAAAACCAAATTATAATTGCCTATACTATTGTAAGATAATGGCGACTACGAAATTGTGATGTAACTAAATTTAATCGAGGAATAAATCGTAAACCGACCGAGTAATGTTTGAGTTAATTCATCACAAATATTCAAAAATACAAATCTTTCCTCTTTATAATGAATGAATGATGATTAACAGCCGATTCCGGCAACAGCGCCTGCATTGCTATATGTCCTCACATGGCTCATATAATCAATTTTAGCAGTAAATTAGTATAGATGCATATCTTTTAAAAGTTTGGTTTAATTTGATGTGTTATTATCTTCATCTGATAAACGTCGTGATAGTCTACATAGTGATATGACCGAAAAGGTTAATATGTTGCACCAGTCAATTCATTTAATTTTCATGCAACAGGTTTTAACCTAATACCTAACCTAACCTAAGTTCTTGCTAATATTATAAATGTTTGTTACTCACACAAAAACTACTGAACGATTCTGGATAAAATTTAGTAAGTAGATAGTTGACATTCTGGAATAACACATAGGCTACTTTTTATCCCGAAATTCCTACGGGATCGGGATTTACGCGGGAAAACCCTCCCACGCCAACGATGTCGCGGGCAGAACTAGTGATTGATATACAAATACTCACATTGCTTGATGTAGTGTTGTGTGAGGTGTTGGCTATGGAGTCCCCGGACCCGCCTGGCATGTCAAGCCGGGCCTTCTTACGGGGCCCTATGGCCTGCAGCGCCGTAAGGTTGGCCTCGCGTTGTCGCAGCTCCTCTAGCTCGGCCCGCTGCATTTCTTTGGCCTTGGCCTTCAGTTTGGCCTGCTCCGGGTCCTCATTCTTCGACCGGGACTTGGCAGCTCGCAGTAACATCTCCCTTTCAGAATCTTCCCGACGCTTCTTGTCTACTCGGTCGAGTTCCTCTAAGAACTTGAGCTGACCTTTTACGTCTTGTGTCACTTCATAGCGGTTGTCAGTCTGCGGGAGATATATTGATTTTTATAATTGTCATCTTCGTTATAGCTTGCCATCGGGTGAGATGGCGATCTAATGCGAGCCTATCACCAATATTAATTTTAAAAAACCTGTTTTTAACACTATTGATACATCATATTCACACAATGTACTACAGACATGTAATAAACGATAATTCGCTTAAAAGCTGGCTTGCAAAAATATTGGTACAGAGATCAGTTGTTAAAAAAGGACAAAATATTGGCATATTGAACAAAACTAGATAGTATTCGCTTTGGTAAGAGCTAAAGCCATGCTAAATTTTCAACTTTCGCTTTAAAGATCTAGTCAATAAGGTTCAATAATAAAGAAAACTACACTATAACATTAAACAAAACAAAAAAAAAATTAAAAAAAAAAATCAAACAAACAGTTACTGCTTAGGGAATTCCTGGGCACACTCTGTGCACTAGGTAAGCGTATTTACTCAAATTTCTTTTCAAGCAAGGCTTTTTACCTTCTAAAATGGTACGAAACTAACCATCAACAATAATTGAAGACAAGATAATGAATTGAAAAAAGACAACTGGCTAATATTCCAAGATTTCTAACGGCACAGAACTCTTAAATATGTATAAAAGCACAGCAATATAAAGTCCGCGTAGCTATGCAATCATTTAGAATCATGAATATGGGTCGAGCTGTTGTCTGCAAAGAAAGGTTTGCCTGCCGGGGTTGCGGAAATGTTCTAAAGAAATACCGCGGCTTCAGAACGCAAGGTCAACCGAACAAGGTGCGGTTCGGCACCGCCAGAAATATAGAAAGAACTCTATTACGAATCACCAAGCTCCCCTGAAAAAAAGCATTAATTAGCTGAGGCGAACAGGTATCAATCAATACTAATTCAATTAGGCAAAATCTTCTTTACGAGTATAAATCCCATCATCAGATTAACTAAAATCATTGTAATAATAGACTAGAAATACAAACAACAATCGCACATAAATTACTGTTTATTATAGGTTTGTAATATATTGAACAGAGATACTTCTAAGTGTGCTCCATCTTTGATCACATCATCACTTACTATCAGGAAAGGTGGTGGTTAAACGCGAACCTATTACCAATAAAAAGAGAGAGTTTACAATTACACGCAATGTATTATAAATTAGTTCCTGCAATAATCCAGCGACAGTTATAATACTTTCTAAATTACTTTGGTCCAGGCGGTAGTATACGAACTCGATACTTTTCAAAGGATAACAGAATGTACAGAATGTAAACTTGTTATTTAATAACCATTTTGCGGAATAAATGTCATTATTCATTAGTGCGTTGTTAAGAAAATTGCAGGCTCAAATTGGATATTGTTAATTCTTTTGCACAGCGACATAATTCGGATATAAGGACAAGTGTTAAAAGTTGTTCTATTTCTTTTCTCGAAGGGTCTGTGGGCTGCGTCAGAATATCACAACTGTCCGAAAACTATTTTTCTTAAGGTTGTGGCTGATAGAACTGATACAATAAATAACCAAGTAATGGTTTACATAGCACAGCAGCAAAGTCGAACCATATTTCCTCAGTTTTATTCATCAAAAGAATTTGTAAATGTGACATGCTTCCCATAACAATCGCGCGTATATTTCGCAGGGCTGTACAGCGCACAGTAGCGTCTATACCCGGACTTTTAATTCGATGCAGTAAGCTGACATAAGCTAGTGTCACTTATTAAAATAATGATACCCTATTTAACCTAATAGTGATGGATTCAATCAATCGAATAATAAATGAGCGATTTTTAGTCGTAAAAAATATAAATAATTGTTAAAATGTATACTACCCATTATCTTTTATTTTGAAGTAGTAACTAGATTTTATTATAAATAAATCCATTTTTATTAAAAGTATTCATATCTAACCAGACATTATAAAAGCCACTACACATACAGGGGCCTATTGCAAAAATTTAAAAAAATATTATTGTTCCACTCCCCTTTACATATAATCACATTTTACTTTTTTGTTATTTTTCACACATTATTAAAAAAAATATTTACATCGTTATTCGATTTTATTTCTGAATCGATTAATTTAGTTACATCACAATTTCGTAGCCGTCATTATCTGACAACTCAGAAACTGTCAGTCTACTGCATCGAATTAAAAGTCCGGGTATACTATCAATCATGATTTACCTTTATGATCATGTCGATCCTATGTTGTGCGATGGTGGCGAGTTTCTCCACGAGGGTCTTGAGTCGTTCCTGCACAGCATGGCTGATGAGGTTAGCCACTTCTGGTGGGGACTCTTCCAGATTGTGTTTCGATGTGATCACCTTGATGCGCGCTTGCATCAAGCTTGTCGGCACCAGGTACTCCTCTTTGCACGACCTGTAGGCAGATTAGAATTAGAAGGGATTAAGATAAGATTAAGATTGGAGGAAGATGTACAAACGAAAAAGTATCGACTTAATTACTGTTTCTTTTTGCTGACATTTTTTTTTCTGTTGACATAAATACTATTGAATATGAATGTATAAAAGCTATTTAATATGGAATCTGGACATTAATACTAAACTATATTTGACTGTAACACTAAATTGACAAGAAGAAGGAATTTTGACTAATAATGATTTTAAATTTAGGTAAATTCTAAATTTTTCAACTTTGTAAATGCCTATTTTAGTTAATCTTTTGATTATTTGTAATTACTCTCATCACCTATGTGAAATATTTGTACGCTGATACTGACGGCGAAACATGATTGGTCTCAAACAAAATAATATCTTGCATGCTCTTGTATCAAATAAAGATATATCTCTCTGTCTGTCTGTCTCTCTGTCTGTCTGTCTTTCTCTCTGAATTGCAAACTTGTCTTACCTGATCTGCGTCCCAATCATTTCTGTGGAGCCGAGGATCCTCTGCGATTCTTCAGCTAAGTTGACGCCTCCCATAGCAGCCACGTCGTTGATGTCGTCATCTCCCGCCATCTTGTCGTCAACGAAAGGCGTGGAGAACTGGCCTGAAGACTTCTTCTCTTTGTCTTTGAGTAAGGACTTGCCAGGGGTTAGGACTGTGGAGAGCCCGGAGGAGGCGACGGATGAGCGAGGGAAGTTGGCCTTGCTGTTGACTGTCATAGCCTTGCCAACCTTGTTCACGTTGATCTTCGTGTGGAGAGGGATATTCTGCAGCACGGCGATCGTACCGCCACTCTTCTGAGCCGGCTTCTAGTACAAGCGCATTTCATTAAGTCAACGTTCCAAGTTTTATATGAACTGCTTAGATACGCACACCGATGACCCAACTGCAGTTCGAATTTACAGTAATTGCAACAAGTTGAGCGTGTTCGTATCCAAACAGATGTACACAACGACAACTAACTAACTGACAAGACACTCAAGTAAAATAAAAGTAGGACAGTGCTTGGGAAGGATTAATATTGAACACAAATATATTTACATACATCAAGGAACGAGTCGACACGAGAGAACTATCACACGGAGGAGACAATCTTCAAGAAATGTGACTGGCACACAAGCTCAGAAGTAACTGTCTACATAGCCTTTCAACATGAAGAGAAAAACATTAAATCATACTTCGTCCGTTCTATTAACTTACGTATTTAAAACTCATCAGTATCATGCTCTTCAATCTGTTCACTTCGACTTAGAACGGTGCATTTAATCGATTTTATTTATTATCTCGTGTCACAGTTTCTTGAAACAATCATGCAAAAGAAATAGTTTCGATTCATGCATTGATTAGTACAAAAAAAAATATAAAATATATTTTATGGAAGTAACCTACATCGATAGGGTTTATTGCATGTGCGAAGCGATAACGGAATGCTGGGGCACGTCTACATAGTATAAATATCCTAATCTCGTGTTTCATAGAAACCACACCCAGATCAATATTTTACTTGGGGATCAATTTAAAAATTACAAACTGGGGATCATTTCAGACGAAAAATGTGTACTATTTACATAGGAATTTAGGTGCCAGTAGAGAGTTATTGTCGTGGCAGCCTTTTTGGTTCTTCAATCTAATGACCGCCCGTGAACCTTTGCTTGCCGACTCAAACATTGTTCACATCTTATACAATTCATCGCATTAATTCTTACATACTTCCTCAGCGAGTTACAATCAGACTCACTGAATTAATACTCTATCATTGGACGGAATATTGGTGGAATTGTGGTGTGTCTGCCACAGAACCCACACTACCAAGGTTTCAACCGCCACAAAGAACAAGAAACCATGTGATGACCAACCACACTCATAGTACTTTGTAAAATGGAAACGTATAAAGGAGCTATATTTTGAAATATTACAGTAATTTACGCACTTTTGACGTTTACAGGAATCTTTATTCTGAACGTTCATAAGTGCACTTAGTCTATTCGTAATATATTTAATAAATGGATACACTTATACACATATATTTTAACTAGAAAAATATTCCACCAAAGGATTAAGCTGGGAGCGACGGATGAAACGGAAAGGATCTAGCGCACTATTGATAATTTGGTACGAAGACACGAAGCATGGGACACATACTACTCAGGGCTGCCATCTTACTGGCTACGATACTCATTTCGTCGTTTCGACGGAAGTACACTTAATAAAAGCATCTAAATCATGCTAAACATGTGGACTGTAATGAGAGGCTTAAGTGGAATAATTTTGCGAGTGATAAAGACGAAGTCAATGCCAATTGAATAGCCGATGTTAAGTTTGGTGGCAGATGGCAGCCCTTGTGTGGAGACGAAACAAACCTGCGCTGACGGAGCGGGGGACGGCGCAGGTACAACGCTAAGCGAGTTAGTGCTGGAGCTGACGAGGGGGCTCGACAGTGCTAGAGGTAACACCGGCGGCAGGAGAGGCGTCAGGGTGGGGCTCGAGCTATCCTCGTCGCGCTGACCCAACACCGTCCAATACACAACCGATTAGTTTCACGCACACAACACACTACAATCTCCCACCCATACGCACAAACCGTTTTGGGAATACTTTCATTGTGCGTACAGCTAAGGAGTGGAATTCCCTGCCGGAGTCTGTGTTTTCTGATAGTCAACTTCAAGGTAAGCGTGCTTCATTTTCGACCACATCATTGCTTACCATCAGGTAATCAATACAAATAACTAACCGCCAGGACACTGCCCGGCTCTACTAGCTATTTATTTGATCTGGTGCAGTTTCCAATAATAATCTGTGCGTCTCCTTTAACCGTCGTTTGAGAGACTAAAAAGTTAAGTTCCAATACGAGTGCAACCTTTATGTCGTGTCAAGCTGCAGTCAACACAGGAGCGACTATTCTTTTTCATGTATATTGATTAAGGACAGTAGAGGCAAGAAATAGAAAGGTGTAGTGTAGGTAAAGTAAAAAAAATGAAAACTAACTAAAAATAACGAATACTGGCCAAATTTGGTCCATGTGCACAAGACAAATCTTACACGATTTAGTTAGAAAACCAAAAATATTTAACACGTACGAAAATTATGACGATATACATATTTGTGTTCAAATTTCGAGCGACGTCACCTCATTTTACGAAGTGACGTAGCAACTTAAGTGTGTCTTATCTTTGCCATATTTTTTAAATATTGCCACACACTAGGAATTTCCTCTATATCGTGAGTGCATTTTAACAAACACCCAGACCCGGAACAGTTATTTGTAGGCAAATAAACAGGTTTGATAAAGCAAATATTAGGTGTCCAATATTTTTTAAGTTTGCAATCTATACTAATATTATAAAGCGGAAAAGTTTGTTTGTTAGTTTGCTTGAACGCGCTAATCTTCGAAAGTACTGGGTGGATTTGGATGCAATTTGATATGGAAGTAGCTTGAAGCTTGAGGAAGGTTATAGGCTACTTTTTACGCGACTACAAAAAAGAAGAGTTATGTTTTTACCGTGGAATCCACGGGAGCGAAGCCCCGCGTGAGTACTAGTTATTGATATATTTATTTATGAAGGTATTTCATGTAATAGTGTTACCAGAATAAAGTTATACTAGTGTAGTTCGTACCGCATCGGATGTTAAACAAGCAAAGCAAGGGGCTCGCATTAATATCTGTTTTACTACTAAAATGTGGATGTAGGTATAATTAAAATATTCGAAGGTACTCTTTACATCATATACAAGCAGCTACTAATGTACTTGTGGTACTAGGATCTGTTCTCATATCGAGTGGTTAAGAAAAATTACAGCGGTAGTTACTATTCACCTAGTATACTACTCCATCGCTGAATATAGGCATGATGTAAAACTGACATTTATGATTATTGAGAAAAATAATTTCTAATAACGATTCAACCGGTGCAGTATGATTAGTATTGTTAAGTGTTAAATCGAAACGGAGATAAAATTTAATCTCATTGTGAAGACAAATTCAAAGCAAGAAAATTAATACTTAACTGAAAAAAAGTGTTAGTCAATATGTCTTAAAAGTAATCTTGAAACTGAATGGTACGTAAAAAATTGCAAAACTGATGAATTTTATAGGGAATATGCATGTAATTTTATTTACCTAATAAATAACTTATTAGGTCTACTGAGCGATTACGATGATTTTTTTTTATTATTTTCAACAATGTAGATGTTATAAAGTTGATAATTAGAGCGAGAAGTCCAACATAGACTTTCACGTCAAAGTCTACAACGCTTTCGTTAAAAATGTTATAAGTAGTTGATTTTTGGAACGATTCCCATCCTGTTTTCACTGTGAGTGTCATGTTTATGTGTATAAATAAACTTGTTGACCATACTATAATATTATAAATGCGAAAGTTCTGTCGGTCTGTCTGTTACTTTTTCACGCCTAAACCGCTAAACCGATTTAGATGAAATTCGGAATGGGAATAGTTTAGGACCATAGGAAGAACATGGGATTGTTTTTATCCCGGAATTCTCATGGGATCGGGATTTACACGGGAAAAACCTAACCGCAAACGAAGTCGCGGGCAAAAGCTAGTTATCAATATTTTTGTCATGCTTATTCTCTATAGCCATATTTATCAAGATTGCTTTTAATCTAATCATCACCGCCACACACCACAATTCACACAACCACTCCCTTCACACACAAGTTGAGCGACACACCTGCTGAAATTACGTCGCACGTTTGAAACGTTTCGCAAGTTCACCATGTAGAAAAACATAAAAAAATAATTGATGGCGTATTTTCCAAACTTGCACTTGACCCATTTTTCTAACGTCAAAAACAGTCTTAATTTCGAGAGCTTTGAAGGAAATTAAAAGCCTAATGCTTCTTAACAATTCATTCTGATAAACTTTTTACTTGGCAACGTAGATCACGGCAATCATCGTCTGATTAATTACTTGTACACTTGTAAAATAGTATTAGCCTAGCTAGGAAAGCAGTATGACACCTGTATAAATGTAGTGAAAATCTAAAATGATCATTAGGACATAAGTTAATTCGATTCTCCCCAACCAAGAACTCGGTAATGTGCTGTTATGGGCTTTATGCTGTTATGTCAAATTTGGCATCTATAGACCGGAATACACCTCAGCATTTTTTTTTTTTTATTTTTCCTAATGATATTTACAAAGATATCATGACACACATGATATTTTATGTAGGTATAAAACTTTAGGTATTATTTTTTTTCTTAAATAACTAGGTTTTGAATAAAAGGAATTTCATATCAATGACACAGTGAACATTTCGCAAAAAAATTGCTTCCATTTAATACATCAATGACTTCAATAATCCCACTAGTTAAAACATATTTGATAAAATCACTAAATCTTTTCTCCTGTAAAATTTTGATTTTTCGATTACCGAGTTATTGCTTGGGAGGTTCGAATTGTATTTTCCCGATTGTACTACAACACCTGTTTAGTGAATAAGTTTTTATTTATTTATTATAATTGGGTATCACGATAACCTGGCAAGACCCTAGTCACATTTTCTAGCTTCTGACTAATCATAACGCCTGTCAAAGATGTAAAAATACTATAATTTAGATGTTTTGTTAATGTTATTCTTAGATATTAACCCCTCAAGTGTCAACGGTACACCGTTTGTACATAACGTCACGGCAGCATTGGACGATGGTATTTTACATTTATGTTGCAAGTAACACGATGTGGCTGTATCATTCAACTAATCGATTCATACTTGACCGGTTTTAGTAACATTTTAAAGGGAACACCACTAAAATGAACGAAAAAAAATGTTTACAAAATGCATCTATGTTTTTTGTTGTGACGCTGCAGACTTTTTCGTTGTGTTATCAAATAATTTTTATTACTTTTTACAGTGTCTAAGTGGAATAATTTGTGTTAACATTGCCTACACATTATTGTGTTATCGTGTCTTTTTTCGTGAATATATGTTTTTTCGTGTGTATGACTTCGAATGTGAGTGAAAATTATAAAAGTGAAAACATATCACATCACTGCGAGATAAGGTCAGTTTGATTTGCTTATTGAATGATATAAATAGTGAAGCCAGGAAGGTATAATATATGTATACCATGATAATGGCCATAAATTGCCGATTTATCATTATTTCTGAAGTCCTACCCAAAAATCAAAAAGTACATTCAAAATGCGACCTTCGAGGGGTTAAGGATGCAACAGATTAAACGCAAAAACTGAAAAAAGGTCATAATTCACATGAGGCCCTTAGCGTTTTACTTTTTTTTATACAGCTTTTAATAATTACACTATCTCCGCTGATTTGTTCCTGGTCTAAAAAGTTGCGTAGGCGAAAACACGCCAAGCCATCACGTATTTTCGGTAAATGTGTCGCTACACTCAACCCGAAAGCATTGATTTATTTACAATTCTGTATTAAAAGCTACTCATATTACAAGCGAGGCAACTCACAGAATGCCCGTGTTCGTATGTTAATCTTTGTTTGCCATGTCAGTAAATACCTTCATAGAAAAGTAAGGTGTGTAACATACCATTTGGATGTTGGAGCTAGTAGCGATGACGGGCTGCGCAGGCGCCGGGATGGTGGAGAAAGCGATGTGGGGCGCGGGAGGATTGATTCCCTCGATCACTAACTCCTTCGTCACTAGCGATTGTCGGAGCAGCGGCAGACTTTTCTGTTGTACAAAAACAAGAAGACATAATTATTAGTATAAAAATACATCATGAAAAACTTCCACCTCCTAAGTAAAAGCATTTTTTTTAATTGATAATAGCTCGCGTTTGACCACCATCTCACCTGATGGTAAGTGATGATGTGGTCGAAGGTTTCTTGGTTAAAGACTCCTAGGTTATAGCGATCAGGAAACACAGACTCCGCCAGGGAATTCCACTCCTTAGCCGTACACACAGTGAAAGTATTTCCAAAACGTATTTTTTGTATTATGTAGCATTATGCAGTTCTAAGCTGACCTAGAAGAATTAAATACATTTTTGGTTGTTCTCTTCACTGTCCATATCTCTTCTAGTTCGATACCAACAGGAAATGTTGTCCTGGGTTGACTGCGTATCCAGCTATGAGCCGAATTTGGTATCGGTAGTCCACGGCGCAGCAAGCGGTCCTATTAGAGAATAGGAATGGCTATCCAAAAGGATACTAGTGCTTTTCTGAATGTGTACTTTTTGTCTCGCCTCATGACATGACTAAATTTTGAACATTATAGAGTTTGGTCATGCCCACCTCTCATCGCAACATCTTTATTTCATCAGTGCTCATCCTTTGTTAGGGTACAGTGTAGAACAAAACAGCAAGGCAGTATACATCATACAGGACTGGATGTTTTGTTAAACAGAAATGGGCTGAGTGTGGATGCAATGCCCTCCTACGATAACCACAAAATGTTGATCTAGTCAGACTTTTCTAGTCAGACATTTCTCATGTATTTTGATGCCATCATGTATGTCTTGCAAAGGGTGCTGTGTTGTTCAGACACTTGCTGTAACCTCATAGTGTGTAGTTCACCCACTGCCTGCAAGTGTACAGCAATTGGCAGCAAGATTTAAAAAGTACATCAAAATTTTACTTCTTGCTGCTGTGCGCGAATCTACGGACTAACATATTGTATCGGACAGCTAACAACTAGCTCTTTCCACATCCGTGTTG
This sequence comes from Tholera decimalis, assembly GCA_943138885.2. NCBI lineage: Eukaryota > Metazoa > Arthropoda > Insecta > Lepidoptera > Noctuidae > Tholera > Tholera decimalis. Next base: position 51,941,715 of record OW964548.2, on the reverse strand, counting down.
TCTTTAAGGTCCTCAGAAACCCAGTAGCCTAGATACTTGTCCTTTGCGATTCTGTTCAAGATGGCACCGGTAATGGTGACTAAAGCCGAATACGACTCGAAATTTTTGACACGGCGCCTAAGCATCTCTTTAACTATAATTTACTTTGCTTTGTATCAATCTGGGTCCATGGGCCTCCACGTAAGACTCACAGATAAGTAACAATTGACGCAACACTCCAATGGATGGATCCAAGGCACCATGTCATCTGCATAGCTAATATTATGGACAAATTCCGTCTATGTAGCACTTGACATTGGAGCTACAGACTTCACCAATAAGTCGGTTTATAAAACACTAACACTTACAAATCTTTTAATTATTTAGTTTAAGATTAAAACTATTTATTACTATAACTATTTATTATTATGTTAGCATACACAATAATCGACTATATCTAAGTGATCCTATCAATGAGTTGCAACACTGTTACCTTTAATGTAACAATTATAATATTATTCATGGCAACCCACAGTGTTAGCAAACACAATAATCGACTATTTCACTATTTTGTTTGTGGGTTGCAAAACGATGATTATTTGTGACAGCCCATAGAGCTTTACTGGTTCTTAAATAGGCGGTACGCGCGTTAAATTCATTCATTATACGGTCGACGTTTAAAAGCTAACTGAGACGACAAAGGAGGACTCGGGTCGATAATTATTGTAAAAGAACTATTAAAGTGATTGTGAGAAGCATAACCAGTGACTATTCTTTCAAGTCAGAAGTGGGATCCAGATATTCTCCGGGCCTGAGGCTACGCTATCCTGCACAAAGGAGGGATCTCAAGGTCAGAAATTCATGATTCAACTTTACAATACTGCTGTGATTTTATTATTCATGTGTTGCGGCCATAAATAGTACCTGTGTAAAACGGCAAATGATATTCAAATCGCTAAAACAATAAACGTGTATAGTGATTGTTGGAATAAGAGTGCATAGATTAGTAATACACTTTAGAACCATATACCCTCGTGTGCAACTATAAACGAATTAGAAACATTTTATAAAACAGTGAATTAATTAATAAAACTTCTTTGAAAAATTATCTACCCTCAAAAGTGAAAACATTATCTTGAATAACGCGTCCGCGTCTGTGTGTTTTAAATAGGTTAGATTTGCTTTGTTTTGTGTAGTACATACTTAAACCGTATTATATATCGCTTAGATTTATCGTATTTGTTAATTTATTTTGAATCACTCAAATCTTAGACATACTCATGGGGAGTTCTAGACGTAGGCGGCGTGAATCAAGTAGTGAAAGTTCAAATACGAGTTCTAGTGATGATTATCACCGTAAATCGAGACATAGTGAAAAACAGCGCAAAAGAAAACGTAGTGATAACCATAAGCATAGTAAGCGTAATAAAAAACAAAAACATTCGAAACCAAATTCGGATCGCGAGTGTACTAAAACTCCACCGTTAACTGTTTCACAATTATGTGCAACATCCAATCATACTGCCCCTGAAATAAATAACGTCCCGGCAACTATAAATAATTCCATTAGTAATTCTGCACCCGTAGCGACCCCAAATTTTTGGGCACAAAATAATTTTCCGGTCTCATTTAGTGTGGTACCTGAATTTGACCCCAGTGATAATAGGCAAACAATAGAAAACTGGATTAATAAGGTTAGTGAATGTGCGCAAATCTACTCTTGGAATGATCGTCAAACGTGTCATTATGCGCTCCCCAAATTAAATGGTTTAGCCAAGATATGGTATCAGGGTTTACCCTCAGTTTTGTTTAGTTGGTCCGAGTGGAAGCAAAAGTTAAAACAGGCATTTCCTTCTAATGAAAATTATGGCGATCTATTGACCATGATGTTAAGGGTCAGATGCAAATTCGGAAATTCTTTAGAGCGATACTATTATGACAAAATGGCACTCATAAACAAATGTGATATAACGGGTATTAAAGCAGTTGGTTGTCTTATACACGGTATTGACGACAAATTTGTAAGAATGGGAGCAGGCGCCTGCATGTTTAGTGAACCAGAACAAATATTAAATTACTTGCGTACAATATCCCAACATGAGACCTCGAACTTTCGTAATCGGAGCAATACACCAGCAAAGTCTAATAAGATATCTTCTAGTGAACAAATTAAATTAAATACGGCTGATGATATTCGCTGTTTTAATTGCAACGAATTAGGGCACATAAGTTTGAAATGTACTAAGCCCATCAAAAAATGTAATTTTTGTTCAAGGTTAGGTCACGACACCAAAGACTGTCGAAAAAGAAACAAATATAACAGTAATAACTTACCTAAAACTGATAATGCTGCAACGGAGCAGAATATATTGTGTATTACCAATAATGAATCTACAAATTCAAAGTATTACAAACATGTTAAGGTAAACGACGTCATGTTGCAAGGTTATATTGATCTCGGTAGTAAGTGTACCCTCATACGAGAATCGAATGCGAAGCTACTAGTCAGTTCTTGGGATATCGATAATTTGCCCATCTTACAAGGCTTCGGAAATTCCGCTGTAAAGCCAATAGGGAAGTTTATAGCTATTTTGGACATTGGCTCTATTAAGACTGAGACTGAAATTCTCATTGTAAATGATTATTACTTAAAGACACCAATTTTAGTAGGGCAGTCATTTACTGAAAAACCAAACGTCATTCTCTTAAAAACAAATGATGAACTAATATTTATGCATACACCAGAACCTGAGGATAATGTTTTTCAAACTGTTAATATATATTCAGTTAGTGACGTTATTATCAAACCTAAAACCATGATGCCAATAGACGTCATCACCAATGATGCGTATAGTGGTGGTTTATTAGTACAGTACAGTTTACGGATTCTACCTCAGAATGAATATGCCGTATTATCTGGTATTTTTGAGTTCAAATCAGGTGAAGGATATTTAATGATAGCAAATTTGTCTTCACGGGATTTAAAGATTAATAAGGGTCAGTTGGTGGTTAGAGGTCAGCAATATCAAGTAGTAAGTAGAGAGTATGTAGGTTTAACAACGGAAACAAAGCATTACGATGAATTACCTTTAACAGATATAAAAATTAGTACGGAAGTAACGGAGCATCAAAAACAAAAGTTAATTGAACTAATAAGGGAGTATCGAGATTGTTTTGCAATGAATTTAACAGAGTTAGGAAAAACTAATCTTGCAAAAATGGAAATTTCCTTAACAGATGATAGACCAGTAGTATACAATCCCTACAGGATTTCACACAGTGAGCGTGATCACCTTAATAAGATTATCGAGGAGTTATTAGAAAACGGTATAGTCCGCGAAAGTACTTCAGATTACGCAAGCCCTGTTATATTGGTCAGTAAAAAAAATGGAGATAAACGACTGTGTATCGACTATAGGTCTCTTAATAGAAAAACCTTAAAAGATAAATATCCGTTGCCCCGTATCGAAGATCAATTAGATAGGTTAGGGGGCAATAAATTCTTCATAAGCCTTGATCTTACGTCAGGCTATTATCAAGTGCCTATGAGCGAAGCCAGTAAGCGATTTACTGCGTTTGTGACACCAGACGGTTTGTATGAGTTTGAAAGGATGCCTTTTGGGTTAGCTAATGCACCAAGTGTTTTTCAGAGGACCATTAATTGTATGTTAAAAGGCAAGCAAAACTTGGCTTTGGCCTATATGGATGATCTATTAGTGACATCACGTACCATTGAAGAGGGTTTAGATAAGCTCGAAAAAGTTTTCCAATTATTGAGATCTGCCCATCTTACATTAAATCTTAAAAAGTGCGATTTCTTTCAGACTCGTATAAATTATTTAGGCTACGAAATCAGCTCGGATGGAATCCGACCCGGGTTAGCGAAAATCCAAGCTGTAGTCGATTTTCCGTTGCCTAAAAATGTTCATGAAGTTCGTCAGTTTGTAGGCCTTACTAGCTATTTCCGACGGTTTATCCAGAATTACTCCACGCTAGCAAAACCACTTACCATTCTTACAAAAAAGAACGTTCCCTGGTGCTTTAATGAACTCCAAATAAAAGCGTTTAATCAATTAAAAATTTCGTTAACGACACGACCTGTTCTGGCATTATATGATCCCAAAGCTGAGTTAGAAATTCATATGGATGCTAGTAAAATTGGTATAGGAGCAATCTTGTTACAACGTGTGAATTCGGATAATATTCTACACCCTATAGCTTATTATAGTCGGCAAACGACATCAGATGAGAGCAAACTTCACTCATATGAATTAGAAACTTTGGCGGTAGTGTGTGCTTTGAATAGATTTCGCGTTTATGTTTTAGGCAAATCGTTTAAAGTTGTCACTGATTGTGCTGCCATACGCAGCACAATGACCAAAAAGGACTTAATACCTAGAGTCGCGCGTTGGTACATATTAATGCAAGAGTACGATATAACAGTAGAACATCGCGACGGCAACAAGATGTGTCATGTTGATGCACTGTCACGCAACCCAGGTAGTTCTGAACCTCATAACGCGTTAGAGGTGGCTGATGTTCTAGCAATAGACGACGATGCTTGGTTGCGCACAGTGCAAGAACAGGATTCAGACACACAACGAATAATTCGTATTCTAAATGATCCGGAGACAGTGGACATCGTTGATATACATAAAAACTATACTGTCAAAAATGGTCGTTTGTATAGGATAACTAATGATAAAGATAACGTTGTCAATTTAAAGTGGGTAGTTCCAAAATCTGTAAGATGGCAAATAGTGCGCATGAATCACGACGATGTTGGTCATTTCGGGTTTGAGAAGACTTACAGTAGAATAAATCAGACTTACTGGTTTAAGAAAATGAGACGTTTTATTAAAAAATATTGTAGCTCTTGTTTAAATTGTGCTCATAATAAGCTGCCAGCTGGAGCTAAAGAGGGCGAACTGCACCCAATCCCAAAAATTAATAAACCGTTTGATACGCTTCATACCGATCACTGTGGTCCCTTTCCTATAAGTAAAAAGAAAAATTGTCATATCTTAGTCATAATCGATGCCTTTGCCTTTACCAAATTTATTTACATAAAGCCAGTTAAAAACGTCAAGAGTAGCACTAGTGTTCAGGTATTTACAGAATACTTCTCGCTATTTGGAGTACCACGACGTTTAATCTCAGACCGCGGTACCAGCTTTACAAGTAAAGAGTTTACGGACTTTAAACATAAAAAGGGCGTTAAACATATTTTAAACGCGGTTGCCTCTCCTAGGGCCAATGGACAGGTAGAGAGGTACAATCGAACTATTGTAGATGCGATAACGGCAACTAATCATAACAAACCGGAAAATGAGTGGGACTTATGCCTACCCCAAATACAGTGGTCTTTAAATAATACCATGAATAAATCCACGGGTCGTACTCCTTCTGAAATGTTGTTCGGTATACAAACCACGGGCGTTTCAGATAGTATCATGAATCCACTCGTGTCAGAGTCGCACACGCCCATAAATCGTGATGAAATAAGATCAGATGCAGACTTACGGATTCAATTAGGTCAAAAGATTCAGAAAGAGCGTTTTGATAAAGTACATAAAAAACCAACTGAATATAAGGTAGGCGACTTGGTTCGGGTTGAAAAAGACATCCGCACGGAGCCTGGATGTAGTCGTAAATTAATACCGAAATGTGTAGGACCGTATAGAATTTCTAAAGTATTAGGTAACGATCGGTACGAAATTGAGGATACACCTTTAACTAGGAAAGTAGGTTGCAAACCGTATAGGTCAGTTTACGCCATCGACAAGTTACATCCTTGGCTTGTTTTTAATAATGATGCGATTTCGAGTGATTCAGAATAGAAAAGGCAATAATTATAATTGTAATAGTGATAAGTAGATAAAGATAGTGTTAAATTGAAAGCGAAGAGTAAAAATTATGATAGATGATTTGGATATGATTATTAACTACGATAGTCGTGATTATTATCTATGAAATATGTAAATTAATATTTAACATGAAGGGAAGAATTTGTATTTAAAAACTGATACAATGTTATTAACCCAGATCAATTATGCTAAATTATTGTTGATTAGTTGAAGCAACATAAAAGAGCGAAATTACATAAAAAAGCTTTGAGTAGTGAATATAGTAGGTAGTGATTACTAATTGAATACTTATTTGAATAAAACCAAGTGACTGATATGTATGCAAAGTAGAAATATGTACATTGTATTATAGCAAATAAACAGAGAAAATGATGATATGATATTATAATAATGAAAATGATCAGCGAAGTGATACAAGCAAGATTGCTTGAAATCAATGTAAAGAGATAAAAGTGAGATGATACAAGTGAGTACCTGTAATCAATGTATAATTATAAGAGGGAGTCGATACAAGTGAGTGCTTGTAATCGATGTATAGTTTTAAGAGTGAGTCGATACAAATGAGTGTTTGTAATCGATGTATAATTCTAAGAGTGAGTCGATACAAATGAGTGTTTGTAATCGATGTATAATTATAAGAGTGAGTCGATACAAATGAGTGTTTGTAATCGATGTATAGTTATAAGAGTGAGTCGATACAAGTGAGAGTGCTTGTTATCGATGTATAGTTATAAGAGTGAGTCGATACAAGTGAGAGTGCTTGTTATCGATGTATAATTATAAGAGTGAGTCGATACAAGTGAGAGTGCTTGTAATCGATGTCAAACTTAGTTTTAATTAGTTGAAATTTTGTATAAATGTCTGCATGATCCTTTGTCTTCTTTCCCATTGTTAAACGCGAGGCCGCGTTTGTCGTCAGGATTAGCCGAATGTTAGCATACACAATAATCGACTATATCTAAGTGATCCTATCAATGAGTTGCAACACTGTTACCTTTAATGTAACAATTATAATATTATTCATGGCAACCCACAGTGTTAGCAAACACAATAATCGACTATTTCACTATTTTGTTTGTGGGTTGCAAAACGATGATTATTTGTGACAGCCCATAGAGCTTTACTGGTTCTTAAATAGGCGGTACGCGCGTTAAATTCATTCATTATACGGTCGACGTTTAAAAGCTAACTGAGACGACAACGGAGGACTCGGGTCGATAATTATTGTAAAAGAACTATTAAAGTGATTGTGAGAAGCATAACCAGTGACTATTCTTTCAATTAACAGGCTCTGAATGTTCTGAAATATGGAAGAAGGAGGTGTTCTGTCGCATATATTTTTTTACTTAAAAGAAAACCCCTACAATGTACAAATACTTTTTTTTATTACTTTTGGGCTCACACTTGACCTCAATCTCGCCTGATGGTAAGCGATAGATGAGGTCTAAGATGGGACGAGCGAGCCCAGAAGATGCAATACTTATTATTATTTCCGTTATCGTAAAAGTTTGATGTTTATAAGTAACTTCATAAATATATAAAAAAAAATTATTATTTGGAATCCAGTCTAAATGCGCCATCTTTTAAAGTTACTTGCCAAAATAGTGTAATATTTTTTTTTGTTTACTGTGTCCGTGGTTAATGCATGGTGATGTAATCATTTTAAATTCAATGTTTGGCAAAAATCTAACATTTTATTTAAAACTGAAGCAGTTTGTGTAATCTTTTAACTGTAATTTACAAACGAGTTATTCATGGTTACATTACAGAAAAAAGATCATCACAGGGTGTCACTTTTTGAGATTTAGGTATTTTAGATACAATAAAATCTTAAAAGTACATGACCAAGTTTTTTTTATATTTTTCTAATAACTGACACAACTTGGTCTATAGCCCGGTTTAGGCTTGACATTGATTTCTGAGACACATTTTATAATAACTTATTATTATTATATGAAAACAAGCAATTAGCTGTATTCTTTTGTTCTTGAGCTGTGCAAGGTTTGTTTGAAACAATGAAAATGTAACTTACTTTCAAGAAGCCGATGAGGCATGGTTGCGGGCTTGCATTGAGAAGCCTTTCCAGCCTATCACAGAATTCCTCAGGCTCCACCTGTGCGTCGATTAACTCCTGGATCAGATTTCTCACATTCATCTCCACAGAAAGTGGCTCTTTGCTTGATAGGTCTAAGAGATTTGCCAAGAAGTTCCTGCATTTTTCTTTGGTATTGTCCGATGGTTTCTATTGACAAAAAAAACAAGATAATTATATCAATAATATATTTATAAATACATTAAAAGAAGAATCTTTCTTCGTATGTATTATTCGACCCAATAGTACAAAATTTGAAAACCAGTCTTGACACAAATAGGTTACCCAGGATCAAAAACTCAATTTCAAAGTTTACCATATCTATAAAAGTTATTTAATAAAAAATTAGATAAAGAACAAAGGCAAACTTTCATACATAAAATTAGTTAAGAATAAACGGTAGTTTCTATACACCAGAAATATCTTAAAATGGTAAGTGTCAGGCCCTGAGTAACTTTGTCTAAGAATTTTGACCAGAGAAGGCTTCAAAAAAAAGATAATTGTATTTGAACCTTTTTAGGTTATGTCTTATTACATTTGGGGAATCACACGTCCTTTGCTTGTCAGATTTATTAAATTCTCAACATAATGCATGTACCTACTACATAATTGAATGTTCTTTATTAAATATTAACATACCTACCATACTTAAATGTATATACATTTAAGTATTTTTTAGCTTTAATAGCAAAAGTAAAATGTCTTTAAGTCAAGCGTGAATACGTTACTTCTACGTAAACGTGCTCCCAAATCCATTACAAACAAATAAAAACAAATCATTCTTTATTATATTAGATGGTAAACTAAGCGATTGTTATGTTGTGTTCAAGTAGTTACTACTTATGAGATGGGTTAAGATATACCTTAAAACTACTGCCACTATAAGCTTTAAATGGTTAGTTTAGTTATCATTTTCCTTTTTAATATGATAAGTAAATGATTTCTGTAAAAGTTCGAGATTTCTAATTTCTGTTTGATTTAAAAAATGGGGCAAGAAACTCCCCCCCCCCCCCCCCCCAATTCCCTACCATCTAATGTGTTGATGCAACAATTATGATGGCAAGTATATTATGTTATAATACCCAGCGTGCGCTTTTATTTAGAACTTTTATTCACTTGATCTAAGCCAAGAATACTACTTGAACTTAAGCATTGGGATCCACTAGTCAGGATTTTTTTTAAGTACCTGATTTACCTCCATTGTTGGGATTGGAATACACTCTAATTAATTTTAGTTAATTCTAATATTCAATCTTTTAAATAATAAACAAACTCTAAAGCCTGTTCCTTAATTACAGAGACTACACTGAAATTGTCTGAAATTAAGTGGATTGTCAGTTTTCTGCAATTCTTAAATAGTGATGTGCCACTATCGAAAATGAACGTAAATAAAATCAAGTATCTTTTTTTATAATAAGTCAAACGAGAGCCTACCAACAATAAATAAAAAAGTTATCCTGAAATAAGGTAGGTGTAGGTACTTATTTAAATCCTTATTATACAAAATTAATAATGTAAAACATAATTTTAATGGCATAATTAATTACAAATATTCGTTAATCAGATTCAGCTAATGACTCCATAGAAATGGGAATATAAAAAATTGCAGTTGCTTGTATGTTTCTGCCTTTTTGTAAAAAAATGTGTTAAGATTGTCGTTTTAACACTGAGAGCGTCTACCAGTTTTCTTTGTTTAATTTAAAGGCATCGAAACATGGTCGAATCACGCTTAGCGTTACTTCACGCATTTTTTTTTCTTTACATGACTTATTGATTTAGTTTTAAATATTATGCCAACTACGTGCATCTTTAAAATTGACGGTTAACTATATTCACGTTAACAGAATAAACTAGGAAGCCGAAAGCAGTCAAATTAATGACGCTGTTATCGTTTATAGACAATGAACGTTCGGCGAATGCACTTTGGCACTTTAGGGGGTCCCGGAATGATGGCGGAACGCATGCGCGGCCCGGACTTGAATGAAGCCAACGTAACGCGACGCTCATTCTGTTTATTTTCCATAAACACGTGCTTGCAAAACGTGCTGGTTGCAGGTGAAAATATGGCTTTATATTTTGGCGAAACAGAATGACATCAATTATTAATTCCATCGGTTGTCAGAATTAGCGACATTTATTTTGCTCTTAATGTGGAGTTACAAAGACTGACATTGTGGATGGAGTAAGAGAGTAAAAATAGAGAAAGACTGCAGAATCTTTATTTTTAACCGACTTCAAAAAAAGGAGGAGGTTCTCAGTTCATCTTGAACTTTTTTTTTATGTATGTTACCTCATAACTCGAAGAGGGCTAGACCGATTTGGATTTTTTTTTTTCATTTAAAGGGTATACTTTCTAGTTGGTCCCATTGTCATGAAATCAGGATCTGATGATGGGATCCTGAAGTAATCGAAGGAACTCTTCAAATATTAAAAATGAAAATACAAAACCAATAACACCGACTACCGAAATTAAAGTTATTTTTGCCTTTGTAGTGTTTTGATATGGGACTCGGTTTTATTTTTTGCTAAAAAGTTTTATTAAACTACGTTGCAAATTGTGACTTATTTATGCTTTAATTCTATTATATAAAGCTAAATTACCACTGACTCACTCACTCATTGACATAATTGTTCTCCCAGATGGTGGATGGGGAGGTGGGTATATTTTGACAGATTCATAAGCAAGTAACTCTCAAACCTACGGGAAAAGTGCCAAACCTCCCCTTTTCACCCCTCCCTATCGTATCTCGGAAACTACGAGACCCGTATGTTTTTTTTACGGATTCGTATAGAGGAGGCTCGGTAAAGTAAAAACCATTTTTCAAAGTCGCCCCCCTTGCCCCCCTTCTCACCCCCTTTCGATCTCGGAAATTAAGAGACTTGGAACATTTTTTTTTCAGATTCATTTAGAGGGGCAATGTTTTAGTCGAAATAATTGTGCAACCCCCCCCCCCCATCATACCCCCTTTTTTTTTCTTTTTTTTTTCACAAGCTCGCGAGGTGCTTGCACCTCGCGCAACACGCAAATACTAGTTTAATTATAATCTCAATCAATGTGGCTAGTCTTTTCCGTGCGGTGTTGCAGCTGAAGACCACTATTTAACGTAGAGACTGCCATCTGACCTGCACAACCAAGTGACTGGCTAGCACGGTACCCATTGACTATATATTATATATTATTTATTATATACCATATTACTGCGTAAGGACTGGGTGGACCGCATGTTATAATGACGCCACGAACTTGGTCCCAAAGTGGTCTTCCCTTTATCGAAGTGAACTAGAACGCGATCGGCTATCTTCGGGAGCGGTCGTAAGTTTTACAAGCAAAAATGCCGAGTTGTGTCGTGAAGGGTTGCGTAAAATACGACAAAAAGCACAATAAAAAAATTATAACATTTCATATCACCGGTAAGTTAAAAATATGTCATTAAATCAACTTCTAACATTATTTTAAACAATTTTCTTTCTTATTTGTCTCAACCTTTGGCCAAGACGACGCGAAGCCGCATAAAAGTGCGACATAACTTTGCAGCGGCGCGCGTTATAGCCGATGAAATGAAAATATTTAATAATATTACTATAAGATTAAATTATGAACAAAACTATTTTTTATTGTTTGATAAAAGCAAAATTAAATATATTTTTATGTACAACAAATATAAATTTCGAAAAATAAAAGGTTTTTTTTTATTTCTTTGTACCTCGAAAAATACCACAGCCCGCTCTTACAAGGTTACGTCTAGGAGCAGACCACGCCAATTGACATCTTAGTTACAATAGATGGCGTTAGTGAGTTTTGTAGGGCGACCGCGTCCGTGACGTGTTCTGACGACCGTATCTTTACTATTTAAATCAATGACGGTACCCCTTCTTAAACGGGTGTCACATACTCCAACTTATAACGACTTTCAAATATTACCACAAACAAAGTACAAAGTTCGACGGCCTGCCTAAGTGCCTATAATACGTTAAGAAGCCGTCATAACATGACACTGGCAGAATAGTCGACACCGGCTCAGTTGCCAAAGAAGAGAAAAAAAAATGTATCTTCAAACCACAGCACGTTAAGCCGTTCGTCATTTAGACATCTTTGACAGTCGTTATGGGTCGTCAGAAGCCAGATAATCTTACATGAGGGGTATCGTGACGACGGAAACCCACAGCTTTTACGGGATGAGTTGGTATTAAAGCCTTCGACACCGGCTCAGTTGCCAAAGAAGAGAAAAAAAAATGTATCTTCAAACCACAGCACGTTAAGCCGTTCGTCATTTAGACATTTTTGACAGTCGTTATGGGTCGTCAGAAGCCAGATAATCTTACATGAGGGGTATCGTGACGACGGAAACCCACAGCTTTTACGGGATGAGTTGGTATTAAAGCCTATAGCCGTTGAAAGAATGATGAATTATTTTACTCCCATAGATCAAAAGATTATTTAATATATATTATTATATAAAATAAGATTTTTTATTTTATTTTTTTATTACAACCTAAAGGTCATTCTGGCGGACAAATTATTGATAATTTTTTTTATATAAAACGGCATCTATATACTATCGTAACTATGCTCTGAAAGTCTCACTTTAAACCAATAACTCTAACATGTCAAATTTTCATCAACAAATCTCGGGACTTAAGCACTATAAAAATTTTGTCCATTTAAATGGACCGTTCGGATTTAATGCCTAGTGAACCCAAAATGTGTCTGGGTCTCACGAGGATATAGTTGGAAAAGGCTAAGCAGATAATGATTTTAATAGTGAAATATTATGACATTATTACTCAATTATGAGAAATAATTAAGGTTAAATTATTATACAGTTAGGGGCCTATACTACCTCAGCGCTTCTCACTCTTTACCTCGCTCGCACACTACCGGCCGCGGTCACGCGAGCAAGCGAGACAGGGTGGCAGGGAAAAGACTCCAAGACACCGATAATTTAGAATATTTCTTTTTACGGTGAAAATAATGGTAATTTAAAAAAGTAAATAATGTAAGACCTGCTTTATAGTTAGTTCAATTAATATGCAGTTTCATTATCTAATTTGAAGTTGTTTTTGAATACCAGCGGTTTATTGTTCGGTTTGGAGGTAACTTTGGATTTTTTTTCTATCAAGAAATGTTTATGGAATCGTGTTTTCGTCATAGTACCTAACATTAATCCTCAAATTTACCATATATTTATTTCAAAATTATTGCTGCAGTATTTTCGACATAACGGAGGATCATGCTAAGCCATTTGAGGTAGTATAGGCCTTTAAACACAATCGCTATGATTTCGATAAAGTAAACAACAACAGATGTTATTTATTCACACGGTTATCAGATCGTGCCCTTGTCTTTAAAGATGTGGGGGAGGATAGACACGTCGCGTCGTCTTTGACCCTAAGCCCACACCCTCAATCCGTACTCTTACTAAATTAACCATTAGAGCAAGCATAATGTAAAAATTTGTAGTAGGTACTGTAAAAATGGCGTTCTTGACATCCCATCTGATTTGTGTTTATTGTGACTTATTTATTATTAGTCAAAAATATTAAAATTGCACCAGTCAGGTTAAAAATTATTTTTGCAAAAAATAGAACCGACTTCTATATAAAAACACTACAAAGGCAAAAATAACTTTAATTTCGGAAGGCGGTGTCAAAAAAAAGAAAATACAAAACATTTTGCCTTTGTAGTGTTTTTATATGGAAGTCGGTTCTATTATTTGCAAAAAAAATTTTTCACGCTTTTTAGTGGGTCGGTTTGTAATTTATCTAGTTACAAAGGCCAAAATGCCAACTACTTATCACCTTTTACAAAATATTGCTTTTCCCGGTGCAGAGCCGTTAATTTTTGAGGAGTTCTCCTGGTACATCACCATCAGCTCTACTTCATCATATGCATTGTGACGAGTATAAAGTGCTTAACATCTATATTCAAGTAATCTAATCGCAATCTACGAAATACTTATTATTGAGTAGTTTCGGTGGCCATCTGGGGTCTTCATCATCAGTTCCACTTCCTCAAATGGTGATTTTCGAAAGCAACTGCACAAGGTACTATAAGCCATCTGGGAGTAATGAGGTAACATAAATTAAAAAAAAAGTTTAAGACGAATTGAGAACCTCCTCCTTTTTTTTGAAGTCGGTTAAAAATATACAACGAATCCCGCTAATCTATAATCTGGCATTATAATAAATACTATCTACAAAAAAAATGCCAAGATTACTCGTCACCAACGTTTTTATCGAAGGTGTCCAGGCCCCAGAGTACACAGTCATGAATGTAGGAATAATACTTACAATATGCGTAGTGGAACTTGGCTGCTGTTGCTGCGGCGAGGCTGTGGCGACCGCGACACTGGGTGAAGACGCGACCACGGGCGCCGCCACAGGCGGGGCGGGCATCTGTCCGGGCATGGGCCCCGGCGCCGCCACGCTCGTGGACACCGTCGCTACGCCAGGGTGCTGCGTGAATAGACGCCGCACACTTAATACGCCACAACGACATACTACCGCATGCTAAGCCGTCACGAATGCGCTAAGCGTCCAATCTCAAGCAATGGCGGGGAAGGAATGTATCTAATGTAATAAATGTAATGTTTGGCGCAAAACATTGCCTTTTTTTCTTAATAACAAACATCTGTTTTACTTTGAGTAACAAAATAAGATTGAATAGGTACAAATAAAAAATAATTCGACTTAAGGTCGCTAGAAATAAAATTGCAAGAAAAGCATTTACAAATTACTGGCCGCAGCAAGAAAGGCAAGCGAGTGAAGGTTAGACGCGGGTCGGTCGCGCTAGTCGCCAGGTTGTCATGTTTGCGCCTAACACTAGAATTAAACAGTTCAAAGGTAATGATTAGTATTAGATTATACACATCATGAGTTTCCGATTAGATTCTTACCTTGTTAAAAACCTTAGAGCATGCACCTCCACCAGTATGTTATATGAATGATCGAGACTGAAATTGGACAAACAAATGCAAACATCTCCTCTATCAGGAAGTGCTAGAGTGAGTGCTGAACATTGTCCAATTTCTATGAGAGCGCGGGGTGAGTAGCGGAGTGGCTGTGCCTACTTACTGCCGGCACGGTCGACAGCCGGATGGTCTGAGCCTGTGGCGCCGTGAGAGAGCCGGCCGTGGGCGCGGGGCCCACCCTCAGCAGCTGGTATTGACCATTCTCAGTCTTTAACAACAAATGACCCTGCTGCCCCGGTTGTAGACTCTGCAGAGTTTGCAGCGTTATCTAAAAATGATAGCCTAGTTTCAATTTTATTGAACTCATCCAAGCCAGATCAAATTTGTTTGAATAAATGCAAAAATTAGCTTTGTGTTCCATTAAATATAATCTGAGAGTATGATTCTAAAGCAGGTCATTTGTTAGGTATAACACATTTAGTGGATTAAGTAATTAACATTCATTTATGTTTGTGTAAGGTCAGTATTAATAAATTAAAACCGAGTGTGAGGTTAGCATGGTGGAAGCTGTATTACCATGATCATTACTAAATTATAGTTAAAGCCCATTTACACAGACAAGTTACATGGCACAGATTTGATACATTTATATTGTTTTGTACAAAATCAAGCATCAAGCCAACATTCCATTGCTCACCATTATTACATGTTTTATGAAATGGTTTGCAGAGCTAATGGAACACTGGAGAATGCTAGAATGTTTACATGAGTATCAAACATACTCGCTTGAGTTAGTGAACACATTGAGGCACTTGAAGCCCCACAACTGTACACATTATAAGGCTTAATGATTTATTTACACTGAAATTTAGAAGACATTAATTGTTTAATCCCAAGCTTAGTTATATTTGCTCATTCTGCAACATTTAATTGGTCTCTGCAAATTTACTTATTATTTATACACAGTTTCGAAACTTCAAGTTTTGGTCTATGGACACTTAATAAAGTATGACATTTCTTTGTACTACAGAAAAATGGAATTAGTATGATACTAAAATAGAAAAATGCATTTTGTTACATTAATGATTTCTAAACAATAGTATGTTATAACAAGGATATGGTTTGCACCTTTATCTCAGCATAAAAGGCTTTAACTTTAGTTAAGTTTAAATCTTCGATGAAATAAATAGACCTAGAATTTTGTATAAAATTTTGTATGTTCTTGAATACACACAAAATTATCTACCAAGAAATGTCTTAAAAACAGATTGCAGAATGATTACAAACCGTAAATAAGGTTTTAAGTTTGTTTATAAGGATTTTACTCAATAATAATAAATTTTGCAGAGCACAACAAATACATCGAGATAATGTGTAGTGGAGTCAATGAAATAAGAACCTTTTACATAGAGAAGTTTTAGTATTTTTTTTTACATAACATAATCATTTAATAAATGTGTGAATAATGTTTTCCTGTTCTTACATACAATGCATACAACACTGGCTTTGAAATGTCCCAACACATTCATTCAGATACTACTACTATTCACATACAAATCAAAGTTGAAGTCATTATTCATGTGATAAAGAATTCATCTGACCATTTTCTAGTTATGGCATTGTATTGAAATAACATTTTATTTCTCCATTTTGGTCATAATATGAAAAGAACTTTTTTAATAATGTAATGGTGGTAATGAGAAATTTACCACTTAATATTGATGTTCCAAAATAAACCTTTAAAAAAAATTATTTTCTAACCTTTTTATGTTGTTATATTCTTCCATTGACTCAACTATTGCAATAATTATTGATTGGTTGACCATACATGCAACATGAAATGTTGAAATTAGATTAGATGAGATGGAATTAGTTGGTAGTATGTGTGGACTAGTTCAACTCAACAAGTGGGTGTTCATGATAGTGATGATGAAGAAATGATCAGCAAAGCAGGTTTATGCCATCACATGTCTTAAGTTGCTGATCATTTTTAATGAATGTCAATAGTAAGTGATATACAGTCTAAACCGGATATAACGACATTGAACGGACCATATAACTTCGGATGCTATAGTCAGTAGTTGTTATAAGCAATCTATATAAAGCTAAAGTGACAGATTCACTCATCACAAAATCTCAAAAACAACAGTTGCTAGTGCATAGAGGTTCCTTTAAGGGCATAGGTGATCGCTAAGAGGGGATTTTGCAATGTTCCCCCTAAATGGGTAAAACAGGGGGTCAAAGTTTATAATTATATGAATCTTTTTATTTTTTGATGGATTCACTTGAAACTTTGTAGATTCTAGATTCAAGTGACGTAAGTGAGCAATAAGAAAGGATATTTGGCAGTTTCCCCCTTAAGGAGTTAAAAAAAGGGATTAGAGTTTAAATGACACTTTTCACTTCTAAAATGGATTCACTTGAAACTTTGTACATAAGTTCCTGAAGTGACATAAGTGAGTACCAAGAAAGAATTTTTGTAACTGCCTCCTCTAGGGTGGCAAAAAGGGGGCTCAAAGTTATTAGAAACTTTATATTACTTCAATAGATTCTTGAACACAACTTTGTATATAGGTGTCTTCAAGTTACTTAAATACATATATAAAAATGCATTAACAAGCAGGTTAGATACATATGGTAGTATTTTGAGACCCTGAAGAACCCTGTTCTTCACCTACGCTTGGCGTCTCGGGGTTCAAATGAAAACCAAAAATAGTCGTTGCAAGCATTAAATTTAAAAATAATAAATGCAAAAAGTTTGTGAGGTTCATCCAGGATGTTTGTTATTCTATAGCATAAAAATTGCTGAATGGATCTGAATGAAAGTTTGTATGTTGATAGTTAATATCATCTGTAACCATAGAATTAAGAAATAATGTTATATAGGTGTGTTTAAATTTTGGTGTACAATAAAGTATATTCTATCTATATCTCTATCCTGGAATATGACAGGCCAGTTTATCCTGAATTTCCCACTTTTTTATGATTTACTCGTGAAAAACCTCCCTGCGAACGAAGATGTGGGCAACAGCTAGAACATACATACACACAAGAAGACAAACATGTATGTATGGTTATTTAAACAGTTTTATTTTTGTTTATTTTATAAATGTGTAGAACTAGCTTCTGCCAGCAACTTTGTTTGCATGGATTTTCTGGGTAAATCCCGATCCCAGGGGATTTCCGGGATAAAAAATAGTCTATTCCAGGGTGTCAACTACTTCAGTAACTAAAACTTCAGCAGTTTTTGTGAGTGTGTAACAGACATCCACATTCTTCCATCCTCACAAACTTATGCATTTATAATATTAGTAAGATATAGGTATTCAAAATAATTATGAATTTGTTTTCAAATAAAATATTGGAAAAGGGTACTAAAATTTCATATTAAAAAGTTTGCAAGTACAAATCAAAATAATCTCTTATAGATTGGAATAAGTTTGAAAATACACTACTTTTGTTTTGCTGCAACAATCTATACTAATATTATAAAGCTGAAGAGTTTGTTTGTTTGTTTGCTTGAACGCGCTAATCTCAGGAACTACGGTTCTGATTTGAAAAATTCTTTCAGTTTTAGATAGCCCATTTATCGAGGAAGGCTATAGGCTATATATCATCACGCTAAGACCAATAGGAGCGGAGCACTAATGAAGAATGTTTCAAAATCGGGGATTTTTTTCCCACGTGGACGAAGTCGCGTGCGGAAGCTAGTTATTTATATAGGGTTCCAGCTGAGACCATGCCATTAAGTTGAATAGAATAGAATAGAATAGAATACTCATTTATTTGCTCAGAATGTAGGTATTTACAATAAGGTGTTACAGTAACATATAAGCATCCTTGTACATTCTACCATTTAGGCATGCAAACATTGATGCAGTTCATCATCAAACATAAGTACAAAAATCTTGATTTAAACTAAACATTTGTCAGCTAGAAAATCTGATACGGAGTAGTAACATTTGCTTAACAGAAATACAGTTAATTTCTTTTTGAAAGTACATACTGATTCTTCTTTTATGGAGTTAGGAATGTGGTTAAAAATAGTCGGTGCCATACCAAAGACACTTTTTCTCAACAAAGCTGTCCTAAAGCCACCTGTGCGTAACAAGTTTAGGCATTGAGATCGCAAAGTGACATCTCGGCATCTGTTTTCCGATAAATTTAAAAATAAACGTCTATTGCATTTAACAAAGAGAGCAATTTCTAAAATGTAAAGGCACGGAAATGTTAATAAATTATGACTTTTAAAAATTGGAACACAGCTGTCAGTAACTTTCAAACCAAATATTGCACGTAGCCAGCGTTTTTGGGCTTTAAAAATACTCTCTCTTTCAGTACAGTTACCCCAATATATAATCCCAAACCTTAAAATGGAAACGACGAGACTATGATATGCTAGTAATGCTGTTTAAATGTTAACTTTTGTTATAAGTTATGTCGTTATATTCGGTTTTGACTATATTCAGAGCCCAGAATGACATTAATATTGCTGCTTTATAGGCAGTTTTTATACAAAGCATGTGTTTGTACAAAATAGTGACAGTTAATAGTGCAAGTTGAGACTGACAGAACATTGCAACAGACATATAAACAAACCTGGTATAGCAGACGTGTCTATACTCTGCGACTCCTGGCACGGAACAGTTAACACTTACAAGTACTTACGGTGTGTGTAGCTTATACTTATAACAACAATCAGAATAGAGAGGATCAAAGGAGGTGATGTCAGAATCACACCCCTCATTAACAAGTGTGTTCCGTCAGCCTCAAAATGTCTGTACAAGAGTTACTGAATGAGCTTAGTTATTAAAATGTGAAGATACTGAGCAAAATGTCTGTACAAATTAAACAGACTAAAACTTACTGGAGCAGTTGCTCTCGTACCAACAACTTGAGGCGTACCTATCACCACTCTGGGTGATACTGTCGCTACTGACTTCTGAGCCGCCACTGCGGGCGCTCCAGGTCTCATGTTTAATATTTGGACATTGGGGATGATAGTAGGCTGCGCGGAGCCTAAGTTCTGTGTAGTCACTACAACGTTCTGCCCTCCAGGCTTGTTCAGTGTCATCACATTAGGTATTGAAGCAGGCATGCTAGAGTTCACAGTCATTGGGACAGTCACCATTCCAGGCTGCATACCCACTTGGCCAGTATTTGTGCCCTGCTTTATGACGAGAGGAGGCTGCATGGCGATAGTTTTGTTGCCCTGCTGCGGTATCACGCCGCCGGTCGACACCGCGTGTAATATCTGGCTCTGCGACGGCTGTGCGATGACACTGCTCGCCAATGATTGTACAGGTAGAGCCACGCCGCCGTGAGGGTTGCCCAGATGTTGCGCTTGCGTGTATATCACCTTCAAAGTTTCATTAGAAAGAGGAGCACCACTACTCAATGATAGAGATGTAAATGTTGGTTGTGTTGATGCTTGCACATTATTGAAAGAAGCACTTGAGTTTGAAGAAACAATATTAGATTGAATGCTATTCACTATTCCACCAGAATTAATTTGTTCCGAAATGTATTTCTGTCCACTTAAAATAGAGCCCGCGTTTGAAGTTATATTACAATTTTGAGACGGAATAACATTCACGTAATTGTTATGTGAGGATGCCGACGGAACGGACGTGACTAACTGATTTTCTAATGAGCCCACAATCGCGTTTACGGCATTCTCATCAACGTTTGTGGACAAAGCTTGCTCTAAAAACTCGGCTGACGCCATTTTATACAAATCATCGATATCGTTAGGGCTGGGAATAAACCGGATTAATCGGTAAAATTCGGTTTGTTGATCTTTCGACAAACTGAGGCATCATACATTATCACAACATTGTGGAATATTTAATTAAATAATACCAATATTTTTCTCACATACTCCTTAGTAATATTCTGTAATATTAAATGGGATTGAAAGTTGGGTTAAAAATATTAAGTAATAAGATAGGAACGTAACAAGTTTAGTACTGTTTCGGTACTTTGTTGGTGGTTAACAACTGCTTTTGTACAGTACTTAACTATGATATTAAATTAATCAATTGAATAGATAGCGTAATATATATAACAATATATTATTATATATTTTAGTTAATTTAAATGCTTCTGACTAAGTGGTTATGGAAGCAGCAAAATTTGCTAAGTTACGCATACTCGTAACAAATCTGAAGTCGTTCATGGGATCATTCCTACATTTTCATAACCTAAAGTGATCGAGACATTTAAAAAGCAACACAAAATTCATAATAATTAAGTACTTCTTTCTAACGATGTGAAATATTCTAAATAACTATTGGACTTTATATACCTACATTATTAAAGATAAACGTAAATAAACATAGTCGGCGAATGACACTGTTCTGTACAATCGTTGACGCAGAAGAGTTAGCAAAGAAAAAGCTTACTTGGGCAGCCCTGGCTTCTTTGCTTGGAATTCATATCGTCCAATTCAGCGATGTTTTAACAAAATAATGAATCGCCATTTTCGCAATCGCCATCGCAATTCGAATGGCGTTACATAATCATAGGAGGTAAGGTTTAAATAACTCACCGATGAATCAGACGAACTCCGTAGAATTGATCCTGGATTTTGTAAATTCGACCCCAATCCAATAAGATTTGACCCTAGATCAGGCAGGTTTGACCCTAAATCTAGCAGACTAGAGTCTAGAAGAGGTAAACCAGACCTCAAATGAGCCAAGTTTGGTTTAATGGGTGGCTCTGAAGTCAGATATGGTAGCAGACGATGAGAAACTTGTCGACCGTAGTTTGGTGTATCCCATTGACTTTGTGACGGCTCCCAAATAACCTGCGGTAGCTCTGCCTCCACTGTTTGTGTCGCTTCCCCAATAAGCTGCATTTGTGCACTAGCTGCTGTTTCTCTTTTCTTGCACTTTGGTTTAAGGAACATAATCTGCAATTGAAATGGTTTTTTTGATGTATGGCACCGAAAACTGGTTTGGCAGGTATTGTATCTACCTAACTTTTCTCCAAAGATGATATCCATGAGAAGATATCTTGGCCGCGCTTACCTACCCGCTGATAACACATTAACGCACGTCAGTAGTCACCGGATTTAAAAATTAAGCTCGACGAACGAAAACCAAATCCATAACAAAATAACTAGAAAAGCCTTAAAAATAACTTTCCACAATAACTAACAAAATATTAGGTCCTATGAAATTAGAGATTTATATGAAAATTTTAAAATATAACATTTTAATTTTTTTTTTTCTGCTAATCAAAGTACTGGCCCAAATTATCTAGACAATTTTGCCATTTTGATGGCAGTTTGTTTATCCCTTTACTGTAGAAATTTGCCGGACGGGAGGCGATGAAGTCAGCGAAAGCGTTTTACTGCTCTCGGTTGTTGAAATTTTCCCCAATTAAATAATTGCCTAAATTTTGAAAATAGTATAAATCTGTTGAAGTAATGTCTGATGAGTACGATGGATGTCGGAGAGCTCCCATCTGAACCCTTTTAGCTTTGCGACGACGGTCTGTCATGAAGTATGAGCTCGTGCGTTGTCGTGAAAAAACGGTGGGGAAGACCGATTGACCAGTCTTAGTTGTTGGATTGCGAGCTTCTCCATCATTGATTGCAAATTTAGCGCTAACTCGTAGCGCTGCTTTAGTGCTATGTTGGAGCACTAATTTTAGTACTTTTGGTTTGCACTTTGGAGAATAAGTTAGGGAGAGCAATGACAAGGCGTGAAGTCGCAGTAATGAATGTGGAATGAATGTTCTTTATTAAAATAGAATTGTGTATAAATAATTGTAGTGTTTACATAAGTTAAACAGTGGTCACTGTGTGAGAGCACGGCCCTCCGCCCGCGTCTCATATAACTGTTGATATTACCTATATTTAATTTATAGCACTTAGAATAATATTCCTTTGTGCATTTTATGAGCGATTGGTTATCAAAGTGAAGGGTGTGCGACGTATGCTACACAATTCTTGGCAATAGACATCTGCCGTCACTGTTGTGCTATTCGGTAAGAAGGTGTGATGTTCAAGTCCGGCTGGTCCGCCAGACTATCATCTTCCTATGAGCAGGGGTGGATCTACCTATGGGCTATTTGGGCTGTAGCCCAGGGCCCCGTGGATATTAGGGGCCCCCTGCCAGTTCTCATTAATAAAATAGACGATACTTTTAAATCTATAAATATATAGTGCCATAATCGACCAATCGAGAACGAAGGTATTTAGTGTGAAAGGCTTGAGAATTAGTTGCTCTAATGATATACCTACTTATGTGCGTTTTTTTAATATATTTTGCGGAGTTAATGATTGACTTTCTAAAGTATTGTATATTCTTCATATTTTATTATTTTGTTTTTTTATCTTTTATATTTTTATTATTATGAATGTGAGGAATATGTAGGTGGTTAATTATTTTCATTGTAATTTATAGTTGATGTATGGCAGTGGGAGTATTTGTCTGACCTACCCAAATGTCCTTACTTTAGTAATTTTTTTTATTGATAATTGGTTCGCGTTTGACCACCATCTCACCTGATGGAAAGTGATGATGTGATCGAAGATGGAGCACGCTTACCTAAAAATAACCTATTCACTCTTGACTTAAAGACCCCTAGGTTATAGCTATCGGGAAACACTAGACTCCGGCAGGGAATTTCACTCCTTAGCCGTTAGCACAATGAAAGTATTCCCAAAAGGTTTAGTGCGTATGGGTGGGATGTCCACCATGTAACGATGGCGCATCGCCGTTTGTCTTGTAGTCCGATGATGGAACGGACTTAGCGGAATTAGATTGTGTAATTCCATCGCACACTCTCCGAAATGTAACCGATAGAAAACTGTTCGTCAAATCGTTGAGCTCCTTAAGTTCAAAGTTGAGCTACACGATAACTGACAAATGCTTGCACTGTCTGGGTGGTCCGCTCAAATCTGCGTGCTCCTTTCCTCAAAAGACACAACAGACATGAACCTTCATGCTTCTCATATGGTTTGACGAATACGAATTGTATGGACTTTAAAAACGATGTTAACTTCTGAGTTTGTTTCGATGTTTCTTCTCAGAGTAGTCAGTTAGGAAACACCGGCCTCATCTAGCCTAACTTAAAACACAAAAAAAGACGTGTAAAAGTGTTATTTATAACCAATTTACAAATAAATATTTTATTTCATTTCTTTTATAAATATCAGACTTGTGCCTTGAAGATAACAGAATTATCGTACTTATAATAATTGAAAGTAATCTGATTTAGAAAAGATCCTACAATGCTCCTAATTTAGGAAATCTATACTAATATTATAAAGCAGTAGTAAACTTTGTTTCTTTGAACGCGCTAATCTTCGAAAGTACTGGGTGGATTAAGATAAAATTTGGTATTGAAGTAGGTTGAAGCTTGAGGAGGGTTTATAAGCTTCTTTTTACCCGACTGCTAGTTATGAATAATTTTAAATATTTGATATTAATAACAGGGCTTTATCTATGAAATCGCTGTTTTGTCGTACTGGCAATTTATTTTTGGTTTTTCTCCATAGAAAACGACCAATTTCAAACCGTGCACTAACGTCTGACGTTTTGTAAGTGCCCATGTAGGCCTATGTGAAATAATATGCAAAGAGAATGTAATAGACTTAATATGTTGAGTTTGAGTTTGATAATCTTATTTTTTGGGCTAAGAATTCTAATTTCAAAGGAGATGTTCCAGAAATGTATGGAGCCTGGGCTAGCACTATGTACACCACATGTAAATATAGCTGTATAATGTAGTAACCGTCTTTTAATGTTAATTTTCTATAATTTCACTTTTTTTAGTATGATTTTCAAATTAACTTGGTCAAGGAGAGCAACACAAAAAATATGGTGGATCAGCCATGTTGCTGTTGACCAGTGATGCAAATGTCATTTCGACATGTCGGCTTGACGAATCGATATATCAAAATATAGATATTTTTATAAAAGAATCGATAAATATCGGATATTTTAAATATCAATAAATCTATATTGTTTTATTCATTTTAGAATAATTGGTCTAACGTATATTAATCTTGTCATATCCGGAGAGTAGTTCAAATGTTGTTCACCAGATTGTCAGCACGTTTGCGCCATAAGAATATGCATATACCTTCAGGTTAGTTTCGTTTTTTTATGGCCACGAGATTGCGTAGTGCCAAAAACCACGTAATGTAATGCACTTATTGTTACTTACGTGCGTTACCTTTACGAAAAATATCGATACATCTATTTATCGTTATTTTTTATATAATATATAGATAATAATCGATACAGCTAAAAAATATCGATTCTATATTTATCAAAGATTTTTCCACTTGCCCATCCCTACCTTAGAGTATAGAAATATATATAGAGACGCTGTAATTGTCTATATCTTACTTGCTTATACAAATATCTATTGAATCGATACAGAAATTTGAAACTACACTTGGTCTCTTTTTAACCAATGAGTAATCTCATTCGAAGAAAGAGACGTCATGCTATTTGTTTATTCTCTGCCTGGCAACATTTTAACATTTCCGTCAAAGTACCTACCTCGCGTGCCATCCGCCATCTTTTGGACCCGTGGTTTTGTGGTACATCAGCTGTCAAATGAACAACAACATTGTATTTGGATTGCGATTCTTAGGAATAAAAACGCTCCCAGATAAATTGTATGGTGCTGTGAGTGTCTAGTGGTGCAAACTGAATAAGCCTACTTGTTCAATAAT
The DNA here is from genome assembly GCA_943138885.2 of Tholera decimalis. NCBI lineage: Eukaryota > Metazoa > Arthropoda > Insecta > Lepidoptera > Noctuidae > Tholera > Tholera decimalis. Next base: position 51,916,167 of record OW964548.2, on the reverse strand, counting down.
TCAGTATGGTGCAAGGAAAAACCACAATCAACCTCATTTGACCATGCACAGGTTAGTAGCCGTATTTTAAGAAAAACTATATCATGCTGTTATTTTTTTTGTATAAGTATCCTTGTTTTATTTATAGAATAACAGCTCCCAAATGTACGTACTAATTATATGTGATATTTAACTCTATTTGCTAAATTTATATCATGTATTGTTTACAATATAAATGACAATTCTAAATAGTGATGTCTTTTATTTAATAAGCTATCGATAAAAACTAATATTTTTTTTGAGTTTGCACATTGTAGAGATCAGTAGAGTAGGGTATCAAAATGAAGGGCTTGAAGAGATGGTTTTGAAAATAAAACTAACAATAGAAATAAAAATAGCGATAGTACTAAAACACAACAATGTCACTTCGTCATGCAGTAGGTGGTGGTTATTTAGTTCAGTCTCTGATTTGTTCCATTAACTGCATCAAACTGAAATAATTTTGTATGTTTTTTATATGCACAGGTTCCCTAAAAATGAAGTGCTGCGCCAGAAGTGGTTTGAAGTCATTGGGATGGAAAATATCAAACCTGGACTTAAAGTACCACGTGTCTGTTCATTACACTGCAGAATCAACCTTCAATAAAACCCTTGATGTAATAAGGCTGCGTGATAGCGTGATGATGCAGTACCGTCAATCCGCCTTGTAGTAAGTTAAAACAAATAATTAACTTCATATTGTTTAAATTTCCCTACGAACCTGTCGGTTCATCCAATACTTTAGTATTAATGTGTCTCAATTTTAATATTATTAAATACCTGTCCATAATGTTATGTTTAGGGCTAGTAATAAAAAAAGATGAGATTATTCAAGATATAAAAAAATACTTTCAGTGTTCAAAAAAAAAACACACGGGCCGGTTCGGCGTGAAATCAAAAATATCGAACGGGCGTTCTCCATGATGACTCAACCACCCTTACCAGTGAAACACCTAGATCATATATATAAAGAGTAAATAAAATAAACTTTAATTTGTCGTTCGAAAAGTGTTGTTACAACTAACATTTGTATATCTTTAACTTTAACTTCTCTTTTAATTTGCTTTTTCAGATTTAACCCGAATTGTTTACTTCTGAGAATGAGATACCGAGCACATCTGGGTCATAAATAAATTTCAAGGCAACTTTTAGTTTCTATAAAATTAAGCTCAATTTGAATGGGCAGTTTACAATGATTAGTAACAGTTTTGACTTTCAAAAGTGTCTAATAGTTATCTAAATAAAATTGAGCATTTTACTTTGACCTGGTGATTTATAATGGTGAATAAAGGTACATATTTCAAAATACTTTGTTGTTTTATTTCTTGTAATAACCTCAGTTTTAGTATATTTCTACAATATTCATTATTGTTGTAAACAAATATCTCTATGGGCCGAAACTACGTAAAGCGGTCGCCCACGCGGTCCCACACAAAAGTGCTCCGTTGCGGGAACCCGCACGTTGCGGGAACCCGCACGTCGCGGGGAATCAGACCCCGCGCCCCCTTTTTGCTACGTAATAAATATTAAGTTTTCGTTCGACTCGACTACATGCACACCGTTAAAGTTGAACTAGTGACACTGTGCAGGTAATAATCCGGTTTCTGATACACACGACACACGCTCTTTACGCAGTTTCCTATAATATCATTATTTGCCTAACCTTTTCCAAACTATATATTAGGGTAAGATTCCAGTCTATCAACTGATGCAGCTGAATACCAGTATTTTAAATGGAGCGACTGCCTATCTGACCTCCATAGTACTGGGTAATACGATACCCTTGGTAAGGCAACCAGTTACCAAGGGTAACGTATTAATCAGACTCGGGCCACTGACTAAAAACGACTGTCAAAGATTTACAAATGACAGTTAGTTCGATACTAAGCCGAAAGGGGGTCAGAGTGATCTTTATGAACAACTTTAAATGTGGTACAAACCCTGAAATCGCAAAAAACCTCAGTTGTCCTCATTGATTTATATAATAGTACGCAGTAATATATATGTCAATGGTTGTCCTTAAAGAAAGTCACTCACAAGAAAAAATCAAAGTCAGTCAGTCACTCATAAAATGTAGCCCAACCAACAGTGCTTCTAACCCCTTGTATGTTAATATGTATGTAATCTATACTAATATTATAAAGCGGAAAAGTTTTTTTGTTTGTTTGTTTGAACGCGCTAATCTTCGAAAGTACAGGGTGGATTTGGATGAAATTTGGTATGGAAGTAGCTTGAAGCTTGAGGAAGGTTATAGGTTACTTTTTACGCGACTCCAAAAAAGGAGAGTTATGTTTTTACCGTAATAGAATCCACGGGAGCGAAGCCCCGCGTGAGTACTAGTACACTATAATTTTAAAAATTCAGGAAAAGAACTAAAGGACTTGTTACAGTTATTCCAAAAGTATAATCTAATTATCCAAAGTTTAAAAGTATTGTTACATAAGTAATCAATGTACCCGAAGAAATGTTAGAAACTCTGGTATCGATATCGATACTTTTTGGTTTTGATTACTTATGTGCTTCACTAACAATGGCTGCCATCTTTTGGCCCCAGTTGACAGTAGGTATACACGCGTATTTTGTAGGTATTTCTCGTCCATATTATAGAAGGTCATTGATCCCTACGACTCACAGAAAGACGTCACGAAACTCAAATCTGTCAAACGTCATGTCAAACACGACTGTCATGGCTACTCTAAAACAAGGGTTATCATAATAAAAATCTTCCAAAATAATAATTTATCACAGCTATACCCGCCTCCAAAAATTTTTTTGTTTATTTATATGATAATCCCAATTGTTTTTTTGATTTATCTATGTACATAGAGGTAGCCCAAAATGAAACATCTTTATTTTATTTTAAAACATGGAGTTCTTGTTTCAAGGTTTGGCATAACCATGCCACTTGTACCTACGGCCTCTCTGACTTATTTAAAGTTATCTGTGGTCTAAAACTAAATGACCACCCGTTATTAATTTGTTCGCTGGAAATTTCGACCTGAAAAATGAACCCCGTGGTCCTCAATGACGAATTAAAGGCGATTGTGGGTGCTGATGATGTCCAATCTGCGGTTGAATTAGCAGCAGCTTTCAACGCTAGTATCAAAACAATATTGCGTCAAATTGGCAAGGTAACAAAGCTTGACGTCTGCCCCACGAATTCAGTGATCATCACCGCGAAGGACGCAATGAAAGAATTTTGTTGCCTGTGATGAAAGAAAAATGGATTCTGTTCGACAAACGTAAGCGCTCAGCAAATTGGTTGGATCCTGGATTAGCATCTAAACGTTTTCCTAAACGAAAACTGACCCCTAGAAAAATGATGGTCCCTGTTTGGTGGTCTAACCCTGGTGTAACTCATTACAGCTTCCTACCAAACAGGATGAGCATTACTGCAGAACTGAACACAATTATGGAGAAGCTCGCACATATCCAACCAGCTTTGGTCAATCACTCGGCTCCGCTGCTCCTGCACGACAACGCGTGACCTCATACTACACAGCAGACGGTCTACAAGTTACAAGAGCTGGGGTTGGAAGTTCTCCGCCATCCGTTGTACTCACTAGACCTTGTGCCTACAGACTTCTATTTTTTCCTGAATTTGGATAACTTCTCGGAAAAAAATCAACACCGCAGAGGCAGTAAAAGTGCCGAATGCAGAATCTGCCTTTGCAGAATTTGTTGCCTCCCGTCCAACCGATTTCTTCAAGAAGGGCATCAATAAGTTACCACTGCGTTGGAAAAGATGCATCGATTGTATGGGTGTTTACTTGTCAGCATCAAGATGGCAGGACCAAGTCCCCAATTTAAAATGTATCAAATAAAAGTGTTAGTACTTCATATGTACTATTTGTACCCTAAATAAGCAATTTGTACATCTAACGGTAAAGGAAGTACGTCCAGATGAACCTGGTAGAATGCACTTTGACGTCAAAGTGGCGGGACCAGGTTCGTCTGGACGTACTTCCTTTACCGTTAGAGGTACAAATTGCTTGTTTAGGGTACAAATGGTACATATGTAGTACAAATAGTTTTATTTAATACATTGGGGACTTGGTCCCACCATCTTGATGCTGACGTTTACTTTGATTAATTGAAATAAAAAACATAGAAAAAAAAAAAACGTTAATCTATGCAATGAAAACGGCAATTTCATTGGTAAATATCTAATATATTCAGATGAACAGATGACATAAAGAAGAAGTATTCTTATTTTTGAAAATAAAGTTGTTAATGTTTTCACTAGAGATGCCACGAATAGTTATTTGGCCGAATACCAAAAATTCCCCAAGGCTCTTGGCCGAAACACCGAATATTCGGCAGCCGAATGTTCGGTAATACTTACACTTAGTACTGGTGACAAGTCACATCTCGTCACTTACGAGTTTAAACTTGCATCGCTGAAGTAGCACGTAGGCGCGGGCAGTTGTTTAATTTGTGATTAGGTCGCGGTCGTGTCACAACACGCTTTATTTGTTGATTATTGGTGCATCATACTGTACGTACTGTATACTAAAAATTACTTTAAATGTGATTATCATAAGAAATATCACCCACCCATACACACAAAACGTTTTGGGAATACCTTCATTGAGTTGAATTCCCTGCCGGAGTCTGTGTTTCCCAGTAGCTATAATCTAGGGGTCTTTATGTCAAGAGTGAATAAGTTACTTTTAGGTAAGCGTGCTCCATCTTCGACCACATCATCACTTACCATCAGGTGAGATGGTAGTCAAACGCGAGCCTATAATCAATAAAAAAAATCACCATTTGTTCAAGAAAAGCAAAATGATTTAACACGTTCGCTGATAGTACGTCGTTAGGCGGGAAATTAAAATAGTGCGTTATGACAGTATGTCGAGGGACGAGCCACTTATTTTGAATAGTACGTCGTGGAAAATTCTACTGTCGTAATGTGGTGTCAGGGTAAGTGCTCACTGTCAGTATCAGCGAACGTGTTAAATATCTGCTTGCTACTTTTCTTGACACCATTTTAAAACTAGTTTCTTGGGCGTAGTTCAAACACAAACAGCAAAAAAAAAAATATAGATACTCTGAAAAAGAATAGCACCAATGATGATCCATCTCCAGCTCCACGTCGAAAGAAAAGGAATGTCAATGAAAATAATAAAACCATTGAGACACAGGATGGTTTCTGGAATTGTTTTGAGTTACGTTCAGATAAAAGTGTGAAATACAAAAAGTTCGGTAGCAAATTAACTTGATTTTGGCATGGTATCTGTTTGCCAAGATCGGACAGCCAACCCTTACGTGGTGGTCAGCAAATCAAACGCAATACAATATCCAACCGTTTCACAATTTGCTAAAATGTATTTATCATCTCCCGGTAGCAGTGTATATAGTGAACAGCTGTTTTCGGAAGCAGGTATAATTTATGAGAGAAAACGCAATCGTCTGCTATCAACAAATGCTGAAAAAAATGTTTTCATGCATCATAACTTAGCACTGGTAGATTTTAAATATTAATATGTATAACACGACGCTTTACGTCATCTATCAGATTGTATATACAGTACCTGTAGAGTACTAGTGACATCTAACATACGACGTGTGAAGTGTCGTGACGTTAACGAGTTACAAACACATACAAGGATCACATGATGACGATGCACACTAACGTATCAAGCCGCCTATATGTTTAAGCCCTCACCAAGGAGACACGACGCATTCGCAGCTTAGAAGGCACAGTGGTCGATAGCCCCGCAGTCATTACTGTTGTCTTAAGCTTGAACTGAGCGGAGGCCCCGTCGCCCTCAGGAATAGCGAGCTAGGAGGTTAAGGGATAGGATAGCCCCGCAGTCCATCGCTAGGACCACGAATAGATATTACGTCACTCTAACTTTGTTTGATAAAGTTTGTCAAGTGTTTTAGTTAAAGTAAATAAAACCCTATCTGTCATCCAACGTTGGTTTTATTCCACCACCACCATTATATTGGCGCCCAACGTAAATATTCTTCTACCCGCAACAATTTTATCACAGTACATTTCGACGGTGTACCCAAATATTGACGGATAAACAGAAGCTTACCCTCAAGAGAATTAATCAAGCTGCCTAAAAACCATTATATTGGCTCCTGACGTAAATCTGCTTCTACCCGCAACAATTTTATCAGAGTACCCACATTTCGATAGACACCCCACATATGCAAAAGAGTTATTTATAACCAATTTACAAAATGGATATTTCATTTTCAGCCAAATATTGAATCTGAAATGGTACAAGACGGCTTAAATTGCATAGCCATTTGGCTTAAAAAGTGGCGGATTATGGCAAACGAAAGTAAATTTGTCAGTGTCACATTCACACTAAGAAGACAAACTTGTTCACCTGTCGTTCTGAATAATGTTGAAGTGAGCTGCCGACTGACCTGATAGAAGCACATATTCACCAAACGAAAACAGCTTGGGCTCCAACTCAGATAGCTCTACTGGCTCATAGGGAAAAAGTCCCAGATATCGCTTGAAAATAACATTTTTCTCTATAAGGCTACTCTCAAACCATTGTGGACGTACGGAATCCAGCTATAGAGAACAGCCTGTCACTCTAATATAGAAATAATTATGAAAAAAAAAAACGGTTTGTGACAAACGAACAACTGCATAATGACCACTGTGAAATAAATGCCCACAGTCAAAGAAGAAATTCACGAACACACCAAGTCTTACAAAGATAGTGTAGCATACGTAGCACACCCTTCACTTTGATAACCAATCGCTCATACAATGCACAAAGGAATATTATTCTAAGTACTATAAATTAAATATAATGTCAACAGTTATATGAGACGCGGGCGGAGGGCCGCGCTCTCTCACACAGTGACCACTGTTTAACTAATGTAAACACTACAATTATATATACACAATTCTATTTTAATAAAGAACATTCATTCCACATTCATTACTGCGACTTCACGTCTTGTCATTGATTGATTGCTCTCCCTAACTTATTCTCCAAAGTGCTGTCTAAAGTAAATCTCTGCTGCCTTAAATATATTTCTCTAAAAATAGTGCTCAAACATAGCACTAAAGTAGTGCTACGACCTAGCGCTAAAATAGAATCACCAACTACCCAAATGTGCTGGCTCAACAATTAATTAACAAAAAACATAGCAAGCAACGGCTCAAATGAAAAGTTCCCCAAGATGTGCTTACAGTAGACGTACATAATTACTGAACAGGATGTTACACAGGTCGTTACCTTGAGCACGCCCTTATTGAAACAAGACCCACCTATTGCTCATTGTCTCATAATGGCGACAGATATTACAAAAAAACATTTTATTTCATGTTTAGGTTTGAGATTTTTCCCCCTTATTATTTTTATTTTTTATCTATACGTACTCTTATATAGCTGAAAAGTTTGTGTTTATTTAAACCATAGATCTATTTTTCTTATTATCTATGATTTAAACGCGCTAATCAACCCAACACTAGCTTGACACTAGCAAGTGGCAACCGTCATTTTATCTGTCAGTCACTAGTGTCAGTGTCAGTCAGTGTGTCACCGTTCATCGCAGTTAGCTGTCACGGCGGGTGTTTGACTTGATTCGTTCGTCTTCGTCGTCACTAAAGTAAATGTTAGTTCATTCATAGTTGGCCATACGCGTAATACAATGCATTTTCTGTCTCGTTTATATTGAAAAGCAAATCTTGTTTAGCACACTAATTCCCATTACTGTGTATATTTAATATCCTTAAAGTGTTTTATAAATGGATAATTTCTAGAATTACTTGCTACCCGAGGATCTCACAATGTTTTTGTGCTAGGTTAGTTTATGCACTTTCATTTTAAAACTGGATTATTAGTAGCATGGTGTGATTTTTTTTTTAAGCAATTTATGCTGAGATTCTAATGTACGTATGAATATACTTCAGATTTGATGCTGTACGCTTAGCAATGTTTACATAATAATTTAACCAGTGGTTATAGTACCATAGCGATCAGCGAGCGCTGGCGCTGGTACAGTATGCTCTTGTCATTTGGGGGCGTTTGATACTAACATTCGATATTTATTCTTCAGTGTTAACATAAGAATGGTAAAAATTATATATCCTTTGGGGTAAGTCTTCTGAGAATTCTGAATGTAATATAAAAATGATGAATGATGCTGTATGAAAAGGTAAAGTAGTTGTAACTGAAACTGTTAAAAAATTTACTTCATAGTAGTTTTACGATATTCCATATTCTTTTATATACTATTATTTTCTACCACCAATAATAATTGATTAAAATCTAGAAAAGTTCAGCATGAGTGAATTATTGAGCCAGCATGGTAAATATTAATTGGCAGGCATGTTCACAGTTTTGTAGTATGTGAGAAAATACCACTAAAATATATTTCAAAAGATTTTCATGTGAAAAAGCTTTTATTTAAGTAGGTCTTTTTCCATCACCTCTTCAGCTTTGACATTCCATTAAGAAATGTTCAAAGTCATACCTGCTTTGAAAATTATTTAATGAATCAAATTAAAAATGCATTAACTAGGTACTTAATATTAAACTGTCTTAAATTAGAGAAATATATGAATATTTGATTAACAAATCTACTATGACGAGATAAGGGCAAAATAATTGTGCATTGCATACCAATGTTGTCTTGACAGTTGATTAAAGATCCAGAGTTGTGCCAAGCCTGCACCACACAGAGAATGCCACTATGTTCACAAATGTCAATAGGAACAGATGTGGATGTCTTGACTGAGTCAATCAAGCAGGATGTGCATAGTTATTCAGATTCACTTCTGAGATCTGGGGTGGGGTGCTAAATCAAATTTAAGTGGGAAATGCTTTGTTGCAATAACCTTGACAAGGTTAACTTACTGATCTAATAACTACCAAGTTCATAAGATCTTTTGGGGCTTAAAATAAAATAGTAGTAATTGTTATTTATCTTGCTATCATTTATGAAATTAACTATAGTGACGAAGTAAAACTTTGGCCCGTAACAATGTTTCTTATTTTTGCTGCAAATTTTCAATTGGTAAATAACTGAAGCATTCATATAGATTTAAACAGGGTAGAACAGTTTCAATGTTTGCGTATATGCATTCACCATACTAGAATCTAGAAGTATATCAGTCTCAGCGGCCGCTATCGAAGAAAGTAAGAGTTCGCTGCGTTCTCGTCGGACTTTGCTCGCTCCTAGTACCTTTACTAGGAGCGACTAATATAGTAAAAGCGACGTATTCGACGCCTTCATTGAATACGCCTTACTATATTAGTGAGCTAAATATTGCACGCGTTTTCGCCCGCGTGCAATTCGTACAATTACAAAGTAGCCTATGTGTTCTTCTTCTTCTGTAGTTAGGTTTCCGCACTTAGTCTCTGCACGAGACCATTGTGCGTGAGCCGTGTCGGCCGTCACTCCATCCAGCCAACCTCCCTCCAGAAGCAGATCAGGTCTTTCGGTCTATTCAGGATATCTGTAAGGGAATTTAATGACCCGAGGGTTCGTTTTCGTATTTCGGTGATTTCCGTGCACTCTAGGAGCACGTGTCCTACCGTTTCCTCCGTCCCCATGCATGCCCTGCACAGGGGACTGTCCGTTATACCTATTGTGTGATAGTGTTTGTTCAGTGAGCAGCGCCCGGTGATGGTCCCCGCCACCATTCGCAGGCTTCTTCTGTCCAGGTGTAGGAGGCGCCTGGTTAGTTTATTGTCTAGTTTTGGCATCGCCTCTTTGGACTGCCTGCAGCCTGGTGCCGAGGACCACCATTTCTGGGCTTGGTCGTGTGTGTGTTCGCAGCTGGGTGAAGGGGAGCGGTACGATGGGCTCGGGTCCGAAAACCATCGTGTCGGACCCCCTCCTGGCCAGTTTGTCCGCCTCGTTCAGCCTATGTGTTATTCTGTTGTGTAAGATATATGACTCTTTAAAGATTTTTCTAAATCGTTCAGTAGTTTTTGCATGAAAGAGTAACAAACATCTATACATCTACACATCCATCCTCACTTTTGCATTTATAAAAAAAAACGCTTATTTCAGACATCAGTCTATTTTGTGAGCGATAAATTAACTAAGACTATGTTATTAGTATTATCAGCATTGATTAAATTAAACCACAAAATTAGATTGAATTAATTTAAAACAAAATTTTAAAATCGAATGTAATAATTAGGATAGGATTCGTTTTTTTTTAAATAAGAGCTGTTTCAATCCAGTAGGTGTGTTGTAGGTTGGTGCGATTTCCGTTGTTAGAGTTTTAGTTTGTCTCACGCTATGTGTACGGAGTACGAGTTCCGGAAATTGCGGCTCGTAAACAGCAGACAAAACGTTTGAAGCAAGTTCAAACACAAACTCGTTATATATTATTTATTTCCATTAACCAATACTAGGGTTTCTGTCAAGGAGTCGGTTATTCTATAAAGATGAAGCTGGTTGCTATTCCAAAGCATACGTAGATCTCCATGGATGCATTATTGAGCACAGCAACTGTATAGATGGTTGTTGCAGCAGCGTCTTCGGTGGTTATATAGTCCGATAGCAGAGCGACATGTCTTGCCGCACCGGCACCATTCACAGATGACCATGCGTGGTCCATGGACGAAGAGCTACAAAAGAACTGCAGTTAGGCACGTACGTCGAAAATGGCGGGAGACGCTGTCAAAAGCCAATTGCATGCTTGATAGACCGCCACCCGCCAGAGCCCGCATCGTTGTCACTTCAAGTTATCCGCATGAAGTATTTGCCGCGATCTACTATACTATACCGCTTACTTATCGCATAGAGATAGAGAAAACAATTTATGGAGCCAGTTCACCTACATAACCAAGTAATTCTAGGGCTAGACGTCTACCAATGGCAGCTCACGCGGTTGTGTCCATTCAAGATCCACTACAAACTTTTTTTTCTAAACGAACTGATATCACGTGGTGTTTAGGGTTCAGACAGGATGCTTTGTAGTTAGGCGTCTTATCATCGAGCGCTTTAAGAACTCTCTTTACCGCAGAAATGTCATCGAGGGTCTACATTTTTGTATGTTTTGTGTACTAGCCACTGCTAGGGTTTTAGCCCTGGCGAAAGTCGAAAATCATCCAAGCATTCTCCCGTGGTACGAAAGTGTCCTGTGTCCTATAACTAAGACCCTATGTGTTAATTTTCATCAAGTGCGTTTAAATGTGATAAATTAACAATCGGACGCTGCTCGCGCCTGTACTTCCCTAAGGTGTAATCTATTTCTGTACTGTGATGAAATTTTTTCATCAAAATCGATGAAGGGGTTTAAACGTGAACGTGTAACAGATGGATACAGTTACTTTCGCATTTAAGTAGGGATTTTAAAAGTTCGCCACGTCCCAGTTCAGCAGGCTTAAGTCTATCTCCTCATATAAGATCGGTTCATATCTTTGAGTCTTTAAAATCAGTTCTTTTAAGCAGTTTGCTTATGTTTTTTGAGTATATTGTGTTACACAGTTCACTGTAACTCTTTAGTTACACTTTCATATAATCATAGAATTCTGTTTAATATCAAAGCTCTTCTATAAACAGCACCCGTTGATTTTTAAGATAATTAAAAAGTAAAACAAAATACGAACTGTTTCAAGCGGTTATTATTCAAGCCATTTACGTGCAGTTACATTCTTACTTACAGGTGAGGGCTTTCGCTGTAATACCCATTACTCGTTTCAGAGCATAAAGCTTGTTATGAACATTCGTTCTCAATTAACTCTCGTTCAATTAATGAATTAGGTCTTCATGAAACGTGTGAATTGTATCTCGGTAATTGTAAATATAACAATATTATGTGCATAAAACGCACGCCATTTATTGATGTGAACTGATGTGAACTGACGTGGACTAGCCCCGTCCGCCGTTGCTTATAAGTATAGTACTGACTCATCCGCTTCATACAAAAGTGCCAATTTAGTACTGGATGGGGCTTTAACTGGCGTCAAATTATATGCAACTATCTAATAATAGTGAAATTATTCTTTTGTGGAACGTACTCTACTAGATGCAGTAGTCCCTCACATGGAACCAAAGGCAATACGTCTCTCCGTAGGCAAGAATTATTTTTGTTGAACCAAATCGGTGTATCATCACTAGGTCTTCCATCTCCAAACCACTGTCACCGATCATTAGGGCTGTGTACAAGCGTTAAGAGTGGATATGACCCATATAAACTATTAGATAATTACATGTTTTCTTTTAAAATATTTCGTCTTATCAACAGAACTTTGATTCTTTACAGATGCTGTCATGGAACGTTTTCCCCTAAAGTCCACCGGCCCTAAAATGGGTACGACATACCAGTCCGTCTACAAAAAGGTGCGTATGATACATACGAGTAATTTATATTATAGTTCTACGTCTAGTTTTACGTAAATGATTGAGGAGCTCGTAGCTATATAATAACAGCCGCACGAGTTGATCTTCGAGGTTGAGCAACGCATGCCAAGGTTTGTCTCTGGATGGGTGACAATCCACCGTGCCTCGGAAAGCACATTAAGTCGTCACGTGTCTCGGCTGTCATTTCTACATCATTTACAGTCGTTACGGGTAGTCAGAAGTAAAAAAAAATGGCCAAGTGCGAGTCAGACTCGCCCATGAAGGGTTCCGTAGTAACTATAATAAATATAACATACTTAATATATTTATTAGAAAATAAAAAAAAAACCTTACATTTTTCTTAAAACTAGCTTATTTACAATTTTTACAACTACGCCAAATAACTTTGTTTTTCATAGTATTTGTATGAATTACAAAGTTATATTTGCGGTTTTCGAAAATATACTGTATCTCAAAAACTGCTTTTTGGTTGAATGTTTACATTAAGATCTACAACATATGGTTTTTTTTAGATTTTTCACTTCATTATTATAGACGTTAGAGGGGGAGGGACACACATTTTACCACTTTGGAAGCGTATATCTTTTAAACGATTAACTTATGAAAAATTCATTTTAGAAACCATAATGTCATTTTTAAAGTCCTGTCTATAGATAATACACACGTATAGGTTTCATGAAAAAAAATATTTTCAGTTTCAGTTCCATGTATGGGGAGTCCCCTTTATTTTAAATATTTTTTTAAATTTTCTCTTTAATCGGAAAGCGGTTCATAGAATACATCTACCTACCAAGTTTTACATGTATAGTCCTAATAGTTTCGGAATAAAATGGCTGTGACATACGGACGGACGGACAGACAGACAGACGGACAGACATGTCGAAACTATAAGGGTTCCGTTTTTTGCCATTCGGCTACGGAACCCTAAAAATCAGACATTATTCTTGCCAAGGGGTATCGTGTTACCCAGGTACTGGGTTGTGGAGCTCGAATAGGCAGTCGCTCCATGTAAAACGTTTATACTCAGTTGCATGCAGGGCCGGATTAACCATTAGGCGGAGTAGGCAACTGCCTAGGGGCTCCGCATCAACTAGGGGCCCAGGCCCAGTGCACGCACCAAGAAAACATGTTTCTTCGAACGAGAATTTGATGTGCGTGTGAACTTAGGGACCTTCACTGTTATCTCACAAAATACAAATCGTTAGATTTAGTAGTAGAATTAAAACTATTTTAGAACAAATCTGGGAATAAGTAAACAAATATATTAAAAACCACAGCCCTTAATGTGCGTTTCCTCAGTTCACACACGATTTGGTCAGTCAAAGTAAGAAAAGGGGCACCGAGAATGCCATTGCCTTAGGGCCTCTGACAGGGTTAATCCGGCTCTGGTTGCTTGCGGTTAGACTGGAAGCCGACCGCAACATAGTTGGGAATTACCCTTTATCCAACGTAGTTGCGAATTACCCTTTATCCAACGTAGTTGGGAATTACCCTTTACCCAATGTAGTTGGGAATTACCCTTCTCCCAACATAGTTGGGAATTACCCTTCTCCCAACATAGTTGGGAATTACCCTTCTCCCAACATAGTTGGGAATTACCCTTTACCCAACTGGTAGATTATATTTTTTTCGGAAGATCGATGAACGTTTTCCTTATGAAAATTATAGTTAAACCGTTGTAAATGCTCATTTTGCGATATCACAGAAAGTTATGTTTAAAAACTCATTGGAAAAATGCAATGTTTCATGTGTAAAACCTGATATTATTGACGAAACTTAAACATACAGCCTTGGCCAAAAGTATTGAGCACCCATGACATCTTTCAGTTTTATGAGGAGTATCAAATAGAAATAAAACAAAACGTTTTATATAGGTTTATTTTACTATTTATTAATTGAAAATTATTATTTTGTGGGTCCACCCTTTGCCTTAGTTACGGCAGAAATTCTTTTTGGTAAAGAGCCAACATGATTTTTAGTCTTCAGCAGTAATCGCGTTCCATTGTAGGCGCAGGTAGCGTTTCAAATCTTCTCTGTTGTTAATTGTGTGGCGCCTAACTCTACGCTTTAATAAACCCCGTAAATGTTCTATGGGGTTCAGATCTGGCGACTGGGCAGGCCAATCAAGAAGCTCTGTGTTATTTTCCCGAAATGTCATAGTGCGGGCAGATTTGTGGCATGGCGCGTTATCGCGTTATCGAAAAGTTTCGTGAATGAAGGCAGCAATGCAGTTTCTAGTACATTTATCGACGCCTTGAGAGTGAAAACCTCGTAAGTGAAAAAGGAGTAACTTTTCAGGAGGAAGAAAAATCTGCGTGCTATAAAATTTTTGTACAGTTTCTTTTATGTTTTTTTTTATTAATTTATATGTAAATTTAACCCGTTTTTATATCCAGAACTGTTCGATATTATGTATAATATGAAAAATATTATACATAATATCGAACAGTTCAGAAATGCATAATCCATGGCCTGATTACGCTAAACTGACGACGCGATGCGAGTGTTTACGAGGTTCTCACTTACTGTCATAGATAGCGTTTCGAGTATTGAATGAACATATTAGTGAGATCAGGATGTGCGTTGCTAGGATTGCTTTCTGGAAACGCAATAAAAAAAATTTGGACAAAAATGTACTCCCGAGGTTTTCACTCCAAGGCGATGTTATATAAGGTGTATCTATTCATACACGAAATATTTTAAGATATATACCTATAGCTTGTAAAGAAACAATAAACACGACAAAAAAATGTTTATAAATGTTTTTTTTTATTTTACGTAATTATTATAATTTTAAAACTGCTTGAGACATTTTGCATAAAATCTTTACTCCATACTCTATGAATGACCCGCCCGCCCGCGCCGCGGTGAAGTGACGTGCCCCCGCGCGCCAGTGTCGAGCAGCCGCGTGTTGGTGAGATTGTGCGAGTATTCGCTTCGCATGCATGTCTCCACGTGACGGCGCTACATGGTAGTTATTTCGCGTCCTGAAGGTTACCGCACTCCAGTCTGTGTTCTGCCGGATTCAAACACCTGCCCCCACCTCATTTTACATGAGACCTAACAATATCACTGGTGAACTGTAGTGGACTTACGAAAATAGACCTCTGCCTATCTCTACCGAGAAATCAGGCGTGATGATGTTAAAAATAAACCAATGTAGCTAGACTTCGTATCTCATTCTAGTGTCATTTTAATAACGTATCGTTTACAATGGATAATAAATGTGAATTTAAATTACAATACCATTTAAAGCTAAGTAGGCAAATTATTAAATTCACTCCATTAAAGTTTTACGAAAAGGAACCTAGATGCGATTAAAATATTTTTTCAGTTATAATCCTAACCTACAATTATTATTATTACCCATCTACATTTACATCTATCTTACCTACATCATAAACGATGATACGAATTGAATGGACTTTAAGAGACGTTGACCTCTGAGTTCGTTGTTTCGGTGTTTCTTTTCAGAGTAGTCAGGAAACACCGGCCTCATCAAGCTTTACTCAAAACACAAAAAAATGACGTGTAAAAGTGTACTATTTAGAACCAATTTACAAAATAAATAATTATTTAATTTCATCTGTAAGCTAGGTAAATACCAATAAACAGCTGATAGGTTCAACTCGAATTCGCATGTTAATGACCTCTGTGAGGTTATTAAGATGTGTCTAGCGAGTCGTATCCGTCAGCTGATTGTTAGTTGCCTACTCATACACATGTGAACTTTAAGAATGCCGTCAATAATGAAATAATAGGTACTTATTATTCTACATTATTATTGTTTTGGCTTTATGTTGCAGTGAAGTTAGTCGGAAACCTGTCTATTTTACAAGAAATTCGTAATTGTGACGCTTTTTACGAATTACAGTAACAATAATTTGGCGTGTCTAAAAATTAGAATCAACTTATTTACAATAATTTAAAATGTACATACCTAGTACCTTCTTCCTTGCACTTTTAATTATGTGTCTCTATCACTAACCATCACTGCGAAAACGTTCACAATTCGCGTTTTTAATTGTTCCACACTTGATATGGTATGGCCGTCATTACCATAAACCAGGTCTTTAGCCCTACCCCATATTTACACTGAACCGCGTCGGCCTAACAATATGTGGATTTTCTGATGCCCACCAGTGTGCGTTGTAGATGTTAAACATCCCAACGCGCGTAAAGGTGGACTCGTCCGTCCAAAGTATGCGCTGCGTCGGGTCTTCAAGTAACCAATGGCAAAATTCCACGCGTGGATTTAAGTCTATCGGCTTTAATTCTTCCACCCTAGTGAAGTGGAACGGGTGCTTCCCCTCATCCCGCAGAAGGCGCCAAACGGTAATTTTGCTCACGTTAAAAACACGAGCGGCGTCTGATGTGCTGGCCATTGGGTGCTGCAAAAAGAAGTCGACGATGTCGTCCTCGATTCTTACTGGCACTTGTTGCCTTCCTCCGTCTGCAGCTGGTGGCATGTAGATCCTATAGTCCATATGCCGCTGTACAGTTCCAAGGATGGTCTGCAGTGATGGTCTTAAAATATTTCCACCCTCATTGTAGCACCACCACCATGTTCTGGTACTCCTGTAGTTAGGCATTGTTTAATATGTTGCCCGAGCGAGCCCGACGCGTGTCAGCTGTCTGCTAAGGCGCGCGCGAGCGACACGACACGCGGATTGAGCGGGACGAATGGGACTGGCCTAGCAAGACGCCGCGACTGAGACGCGGGCGCCGGGAGGGTAGCAGGCGCCCCCGCCGCCCGCTGCGCGCGCATGTTTTTTCTTTGATCATATTCAAAAAAGCTGCGCGCCGTTTCAAATACCGCCGCCCGCGTAAACAAGCGTAGTGGATGTTTAAAAATAAGAAAGAACCAGTATTTATTATGTGTGTCAAGTAATATTAAATTATTTAATTTTATTAATAATATACCTAGATATTTTTTTATTTTTTGTTGATATGGTTTCCTTACCACCTATAGGTATATCTCTTAAAATATTTCGTGTATGAATAGACCTTATATACTTAGTAGAGTTATACAGGTACACCAGGTGTACCAAAAATCTGCAATAAAGAGAAAAATAATGAGTTCCGGAAAAAAAAATAACTTCATCTATGCGTTTGGTTTTTAAAACATTTTATATAATTTTATTAGGGCATTAAATTGACTTACTCACCTTAAAGTTTGATTCGTCTGACCACACAACATTTAACCACTCTTCAGCGGTGAAAGTTCGGTGTTTTAAGGCCCATTTATACCGAGATTTTTGTTATTGTCGGAGAGCCATGGCTTCTTCCTCGCTTTACAGCCTCTCAGACCAACTTCCTGAAGTCTGATACGAGTAGTTAGAGCAGAAATTGATTTCTTAATTTGTTCTGACAACTCAGCAGCGAGCTCTGAAGATGTTTTTTCCTATTTCTTAATGACTCTCTCAGTAACTGACGATCCTGACGGTCTGTGGTGATGCGTTTGCGCCCGGTTCTCAGTCTATTTTGATGTGATCCGGTAGCAGAGAATCGCTTTATAGCATATTGCACGGATCGGCGTGAACATTTCACAGTTTTGGAAATCTCTACTTGTGATTTCCCTTGCTCATGCAAGCTGTATCTGCACATGTTTTTCTAAAGAAAGTTCGTTTAATTTTGGCATATTGCAACGATAACACTTAAAACTTTGAAATAAAATACCAAAAGCGCACTAGATCCTTGGATGTGTTCACAACGAACGATGGTAGCGAACTGATAAATTAATACAAATATTGTAAAAGACACATTTTATTGCACCCAGGTGTTTTATTGCTAGCTGCGGCGTGGGTCATTATTTTTTAAATCTTTGTAGATGACCGACAAAAGAATACTTCAATAGTAGATTTGGTTTTCTCCCATACTTACCGTGAACGAGCGAAATTTGTAAGGTGCTCAATACTTTTGGCCAAGGCTGTATAAGTTAGTATTCTACTGGAACTCGATATAGCCGCTGTTTTCTCGCTACTGTATAATTTATGTAAAATTCCACATCAATAACCTTCGGTAACCCAAAATGAATAACCGGTATTTTACTGATACTTTAATACCATAAGAATTAAAATAATTTGAATTTTACGCTTAACGTTAGTTACAAATTTTCTGCACCCTGTTCATACGTAGAAAATCAGGATATAATGATGCGCCATTTTTCTTGCATTAGAATTAGACACTGAGTGTACCAAAAATCTATTGGGCAATTTCGTTATTATAGCTATAAATCTTGCTCATTATTTTGTGCATGCTGAGTTTTTCTCTTAGTGATTATTAGATTGTTACACCTCAGTCTGCTTTTAAACATGTTGTCTTAGTCATCTAAAAAAAATAAAAAAATGTATTAAAGTCAAATAAATAAATAGGTAACTTATGCCTTGTTGATTTGAACACCTTCCGTGGGTATAAAATGAGGAGTCGGCTTTCTGGTAACCAAAACAAAACGACAAATTTCTTATTATACTTGTTCTTACTGATGACCAGGGTACCAGGGCAGGGACCCTGGTACCCCTTCCTTCTTCTACTCTCACATTATACTTCTCCGAACAAAAACGTCAATCTACGTGGTTCTTGACTGACACCTTACAGCTTCCTCCTATAAGGACGTCGAGTAGTTAAATGAGATAACCCCAAAACGCCAGCTCATTATTTTTCCTCATGTTTTAGTTGGGAACAAGTATCACAACTAACTGCCCAGCAACAAATCTATCTGTTATGTTTGAAGAACTTTTAATTTATAATACATCAGTAATCAGTACAATTACTAAACCCTTTCACTACCGGTATATCCACACTTGGTCGATATATCGTCATGTCGTATCAAGTGCTTCTCTATCCACATCTTAGCTGTGAGCACAATAAATGTAGCACACAGCAAGGTGTGGAACTCTCTGGCTTTCCTAACACATATGACCCGTCAGCCTTTAAAGCAAGAGTCAAAAGGCATCTTCTGGGCTGGCGACTGTCTACTGCGAGCGAGCTCATCCGTAATTTAAAAAAAGATATTTACTTCTCTACTAAGGGTCCAGCGTTTGTCCAAGACATATATTAGAACAAAATTGCAACATACAAGTTCAGTAGGTAGGCCTTTAATTTTCGAGCTGAATCAAACTTGATTGACCCGGGCCGTGGTCCGAGATGCGCACGCTGCAGGTTTGCCACGGCCGCGCTGGCAGAGAAATGTACTCTATTGTCTGCGCGGCTAGGTGCATTATCCCTGAAGTACTTCACCTGCTGGCGAACCCGTCTAAAATGCGATTGCAGGCAGTTAAAAGAGCGGGCGCAATACGGGTGACGGTTTTAAATCCGCCGCGTTCTCTATGGTAGCTCTAGCAAGTCGTGGTCGGCGCCCTTAGCGTTCATCGATTTTCACCCCCGCATATTTCAGTGGGGTTTGACTGTGCTGTGAGTAATTTCGCGAACGTTCAAGAGCCGCTCTTTAACATTTTCCATTTCCTAGACATTATATTGTTAAATACTGTTATTCGCTTCTTAATAACAGGGTGTAATTAGTGCTCAATCATTGATCGGATTATTTGCAGTACACCGTATGTAAGTACGACTATTTTTTCCTCGTGCTATTTTAAGATTTTAGCTATTTTGAGATTCATGGCTATTCTATAAATAAGGCGTTAATTTATTTTACAGTGAAATAATAACTAAAATCATATTAACAATTTATTAAAAGTTTTTAATGAGTCTGTACATAATTATTAAAAAAATACTTTACCGCTGCAGAAAGGCGAATTATTCCTAAAACAATATTAACAAAAATATTCACCCTTATTGCTCTTCTAAGCAGGTAATTGTTCGGCAGTTACTGCTGGTAACAGCTGTTCTCTTAAAATAAAAAGTGTAAAAACGATAAATAATATAAGAAATTAGAATTACGATTACTTTGCTAAAATTGCGAATATTCTAATTTTGTCAATATGTACAATAAGTTGTCCTATAAATTTCCTGATGAACGCGAATGAGATTAAGGCTAATGTCAAAAAATTATAAATGCTTTTCGACTTAAATCGTTCTTGAAAACGATTCTTGTAAGATACAATAAAATATTCATTATTTCACACAATCAGAAAATCGTCCAAACGTCCATGAAGCTGAAGTTAGATTAGAGAAGATGATATTTTATTCGTTTCTCTTCGAGAGACATGGTAAATTATAAGGTAGATATAAATATTATATTTATATATACCTTATGATATACCATATCGTAATTAGTCGCAGCCGGATTTTAGTTGGTTCTACCAGTAAGGTGGCAGTAGGTCGGTGGTGCTGCATTAATCGATACCGTTGGGTCGGTGTTGTGTCGGCATGCGTTTGAATGTCTATAAAGCTACAGGAGCTGAGCACACATTTTGCATGAAATTTTACGTTAAGCAGAAACTTTGTACGCCTTTTACGAAAAGTTTTAAATTTTTACAGTTTTATTTGGAGGAGTGCAGAAAGCTAATATTTGGACATTAAAGTTTACACTTGTCAACCTCTAGTTTTTATAAAGAGGTGGGAAATTTCGAAGATGATACTAGGTTCTCGTATAACTAAAAAATCACAGGGAACCTTAAACGTGTCCAGGATTGGTGAGCTACAACTATGCTAAAACTAGATATTGTTAGCACAAGTCACGTAGCTTCGTTCGTTCGTTGCTCGATGCGGAAGTCCAGCTCTTTTCGTGTCAGCCACACATTGTATTCGCACAATGTCCAGAGATGTTCCAATCAGTCCAAATTGCCTCCATTGCAATAGCCGTGTGCATCGCGCAGTTCGCGGGCTACCTCGGGCCGAGGGGTCGCTTCTTTACTGTCCTCCAGCAAAATAGGCGGGAAAAATAAGTATAGGCTGCTGCGGCACGCCGCGAGCCAACCGGGACACGTTAGTATCAACATATCATTTTAAAATTAACTTGCATGATTTTCTAATTGTTATGATACGGTACATGACCGTACATGCCTTCTTATCGGACTATGTAAGTATGTATCGTATTGCTAGTGTTTTAAGAAGTTCGACGCTAAAGAATTAAAAGTAGTTGTAATTAGAACCACTTTTATTTTGAATGTGATATGTGTCTACGTGGTGGTCAGTCTACTGGTCATCGAATAACGTCAGATGAGTACTGATAGCGTGGTGACCTGGGTGCTGGCGGTACCATTTTACTCACTATTTTCATATGAGGCGGTAATCGCTCCCATAATTATCGTAATCGTAATTGAGAAGCCAGATCCTACGGGATGATAATATTCTCGCCGCGGCCCATAGACTTCCCGCGTTGCTGTGTCGTGTACGAAGGAAATATTCGATTTATATATTAGTATTGATACTGCTTTTCTTACTATTTACTAGCGTATTCGATGATATTTATTGGGACTATGTAGTGCCTTTTTTACTTTATTTTTTCGAGCGGAAAATCATCAAATGAATGCTTCCGCTCTGAGTAGACTTCAGTTGCCCTTGTGTCTGGGGCCGCGGTATCTCGTTAGAATATTCCCGCAGCCCCAGCATGCAATGGTCATGTCGTGCCCCGTCATTCCTGCTGACTGCTCTTGGTGGCGCGTGTGGATCATGACAGCGTGTATCCCGGTGCGGGCGTGAGGAAGAGATGCTTCTGTCCCTTACGCGTTCAGCCTCTTCGTTCGCTCGAATCACTACTTCGTAGAAAGAGGCACCTGCTTTCCATGTGCCCTTGCTCTTGGTCTGGAGCAGGGCCGAGTGCGAGAGGTCACCACCACCGATCGCCTCCACGAGGACACGACGGTGCTCTGCTCAAGCGGAATAAACCTCCAACGTAGATACCATGTTCTCAGAGTGTTCCTCACAAAGTCACAATGATGACAACAGGGCGTGTTCTTCCGTATAGTCCGAAACAGACTATGTGAGGACGTTCTGTAATTTTTTTTCCTGAGGATAAAATGGAGGAAAATCACAAATTTTCTGCAGACTAAAAACCCACTCTGTTCCTTCAGTTGCCTTGCCCTGTTCCTGTTACAAAACTAAGTAGGATATTTAGGATAAAATTCGCTTATAATCTATTGGTTGACTAAGGAGAGCGCGATAGTTCATTGTTCTTTCACGGAAAATTTCTGAGTAGGTTTTGATAATACTTTACAGTCACACATAGCTACAGATTAACAGATAGTCCGTAGCTTGTAGAAAAGGGTTCCTAGTACTAATCCATAATGACTAATAAAAATCGAGACAGAAAAAAATTAACAAACCTTAAGAGTTTACTGTGTTTTCATTCACATAATTATAAATCGATAAAGAAAATACTGGCCAATTCAGTTAAAAATAGATTTGAGAAATTATAAGATTGGATTTCACCAAGACAGCTGAATGGATGGAAACTAAACCAATGAAAAATATAAAAGTATGTGCCCGTCATAATTACGAAAGTAAAAACACACACGAAAATAGAACTCTCAATCGATATACTTTTAGGCAATACTGCATTTATAATAAGCCAGGGAAACCACATGCGCAGGAATCACGGCGAAGCAAACGTAAAACTTAAAATTATAAAAATTAGCCGAGTGCGAGTCACACTCGCCCATGAAGGGTGCCGTAACCGGAACTTTGTTTTTCATAGTATTTATATGAAATACAAAGTTATATTTGCAGTCTTATAAAAAGTGCAATATCTTAAAAATTTTGACGCTCGTTCAAACCAATTTTCGTTTAGTTTTCGTTAAAATTTATAACATATTTTTTTAAGATCACTGTACTCACTGATTAATCACGAAATCTCAGAAACAACAAGTAGAAATTTACACGGGAAAAACTTCCACGCGAACGAAGTCGCGTGCTACTGCTAGTAATTTTATGTAAGGATCGGACTGGTTGACAAATTAAGTATATTGTTGTAATAAATGATTAAGTCATATGATAATCCTACTAATATTATAAATGCGAAAGTTTGTGAGGATGGATGGATGTTTGTTACTCTTTCACGCAAAAACTACTGAATGGATCTGAATGAAATTTGGTAAGTATATAGTTGGCAGCCTGGAATAACACATAGGCTACTTTTTATCCCGAAATTCCTACGGGATCGGGATTTGCGCGGGAAAACCTTCCCACGCGTACAAAGTCGCGGGTAGAAGCTAGTTAATAATAAAAAGTAAAAAACTAAAACCCGACTACGACAAAAAAAATCGATGCTAAAAAGGATGAAACAAGATTTTCAGGATGCTGAAATAAACAAGGTTACTGGAAAAACAAGAACAGAACAAAAATAAAAGCCGTAGTCACACGTTATATAGAATATCAACCGTAACAAAACAATTAATAACGTGACGTGTGACTACGGCTTTCATTTTTGTTCTGTTCTTGTTTTTCCAGTAACCTTGTTTATTTCAGCATCCTGAAAATCTTGTTTCATCCTTTTTAGGATCGATTTTTGTCGTAGTCGGGTTTTAGTTTTTTTACTTTTTATTTATTTTTTAACACAACACTTTTTGGGCCCTAGAGGGCGCCACATTGGGTTTTGGGACACGTCACGTAGCCTATGTTCAGCGGACGGTCAAGACGGTTCTAACGATACCTCATTTGTCGAGTTCTGATAAGCAGCTTTGGAGCTATGAGGGAACAGATGAACATACACACATACATACATACATACATACATACATGCATACATACATACATAGCCTGTCAAAATCATAACCCTCCTTTGGCTTTGCCGTGGTCGGGTAATAATAACAACAATTTAAAATATATCATCATAATGATAATTAACATTACATAAGGCTTTGACTGATAAGTAATTGAATTGAAATAAACAATTAAGAAAATAATACTCAAGCTGCCCCCGTCATACTCACATACCAGTTCGGATTTTCAACCGACGACCAAAAGAGGAGGTTATTAATTCGACGCGTATATTTTTTTTTTCTCCTTTTTTTTTTTATGTATGATCACCGATTACTCAAAGACGGCTGAACCGATTTGGATTTTTTTTTTTGTTTGAAAGGGTACACTTCGAAATTGGTACCATTTATCACCAAGTCAGGATCTGATGATGGGATCCTGGAGAAATCGAGGGAACTCTTCAAATATTATAGGCACACCTATGGCGTTTTGGGTATTTTTTATAGTAACTTGTGCAGTTGCTCTCAAAAAATTTCATTTGGGGAAGTGGAACTGATGATGAATACCCCAGATGGCCGCCGAACCTACTCAATAATAAGTATTTCGTGGATTGCGATTCGAATACTTGAATATGGATGTTAAGCACTTTATGTTCGTCACAATGCATATGGTGATGTAGAGCTGATGGTGAAGTACCAGGAGAACTCCTCAAAAATTAACGGCCCAGCATTGGGAAAAGCAATATTTTGTAAAAGGTTATAAGTAGTTGACATTTAGGCTCTTTTACCTAGGTAAATTAAAAATCGACCAACTAAAAAGAGTGAAATAAAAACTTTTTACCAAAAAATTAAACCGACTCCCAAAAACACTGCAAAGTGAAAAATAACTTTAGTTTCGGAAGTCGGTGCCAAAAACGAAAATACAAAACTAAAGACACCGACTACCGAAATTAAAGTTATTTTTCACTTTGCAGTGTTTTTGGGAGTCGGTTTAATTTTTTGGTAAAAAGTTTTTTTACCAATAAACGTTGGTAAAATATCTTTTACTCGGAAATCTTAAGATTTATCGTCGTTGAAGATTATACAGTAACATATTTAACCACATTAAGACAAATTGTTGACAGGTTAAGGAGCAGGAACGGATGTGCCATACATATATGAATTTAAATGTAATATATTAATTTGTATGTAATAATGTACCTTTAGTAATTAAGTTTGCATGCTTTAGTTATAAGCAAGACATGTTGATCTCATATTTATAACTAGCTTTTGCCCGCGACTTCGTCCGCGTGGAATAGTTACTTTGGGCTAACGTTAAATTTAACCCCGATTTTGAAGCATTGGCGCTCCGCTCCTATTGGCCTTAACGTAATGATACAATATAGCTGTGCCCGCGACTCCGTCAGCGTAAGTTAATGTATTGGTAATATTGTTTAGATCACGTTCACATGAGGCTTAAGTACCTAGAGAAAGCTTCGACCACGAGACGCGTCGAGCGCGGCGACCGATTCTCAAAAATAATCCTTATAGCATGATTCAGTATTCACGCGCGATAGTAGATACGCGTATTTCATGTATAACTTTGGTGTTTCTATACCGATTTATATGATTCTTTTTACGGTTTCGTAGCCGAATGGCAAAAAACGGAATCTTTATAGTTTCGACATGTCTGTCCGTCTGTCTGTATGTCTGTCTGTCCGTCCGTCCCTCTGTCACAGCAATTTTATTCCGAAACTATTAGGACTATACATGTGAAACTTGATAGGTAGATGTATTCTGTGAACCGCTTTCCGATTTTGAGAAATAAATTAAAAAATATTTAAAATACAGGGGGGCTCCCCATACATGGAACTAAACCTGAAAATATTTTTTTTCATGAAATCGATGCATGTGTGGTATCTATAGACAGTTCTTTAAAAATGACATCGGGGTTTCTAAAACCACTTTTCCATAAAGTCAATCGTTTAAAAGATATAAGCTTCCAAAGTGGTAAAATGTGTGTGTGGCGGACACAACCTCTAACTTCTATAATAATGGAGTGAAAAATCTAAAAAAATAAATGTCTGTAGATCTTAATATAAACTTTCAACCAAAATTAGTTTGAACGAAATCAGTTCAGCAGTTTTTGAGATACAGCATATTTTCTAAAACCGCAAATATAACTTTGTAATTCATACAAACACTATGAAAAACAAATTTATTCGGCGCAGTTGTAAAAAATGTAAAAAAGCCAGTATTAAGAAATTTGTAAGGTTTTTTTTCAAAACAAATTTATTTGGCGCAGTTGTAAAAAATGTAAATAAGCTAGTTTTAAGAAATTTGTAAGGTTTTTTTTTCGTCAAATAAATTTGCATATTATATTATAGTTACTACGGAACCCTTCATGGGCGAGTCTGACTCGCACTTGGCCAATTTTTTATGGAATAGTTAATAATGTTAACTTTTTCAATTAGGGGTGACTGAGAGTGTTATAAACGTAAGAGTAGACAAATATTATAATCAGAAAGCTTCGAACTGCTAAGCTATCGGGAGTTACACGTGTTATTGTGAGTCAACCATAAAAGTTAGACATGCTGTCGTGGGATATTTTTTATATAATTTTAAGGAGAACATTTCCGTCATGAAATGATTTGTGTAGCTTTAACCATTAAGGTTGCACACGCGACGGAAGCTTAAAAAATGGAGTAACTTCTCCCGTTTTCCCAACATTTCCCTTCACTGCTCTGCTCCTATTGATTGTAGCGTGATGAAAAGTATACTATAACCCGCTCAGGAGTATGAAAAATAATTGTACCAAGTTTCGTTAAAATCCGTCGAGTAGTTTTTGTTTCTATAACGGTTATACAGACAGACAGACAGACAGACAAAAATTTAACTGATTGCATTTTTGGCATGAGTATCGATCCTTAATCACCCCCTGATAGTTATTTTGGAAATATATTTCATGTACAGAATTGACCTCTCTACAGATTTATTATAAGTATAGATAACAACTTGTATAATAACAAATAAAATATATCTTATCTTATCCCGCACTCGGATTATAAATTCGGTCGACATTTTTAACCCCCGACGCAAAAAGAGGGTTGTTATAAGGTTGACCGCTATGTGTGTCTGTGCGTCTAACTGTGGCACCGTAGCTTTTAAGTGGGTCATCGATTCTGAATTGACGATAACTCACCGCGACTACTTACAGGTATATTTCTCATTGGTTTGTTTTAAATTTAAATTTAATTTTTATTCTTTGTCTCAAATATCATATTTCTTTGGGGTACCTGTCTCAAACATCATATTTAACTAACCGTCTAAGTATCTTTTTAGGCACTGTCTAGAATATCATATTTTTTCTAAGCAACTGCCATAGCGAATAATAATATGATACTTCAATATGGCTATTGCACCAAATATCATACTTATTTAAGGCAACTGTCCCAGAAATGACATCGTATTTTTTGTTCAGGGTGGAAACGCCAGCAATGGGCGGGGTGTGCAGTCGGCGAGCGAGGATGACATGGTAGACATCACGGCAGGTCTGCAGCAGGTGGCCGCCAGCAGCGTGAACACCACGCCCACCAGTCACGGTACCTTCCAGCTCTACGAGCACGGCGGCAGGAACTCCAACGCCAGCGCAAACTGTAACTGTCCCCCTTTCTTACTTTATCCCACAATTTATTATACCTACCCGTAATTTGGACCTTTTTGATATAGGTATATGAATTTGGAGACAAAATATACTTTACTATGTAAATTTGACAGGGTTTTAGTGGAGTTTGAAATTACTCAACATGACATCGGCGGCTAAGGAAGGATTAGGCGTTCTTTTTCTAGTGTTCTTTAGGGTGGCTTAGTGACAAGATTATAATAAGTGTCTCTTGCCCATCAAAAGTGCGGTGGTTACATTTATACGCGGAGTACCGTGGGCATACGTAAGCTTGCAAGCTTGAAAACGTTCATAAAAGATATCTTCAATCATAGAACAGTGCTTCTGTATGTGATTGCGGTAGGGTAGCCTTATGACTCACGAAGTTGATATTTTTTGAAAAATTTTACAAAGTAAGTCTTAGTACAAAATCTCTAATGTTGCTGCCCGATACAGTAGGTACATAAACACGGAGTAATAAAACACGATTTCAGATACAAGAGCCTTGGAATTAATTGGAAAAATATCAACAATACTTGCGTGTATCCACGTAACCGTTCATTTTTTATATTTAAGTCGTTAAGTTCGTATTTTCTACAGGTGTAGGTATTCATAAAGATTGTAGGTCGCTCACTCCTGAAATGATTGCAATGTATTAAATGATATATTTTTATTTTCAAGCTTACATCGCTCAATACTTCAGTTCCTCAGCGGGTAAGCTATTAAAATAGTCTTTACCTGTAACAAATTCATAGATTAGTCGTAAGTTAGTTTTTATGTCGAGTACATCATGGGCGTAGGTAGGAGAGGGATTAAGTCAAAATTTTAGTTCTTTTTAAATCTATATTTGATTGAATGTAGACATAGGCTTCAGGAGAGTCTTCCCTGTCTTTCACGGATTCGGACCCCTCTTACCAGAACGATGTCTACTACTCCCATGTGGTACTTAATCATTCATATCTTTTATTTGATAAATACTGAACTCCTATGAATATTTCATACTTTTGCCCTTTTCTGGTCTTAAACTAACTTTTCTTCAAAATTACGAGATTGGATGTATGCCTGCTTTATTCGTCTTTCTCGTAAGTCTAAGTAGACTACGCCTTCCGAGTCGAGTGACTGTGATAATCAAATTGGGCAGACTCATTAGACTAAACGATACTCTTAATTCCGGTTCGACAAGTTCCGAAAAGTTTCTTTCTTCTGAAAAAATGTTGCTTCGCGCTATCTCCGAAGCTTCTGCTGTTTTCCTTAGAATCTATATAACCGGTGTGTGCGCAAAAAATAATCCCTCTTTGCAACAAATGCAACCACTCTGTGTACTAAAAGCAACTTTTCTGTGCGCCAAAAGCAATCTCTCTGTGCGGCAAAGTAATTGCTTTGTGCGTCAAAACGAACCCTTCTGTGCAAAAAATTCTACCACTCTGTGCACTGAAAGCAACATTTCTGTGCGCCAAAAGCAAACGTTCTATGTGGCAATAGTAACTGCTTCGTGCTCCAAAATTAACCCCTCTTTGCAATAAATGCACTGTGTGCCAATAGTAACTGTTTTGTGCGCCAAAAGTAACCCATATGTGCAATACATGCAGTGGCTCTGTGCACCGATAGCAAGCGCTCTGTGCGGCATAAGGAATCGTCTTTTTTGCTTATGAATTATTAAGTATGTTTTGGGCAATTTTAAGTATATTGTAGAAAAACATTAAAAACTCATATTGAAGTTTTGACGTAGATTCTAAACTGCAAAGGCTTATCTTTCTTTGTCCACGTAATTCGGTTATCTTAAGGTTCCAAACATATTTAGTTATGTCGTGTAAATGTGTGGCCGAATTGGCTCATAATAAGCCCATCAAAAGTTTTCATGGGACCTCTAAATCTTTTCAATTCCACGTAACATTCGGCTTTTTCGCCTTCCAACACCTGTTGTTTATTTCCATGCAGACAAACCGCCCGTAAAAGAAACACCGTGATAAAATAACAACGAAAAATGAATCATAATGATTATTATTATTATCGATAAGGGGCTTATCGTATGCTCTATATAAGGGTTAGATTAGATTATGTGTCAGTCATGTCCAGTGCAGTGTCAGAGCTGAATGGTTGTAGTGATTTTAGTGCCCAGGATATGGAGCCGGTAGAGTTAGATCCTGGGGAGACGGAACCCCTCGTCAACGTAGACCATGTAGGTAAAATAGCTGTTCTTTTTATGAACTAATAGTTATATTTATTTTATACTCATTTCCTAGAGCCGTAAAGCGATAATCTATCTCTCGAATGAGCCACGCGCATATTCGTACCTTATCGCTGGAAGTCAGTATTGGTAAATATACCACGTAGTAAATCAAAGCATTTACGAATAAGTGCACGCGGCCGCCCCCTTGCATTTATTCGTAAATGCTTTGATTTTATATTATATTTAAAGTCGAATCGAATCCTATTCTATGTTCCGTCATACCTAATTTAGACGTTAAAAACATAATATTAAAGAGGTGTTTTTGTATGGATTTTGTACGTACAACCGAGCTGGTTCGTTAAAATCTAACACTAACTTCAAAACTCTACTGTTAGAATAGAAGTCATCAAATATGCCACATGTTTATATCTGAAATAAAAACCTGACCTAAATATTAGAATAATATCGCATTTCGTAACAGTTACTTCGGTGAAATGGTCTGCTAGAAGGCACGTGATCAACATTGCTGTGTCGTCATCAGCCGTCTCATTAACATCTCAAGGTTGTGTTGGGTTTTTCTTTCAAGTATTTTCTACTTACAGCCTTAAAAAATATCGAGTATTTTAGTATTTTTTACTGTTGGTTAACTAAGCTATCGTTAAAGTTAACTAATCATTTCAAATTAATTAATATTCAATACCCAAACATGTAACGTAAATCAATAAATTAGCTACAGACAGTGTTTACTATCCAACTACTCGTGTGGAAAAACATCAATGACAATTATAAAGTTTAGAGAAAGTAGGGTTGTTTGTGTGGTTTTGTCAACAGAAGTTTCCTTTTAAGTAAAACTTTAGAATGACTGTACTAATTTTATAATCTTTCATTTGTCTGATAACGTTTACCCGAGGCTCTTTAAACTACCATCATAACCTTATAAGTGTAAGAAAAGAGCCTAATAGGTATAATGTGCAAAAAAAAGAATGTGATAGTGTCCTATTTAGAAAAACCTGGTTTAAATGTCGACAATGATAAACAATAAAAAAAAGAAAATAAAAATAATTAATTAATATTAACCCTTTTGGTAATTTCTGTAAATCAATACTGGCAACACAAATGTTGACGTTTCGATTTTGACGTTTGGGGCTGCGTCTGCGTCACCTGATTGTCGTTTTATTGTTTTTTTTTTTTGTTTTCTTTTATTCTTTTCATTTTTTCAATGTTTTATCTCTTTAGTATCGTTAATTAAGAATAAGCAACACAAACTGTGATATTTATAATATAGTTGTAGTTTGTATAAGTTATAATATAGTTGTAGTTTGAACGTCATTTATGTGTCTGTTCCGTGAAGAAAATTGATGTATAATTGTATAGAAACTCGTTGAGATTGGTGCGCTATTGTTGCAGGGGACGCTGTGCTATTTTCCGGAATGTCAAGTGAGTTAACTATCCTATATTTACATTAGAAATTAATTCAATTACGAGCCTGCAGAGTCTGACTGTAGGATACTACTTCTTTTAATTTTAGTCTACCTTGGGTAATTGAGCCCGGTTCACAACTAGGTAGTTGTCGATCCGTCTCGACTATTCCTTTTGGATCTACGGCGTCATAGTTTTATGTTTTAAGGATCCAATGTGTAGCAACTATTATTCAGTTTACTACATGTAAAATAAATGGCCTGCTCTGTTCAATTTTAACAGCTGTGAACATGTATCTGTCATTTAAGTTTTAAAAGGAAGTATACTCTTCCTTATTATTTACAAGTCTGAGGATGTTCCATTCTATTGCTTGCTGATAGGCCTCACAGGCATTTATAACCACATTTATGCTTTATAGATGGACTACAACATGCTTTGGTAATACTGAAATTAGTTTTTTTACCAAGATGTTCTTATGTATATATCAAGTGTATGCCACACTTGATATATACATATAGTCAGTAGCTAGTAATAATAATTCAGAAATTTTTTTTGATGGCATTTCCTTTGGGAACAATACAAAATCTGTCCTTACTGTTTGTGGTATAGCAAAGCACTTACAGCATGGAGTTATATAAATCACATTACTTCTAAAGACATTTTGCAAAGTGAATAATAAATGTATGGACAGAATGTAAAAACCATAAAATAATAAACCTAGTCACAATGATGATACTCCTTATCTGTCATTGTTTAGTACACATTCTATTTGTTCAACTGTTTGTTATCCATTGTTATAAAGTTGGTATGAATTTAAATTAAAAAGAAATATAGCCAACAAACAAATATAAAATTAACATATCTCTTACAAAACAGGTATAACTAGAATTGGTATGAATGTTCAAATGAAACTTTGCAAAATATAATGATATCAATACCATATTGTCTTTTAATAACACATAAAGTATAAACCGTCAAATTAGATTCATTCCTGTAATTCCTTAAAGGGTTGGCAGAACGGTTTGGAACACAGATATAAGCACATTTTGTATTGTTGTCCAGTTAATATTCCATTTATTTTATTACCATTATCTATCACACAATTTAAATCAAAGATAGGTAAAACTATCATTTTTATGTGCCATTTAGAGTCTTGCCATCATTCACATTTATAGTCTAGAGTTTTATTTCATAAATACATTTGTTCTAGTTTCCTTTGATACAGTTTTGTTCAAAATAAACTAGGTGTCTCAATGTTGATCTGAAAATATTACTAATGTAATTTATGGTATTTAAAGGCGACGATGACATCCCGGGAATCGGCCAATACGATGACTTCCATACTATTGACTGGCAACGCGACATCGCCCGTGACCGTATGCGACACAGGTACATCGTCAAGAAGAGACAAGACTCCATATGGGATCTCATAAAGGTGGGTATTCTATACTAATATTATAAATGAGAACCTAGTTCTCTTTATCTGTTTGTTACTTCTTCACATCCTAACGGCTGATCGGATTTGGATGAAACTGGGAACACGGGCTAACCATGACCTGGAATATACTGACCTCTCATATCTATTAATATTTTAATATGAAAACGTTCATGTTTTGAAATCCTTGGAGTTTCTTGCCAAGTGTTCTCTTAGGAAAATTATGAATTTAATCAGTGCCTATATTCTTCAGAATTCTTCTGAAGTTTATTAAGTGGTGAATTATGGCGCATTTCCTCATAGAGATGAGTTCCGTGTCCGAGTAGGGGAAATTTAATACACTGAATTATGAATATTAATATAGGACAAAACCATGGAATGACTGTTTGTAAACATGTATTAAAATGGTTAATATGTATTCAGGGCGCTCACGACGCGTGGTCAGGATGGGTGTGCGTGCTTCTAGTGGGGGTGTGCACGGGCATGGTGGCCGGTGTCATCGACATAGGCGCCTCGTGGATGACGGACCTCAAGTTCGGCATCTGTCCGCAAGCCTTTTGGCTGAACCGGGAACAATGCTGCTGGTCAGACACAGACACTACCTTCGATACTGGAAACTGTTCTCAGGTGAGATTACTAGCATTCTTACAAAGATATTATCACAGATTTAGAAAGTAATGTACACTACACAAATGCACATGAAATTGAATTACCATTTGTTAAATTTTTGAATGTTATTAAAGCAATTTAACGTTTTGCCCTCTTTCTCCATATTATCTATGCTAAATTTCATACTCCTCTATCAATGCTAATTTTGTAAAAAGGGGTAAAACGTTTTTGTTTTACGTTTACCTATAGATCCTACTTTTACTTGGCACACGTCCTTGTTCTAAAATTGATTATTGTTTAAGCATAATTTGCATTTTATCGTATGTTAGGTAGTTTAGACAAGGAAATATGTGCTACAAAATGTTCCCATACGCTGGTTCATTAAATATGCTGTGTGTTATATTGTAATTTACATAATTCTTTA
This sequence comes from Tholera decimalis, assembly GCA_943138885.2. NCBI lineage: Eukaryota > Metazoa > Arthropoda > Insecta > Lepidoptera > Noctuidae > Tholera > Tholera decimalis. The sequence goes on along the minus strand of OW964548.2, from coordinate 51,882,546 downwards.
ATACTTTATCTGTACACCAGTGGCTGACATGGCCGCAAGTCCTGGGTGGTCAGGGAGTGGGTCCAGGTGCCTACATCATCAGTTACCTGTTCTATATCGTGTGGGCGCTTATCTTCGCCGCGCTATCCGCATCGCTGGTCAGAATGTTCGCCCCGTACGCGTGTGGATCAGGTTTGTACACCACTTTGTTTGTAGGGCTATGTCTTTTAAAAGGGCAGGTAAAAGAGTTGTTTCTTATCAATAAGAGTATGGTGGAGTTTCTTACCGGTTCTTCTACATAGGACACAACCAATTCTAACCAGGCGCTAGCGTCTGACAGTAGTCAGTTGTAGTGTGTTGTATAAGTTTCCTATGTGAAATAAAAAAAAAAAGATATTTAGAGTTTGAGATTTACTGATCTGAGGCTTGATAAGGCTACCAGTAACTTTTGTGCTAATTGACAATACCCACTCCATTCAACATTGTCTCACAACTCAATAGGTATTAAATATGAATACTCTTTGAGGCCAAAATTAAATAATATTTTATTAAAAATACTTGTCATAATCTATCACATAAGTCCTTAAATTATATTTTGTAAGTAGTTATGCTGAACGTAATCAAGTATACTACATTATTTATTTATTTAGAAAAGATTATCTAATTGGACCCCTTCCTTCAGGTATCCCGGAGATCAAAACAATACTGAGCGGGTTCATCATCCGAGGCTACCTGGGCAAGTGGACGCTGATCATCAAGGTGGTGGGCCTGATCCTCTCCGTGTCCTCAGGCCTGTCTCTCGGCAAGGAGGGACCTATGGTGCACATTGCTAGCTGTCTCGGTAAGGCTTTTAACAATTTCTATAGAGTTGGTGGAATCTTGAGGGATTATTGAAGTAGTATTGAAATGTTCAGTTTTGTAGTGCACCACTGCAAACTTTTATTGAAGAAAAACTAATATTTCTTTTTTTGAAATATGAAGTCTGTAGTATATTAAAATCATTTTTGTACGAGTTTTTGTTACCTAGCTCCTAATAAACTGGAGGTCGATAAAGATTAAATTTTGAATACACAACGATATTTCATCCTAATTGGTCCTAAGTTAGGTGACAAACAGATTACAGAAGAATTATTTCACCAATGGGTTCCTGGATGGTTTGAAAACACAGTTGTACAGTCGGCCAAGAAAGTGGTGTACCACCCTAAGGTTGAATATCGCTTGCAGATTCATAGGTGATAAAGATTAGTTTCGCTTGCAGATCGATCTGACAACTTCTATTGCTGTCTTTATCTGATTATTGATAACGACTATTACTGTTTGTAACGTGACAGCTGTTCTTAGTTTGAACTTGATGGAACCAATGACGTCGTAAAATCAACGGCGGGGGGCTGTAGATTTTGATGACAAAATTGTATCTACAAATTCAGAATTGTAATCAACAAGTTACATAAAATTGTAAAGGCACAAGGCGAGTCCACAAACCTACAATTTCTGTAAACTTGTAATTACAATATCAATAAAAAACAAGCTAAAAATAGATTTATCCTTTTATTAAATTTCTACAATTAATTTTAAAATACTTATAACAAACAAAAACATAGCATATATAGTAATATTTAGAAGATATTGAAAATTTTTAAAAATTAGAAACGGGTGTAACCGCCGTTGGCCTCTATAACCTCTAAAAGACGAGACCTCATTGAACCAACAAGCCGTGAGCAAATATCGGTTCCCCGCATTTCCTCCCAGATATAATTACAGTGACTAATAAGAGCTTGTTTGGTTCTTTCATTTTGATGCGACCATCGTTGGACCATAAGGCCCCAAAGATTTTCTATCGGGTTGAGGTCCGGCGATCTTGAGGGCCACTGAATTACCCTTACGTCAGTGTGTGAACGAAACCAGGCTCTTACGATCCTCGCATTATGAATTGAACAATTATCTTGAACAAAATCAAATTGTGGCACTTCGTTCTCCGGGTAAACATTACGGACTGTCGGTAGCATTGCATTCTGAAGCACGTCGATATAATTTACAGCCGACGCTCGAGGAGGTAGAGAACACAATTCTCCTACACCATCCGTACTCATCCAGCCCCAAATATTTACGGAAATTCGACCTGATTCTCTATTTGGGATTACATGATCATCTTTATACCGTGTTGAATTATATCGCCAAAGGTGAAGACGTCCATGCTGACTGGATTTAAACGTTTTTTCATCACAAAACACTGTATTAGACCAATCAAACTCTAAGTGCTCTCTGGCGAAGTTCAGACGAGCAAGTCTGTGAGCATCCGTCAAATATATTTTCTTGGCGTAATGCCTGTGGTGCAACCCCATGTAATGTAGATGATTCCTTATTGTTTGGGCACTCACATCGAACATCTCCGCAAAATGTTTTGTGGGCTTAAAACCATTGATTTCATATTCCCGTCTCATGAATTCTCTATCGTTATTGGAGAGTGCAGGCCGGCGACCACTTCTTCTGTGATCCAACAAACTTCCCTCCTCTCCTTCACGACGAATCCAAAAGCGGACAGAACGCCTCGATATATTCAAATTCCGGGATATCGCATTGATACTGCTTCCCTCATTAAATTGGGCAATTATTTGTGCTCTTTCGGCAATGGTCAAGTTGGCAGGCATTGAGATGATTTTATATGCAGTTGATTGAAAAATAACACGGAAAATATATCGATTTTTTGCATATATTTGACAAAATGTCAATTGTCAGTTTTCTTTTTCAAATGGAATTCGGTTGTCTAAATAGTTTTTATTACTTTTGTTTGGAAACATTTCAATTGCTTTGTAGAAACTAATGTCCTTTTCATTTATACTAAAGGTTAAAATGTCATGTACTTATATGTGACATATGACGTATGAATACTAAATACATAGGTTTACGTCATGATAATGTTGTCTCTTTCAGTAATATCTTTTTATAACGAACCTTGTTGTAATTTTCGATGACCGGGAAACTAAATCAAAACTGGTACACCACTTTCTTGGCCGACCGTACCTGGTTGGTAGGATTTGATTTCCTGGTAGACATCACTTGCCGGGTCACTAGTGTTCATACAATAATTGAATTTGATTAATGTTTCACCAAAAACAATTCTTTTAACAATTTTAGTTTATTTATAGTACCTACGTGTTCTCTGTCAGTTATCCAGACTACTGTAAACATGTATAGGATTAGTGAAGTCTCTTTAACACAGTTTGCCCTAGCTAGGAGAACAGCAACTCACCCAAAAATTTGTCGACTTGTAACCATAAATTTTGCCAACATTATTTACGCTTTGAGGAAATAAACGATGTATTATGAAGTTTTTCAAAGAACGAAATGAATGAATACTGGCTTTGTTCTCCAGGGAATATTTTATCATACCTGTTCCCGAAATACGGCCGCAACGAGGCTAAGAAACGTGAGATCCTGTCGGCGGCAGCTGCGGCTGGTGTTTCCGTGGCCTTCGGAGCGCCCATCGGAGGAGTACTGTTCAGCTTAGAGGAGGTACGTACCTCCAGCGAGTGATTGTAAGGGAGCTCCTGCCTAATGAACACAGACCGCTCGTGGGTCATTGAACTGGTGCACTTCATATGCTCTCTGAGTATTAAAGCAACATTTCACGTAGTTTAGCAAAGACCTGAAATTATTTTGTCGTAATTGGAAATCTGTCGTAATTTTACGACTAGTAAATATTTTTGCGACTATGCCTCTTGTTTATGAACCTCTACTGAACTGTCTATAAACAGGTTTGGAGTACAAAGAAATGCAATAAAGCGAACGTCTAACAATTTGCGATCGAGGCAAACTGGCAGTTCTCTTTTGTAGTTTTTTAACATCCAGGAAAAATGTTGTAAAACGTTTTCCTTACTTTTTCTGTCACCTTCAAATCTTCGACCTTACGTTGATTAGTTTTTATGTACAAGCTGATGCCCGCGACTTCGCGTATTGAGTAGATGAGAACTACATGTTTATGTGTGCCAAGTTCCAGCCCACTAGCTCAGGTAACACGATACCCGTTGGCGAGGCCACTATGATTTTCTGACTAACGACTGTCAAAGATGTAAGGGTTTAACGTGCTTTTGGAGGCATGAAGGTATGTTAAGATGGTAACCCATCTACAAGACGACCGCAGCAAGCGTTGCTTAACCTCGAAGATCAACTCGGTTGTTATCATTTAGCTACGAGCTCCTCTTTGTGGTTGAAAGTGTTCGCACCATAGTGGCCTGCAAAATGTTCTACAAAGTGGAGAAGGGGCCGTTCAAGTATTACGTAAGCACATTTTTTGCAATTTTTAACCCACCCCTCCCCGTCGTAAGCAAAAGTAAGCAAAGCTCTTACCCCTCCCCTCTATACTTACGTAAACATTGGTACAATTGATTGATTCATGAGCAGCAGTTATAAATCTAGAAATAAGGAATAGGTTTGGAAAGAAGTTTGTAACGCACATAATATTCATTTAAATAAACTTTACTGACACGGAATTCAACAATTCATTATTTGTAGGAATCCCCGAAAATGCATTTCATTTTGAAGCATAGACAATGTGTGTTGCTATATGTGTAAAAAATTAAACAATTACTGCTGACGTAATCACCATCTAGATCCCTCCACCCCCATGTCATCAAAAATAAGCAAAGCAAAGACCCCCCACGCCCCCCTATAGTGCTTACGTAATACTTGAACGGTCCCGAAGACAATACGATCATAAATTTACCATAGACCAAATGATGATCTCCTTAGTCTGTACAAAAGAAAATTTAGGATATGTTTTCTATTTTCATATTTTTCCACAGGCTCTATTTAGCCAAATTCAAATAATTTTCAAATATTCTGCATTTAAGCACAAAAATCTCACACCATGAAGGTTTTAAGTCAATTCAAAGTATCTTTCACTATAAAACGGCAATTTCATACTTTTACCTGTATTATTTAGATTATTTGAAAATAACATTTTTTATTTATTTTGTTGTCACATTTTATTTTAGCCCTCACTACGGTTTCCTCGGAATTAGTATAGCCGGTGTTTTCATTTATGGTCGTATCATCTTGCCCACCTTGTATGTGTTTTCCCAGGTGTCGTACTACTTCCCGCTGAAGACGTTGTGGCGCTCTTTCTTCTGTGCGCTAATCGCGGCCTTCATCCTGCGCTCCATCAATCCCTTCGGAAACGAGCACTCGGTTCTGTTCTTCGTGGAGTACAACAAGCCCTGGATCTTCTTCGAGCTCATTCCGTTTGTGGGCCTCGGGATTATAGGGGTAAGTACAGTACCATCTAGTGACAGTCCCATAGGGCTAATGACTGCCGGGGTTGCGGAAATGTTCTAACGAGATACCGCGGCCCCGGAACTTAAGGGCAGCTGAAGGAACAGGGTGGGTTTTTAGTCAGTAGAAGTCTGACACTCCCTACCGCTCCACTCAAAGCGGGAGAAGTCATTCGATGATTTTCCCACCCTGAAAAAAAAAAAGTAAAGTACCGTACTTAGAACTTTGTCATATTATTTGATACAACTAAGGAGGTTGAAATTGATAACTCAGTGTATGTTTATTTATTCATTTGTGCCCCCGACTTTGTTTGCGAGAGAGTCGATATTAGCTACGTGGTTTTTCCTACATAAAGCTCGGTTCCGAGGGAATTCTAGGATAAACAGTAGCCAATATGTTGCCCGACAACCTCATCTATTGTCCAGTCAGCCGTTCCAGTTAGCTCAGAATAACCTAAAGATTATTTAAAAATGTTTGTTTCAGTATAGTGTAAATATATATTAAATATGTATTTTTAGCATACATATTATGTATTTTATTATATTATATATATTATTTCATTCCATTTTCTTGTACACCTACCACAATGTGTTTAACTCAAAGGCTGACTGGTAGAAAGTGCCTTGCTGCATTAAGTCCGCCCATGTAACACTATTAGTACATAAAGTTTAAATAAATGACTACTCCTATAAGCACTCCAGAAAAATAAAACAGCTGAATTGAGAACCTCCTCCTTTTTTAGAACTCGGTTAAAATCACAGTTATTTTGATATCGCAGAAAGACTCAATTTTATTCATATGTATAGTGATTATTCTCTGGCCGTTTCTAATTATTTGGGGCGCAGTTATCGCGGCATGTTATCAAAGACATGGTTTGAAATGTTTTCTTATTATGAAATTGCAAATGGCTTTTATAAAAAATCTAGGACAGGAACGAATTCGTCTGATGATAAACACAGCTGTATCAGTTAACAAAAGTAACGTGTAATTATGTCACCTACTCTAAAGAGAGCAAAATTTTTATAATTTTAACACTCTCACCGCCATACACTTAAGGTTTTTCTAGAACAACAGACCATGTGGGCGGCGCACGGGCCATGCAATGTCTTTTACCACGCACGCTAGATTTTGTATAACTTTTGGGCGCATGGGCGGCCGGCGGGACACGTCGTTAAGTTTACCAGCAGGCCGTGTGGTCTGCTGTGATCCCACAAATTCATTTATTTTTATAGAGCTTGGCTTGCTAGATAAGGATTCGGTGTCATCTGCTTTAAATTGTTGAGTAAAATAGCTACTAATGAAAAAAAAAATCGATGAAAATCGGACTATATTTATAGATTTATAAAGTTTAAAGTCGAGTAAGTAAAACTAGTTTATTAAGTCATTTTTATTGAGTATGTTGTCATAAAGAAAAATGAAATCAAAGAAAATAAATTGTTTTGACACAAAATAAAAGAAAAGAAATTATATGAAAATATAATCATGAAAAATTAAACCTTAATTTGCACCTTTTGTATTCACCTTCGCGGAATAAATCGTCCTCTGTGATCAGCCATCAATGATTTGCTGAATTTGTGATCTCTTTGACTTTGTACATGAGCTGCTGAATTAGAATTAGACGTGATTCCTAACATCTCTAGGCTGAGATTTTCTCGAAAATTCGTTATTGTACTTCTTGCTACTTAGTTGCTTATAAGTCTTATAAATGATATATATAATATATGCATTTGTGACAGCTGTTGAAAGTAATAGTTTTTTTTTTATTACGAACTAGCTTTTGCCCGCGACTTCGTCCGCGTGGAATAGTTACTTTGGGCTAACCCCGAATTTTGAAGCATTCTTCATTGGCGCTCCGCTCCTATTGGCCTTAGCGTAATGATATATAGCAGCCTTTCTCTATAAATTGACTATTTAATTAAAAATTAATTTTTCAATTCGAACCAGTAGTTCCTGAGATTATCGCGTTCAAACAAACAAACAAACTCTTCAGCCTTATATTATTAGTATAGATAGCTGTTGCCCGCGACTTCGTCCACGTTTCCGTCGTTTTTCATAAAAAAAAGTAGCCTATGTCCTTGCTCACGGTTCAGTGATTTTGATGTAACAGACAGATTACCTTTCGTAATTTAGTAGGGAAATATAATATGTCAATCTATAATACTGTTGAAAAATATTGTTAATAGCTGTGCCCGCGACTCCGTCAGCGTGTAACTCCTTGTGTGTTATTAAGTTAATGTATTGGTAATATTGTTTAGATCACGATGACATGAGGCTTAAGTACCTATAGAACGAAAATACTTCAGCGCAAAGCTTCCGGGTAAACTATGTTGAAAGTTGACGCGTCCGGCACGTGAACATAAAGATTTCTAGAACTGCTAACCCGGGAAAGAGCGACGTACAACTGACCATGCGAGAAACAACTGACACCGAGATCTACTCCAGCAACTACGGTAGCTACGGTAGTTGAGATCTCAGAACAATGTAACAGACTCTGTTACATTGTTCTGAGATCTCAACTACCGTTTAATAAATAGCAATAGGATAATCGCTAATTGCAAGACTCTTGCGAGACTCTCGTTTGGGCAACACTACCAGCAACACGAAAAGTCTGCCCTTGAGCCTTATTAATTGTCATTGCATAACATACCGATACTGGGAATTGCGTTCTTTTAAATTGGAATGGAAAATTATTTGTTATTATGGGAATTCTGGGAATAAAGATGGTTTCTCCTGCACCGCAACCTGTTAAAATTTGAGCCTCGATTATATTTTGTTGCAACTGGGTTACTTTTAGCCGAGTTCCATTGCAAAGTTGTGGTGGTTTTAAATTTCGGAGCAGAATAATAATCAGAAAGCTTCGAACTGCTAACGCTATCGGGAGTTACACGTGTTATTGTGAGTCAACCATAAAAGATAGATATATGCTGTCGTGGGATATTTTTTATATAATTTTAAGGAGAACATTTCCGTCATAAATGATTTCTGTGTAGCTTTAACCATTAAGGTTGCACACGCGACGGAAGCTTAAAAAATGGAGTAACTTCTCCCATTTTCCCAACATTTCCCTTCACTGCTCTGCTCCTATTGATTGTAGCGTGATGAAAAGTATACTATAACCTGCTCAGGAGTATGAATAATAATTGTACCAAGTTTTGTTAAAATCCGTCGAGTAGTTTTTGTTTCTATAACGGTTATACAGACAGACAGACAGACAGACAGACAGACAGACAATAATTTTACTGATTGCATTTTTGGCATCAGTATCGATCCCTAATCACCCCCTGATAGTTATTTTGTAAATATATTTCATGTACAGAATTGACCTCTCTACAGATTTATTATAAGTATAGATGAGCCCGCTCTTGACATCGAATTCACCTGATGGTAGTTCTACAGCTAGATTCTGAAACCAGCGGATGTTTCTTCTGGCAGCTTGCCATTTGGTCAGACAAATCTATTGAGCATTTGTGTCAGACTCGGATCGATCGTAAAATGAGGGTAGTTGATAATCAGAGTCACTAGAATTCGACATTTTCTAAACACGCGCTCGAAGTCTGTGCGAAATTGGCGCGAAAAACTTTTACAGCAGGCCATGTGGGCGGCGCGAGCAACTGACCAAATTAGACGTATGGCCTGCCCTTACAAACATTTACAAGTTACAAGAAGTACTATTGTCATAGAAGCCCACATGGCTTGCCTGTAAAAGTTAAAGAATCTATAGTGGCTTGCTGCACCGAAATTTATGTGGGCGGCAAGCGGACCACATGGCGGTGAGAGTGTTAAGACACCTGCAATATGCAATGCTTTTACATCATCTCACTAAAAGACTAACGGCGATGCGCCAAAGTTATATGGTGGTCATCCCAAACATACGCACAAAACGTTTTGGGAATACTTTTATTGTACGTACGGCTAAGGAGTGGAATTCCCTGCCAGAGTTTGTGTCCTGATACCTACTACTGGGGATCATGTAGTCAAGTGTTAATAGGTTACTTCTAGGTAAGCGTGCTTCATCTTCGAGCTCATCATCGTTTGCCATCAAGTTAGATGGCGGTTATGCAAACCTATCATAACTAAAAAAAATTTAGGATATAATAGATGAGAGTAGCTCAACATTATTGTTTCAACTGCGACAAAGTTGTACTTTAAATCCGAATTAATTCCTCAGATATTGTTCTTAAGTATATTTGAAAAATAGTTGAAGTAATCAAAAATATTACTGACTTAAGACTTCAGGGATCAAATAAGAGTTTATAATGCAGTGTGTGTTCTTTAAATTACACGCTTATTTTCTTGAAACTATTATTACGTTAAAACTGCATTTGCTGTAGATCACGACTAGGATAAAATAAGCACGTCTGTGATGCCTGCCTATCGTTATCTATATAAGTCAAATATGTACGGATAGAAATGCAAAAAGGTGGTGTATTTTTTCATACCTTACATATTATCGTCCTCACGCCGTGTTACACGCACGGCCTTTTTTATTATGTCCTCCAACATCAAACTGATAATCAGTCGCTGAATCGAGGGTTTTTAGTTATACTGCTTTCTATATATTTGCACTAGCTTCTGCCCGTGACTTCGTTCGAGTAATAGAGTTCCAGTTAAGCCCCTTTTCCCGTGGGAATTCATGGATAAAAAGTAGCTTATGTTTTATTCCAGGATGACAACTTTTTACTTACCAAATTTCAGATCCGTTTAGTAGTTTTTGTGTGAAAGTGTACAAACATCTATAAATCTATCCTCACAAACTTTCGCATTTATGCTATTATTAGCAGTCGCGCGGAGTTTCGCTCTCGTGGCGTTTATTACGATAAAAATATTACATATAATCGGTAAAACGTAGCCTTCAATTCTTCAACCTTAAGACTACAACCATACCAAATTTCATCCAAATCCACTCAGTACTTTCGAAGTTTAGCGCATTCAAACAAACTCAAAATATTTTTTTTTCACATAGGCCGATAAGGACTTATAAAACGTTAGAAGTTAGTGCAAGGTTCGAAATTGGTCGTTTTCTTTGGAGAAAAACCGGCAAGAAACTCCACAGTTACTCTTTTCAATATATCATTTTAATAGGTATGAGTGGACAGTATATTATACCAAACAAACTATCCGCTTTCTTATATTAGTATAAGTAAGTAAGTTAATGTTTTATTTCTCGCCACAATACTATAATATACAAACATATTGTGAGAGGCTGGTGCCTAAGCTAGGCTCATGGCCTGTATTTCAGGATACCAGGCCTCCTCGTTAGTTATTTGAAATTTACAATTTGTGCACAGAATAATTTACAGTAGATTATGGTCGAAAACTATATAACACAGAAAAACAAAATATAAAATAAAACTAGATAAGAAATAAAAATAAAAAAGAGGTGTGTGAGTGAATGTTTGCGTGGGTGAGATTGTGTGTGTGCGTGGGTGTGAGTGAATGTGTGTGTGTGTGTGTGTGAATTTTTGAGCGGGAGTCAGATAGATAAAGAGCTCTACTGCTTTCTTCATCATTATGTATTTCGCTCCTTAGGGCTGCATAGCAACGATTTTCATAAAGGCGAACATCTTCTGGTGCCGCTACCGCAAGTTCTCGAAGCTGGGCCAGTACCCGGTGACCGAGGTCCTAGTGGTGACGCTGGTGACGGCGGTGATCGCGTACCCCAACCCCTACACGCGCATGAACACCAGCGAGCTCATCTACCTGCTGTTCAACCAGTGCGGCATCTCCAACTCGGATCCTCTGTGGTGAGTTTGGGTTGAGTTTATGGGGGAATTTTGGTACTCTTTTCACCGCCCATGTAACATCCTTTGTAGTTGTGAAGTCCTTTTTTAAATCTGTTATGGTGTGTACAATTATAAAGACTAAATCTATCTATCTATTTGTCAAAAAATGCGTAATCTCTTATCTAGAATTTGATATGATTTATCACCATCTTCCTGCACTTATCCCGGTTACTGGGGGTCAGTGCAACATCTATCAACATTCAAGGTTATATATACGGAAAGTAAATCGTTGCACTCTTTTCACCGTTATTCGCTTAATCCAATTGATATTTTTCAACAAATCCCAATTCTATTATCTATAATCTTCTTTTCTTATATATATATATATATATATAAATCAATGGCTGTTCGTTAGTCACGCTAAAACTAGAGAACGGGTGGACCGATTTCATTAATTCTTTTTGTATCGTGTTCCCTCTCACTCAGTGAAAGTTTATCCCATTTACTCCTCCTCAATCCAAAATCCTCATACCATTTACTGGGGTTCGGCCCAACACGTTTTCAGCTTCCATTCTCCCCTGTCAGACATCATGCATCATTTATTTATTTATTAATAGGAAACTCGACAGCTTATTTTACAACGTTCATGATATGGTAACGATGATGATCTGATGATAGTGTTCGTAGATACGAAAAGTACCAATCGTTACGCTGTTTGAACTTTAATGTTTATGGAGCAAGGACGTGGGAATATATTCTACCGTCCTCCATACACGACTTGCCTATGAAAATCTGTCATATAGTTAATGTAAAGATCTGCTTAAAAGTTCTAAATAAATGCATACCTTCTAGATCATACTACGATCTAGAAAATGTCTCTTTAAGTAACAATGTGGCATCGAGTTGCCGCGTTTAAAGCCTCGATGGTTTGTGTTGTATGTTTTTGTATTCCGCATGTTTTGACAAATAAACAGTAACAAAGTACCTGTGTTAAATAGACATTGCCTATCCATGTTGCGCAGTGACTACAACCGTAACTTCACCGACGTGAACTCAGCCATTGAGAAGGCGGCGGCAGGTCCAGGGGTCTACCGCGCCATCTGGCTGCTGGTCCTGGCGCTGATCCTGAAGCTGGTCATGACTATCTTCACCTTCGGCATCAAGGTCCCATGCGGCCTCTTCATACCCAGTCTTGCTCTCGGAGCCATTGCTGGCAGGATCGTGGGCATCGGTAAGTAAAATATCATAAATCTGAGGCAAAGCAAGAGTTAACAAGCATCTGCATCAATCCTCGTCAAGCATGACGTGTAAAAGTGTTATTATAACGTGAAAAAGTGTTATTATAATGTGAAAAAGTGTTATTATAACGTGAAAAAGTGTTATTATAATGTGAAAAAGTGTTATTATAACGTGAAAAAGTGTTATTTAATAATCAACTTGCAAAATATAGATCATATATCTTCTGGGCTCGCTTGACCTCATCTGATGTTGATAAGGATCAAGAACGGGCCCATCAGTAATAAAATAAAAGATATTGGTTGGCGTAGTGGTTGAGCGATAGGCTGCTGGGCTGCATGTCTCAGGTTCATACATACATACATACTAATTTAGCCCTCCCCACTTTAATTAAAGTTTTTAAAGGTTGTCTGGAAGATATCGCTTTCAGCGATAAGACCGCCATTGTTACCATAGAATAAGCAATATTGTTAAATAGGTGTGTTTAAATTTTGGTGTACAATAAAGTATATTCTATGTATCTATCTATTTAGGCTGAAAATGCGGCATATTTTGAAAATGGACAGTTGATAGAGCACTATAGAGATATTCTCAAAGGAGATTTTTCTCAGAATGACACGAAAACGGGTGGTATTTGAACCTGCGACGTCTCGATCACAAGTCGGTTGACGCTTCAATTCTAGTTTTGTTTAAAGAAAAGTGTAAATTTTTGTCAAGTGTTGTATAATTATGTTCAGGTGTGGAGCAGCTAGCGTACAACTACCCGAAGGTGTGGCTGTTCTCGGGCGAGTGCTCCACCGGCGACGACTGCATCACGCCCGGCCTCTACGCCATGGTGGGAGCCGCGGCTGTTCTGGGAGGGGTCACACGGATGACAGGTACTCTTTCATATACCCCTTTTTTCTCCCGAGGAGGTAGAAATCCTCATGGTTTGTTTGCCTTTGCTTTGGGGCTGGTTAGACTCGTAACTGACTAAAACCGCTCCGTATTCCCTCGCCCATAGACTCGTCACTGACTAAAACCGCTCCGTGTTCCCTCGCCCATAGACTCGTAACTGACTAAAACCGCTCCGTGTTCCCTCGCCCATAGACTCGTAACTGACTAAAACCGCTCCGTATTCCCTCGCCCATTTGCGCCAGTGTGTGTGTGTGTCATTAAATGAAGCAGTAATTTTTCTCACAACATTCCTAAGCATTACAATTGACAGCTGGTGTTGTTTTAAGACTTTTTTAAAGTTAGTATAAGGTTTGATGTACAGTACGTTTTTCGTCCCCTGCCTCATTGGCCTATAGGTCGCGAACGTGACTGCAGAGTAATGGGTATCGGATATAAATAAAATAAATAAAAAAATTATTGAACATAAAAATATTACATCTTTCAAGTGAAGCCCCTGACTCCTATGCTGAGCGAGCCTATGTTACAGGAATCAGTGTCCTACGCTATACATTAATACACATTAAATTTTTTATGTAATAAATTACAAACAAAAAGTAACATTAGAAGGTATTGAGTATAACTGAAAGAGAAACGAAACGTGTATGTGTGTGTAAGTTTGAGTGTATGTGCGTAATTGGGTTTGTGTGTGAACGCGTGTGCGTTAACATGAGTGTGTGTTTTGAATAGCTTAATTTACTGTACTGACGAAATTAATTTTTCAGTATCGTCATAGCTCAAAAACTGAAGCCATGGTTTCAAAAAGTACTATTGGATATTTTAATTAGGAAATTTTCAGTAGTAGCTCGGAGTTTGGAAGTTGTGATACCCTCATGCCCCGATTCTCACGTTATGCCGTTGGTCTTGCTTCTAATCTTTCTCCGGTCATGTGTAATCGCCGTCCCATCGGACTCCGAGAGCAGGGAGTAAGCCTGTGTGTTGGCTCAGTGTCGCTGGTGGTGATAACGTTCGAGCTGACGGGCGGCGTCCTTAAGTTCCAATGCATATTTGTCATGAGATGGTGATGCTTGTTACCTACCGTTTTGATAAGCCTGTGTGTTGGCTCAGTGTCGCTGGTGGTGATAATGTTCGAGCTGACGGGCGGCGTGCGGTACATCGTGCCGCTGATGGCGGCCGCCATGGCCAGCAAGTGGGTGGGCGACGCGCTGGGTCGCCAGGGCATCTACGACGCTCACATCGCCCTCAACGGGTACCCCTTCCTCGACTCCAAGGACGAGTTCCAGCATACCTCGCTCGCAGCCGACGTTATGCAACCCAAGTGAGTACACCAGCCACGAAGCTCCCCTTTACCCACTCTTTATAATGAAAAAAAAAACATTTTGAATTATGAATTACCTTTATTTATTTACACACACAAATTGAAAGACATATAGCCAGAAAATACAATACATAAAGTTACAAAACAGAAACAAGTTAGCAATGGGCCCCAAACTAGGCACAGCCTGTATCTTGGTGGCCCAATATTGACAACAGAGGTTGACTGAATCTACTCGTGACTTCAGTGTGACACAGCACATTACGTTACCAGCAATGCGAAAAGAAAGAAATAAAAAATGCTCGTTCGGCACATGCCACAAAACACAACAGGATACAAAAGTAAAGCAAAAAATATACTTTAATACATATTTGCACATTACTAGCAATCTTGTTAACCCCTCCAATAAGCTAAATATGCTTGTGTCTGGAGTGGAGTGTGAATAGTGTAATGGATGGACTTTGAACCCGCGACCCCTCGATCCATAAGTCCGACACCTTAGCCATTAGACTATTGACGTTTTGACTAGAAGTCGTGCGAGGCTTCGTTCCCGTGGACTTTATCTCGATAAAATATAAACCCTCCTTTTTTGCAGTCGGGTAAAAACCTATAACCTCATCAAGCTTCAAGCTACTTTCATACCAAATGTCATCAAAATCCACCCAGTACTTTATAAGATTAGCGCGTTCAAACAAACAAACTTTTCCGCTTTATAAGTATAGATAATTTTAAATTTCTGTGGATTTGCCGAGAAGTTGTATCGGCAGGTACAGTAGATTACTAGTATTTTAATTGAAGCAATTGCCATGGCATGACATGTGTGCCGTCTCAACAACACAACAAGGACTTTGGACAAGTTCGTGAATATTGTGTAAACATTTTATTTTAGTTAAGTGCCACTGCAAAGTTTAATGATGAAATTATGGATGGTGTAATTTATTATTATTGCTCATGCTTTGCGAAATTTCTATAAAATAACTTCATACAAAAATACACGCTACGCAAATAATACTATATGCAAATGCCATGTTACATTTTGTTTTCGGCATAAATGCTGATTAAAAATTCTCATTATTATTTTTTATATAGAGTTTTCCAATTAGTATTCGAACTAAGCATTTTATGAAGATTTATATGTACAACATGTAACATAATTTATTTATTTAAAGCTGAAACCAACTTCACTATTTAATAGGATTTAAAACATTTAATTTTAAAAACACTGCTAAACCTAAGTATGTACATAAAAACTTAGGCGTCAAAGTACTCCTATCGCTGTCGTCCGGAAACGTGCCCGTGTATATTTAATATAATTTATTTAACACATTCATGAATTCTTTTCACAAAAATTCAAACATTCTGACAGTATTATCTTCCATTCATCTGTAAACACATCCAAATCTGTGTTTCAGTCCAAGACAGCGTTAATATGCTCAATATATGTTATATAATTATACACAGTAGAATCCGTTTATGGCTCCGCTTACTATGAGGTAATTGCAGTGCGAAGATTTCTTGTCATATATCCTTTCTTAAAAGTTTCATTTCTTTTAAAGGTACGTCGTGGCTCTGAGAATTACACCACACAATTTGCCTATAGCGAGATTACTTGTTTTTTTTTTATACTTCTATGCCAAGCCATATTTGTTTAGCTTTAGGAAATTAATTTGCCGTTGCGTGTACTCTTAATTATGTTTTCTATATTGGGCTGTGCCATTTTTCTATTTTTCCACCACTTATATATGTATCAAGAAAAAACGAACAATATGTTTACGAACACCCACATTTAAATGGGCTTGTCTTAACTAATTAGAGCTACAGTGCCATCTAAACGCCGTTTCCAATATTGAACACTTAAAACCATAATAAGTTATGCTTTATTACGTTATCCAAGAATGTTTGGGTCGCAAGGCCACAAATGGTTGGGTTTTTATTGTGTGAGATTGACTTACTGATACTGTTAGCCTGTATCGTCGCACTGTTGGGCAAAAGGCCCCATGTCTTCCAGACAGTTTAAAGTTCATAAGTTTCAAGTTCAACGCTATTGGCAAATAACACCGATCAATTATCTGATCAAACTTTGGAGACGTGTAGAAATTCGCTAATTTATTATATTGTTTAATTTAGCCGCGATTAAATCTGTTTTAATTATTACTATGTGAAATAGCGTACCTATAAAGTAGGTTTTTGAGCGACCAATTACTGTATTAATAAGATCTGATGTAAATATGTATCTAAAAATCACACTAATAAAATGAATTGACAAAATGTTTCTGAGCGTGTATGTGTTCACTGTTGCTATCCTTCTGTTGTTTTGTGATTTGTGTAAGACTCTCATAAGAAAACTTCATAAAATGTTGTTGTTTGTTGTCGCAGACGAAACGAGACGCTGTCGGTGATCACACAGGACTCGATGACAGTGGATGACGTGGAAACTTTGCTGAAGGAGACGGAACACAATGGCTACCCAGTGGTCGTGTCCAAGGAGTCCCAGTATCTGGTCGGCTTTGTGCTGCGGCGCGATCTCAACCTGGCCATAGGTAATATAATAAGGGAAATTATAAGTCCAGCCACAGATTTCTTTATTGGCCACATGATCAAACTTCTTATTTTATAACTAAGCAACGGGAAAATGAGATAGCCCCTAATTAACTAATTAGTCTTTTTTACAACGCCAACTAAATATTCTACATAAAGCGACAAGTAAAGATCACCAATTATCTTAAATTGTCCTTCTTATTTAAATATTGCCACCTAATTTACTAACTCAGCCACGAATTTAAAATCTCATCACCATTTTACGGTTTACAGCATCAACACAAGGTCCTCATAGGTTAGGTTTTTTTTTAATTCCCTGGCTCCTCTATCGGTCGACGGAGATGATCCAAATGAGCCAAATGAAACATATCAGTGTTTCAGATCATTTCAGTGATCGAGATGCAAATGTTTCAATCTCAAAAATGATACACTTTGCCCATCTCTAAACTGGTTACTGTGAACTTAGCTTTCTAATTTGTTGCGATCGTATTGGTCGAAAGGCGCGGACAAGGATGACGTCACTGTTTTCTTAACGTGAACCAACTGTAGTCTTTTACGAACTACGACATAGTTCCAGTATAATCGCACGCAGCTGGGTACTAGCGTTTTACATGGAACGACACGGGGTAACACGGTACGATTTAGCAAAACTACTGTCAGATTTTGAGGCATCTGACAACACCGGTTGACTGTCAAATATGTACAAATAACAGCCGGGAAGAACGGTTTAACCTTTGGTATGCCGTGGACCAGCGCAATCCCGTCTAACTGCCGGAACGCGGATCCACGCTAAAACGACTCCACGCGATATTTTGCATTTTCTATAGTATTTACATACAGATAAGGTATAAAATCTTAGAAAAGAGTTCTTATTGATCGAAGTTAGCTTCTAATGCGGTCAAACCATTCATTTTCAATCGTAATTCGTCTGAAATGGTAATTGAAACATTCGAAACGTGGATCCGCGCCTAGAAATGCTACTAAAATTTGCAAAAGAAACTTAAACCTTTCTAAAATATTTTACCAGAGTTAACCTATTTATGGTTTTATTATGAACACAATATGTGGAAGAATATAATAAATCCAGAAAAATTCGAAATATAATACAAAATATTTGTAATATCTGCGTTTTAACAAAGTATTAAAAAAAGTCCGAGTCGTAAGATATAACGATTTATAATAAATACACCACTCATGCTGTTCTAACTAAATTATTCTGCTATAGAACTTGGATTCATTATCTTTTATAATAAAAAATCAGGTAGAAGACACGTTTACTAATCTTAATGATATTTGATGTCAAACGTAATGTCACGCGGCCGCGAGATATCTCCATATTTTCGCGGCATACAACGGTACCGTAACTGTGCCCGTTGCGGCATACTAAAGGTGAAGGCGCTGTACATAGTAAAAATAGGATTCACAGAACAGTTTTCTAGCCAAATGTAGAGTAGCAAAAAAAAGTTAATCTTGGTCATATTTATGGGTGGACCATTGTGTTCAAAACACGTCCTCAGTAAATTTTCTCGATATAAAAAATTCATGAAATAACCATTAAAATCGAAATTGTAGCAATTGTAACTGTGTTATTTATAAACAAATCTTGATAAAATTAATAACAGTGATGTAATTTACAATAATAAAGGGAACTGTTGTTTTTATTTGTCGATTGAAATGAGATATTTATAAGGATTAATGTATTTAATGATAAATAACTCAGCGAAACGTCGTCGCGCCATCGTGGCCTCTATTCGCTTCTCTTTCATTCCTACGCGGAGTGATAGTGACCCATAGAGTCATCAGCCATACATAAAAGTCGTCTATTCAGCGCGCCTTAACATGTTTTACGAGGCATGGAGAAAGCACCTTGTCAAAAGTTGCTTGACGCTGATGATGAGTCAGGATGTTATTAATTAGCCACGAGATGCTCCAAAATTAGAAACAATTTTATTTAATTCAAATTACTGACAAACAGCGAATCACAGAAATTCTTCTTCTTGTTTTTTTTCTAAATTATGAATAATATAATTATGATGCAATATAAACACAATGTAAGCTGACAGTGAAACCAAAATGCTTATGTATTAACAATTACTTAATTCAGATTGAAATTCAAACGTGAGAAACGTAAAAAAATATGATATATTTTGATAAATATATCATATTTTTAATATTTTTTTTTTTATTCTTTTTAATGTCATTTGGCTCATGCCAAATGACATTCACTCCACTACCGAATATAATGGTGATATAAATCACTGGTGAACATAAATGTAATTCCATTTGTTTTTACAAAAAAAAATATTACTTTGTATTGGAATCTTACATTATACTGCACACTACAATAAACTTATCAACATAAAATTATGTAAAATACCATTTGCAAGTGCACTTTTACATAATTAAAAAAAACCGGCCAAGTGCGAGTCGGACTCGCGCACGAAGGGTTCCGTACCATTTTCTATAAAAACGGCAAAAAATTATGTCTGTTGTTATAGCGGCAACAGAAATACATAATTGTGAAAATTTCAACTGTCTAGCTGTCGCGGTTCTTAAGATACAGCCTGGTGACAGACAGACGGACTGACAGGCGGACGGACAGACAGCGAAGTCTTAGTAAATAGGGTCCCGTTTTTACCCTTTGGTCATGGAACCTTAAAAACGTGTATCATTAAAACTTAAAACGGGATATTTACCATGTCTATCTTTTGTTTCGAGTTTCCGATATTTCGGCTCTGTTGCTAGCGCCATGATCACGGGAAAACTCCCCCGTTTTAAGTTTTAACCTTTTACCTACGGGTGTCAACTATTGTTGATTTAGCGATGTCATTTCTGAATACGGGAGGCAACTATAGATGATTTGCGAAAGGGTCTGTTTTAAACCTTTATATTGCCATAACTAGACCGTATTTCCTTGAGATAAAGATCACTATGTGGAGTCGATAAAATTATGATTCTGTTGAAAAAGTTCCCATATATTTACATGATGGCAATAAAAATAAATCATAAACAAAAAACTAGGTTTTTATTCTTTGGTTATCGGAAAAACTACTTTATTTTGAATAATTATGGTTAAGTTCATTCAGTGTTTTTGTAAAGTAATATGTTAAAAATACTATTAATCTCATATTGAATGTAAATAAAATAAAATTCTGATAAAAAACAAGTGGTATCGCCGAATACAGTGATTGATTCTGATGCTTAATTTTTTGGCAATTACGTAAAATTTTGTGAATAAACTATAAAATCTATAACATTTCTCAAAGGTAAGTGAAATAATAAATCAGTGTGTGAAATTTGAAGTACCTAGGTATTGTGCTTCAAAAAATGTAGACAAATAAAAACATAAATGACTGCGCAGTTGCGCGCCAAAAAGTACCCGTATTGGGTGATGACATCGCTTTTGAAGTCCCGTAGGTAAAAGGCTAATGTTACTGTCAGTGACCATGTTAGCTTAAAAAATAAAAAACGTGTTTGCTAGAACTAACCACAAGTCTTTTCACAGCTAACGCGCGCCGCACGATGGAGGGCATCACAGGTCAGACGGTGGTGATGTTCGCGGGCGCCGCCAGCCAGCCGCTGCCGCCGCCCTGCCTCATGCTGAACCGCATCCTGGACATGGCGCCCATCACCGTCACCGACCAGACGCCCATGGAGACCGTGGTCGACATGTTCCGCAAGCTCGGCCTCCGTCAGACCCTCGTCACGCATAACGGGTAACTGCTGCACTTACATCACTACTGGGTTTTTAGTGCTTTTTTTTAATCAGAATAGACTCGCGTTAGACCACCATCTCACCTGATGGTAAGCGATGATGTGGTCGAAGATGGAGCACGCTTGTCTAGAAGTAACCTATTCACTCTTGACTTAAAGAGCTCTAGGTTGTAGCTGTAGACACAGACTCCGGCAGGGAATTCCACTTTTTAGCCGTACGCACAGTGAAGGTATTCCCAAAACGTTTATGAAGAAAACTAGCAGTAGATACATTGTAGGTAGAATTCATTACTAGCAATCATGTTAACCCCTCCAACTAAGCTAAATATGATTGTGTCTGGAGTGGGTTCACGGCAATAATGTTATAGGTTAGGTTCGAACCCACGGCCTGTCGATCATAAGTCCGATATCTTAACTATGTACCGATACGATAACGATTTACTCATTTATTTATTTAATTGTCCTGTGCTATAAACTTACCTAAATGAAGGCGCCAGTCTCTCATAAATAAAATATTGTTACTTCTCTGTGTTCATGTTCTATCGTTATAATTATTATTTGTGAAAGAGAAATAAAAAACATTATCAAATATTAATTATATTTGATAATGTGTTTAATAATAGACTAACATAGGTTTTCTTAGCGTAAGGAATTGCAGCATTGATCGTATCTTTTTATTGACTCTCGTATTCTAATAATGGAATTTGAAATGAAATTTGCGTACTATTATAATTTATCATTATTTTAATATACAGAACAAACCACGAGCAATGAATAGATACGCCATATTATAAAAATTAGAAAGATATAAATAGATACACGTGACACTCACTTTGCCTCTCTTTATTGCATTGCGTAATATGTTCTATTTGACTTGATTCTACATGCTTCTCGTATGATTTGACCATCACGAATTTTACGGACTTTAAAACAGACATTGGTCTGTGAGTTTGTTTCAGTGTTTCTTATCAGTGGTCATTTAGGCCCCTCTAGCTAGCAAATAAAATACGTGTGATTTATTTATAGCTAATTTGCGAATAAAAATTTCATTTTATTTCACTACAAACCAATGTGGAGTAGTAACTGTTATACAATATTTCTTACCCTTGTAGGACTGGCTCACATACAGTTTCCGAACACAACGACTATTCTACACTATATATGCGAAAAATAACGGCGTATTTTGAGTATATGCCAATAAACGTCTCTACCAATACTTTATTTGAAACTTTAGACATTTGTTCAGTGTTATTAAAGTACGTGTATTTCAGTGTTAGATTTACCAGGCTGCGTAGGCTGGAGCCTAATTTTCGAGGGCGGCAAATTCACCCCATTTTATTTCATGTTTTTTGTTTTTCTTTCACGTCAAAATGCAACGGTTTGATGTGTGAAGTTTTGTTTGTTTTGTGTTTGGTGTGAAGTTGAAGGGCTGGATAGTTTATGTCCTTGTGTACTTTAATTTCGCTACACAAAATCCTTTAGACGCGAGCATATCCTAGAGCACAAGCTAGTGATACGAATAAAGGGAAAATTGGATGTAATGATGACCCGTGGTCACTAAGGTATTCAATTGCGAAGGTTACTAGGGTCGCCAAAAATAGAAGGCAAATGTGTAAACCCGCTTCTGGTGTATTTGCAGGCGTCTACTGGGCGTTATCACCAAGAAGGACGTTCTCCGTCACGTGAAGCAGATGGACAACGAAGACCCCAGCTCCGTGCTGTTCAACTGAGCCCGCCCCTCTCGGTGAAGCACCCCCCCCCCCCCCCCCTCCGCCTGATCTGGCACACATCTCCACATACCGCGCGTTACACCATGCAACACTCACATCCACCATCCACCGATGGTGGGCAAAGTGCATCGTTTTTGCGATTGGAACATTTGCATCTCGATCACTGAAATGATTCGGAACACTGATATGGCTCATTTGACTCACTTAGATCATCGGCTCAAAGGATATAAAATGCAGAATGTAACGTATCTATACATTACGTTTGTAGCAACAATACTGAATCTTTAACGTCTACAAATTTATTGAAATGCGTTAGATTATGAATAAAAACTATCTGCCTATCTATCTAACTATCGTCAACAGTAAGTAGCTCAGTGTGTCTCAGTCTCCCTCTGTCGCTCGCTCACTACTCAGTTGCTTCGCGAGCGACCAGAATGAGCCAGAGCAAAGTAATGTTTCAGATCCAAATGATGCGTTTGAAACGCTGTTACTGAACCAATCTTTTGAATCACTTCAATGATTCGGATTAGTGAGTCGGTTCCGTAAAGAGTTACACACGCCTATCCATGAACTTGTGTGTTATCCACATCAACTACTGCAATGTACGATCTAACAATAGGAATATATTAATCTGTGTGGACAGTAGTCATAGTTAATATAGTTATAGCTCCCGAGGTGAGCTCGTGTATCTTGCATCACTCTAACGCGTCGCTTCATTCATGTAACAGATTATTTGTGTAAAGAACATATACAGATGTATGGTGTAGTGTATAGTTAGTCTGTAGGGTCGCGCTGGTATTTCGTTTGTATATTTTGCTGTAATTCCGCGTTATAATCTAAGTATACCGAATATAGATGAATTAACACTTTTAGAAAAATACATGTTTAATGTGATTATATTTCTCCGCTATTTAAGTACATAAACATAAACTTTTTTTATATATATAGAGAATCAATTAAATAAAGATCATTGTTTTGTAACATACATATATGTGTTAAACGTTTTACTTGAATGAGAGCATGCTCAAGTGAAGTGGTGACATATAGTATTTTTCATTTAAATATTTTAGCAATCATTAAAATATTGTATTTAGATTAATTAATTCAAATGTAAAAAAATACATTTTTTTAATCATTATTGAGGATTCTAACCTTAAGCTATACATATTCGCTATACGAGTAATGAACAAAGATGTTAGATATTAATATATGGACTAATTTATTTCCTTTTTTTTTTCAAATCATCTGATATTTTTAACGAAGCTTTTTATGTAAATAATGTATCGTATATAAAGCATAATGTTTGATTAACATCTCATTTTAAGTAGAGTTATAGAAGTGGATGTATTGTTTTTATCACATGACCAATGTGATTGACCAGCAGTGGCGCCTGACGACACGTCGTCCACATTGTGGTAGCTCGTTTGTGAGCCAACATTGTGTATATATTGTACATAAATAAATTATGAGCCCCGTCTGAAAATATTCACTAAACAGTCTAATTTACCTGTCCCTGTATCAGTTGTGATGTACCATTCGATAAAACGCAACATAATTACACAACGTCCCAGCGACTAACAAGTATATATTTAGATAAAAGTCTTGTACTTTACTATGACATGGATGCAGGGAGGAGACTTATCTTAGAATACCAACTAAAATGCAGCTGTATTGCAACTTATTTATTACAATTATAATGAAATAAAGTATGTAATAACATAGCGTAATGTGAGTGAAATATGTTTTTAATAGACTCTTTAAATAATGACTTCTGGAGCCTTTTGTATCTACGAATTGAATAATGTGGCGATAGAGAACGACGAGCGACTTCTCTAACGGCCGAATACTGAAACGCCACTCAAATCTCATAATCATCTAAAAGCTACTTAAATATAAGCATCCCTCAAATTTAAATGGTATACACAAACGCCACTCAAGCAATTCGAAACCCTGATTAGCCAAGCAGTCCTCAAATGTTTACATCATGGCAACATACTGCTCAAAAATTGATATCAGCACGTTCTCAGTTACAAAATAATTTAGTTTACGTTTCGTATTCGTTTTAAGCAGTCTTCTTTGAACAAATATTTTCTATAATTATTAATTAGTTGAAATATAACAGCATAATGTAAGTTTGGTTTGAATTACGATTTAAATTATGTATTTATTTACATAAAGTACATAAATTTAAGTACATAAATATCAAAAGAAGACGTCATAAGAAAATAAAATTTCTTGAGATAATTGTCGTAAATTG
Source organism: Tholera decimalis (assembly GCA_943138885.2). NCBI lineage: Eukaryota > Metazoa > Arthropoda > Insecta > Lepidoptera > Noctuidae > Tholera > Tholera decimalis. Next base: position 51,857,889 of record OW964548.2, on the reverse strand, counting down.
GAACGTCACACTTGACATTTTACGCGGGATTATTTTATATTTCTTGCATAAAGTAATTAATTAATTGATTCACAATGGAGGAGAAGAAACGTGGATGCAATTATACACCTGCTGAGAAAGCTATGCTCTTGGAACTGATAAAAAAGTAAGTACCTACATAAATAATGAAATACTGTATACTTATTTAATCGTAAGAGTCTGGTGCATGTATAGTTTGTTAGTAAATAATACATCCTTATAACATACTCGTACATAGCCAGGGGTGGCCAGGGCAACCGTTGTCTGTATCAAGCACTTACTTACCCACTGAAACTTGTGAAAGGCTCAGAATAAAAACAAAATTTATGTCTATGTACAAGTAGGTTCTTTTATTTCTACAAGTATACTATACTATATACATACTCAGTTGAACATTTCACAGATCCTAAGTTTAATTCCAAACTATTTCATGTTATAAATAATATGTTACATATTCCAGATATCAAAATATAATAGAAAATAAAGAAACAAATGCCAACATAATTTTGAAGAAGCGAGAGGCTTGGGATAAAGTGTGCCAAATGTATAATGCTGTCGCTGTGAGTGGCTGCAGGACATGGCAACAACTCCGGCACCTCTATGAAAACCTCAAACAGAGGTCTAAAAAGAATATAGCCAAAGCAAATGTAGACTTGATTTTTTTATGATATGTTTTATTATACTAATATTTCTTTATTTACTAATTTCTTTAAATATTTTTTAAGCATCTTCAGTTTTACGAAACCACTAAAGATCTACAAAAGAAGGCATCAATAGATAAGGTTTATATAAATTAAATATTTCTGGAAAATTAACATAGACCTTATAGAACATTTTGTAATTGTAATTTTTATTTTTATAGAAAGAAATCAATCGCACTGGTGGTGGAGCCTATAAAAGTGTTCTCTCTGAACAAGATGCACAGATTTTATCCATGGCTGCTCCTCAAATTCAACCATTACCTAATTACTATGATGATGCTGCAATGTATTTTGGTTTGTGTAATATTAACATGTATATACACATCTTTATACTTTGACATCACAAAATAATAATTATCATGTTTTTGTTAAATTTATAGGTGATACAGAACCAGAAGTCATCATTGAGAGTTTTACAAAACCAGATAGTGAAGTTATATCTTTATCATCATCATCTGCCATAATCCAGACCATTGGTAAGTTCCATTTTTGTAATATTTCCCTAATTTATTTGTTGTATACTATAGGTAAGTGGATATTTTTTTTAGATCACCAAGACACAACTATGGGCTACATGAGTATAGCAGACAATAGCAAACCTTGTACAGTTACATCAATAAATATAGCTGGTAAACATTTTCATTATTGTACTAGTTTATATGGTAAACTAATTAGATATTTTACTATAAAGGCATTTCCTTTACTTAATAGATGACCAGCCAGCTGCAATGGTCATCAAACCCCAAGAAAAAAACAAACCTCTAAAAACATCCTCTACTGGTAATTATCTAATTAATGTTCTTTGTGCTAAAGGTATGAAATTTTTATTAATATTGTACTAATACCATTTTTCAGGACGATTGAAACCTACACATATTACAATGAAACAGCAGTATTTCCGGACAAAACTAAGAAATGCCAAATTAGAAACCAAATACCTCATAAACAAAAACAAAATGGAAATGAATAAATACAAAATAGAAATGCAATTTTGGAAATTGAGACTACAGAAACTGAAATCTAAATTACATTGAAATAAAAATATTTTTAAGTGGAAAAATGTGTACTTATTAAATTGGTCCTTACAATAAAGTTTTGATTTGCCTCAAGTCCTACAGGTTGTTGTTCTGTGAGTTCCTCCTCCACATAGGGTAAAAAAATGTCCTCCTCCAAAAGTTCATCCGATCGCGACAGGGCAATATTATGAAGCACTGCACATGCTACAATGACCGGTGGTATGTTTTTAATATTTAGGCCCATCCCGTTTTGTAGGCAAGGAAATCTTCTTTTAAGAACACCGAAGAGTCTTTCCACAGGATTCCTGGTACTTACTTGGGATCGATTATAAGCTTCTTCAGCAGCCGTCCTTGTGTGCAATAATGGAGTTAGCAGATAAGGCCGACATGGATATCCACTGTCCCCAAGAATAATACCTGTCCCAAAGTCCCCACGCTCTAATTGAGCACATAGTGGTGAATCATTGAAGATGGTACTGTCATGTACAGAACCTGGCCATCTTGCAATAACATTCCTTATGCGCAGACTTGCATCACATACCATTTGCACATTTAAAGAAAAATAGCCTTTCCTGTTCCGATAAACTTCAGATTGAGCACCACCTAAAAATAAATTCTAGTTATATTGTGAGACAATAAACTTTACTATAGTACCTACTAACATATTTTTGTAGAAACAATTCTACAAATAAGGTTATAATTGCTAATGTAAGGCAAGACTTGTTAATTATTGTATTTGTTGTCACTGTGTAATACATATTATCATTAATCAGACATTTTTGGGCACATGATTAACAGTGGAGTTGGTAAGTACATACCTGGAGAATTTATTTTAATATGAGTGCAGTCCACAGCTCCCACAACTCTTGGAAATCCTGCTATTGCAAAGAACTCATTTGCCACAACTGGAAATTCTTCTGGTGTTGGCATATTTATGAATCTCGACTTCAAGCTGGCTATCTTGGCTGTTACTTTATGCACTATTCGATGCACCGTGGGTTGTTCAACCTCAAAAATATCCCCTATTACGCGTTGGTAGCTGCCTGTCGCATAGTACCGGAGAGCTATAAGTATTTGGTCCACTGGCTGTATGGCTCGGTTTCTTTTGGTCAAGGGTTTAATATTGCTACCGAATACAGAGTCCAAATACAATACAGTTTCTTTCGAGATGCGGAACCGTGAAACGAACTCCCTGTCGTCGTACTTTTCAAAAGCGTTCAACTTCTCTTCATTTCTGCGCCTCACAGTTGGCCTTTCGTGATCCGAAAGTGAAGACAAGGACGATAGAGACATTTTTATCAATATTTGAAAAGTTTCAATAGATTTATCTTGATTTGAGGGACCTCGCGACCACTCTCAGATCTAAGGGCTGCTCAAATCAGTTTGACAGTTGATTTGACAGATAAAAACGTTGAGTAGCGTTCCTGTATACGACTTTTACACTGAGTGGTGTTTGAGCATTGCTTATTTTAAGTAGCACTTAATATTTAACAGATGCTCAAAAAAGACGTTTGGGTATACGAAATTAAAGTTTAGGAGCTGCTCAAATGTTTAAGCAGCCCTTAAATATTTGAGTGGCGTTTCAGTATTCGGCCGTAAGTCTTTCAATGTTTGAAAATTGTACTATTTCTATGTATTTTTATATAAAAGAACTGAGAATTTAAAATTATAAACTACTAAGTATTAGTAAATATTGTATAACAAACTTTACACGAGTGCGTGTCGCCATTCGGCCGCGCCACTTTTATAATAGATTTTATAAATATTATGTATAACAGTAATATTGAGATCACAAATAATTTGCACATTGCTCGAGGCTTTCAGGCTAATTTTATTACATGTTTCATGAATTTTAAAAGATATCTAAAGATAACATGGGTAGTGTCATTTCTTTATTTATCAGTTATGTTTAAAAATAAAGTTTTAGAATAATTTTATAATCTGTATTTTATTATTTTAAGGTGTTTGTAATTATTGGAAACTAGATTTAGAGAATTTATACTTATGTAAAGTTATTTTCGAATACATAAGTTCAGCTCTTAATTAGCCGGCTTAATCGTTAATCTAAACCGCGGCTTTTCTAAAACACCGAGCCATTGCGTAATATGTTGATGATTTCAAACACCCTGTTACGTCCTACAGTATATTATATACTAATACATATATAAACAAAGAGCTACAAATCAAATTGCCTCTCTATTTCAAACGAAATCAATCACAATCAATAATAATCAGTATACAGTTGATGTTGTTCCTACAATATTGAAATCTGAGTGTATTTTATAGTAGTTATGAACTAGTAAGCTGAAGTAAGCTGCGAGCTAAAGGGCTTAAGTCCCCCTCTTGATTCACTGGAACAGGGTTTCTCAAAGTACTTAAACCCTTATGGGTTAGCCAGTTGATGGGAGCCCATTTGCCACTTTCATCTTTTTTTGTTTTAAAGATGAAATTGGCGACAGGCTGGCAAAAACGTGTGACTGATTAAATTATTCGTAAAATTTACTTTCCCCGAGGCAAGCGTCAAGCCAGCACGTACGGTTCATTAAAAAAAAACCCCTTATAATCTTCTACAGCTAGATTATCGCTTTACAGTCGTCTGGTACTTTAAAAATGTTAATATGGGGTCATATGCTTGAGAAATCCTGTCTTAGGATATTTAGTGAGATGCAAAAAAGACGGGGAGTCTGAATGATCTGAAGGTTTGTGCAGAATGTGCCAGTGACGCGCGGTCCACGCTATTGACGAAGTGGTTTGTAATGGTGTTCTATAAACATTAATTTGTTGAAGTACGTTAACATGGAGTGTGTTTTATATATTTTGACATATACGTTTCGTAACACCCAGTAACTAATTTCCACTTAAAGTCCGCGGACACAAGTAAACTAGCATAAATGTCCCTGACACTGCCCCCTAAGATACAGTCTGCCTAGTTTAGGTTGCAACTATTGTGTGTAATAGTAATTTATTTTTATTTCTATTTAATTTGTAAACAGTGTACAGTAAACAGTACATGATTATATTTTTTTTGGTAAATAAAATAATCTTAATTTCAAGTATCACTTAAAATACGAAAGCATTTCAGAACTGTTTAATATCGTGAGAATTTGTATTGTTCTTGTTATTGCTAATGTTGATAGCGGTACCGTTGCAAGTAGATATACAGTGGTGGTCATATAATTAAGAACGATTTGTAGTACCAGACATTTAAAAAAATGTCATATTATGTACTTTTATGTTCCTTCTCAAAAGTAATTAATTATGTTATGAAATAGCTACACGGATAGAGTAAACGGGATTAAGAGTAAATATTAAAATCACTTACTATTTACCTTACACATTTAATTTATTATCGACAGTTACAGTTTCAAATAGTAATAAAGCTGTACAAATAATTAAGAACGATTCTTAAACTGCTCGAGAGTTGTTTCAGTAGATACTTAGATTTTAAAAATCCCATTACATAAGACGACGATAATGTTAAAAAACCGGTCAAGTGCGTGTCGGACCACGCGCAGTGTAGGGTTCCGTAGTTTTTATAACAGTCAAGTGCGTGTCGTATTCGCTGACTGATCGTTTCGTACCATGCTCTAACTAAAAGCCAAACATGACTACCTAACTAATTTGACTTCCTATACAAATCCTTACCTGATCCGACAATTTTGCACGGAAAGTTTCAATTTTTTTTTAGAGATTTGTATAAAACTTGTCATAGCCGGTGTTTTGAATTTAAATATGGACACAGAGCTACACTACTCAATCGTCACAAGAAGCTAGCACGATACAACTGGCGCTTAGCGCCATCTATCGACATTTCTATAGAGTTGTTCGAAATTTTCGAGTCAAATACAATTGGTCGACTATTACTCGTAAACTTGTAAAGCCCACTTATGTGTGATAGTTTTCCTTTAAATTTCGTTATATGTAGGTACTACTGCCGTGACATTTGAATTTCTAACTATAACCGTTTAGTTGATAGAGGGGGGACCCTTGACTCTAACGAAAATTAGTACTTTAAAGCTTGATAAGTCACGAACGGTTTACTTAATCAAAAAACGGTTTTACCAAACCCGTAATATTTTTGAAAGACCTATCCAACGATATCCTACACTATAAGAAGAACGAAAAAAAAATTATCATCCCACTTTACATGTATGGGAGGTACCCTAAATAATTGTTTTTTTCAAAATTTTATTTTACCACTTTTTTGGCGTCATTAACGTGTATACTCATGCCAAAGTACAACTTTCTAGTACCAATAGTTTTTGAGCTAAACCGCGGACAGACGGACAGACAGACGGGCATGGCGAAACTATAAGGGTTCCTTGTTGACTACGGAACCCTAAAAATTGCAATTTAATACATTTTATTCTAAGTTAATAGTTTGTAGCGTGTCCACGGCTTTTGATGACTGCCTTACACCGGCGAGGCATTGACTCTATCAATTTTTGACATTTTTCAAGAGAAATAGGGCGCCATTCTTCTAAAAAAACGTTATATAACTCACTTAGGTTATCACACCGTCGATTTGAAACCTTTTTCTTAACTTCGCACCAAAGATGCTTTATGGGATTTAAATCTGGACTGTTTGGTGGCCGTTGTAAGACAGAAACTGATTGAGATGTGAGGAATTCTTTAACTTTGCGTGCAGTGTGCTTGGGGTCATTGTTATGGTGAAATATCCAAATAATCGGAAGCACGTCTTCGGCATATGGTAGCATTGTTTCTTCCAGTATATTTTTATATTAGAATTGATCCATGTTTTCTTCGATCAATATAACAGGTCCAACACCATGACCAGAGAAGCACCCCCAAATTTTCACATTTCCACCACCTTTGTATACTTGGGGTTGAATACTGTATTGGGAGGGCGTCGAACATATCGTTTCGCATCAGAACATACTCTGTTAATTTTTGTCCCGTCAGAGGAAAGAACATTTTTCAACTGTCTTACTGTCTAGCTTTCATACCCCCTAGCAAATGCAAGCCGGGCTTGCCTATGACACCGTTTCAACATGGGCACTTTTCTTGCTATCCTTCCGTCCAACTCAGCTTCTACCAAAAACGCGTTCGTATAGTGCGCGCTGAGATCGCTACAGACTTGTTTTCACCAAAATATTCTTTTCTCAACTCGTTAGACCCCTTAAAAGGGTATTGTTTTGCCAAACGCACGATATTTCTATCGTCTCGCTGTGATGAATTTCTCTGTTTAGGTACACGTGGAATATTTGAAGTTGTTAGATACGTATGCTTCACACCATGGAATATCATCGTTTTTGAGCACTGCAGGTGATCATGTGCGTGTGGATTGAGAGATCATTTCGAAAAACTCTTCCAATCCCAACCAAATTATAAGAGGATTTAGGAAATAATTGTGAAACTTCATGGTAAGGTATAAAATTTGTGAAACCTAAACAAAGAAAGTTAGAACTCATTAACTGGATCTCTCAATCTGGACAACAGAAGAAAAAGCCATAACGCGTATCCAAGAATATACTGCCTATGTGTTTATAATTTGTATTTTAATTAATTGTGAAGGATTTGTGAAAGCTGCTAAACAAAATTTCGATTTGTTTCAAAGCCACGTTTAAGATTTATAACGGTTTATATGGATCTCTCAGAGTGGACAATTTTCAATTGAGTGATCTTGTAAAACACGACCTAATACTGAAAAAGTATGAATAATTATCATGTTTATTGCAAATTATGCTTCTGGCAAAATTTGTGAAACAAAAATCGTGATTGAAATCTTATTGGTTCAAGAGAAAATGAAAATCTTGTTTTTCGTCGATCGTCTCAACTGAGAGATCATTATTTTGAACTATATTTAATAATTCAAAACTTATAGGTAGAAGGTATATACATGAAGGTATGATACATCAGAAATTGTGAAAAATGTTGTACTAAAATTTGACGAATCAGTCGTCCCTGTAAGTATTATACTTTTAAAGATAAATCATTTTTTACAATCCTTAAGGAAAACGTAGAGTAGGGTAGACATACTTTTTTATTTTGTCCCATTTTTTTTCAAATACCCTATTCATGCTAACATTGTGTATATTTTATATATTTTGTGTGTAAGAATTACTTAGAATTAGAATTACGAACTTAGAATTCCTTAGTAAGAGCACTACACATACAGTACCTAACTTTGCAGAAACTTGTCATTTAAAATCGTAGTTTTATATTATTTAAATTATGTAGTGAAACCAGACACAAATTACTTGTATAAAAACGTTTAAAGTGCATCATAATTTGAATTATACAGGTAATGATTCCGACCGGCGATATGGTCACCCTACTCAACGTTTTCCTCAAGGATTGTAAAAAATGATTTATATTTTTAAGTACAACACTTAAAGGGAAGACTGATTCGTCAAATTTTAGTACAACATTTTTCACAATTTCTGATGTATCTACCTTCTACCTATAAGTTTTGAATTATTAAATATAGTTTAAAATATTGATCTCTCAGTTGAGACGATCGACGAAAAACAAGATTTTCATTTTCTCTTGAACCAATAAGATTTCAATCACGATTTTTGTTCCACAAATTTTGCCAGAAGCATAATTTGCAATAAACATGATAATTATTCATACTTTTTCAGTATTAGGTCGTGTTTTACAAGATCACTCTATTGAAAATTGTCCACTCTGAGAGATCCATTATAAACCGTTATAAATCTTAAACGTGGCTTTGAAACGAATCGAAATTTTGTTTAGCAGCTTTCACAAATCCTTCACAATTAATTAAAATGCAAATTATAAACACATAGGCAGTATATTCTTGGATACGCGTTATGGCTTTTTCTTCAGTTGTCCAGATTGAGAGATCTAGTTAATGAGTTCTAATTTTCTTTGTTTAGGTTTCACAAATTTTATACCTTACCATGAAGTTTTCACAATTATTTCTTAAATCCTCTTATAATTTGGTTGGGATTGGAAGAATTTTTCGAAATGATCTCTCAATCCACACGCACATTAGGTGATCGGCTATCTTTTTATACACAGAACAGAAAATTAAGTAGAAGTGCCCTTACACTCTCTCAAAACGAGAACCAGTGTCGCCAAACTCGCACATTTGCAAATCAAAGTGTTCATTACATACATAAAAAACATTGATATAATTGGCTACAAAGTTGAAACGCAACTTCAACAAATCATCTTCTTAATACTGTTAAAAATTGAGTCTTATTACAACGACCGAAAGTTGTTATTATTTGACATGACATAATCAATAAAGGCGTTTGTCGTTTAAAAAACTTAAATCGAACAATTTATAACAACTTCAGCTACTCAACGCTAAATGGCGCTGAAAAAATAGATGTCATATTTGCATGCACATGTAATGTCTTTTGCTACTCAAATATAGATGTAGACAAACATCGATATTTAATATCGATGTTACGTACTTTATTCGTGTGAGCAATGTAATAATTTATCGACATCACACAAATGCTCAGTAATGGGAAAAGGTTAATCATCTTCAAAAAATATAATCTACATAAGTTAACCTTTTAACCGCCGACTTCATATCGTTTGTCGGGCCCCCAGCGCCCGGCACAGTGAATCGAAAAATAAATACCTACAACAAAGAGAGCAGTGCAATATAATTAGGACTTCTGATTAAGAGACTAAAGTTTATTAAACTGTTAAATGATTACTTAATTATCTATTTACCTAATATAAACATCGTTTTGATAGGATATAGTGTAATTAAATAAAAAAGTACATTAAACGAGCTCTGATATTTTTGTCGTATATATACGACTCAGGCGGAATGGGCCCGAAAATATTTGTCGTAAAAATCCGACGTAGGCGGTTAAAAGGTTAATATTAAAGAGGTAAAATTTGTAAGTTTGTATGTAGGAGTAATCTCTGAAACTACTGAACCGATTCTGAAAATTATTTCCCTTATATGTAGCTGCATTATTCTTTAGTGCTATAGATAGGCTATAAATTATTTTCATATAATAAAGTATTAATTACACGCCGGCAAAGCCGGCATAAGCTAGTGATAAATGAAACGATAATAGATAGTATTAAAAATATTTATTGACCTTGAAATAATACATGTTTCTTTAATAATTGCCGGTTAGATAGTTTTATATTTAATTTCAATAGGTGATGAAAGCGTATATTAATATATTTTGCCGTGATGGCTTTCATTAAGTCGGTAATATGATTAAACGAAGGAAATTCCCCTAACTGATGATAGATTATGTTTTGGAATATCGATGACCCAATAAACATCCATTTTCATTAATAAAAGGATTTTGGGGAAAACTGAAATATTTAAATTACTATTATTATATTTACTTTTTTTTGAGGTCAATATCCAGAAATTGATGTGTTACGGTTTACATTATGTAATGTTATGGTTAATTCTACTACAGACAGATGCAGGCAACGTGTGGTTAAAACATCGACATTTCTGTGCAATCTTAGTTAAACATTTATTAATTATACACATAAACCGTCCGAAAACAATTTTCTGAATGATGGTGCCAGCTATGAAATGAAGAGTTAGAAATAAATAAAAAATATCGATACGGACCTACTTTACGAATGTGTCCCGTCCCTAATTGAGTAGCGTCGAAGTTACTAGAATTTATAGTATGTTGCTCCAGATAACGACCAAGTAGATTTAAACGTTGTGCTGATGAAAATAAGGTTGTTTATAGTTTGCATTGAAGTTATGAAATGCAGTATTGTCATTGAAATCAAATATATTTATAATTAACAAAGTTTAATAATTACTGATGATACGATACAACTCCACAAGATACATACTTTTTTCTGCTTTCGTCTTTGCAGGTGAAAACCGCACAACAATGCATAATTTCTAATATATTTCGTGTATTTTAGAGACAACCAATCGCTACATGAATCTGACAGCGAATAAGCTAATGTTGCGCATCTTTGCTTAATGTTGACACGCGCGCTATATCTGAGCGGCACTTCCTTTGTATTTTCTATTCCGTGTTTTAATACGACCAATTCTCATTGCGAAGTTTTATTATCACTTCCCTTGTAGATTCATCGTAACTTTTATTTTTCCCCATGGTTTTTATGTGAAATAATCAACTTCTTGACTTTTACAGCATTAAATGGCGCCAAAATTACGCGAATAATGGCTTAGTTACATTACAGTGTCCTCTATTTAAATTTGAATAAAAAAATAAACTATCCAGCGTTCTTAATTATGTGGCCAGCCAGTAAGTTTGCAATAATATGTTAAGGTTTAATGTAAAACGTTTATCTATATATTATTGAATTAATCATGTTATAATTGTGTTAACCTCTCGGTTAACAGTCTTTTTTTAAACTCAGGGCCAAAATTGGCACATACAAATGTCATAAATAACTAGGTTCTGCCCGCGACTTTGTTCGCATAGGAGGGTTTTCCCGCTTAAATCCCGACCCCGTGGGAATTGGGAAAATAGTATTTAGAAAATAGTAGCCTATGTGTTATTCCAAGATGTCAACTATCTACTTACCAAATTTCATTCAGATCCGTTCAGTAAGTAGTTTTTGCGTGAAAGAGCAACAAATATACATCCTCTTGCTTAAACTTTCGCTTTTATAATATTAGTAGATGTTGTCAGCTCTTGTGTGCAACAAACCGACATCGTAGTACCTATGATACCGGTTGTATTTTTTTTGTTGAATCGTAACTTTTATCTTTATAAAACGATTCGCTGCAACGTTTTATATTACAAAGGACGCATGACGCGCTATAAACTGCCCATGAAATCTGACCACACGACGCTTTGCGTGATCGGATCGTGTTTCGATATCTTTAACCTTTTGAACGCCACGGTCGGCTATAGCCGACAAACGAAAACGTGCCAATCACGCCACCTTCCTCTATATCCGACAAGAAAACGACATTTTTAAGTACAAAATAAATATACTAAATTAAGTTTTCTATGTTTCTTTTTTACATTATTTCAAACTACATTAATGAAATATTGTAAAATAGCACAAAGATATATTAATTACTTACAGCGATGGTTGTTCACTAGAAAAAACTCATCAAAAATTGCTAATCGATATTTGTAAAAAAGTGTCCTTCCTCACGCCACAGTCGTCAAGACACGACAGCTAGTGATGGGTAAGTAAGGTAACTTTTATTTCAAATTTCTGAAATATTTTATTAAAAGTAGCTTACTATTACTGGACAATTATTTTTTAATGCCAACTATTCGTATCTGAACATTCCCAATATTTGTAAAGTTGTGGAAAAAAAAATCATAATAATTCAAATGACTACTGAAGAACTCCATCTATCAACGGAGCATATGGGACGCAAATGATTGAAGGTGTGACGTCTCCAATTTATCTCCGTTGGATACCGTTGGAACACCTAGCGACCCACGAAATGCTGCGTTCGCAAGACTGGTCGCTTTTGAACTGGATCGAGTGCCAGAAGAAAACGTTCAGTACCTACTTTACTTATGTTAATATACTGAACGTTATTAGAAAAGTACGATAGCAAAAAAACTTGGATAACATAAGTTTGCCAAGTTACGAAGACTCGGAGTGATAATTATTAGTAAATTGATAAAATTATTTTAAATACTATATTATTATTATTTATTATGTCCCACAATATCACATCCCTACTCGCATGCGAGAAAGTTGTCAAAAGTTGTGCCAGCCACGCCAGAGTCGGGTCTTCCCGACAGCGGGTGACGTCATAAACGAGATTAGTGATGTACCTTATTATTATTTGATTTATTCGTTTGTAGTTAAAAAATTAGCAACCCACTTAATGTCAGTTTTGTCTTTGAGATTAAAAAACAAACTGTAGTGGTTATTGACGGTGGTGGTGACGGTATTAATCACCAAATTGTAATAAATTTAAGGAGTCTGAAACAATATGGTCTTTCACGACGAGTTATTGTCTTCAATCCGTAATGCTATTTATATTAACATTCATTCATATTCTATATATTTTCTCAAGCTATTGATGTGTTTTCACAGGCTGCTATATTTATTGTATGTTTATGAGATTATAATAATAAAATGTAGAATAAAGATTTTGAATACATTATAATTATTATATATTGATATCCTGTATAACAGAGGTGGTCAACCGGTCGATCGCGGCTATTAGTCGAGTAGATTGCGGCAAGGCAAAAAAAATATTTAAATTTTTAAAAGTTGAAATATTTGTATCAACTTTAAAAATTTTAATATTTGTATGTAAAAAAAATATATGGAACTGATTGCGCCACGTAATTACCAACAAATTACGATATAATAATGTAATGATTACGTTATTTACCTACCCTCAGTTTCTCGCAGTAGATCTCTTTTATTTTCGATACGAAATGACTTCGAAATCATTACTCTTCGCTGCGACATATTTCTAAAAGCAAGGACATCTTCTGGTCTAGACTTCTGGGCATTAGTTTCTAATGAGAAATATCCAAATTTAAAGAAAGGTGTTGAACAATTGCATTCATGTTTTGGTTCAACACAGTTATGTGAGTCAGCATTTTCTAATTTAAAACCAACGAAAAGTAAACACCGTTCGGATCGTTCGCTTAACGGATGCTCACGTTGGACTCTTTGAGATTGGTAATTTTCAACTACAAACCTGACTTTTCTAAACTAGCGAAATATTCTCAGGCGTAATGCTCACATTAATAATATTAATGTGAGCTAATAATATTAGTGTATATTATCATTACGTCATTATAATTAAGTAGTTAGTAAATAGTTGCTAACAATTAAATTTTATGTTTTTCTGTTTAATAAAAAAAAAAAAACACTACATGAAAAACTATACATTTTCATTTAAAATTTCAAGAAGTATGTAATCGGCAGATTTTTTAAAATTAAAAATAGGTTCGCGTTTGACCACCATCTCACCTGATAGTAAGTGATGATGTGGTCGAAGATGGAGCACGCTTACCTAAAAGTAACCTATTCACTCTTGACTTAAAGTCTCCTAGGTTATAGCTATCGGGAAACATAGACTCCGGCAGGGAATTCCACTCCTTAGCCGTACGCACAATGAAGGTATTCCCAAAACGTTTTGTGCGTATGGATGGGATGTCCACCATGTAACGATGGCGCTTCGCCGTTTGTCTCGTAGTTCGATGATGGAACGGGCTTGGTGGAAATAGATTGTGTAATATCGCACACTCCCCGAAATGTAACCGATAGAAAACCAATAGACTTGCAACTCGTCGTCGATGTTCAAGGCTCTGGAGCTTTGACTCGACCTGTACATCGTTGCCAATGAGTCTCTTGGTCCGCTTCTCGATAGACTCAAGCGCGTCCAGTTGGTATTTAGCAGATCCATCCCAAAGATGAGAGCAGTACTCCATACACGACCGAACCTCACGATCACATGGATTTGTCGGTAAAAAGTCGATCTTAGCTGTGATCAAGTTGGCCACCGCCCACCCCTGTTATATAATATAATATTTCACTATATAATATTCCACAACTTTTCACACAACGCCATCTAGTCCCAAACTAAGCAGAGCTTGTGCCATGAGTACTAGACAACTGATAAACATACATATATATTACTAAATACATACATATTATAGATACATTACACCCAGACAAAGAACAAATGACCGTGCTCATCACACAAACATTTGTCCTAGGTGGGAATCGAACCCACGACCTTGCGCATAGCAGTCAGGGCCACTGACCACTATACCAACGGGCCTGTTGTATAATATACTAGCGCTGTTTCTTTTCATTGTACTGTGGTGTGGCTACCAATGTGCACATCATGTGCCTAGCTGATCAGGGTATTAAATCAATACAGGAAATTTCAAAATTTCGTTATTTTTGATTTTGTAAAATACAGTTCAAACATTTCTTATTACGATGGCATTATGTTGAAAACCAATGTCTGAAATAAGATCCTGTTCATCCAACCATGCAAAATACACTGACGGACTCATAAACTGTATCAATGTTCATGACGCCTTTGAAATAAACATTTTAACCATAATCAAACTTTCATACAAATTTAAATTGAAACCTATAGTTTGGTTTGGAAAGGACCACAAAGGACTATGTAGTTTAGATTTAATCGTTCAGCAGTGAGAAGCCTATTATTTGAGTGTTGCATTTTATTCTTTTACTTAGCGGATTAATTTTGTTATAAGGTACGATGGGGTTGACATATCCTTATTGGACAAAAATACCAAATTAAAAATTATAAAGATATAAAAAAAACTTCATAACAGCGTAGTATATTTTATTTGTCTTATGTTTGTATACAGGAAAACACCATACAATTTTGAACAAAATCGATAAATGTAACAAAAATTGGTTTTGGTTGGTTTATTGATTTTAATCGTTGAATATATCTATTTGGTCCAGTTAGTTTCTTTCGAAAACAGGCAAGAAAGGGGATCGTCGAATCGGAAACGGCTGGAAAAGCTACTGGTCCATGTAGACGCTAATGAAGGGCGATTTACCTATCTCCTTGAAGCGAAAAGTCATGGATATGTGTATTCTGCCCGTCTTAACCTATGGTGCTCAGACCTGGTCGCTCACCGAATCGCAGAAGTCCTGCCTTGGAGTTTGCCAAAGGGCAATGTAACGCAGCATTCTGGGTGTGAGAAGAGAAGTCTGAATACGAAACAATACACTGCGTTCTAAAATGGGCATAGTGAATGTTGGCAAAAAGGTTGCTAGGTTGAAATGGGATTGGGCAAGTCACGTTAGCCGTATGCACGAGGATCGCTGGTCGCGTCTCCACACAATGGGTGCCTCAAGATGGACGGCGCCGCCGAGGACGGCCCAGGATTGGTCTGAAGCGGCGCGGGAGAAGAGCGTATGGAAGGAATTGAGGGACGCCTTTGCCCAGCAGTGGAACAGCATAGGATAAGAAAAACAGTTGAAGTGTAGGATTTTTCTTTTATTAAGGTTTATTTCCTCCACATGCCCTTATTACAGATTTTTATCACAGCTCCGCATAGATTAGGGTTTATATTTCTCGCATAACGCTTTTTTTGAAACTGTCCCAAACCTCTTCGCAATGTTGTCGAACGTGTGCAGCGTGAGGACGGGCATTATCTTGCATTAAAGTAAAATTTTCGCCTATTAATTCCACCTTTTTATATAAATTCGAAAACCTTTTTATATAACTTTGTGTCGTCAAACCACCTCTTCTACCGTTTTGACGAACCAGGTCGATGCACACAAGTTCCGTTTGCCCGATCATTGAAAATGCCACCCCACACCATACACGAACCGCCTCCAAAAGAAACGCTCTTCAATGCATCTTTGAGCATAGCCCCACGTTGACGATAGACTCTTCTGCGGCCGTCAGCACCATTTAAATCTCATCGGTGTACAATACGGAGGCCCATTGCTCTTTAGTCCAATTAAAATGTTTACGAGCAAACCTTAAAAGAGCTTGTCTGTGTGCTGCAGACAGCTTTTGACCATTTGCTGGTCTGAAGGGGTGATTGCCACTTCATGAAGCCTCCTTCTTATTGTTCGTGCACTCACGTTGACTCCACGCACTTCATTCAGCTCTATTTTGATGTTTACTGACGTAAGGAAATGATTTCGAAGGGAAGTTGAAACAATAAATCGGTCGTCACGAAGGTTAGTTGCTAGAGTTCTGCCGGTACCGGGTCTCCTTTTGTAAGAACCTGTCTCTACGAACCTTCGGTATACTCTAGAATCCGTAGACTGGTTTAAATTTATATTTCTAGCAATCGTTCATTGATCAAAGCCTTCCCGCACCAATGCCACAATTTGAGCGGCTTGTTCGGAAGAAGTATCCATATTTATGGTTACGAAACTTTTGTTGAGTTTAAAAGACTAATAAACAATAGTATTGGTAACAATTTAAATTGCAAATGAAGAAAAAAACAAAAACAATTAAGTTTAAACTTTAATAACACACGAATTTGAGACATACATTTTATTTTCTCGGCTATAATTTTATCTTAGGTAGGTACTGCAGTTCTGTTTTTAAATATTTTTTTATTTTTTATTATTAATGGACAGTCTCGACATTTTTCATTTAGTTTAATCTAAAAAGTTCGCATACTTATCAAAAATAATAATTCGAAAGTAATCCTGAACTGTGACGCAGTTGATGAGTCGTCAGTGTATCTTGAATGACAAACACAGGATCGATTCATTGTCTCAGTACTTTTTAAAGAAACAATGTCTACTAACGTCCCAGTCTATTTGCCAGATTATTTAAGCCTGCGCCGAGTAAAATAACTCAAAACGGTCTTCACAACTAAAGGAATATAACCTATAATAGTACTTTAATTACCATACAAAAATATGTAATGAATACTAGAATAAATGTGTTAGCAAACATAGTTGGCAAAATTTAAAAATATTTTGTAGTTTATTAAACAAAAATACATAAAGTTGGACAAAAATCCTTACAAAACATGCTCGTGCGTCGCTGAATTTTGATAGTAAACTGTTGAATTTTTTCATAAACTTCAATTCATATTATTCTCTAATTATCATACTATCATTTACAGCTTTAACATTTCAAAAATGTCGCTTGGTTGTTTTAATTTTAATTTTTTCTTCTAATTTGCGCGCTATTTTGAACCATACGCAACGTACACCGGTCGAAAATTCAGTCGTCCACGGGAGCTCAGAGAGGGGTCACGTCTCATCGTGGAGCGTTTCGCCGGTAACGATAATTCGCGATCTATTGTGTACGTATGTATTGCAGCAATCCGTTGAATAACATAAGTCATATTTTTTGTTTTTTTGAGTACGATTTATTATGCATACCCAACAATTACTTTTTATTGTTCAATATATATTTCTTTAACATTTTTTTTTCAATATTTGTTTTATTATGGGAAAATGTAAAAAAAAATATTATTAGAAGAAAGTTGGCGCAAATTTACGAAAAAAAAAGCCATTCTCATAAAAAGTACGTATTTCTATTTTGTGATGTTATTATTGCTTTTTAACCGACTTCAAAAAGGAGAAGGTTCTCAGTTCGTCTTAAACTTTTTTTTATGTATGTAACCTCAAACTCGAAGACGGCTGGACCGATTTGGAATTTTTTTTTCGTTTGAAAGGGTATACTTTCTAGTTGGTTCCATTGTTATGAAATCAGGATCTGATGATGGGATCCTGGAGAAAGCGAGGGAACTCTTTAAATATTATAGGCACACCTATAGCGTTTTGGGTATTTCTAATAGTACCTTGTGCAGTTGCTCCCGAAAAGCACCATTTGAGGTGATGATGAAGACTTTTTTCAAACATTCGATATGGGTATCGTGTAATGGGTTTTTGGGGGTGGTGATTGCAAATCTGGAAATTATTTTTAAATTCAAGATGACGTATGCAACTTTTTCTCACAAATTCGATATGGGTACCGTGTAATGGGTTTTTGGGGGTGGTGATTGCAAATCTGACATTCATTTTAAAATCCAAGATGGCGGATGGAACTTTTTCTCAAACATTCGATATGGGTATCGTTTAATGGGTTTTTGGGGGTGGTGATTGCAAATCTGGCATTCATTTTAAAATCCAAGATGGCGGATGCAACTTTTTCTCAAACATTCGATATAGGTATCGTGTAATGGGTTTTTGGGGGTGGTGATTGCAAATCTGGCATTCATTTTAAAATCCAAGATGGCGGATGCAACTTTTTCTCAAACATTCGATATAGGTATCGTGTAATGGGTTTTTGGGGGTGGTGATTGCAAATCTGGCATTCATTTTAAAATCCAAGATGGCGGATGCAACTTTTTCTCAAACATTCGATATGGGTATCGTGTAATGGGTTTTTGAGGGTGGTGATTGCAAATCTGGCATTCATTTTAAAATCCAAGATGGCGGATGCAACTTTTTCTCAAAAATTTGATATGGGTACCGTGTAATGGGTTTTTGGGGGTGGTGATTGCAAATCTGGCATTCATTTTAAAATCCAAGATGGCGGATGCAACTTTTTCTCACACATTCGATATGGGTATCGTGTAATGGGTTTTTGGGGGTGGTGATTGCAAATCTGGCTTTCATTTTGAAAGCCAATTTAAAACACATACGATATCCATATTGAATGTTGGAGAAAAAGTTGCATCCTTGGTGGATGCAACTTTTCTCCAACATTCAATATGGATATCGTGTGTGTCTACTAAGTTAAATACACTGATAACCTTCAAGGGTTTATTGCTAAGTATAATTAACAAAGTAACGTAAGGGCTAAAATTATCGCTAAATGATGAAAATGAGTGCACCCGGTTGCTGTTCGAAATACACTAAGCTCGCGGGTAAATTAGTGCGACCGCATTATGTCGCTTGCTCAGCAAACGTGGTCGATTGCAAACTATTGCATCAAACATCGTGTAATAGGTTTTTGGGCATACCGATTGCAATCCTGACATTCATTTTAGAATTTACGACGAAAGTTCATTGGCTACTTTGTTAGCTTACAATTTACACTGGGTTATTGACAATTTAACTGATCCTAGGTTAAGTGACTATTCGGTATTATCTAGGGTATCTAATAATACTGAAATTAATTGTTTAAACCCTTAGATGTGACAAAGGAGAGTTATAATAACACAATTTTACTATATCATCAGAATATAAATCGTTCCTCCGGCAAAATATTAGATGAGGAAATGTTAATAGATAAATATGATATAGATATCTTATGTTTTTGTGAAACCTGGCTAAAACCAGATAGAATGTTGTTTAAAATTAATATTTTTCTGTAACTAGTGCATACAACAGGTCCTCAGTAGGAGGTGGTACTTTAATATTACGTAGTTATTCTCTTAGATATAAGGAACAAAAATATATCACTGCTTGCTCTGTTGATTGCTTGTGTGAGGTAGCATGTACAGAAGTTGAAGGCCAAACTTTCTTAAGTGTTTATAGACCATCAGCGTCAAACTTGTCATCATTCTTAATGATAATGTGAGAAATTTTAAGTACCTAAGCTTATAAGAGATAATAAATTAGTTTTCGTTTGTGGTCACCTAAATATTGATTTGTTAGTAAATTCACCTGAACACTGCAAGCTTACTTCATTATTTGGTTCATTTAACTTAAAATGCACATACAAGGAAGCAACAAGAATAACAGCAACATCAGCTCAATGCATAGATAATATTTATACTAATTCTGCCATAAAATACTCGTCTCAAATTAGTGGAGTTAGGTCTGACCATACAGGTCAACTAGTATCCTTTGAGTTGGTTAAAAAGCGGCAATTAAATAAGACTATTAAGTTTAGGCCACTAACTAAAAAGAAATTAATGTTTTTAATGATAACATGTTAAGTAATCTTTCAATGGCCAATTTGGACTCCCATGACCCCAATGAAAATTACAGGATATTATTTTCTTCACTATGCCACGAATTTAGTAAGGCATGTCCAGTTAAAAAATTTCAAATGAGTAATAAATCTAAATTTAATGAAGGGGCCACTGCTGGAATAAGAATAAGCTGAGACAATTTATACAACTTATACCATGAAAAATCATTGACTTCCGATGAAGCCTTCCATAATTATGTAAGAAACTACTCAAAGATATTTAAAAGAGTATGCGCCCTAAGCTAAATCTAAATCAGAAAGTAATAAAATTAGCATTTCTAACAATAAAATAAAAACTGTGTTGAAGGTGATAAACAAAGAAACTGAAAACACAAAACAACAGGGTTAGAATGATTTGACTTTGAACATCGATGATCAGGTCATCTCAGATAAGTCAAAAGTGGCTGAGAAGTTGGAAAATTACTTTACCAATATTCCAGTGGAAGTTACTAAATCTCTACATTCTTCGCCATTATTAGCAGAATCTTTTTTAAAGGAAAACTTCAATAAGGATATACCAACATTTTCATTTAAGCCCATTTCTATTGATGTAATTAAAAAGCATTCCAAAGTCTTAACATAACAAACACTGATGACTTATGGAGTGCATCTGTTAGGGTTCTTGGTAATATTATTGACTCAATTGCTGCTATCCTAACAGGCACATTTAATTAATGTATAGACAGCGGTACTTTTCCCGATTTAATGAAACATAGTAAAGTAGTACTAATTTTTAAGTCGGGTTGTAAGAGTGATCCCTCTAACTATAGACCGATATATGTGCTTCCAGCATTAAGCAAAATATACGAAAAAATCATGCTGGACCAGATGCTATCATATTTTAACTCAAATGGAATTCTGCATAGTCGGCAGTTTGGTTTCACGAAAGGTAGGTCAACAACAGACGCAGGAGTAGCGCTCATCCGTCACATTCTGGAATCTTGGGAGAAATCTCAGGATGCAATTGGCATATTTTGTGACCTCTCCAAAGCTTTTGATTGCGTTGACCACAAAACACTGATCTGTAAATAACACCCTTACGGAGTTCGTGGATTCGTGTTCTGCTGACCTTGTTCTTTCATATTTATCAAACAGGCAACAAAAAGTTATTGTTAATGGAGCGACATCTGCAGGATCCCTAGCCAAGATGAGTGCTCCGCAAGGTTCAATTCTTAGCCCTTTCCTTTTTATAGTGTATATCAATGACATACATGATGACCAACTTATCGGATATTTTTTATTTGTAATTCCATTGTGCTGTATTAATTGGTCTATACGACAGTATAGACCAAAGTTTTAAATATAATTAAGCATATCTTAGAACTGGAAACATATCTTACAAATATATAATAATATAGGTTATCCATCAGAATTCAGACAGGCTTTAATTTATAATCATATTGTGGGAAGTACTAATTTCACACGGGTTCCCGTTAGTACATGCTTAAACTAGACGTATGGTCTCATGGTGCGTGGTGCGCTGGTTGCACGCTACTGGCATGATTGCTCTATGTTATCTCTTAAAAAATAGTAGTAGAGATACCTACTACTGTTTCTTGTGATTTTTTTTTTTATTTTTGGCTCGCGTTTGAATTTTAAGAAAAAAATTAATTCAAACTCAAAATGTTTTATTTCACATAGGCCTACATGGGCACTTATAAAACGTCAGCAGTTTGGCGCAGGGCACGGTTCGAAATTGGTCGTTTTCTATGGAGAAGATCCGGCAAGAAACTCCACAGTTACTCTTTTAAAATATCATTCTTACAATGTATCTATAATACAGGTTAATTAGGTATGAGAGGACATTAAAGCCTGTCTGAATTCTGATGGATAACCTATATTATTGTATAGTTGTAAGATATGTTTCCAGTTTTAAGATATGCTTAATTATATTGAAAACTTTGGTCATTACAAGATATTTTCTAAATTTAAACCCACGACCTACGTCATTTAAATTTAAAAGTCAATTATCTGAAATTAAGTATTTCAAATGGTGGGAGACTTTGTTAAACATTAAAAAACACAGTGATACGACGTCAATGTGGAGCTTTTTTTTAGTTGCGAAGGATAGGAATAGTGCCAAATGTAACCGATGCTCAGCCATTCTCAAGACTTTGGATGGATCGACTAAGGGATTACATATACATTTGTCATAAAACATAACATCAAGCTTATATCAGCTTCAACAAGTCTTGATTCTGATAATCTGAACACAGCACCGCCGCTAGCCAAGTGAAAGTTAAATGATTATTTTACTAAAAGTGCCGACGATAGCCTCGATGATGTTTTGGTAAGAATGATTGCATTAGATGGATTTCCATTCAGTATATTCATAACTTCAGATGATTCGAGAAAATTTGTCTTTGCAAAATACACGGATTTACCAAAGTCAGCCGTCACCATTCAAAAACGTGTCATGAATTACAGTGAAAAAATCAGAAAGCAAGTAACTGCAAAATTGAAACATTTGAAAAGTGCAGGTGAAAGATTTAGTCTTTCTTTCGACAAGTGGACTTCAACATCCAATAAACCATACATGGCTGTCAACGTCCAATCATATAAAAAAAATTTGGAATTTAGGACTTGTTCCTATTTATGGAAGTATGAAAGTATGGCTGAAAATTGTCTTCGTATATTGAAAGAGCGTCTAAGTATATTTGATATTTCCCTGGATACTGGCTTTATGAAAAACATAATTATTTGCAAGACAGCTCTACCTCAGATGATACTATAAATGAACCACCTGTGGCTGTTGATCATATGGACGACATCCATGATGATGAACATTTAGAAGACTTAGACAGTCCAGAATCAGACTTAATCTTAATGTCACAAAATGACCTTGCGCTATAACACATACCAGAGTTAACACAAGATGAAAACATTAATGAGCTGATAAAGAAAATCCGCAAAATTGTATAGTGTATTTCAAAAGATCACCATTGAAAAATGAAACAGTACTTCAAAAATAAATGAAAATTGAACATGGAAAAGAGCTGTCACTTCTTTTGGACTGTAAAACCAGGTGGAATAGTCTTTTAACAATGCTGGAGCGATTTTATCTTTTAAAAACCTTCATTCAAAAAGCTCTTATAGATCTCAATCATCCAATTCGTTTGGAAGAAGTTGATTTTGAATTGGTAAATAAAATTGTTGATGTGCTGACCCCAATTAAATTGACAGTAGAAGCAATCTGTCGGCGAGATGCTAATTTATGCACAGCTGATTCCGCTTTGAAATTTCTTATAAAACAGCTATCTAGCATAATCATTTTTTGGCAAGTGCTGACACTTGCCAAAAAATGAAAACATCCTTAGTGGAACGTATGAAGCAACGACGAAGTGATGTTTTGACTGGTGTGTTGAATTAATTACAAAACCCATGAAAAGATGATGAAAATCAGTTATTATCGGATTTGGAATGGCATGACTTATTTCCAGTTTCTACACAGGCTTTAGTTTGGAAGCAAATAAAGTGTATTGTTAAAAAACTTAAAAGTCGAGATGACACGGAAGAAGAAGAAGGAAGATCAGGATCACAAACAGATGATGAGTTAAGGCCACAAACCTCCCAATCCCAACCCCAATTGACACTAAAGGAAAAGTTATAGCTGGAAATTGATAAGAGTATGAAATCCCCAGATCGTGAAGTACAAATACAAAATTAATCGGGGTTGGCAAAATATAGTATTAGACGTGAAATAAGCCTGTTTGAAAATGCAGGAATTAGTGGATATCACTTAGAAACAGCATATAAGTATCTATTGTCTATTCCTCCAACCAGTGTTAAACCTAAACGAGCGTTTTCAGCTGCTGCTTATGTTGGTAATAAACGAAGCAGGCTTGGAAGTCAAACCTTGGATGCCTTGATATTTCTACGATTGTATTTTCAAAATTCGAAATAAGTTTTATTGTCTTTTTATTTCTTACAAAGTATAGTATCTTTTTGTCATTTTTTCTTTTCTTACTATACTGTGATATGTGTAGTGAACCAAAATTAAAAATATATATTTTAAGAAATTACTCGTTTTTTAGAGTTCAGTTGCCGAATGGCAAAAAACGGAAACCTTATAGTTTCGTCATGTCTGTCCATCTGTCTGTCTGTCTGTCTGTCCGTCCGTCCGTATGTCACAGCTATTTTATTCCAAAACTATTAAGACTATACATGTGAAACTTGGTAAGTAGATGTATTCTATGAAACGCTTTCCGATATTGAGAAAAAAATTAAAAATCATTTAAAATAAAGGAACATACTACTACCCCATACATGGAACTAAAACTGAAAATATATTTTTTTTTTCATGAAACCTATGCGTGTGTGGTATTTATAGACAGGTCTTTAAAAATGACATGGGGGTTTCTGAAACCACTTTTTCATAAAGTCAATCGTTTAAAAGATATAAGCTTCCAAAGTGGTCAAATGTGTATCCCTCCCTCTAACTTCTATAATAGTGGAGTGAAAAATCTAAAAAAATATGTATCTGTAGATCTTAATGTAAACTTTCAATCAAAATTGGTTTGAATGATATCGAGTTAACAGTTTTTGAGATACAGCATATTTTCTAAAACCGCAAATATAACTTTGTAATTCATACAAACACTATGAAAAACAAAGTTATCTAGCGTAGTTATAAAAAATGTAAATAAGCTAGTTTTAAGAAATTTGTCAGGTTTTTTTCGTCAAATAAATATACATATTATATTATATTATAATAGTTACACACGGAACCCTTTATGCGCGAGTCTGCACTTGGCCAATTTTTTACATTTGAGACCAATTAGAAACCACATAGTCTAATCCGGGGATAGCCACAGGGTCCCAGGATTCAGCATCAAGAATCACGTAATCCCGGGATTGAAAAACATGCTCGGGATTGTATTCTCTAGTTGCAACTAAGAAAGGATTTCTATCGAAATATACATATTACATTATATTATTATAGTTACTACGGAACCCTTCATGGGCGAGTCTGACTCGCACTTGGCCAATTTTTGTAAAATGTTATATATATAATAAGCAATATAACATTAGATTTATAGATTTTTTTTTTCTTTTAATTTAAGTTATACTTGATACATATATTGTTATGAAATAAATTACGCTTATATTTTCTGCAAAGTAAGTTCGCTAGACAGCATTAATGAAAAAATGATTATTTGGTATGGCCCCACGTATATATAATAAAGTACCGAATGTTATTAAAAATATGACAGTACATCAGAATTTAAACGAGCACTAAATGCAATTTTAATAAACAAAACTTATTTCAGTCTGGTTTTATTATGACATTACATAATTATATTTTTTTTATTTCATACTGGTTTTATTATTCAAATAAGTACTGCATACCCATCTACCCTAACTTGCTACTTATCCAGTTTCGAAGCGTCAATAGCCTAATGGATAAGGTGTCGGACTTGTGATCGAGAGGTCGCAGGTTCGAACCCCACCCATTACACTATTGACGTAAACCCACTCCAGACACAAGCATATTTAGCTTAGTTGGAGGGGTTAACAAGATTGCTAGTAATGTGAAATGTACCCACATTGCTAGTACTCTTTAAAAAAAAACTGAGGAGTTTAATATATAAAATCAAAGTTTTATTGCAATAGGATGAATAGTGAGGGAACGGATAATGTATTACTACAGTAAAAACAAACGTTAATTTTTATATAATAGGTATAATTTATTAAATTTATTTTTGTGATATTTACGTACCTACTTGCTTCATTTAGATCCATCCAGCCGTTTGAGCGTGAAGAAGTAACAAACATGCAAACAGACACATTCATTCACAAACTTTCGCCTTTATAATATTAGTGTGATAAATAAAACCATCTAAATAATTAATATTCGTTTTTCAAGTTCATTCAACATAACGACAAAAAATTAAAAAATACAAAGTTAGCAAACTTCGTCGTGCAACGGCAAGCGGGCCTCGAGCGAACTTGTCATTGTGTGTGTGACAACGCACACGACTAGCCCGCTGCAGTAAATACCTATTTTCCTCGCGTCTCGTAGGCTCGACACCCTCTTAAAAAAAAAACACGAACTCGATTGTATTCGTTTATTTCTTTAAATACATTTTACAATTGGTTACGAATATTAGTAAATAATATTGTTACAATTCACAAAGACCCTGTTTATGTTAGAAAGACGTATCGGACTGTGAACGAATTCCTTGTCATTGATTTGCTTAAGGTTTCTCAATAATAAATATGATTGAAAACATTCAGTCCTTTTTTCTCTGAGATCTAACACAAACAAAGTCCATTGCAGCTAAAATAAAAACTAAGAAATAAATATTGTCATTAACATTATTACAAAAGCAAACGTATCACAAAACAACGATTAAAGAAAAAATAATTATAAATATGCAGTTGTTAAGGAACAACAATGAACTAAGTGAGGCGTGATGAGTGTGGCGGCAGCGTCGGTAGGCCGGGCTATGTGCTCAAGTACAGATCGGACCCTAGTATACACTACATATGTGCTCGAGTACAAGTGGGACCATACCTTAGTATACACTATACATGTGCTCGAGTACACGTGGGACCATACCTTAGTATACACTATACATGTGCTCGAGTACACGTGGGACCATACCTTAGTATACACTATACATGTGCTCGAGTACAGGTGGGACCATCCCCTAGTATACACGACCTGCAGGAGGCCGGCCTGCCCTATGACGCTCCTCAGAGCGCCTGCCACCCAATTCCTTCTAGAGCACATACATCATTAATCTATCTGAGATCAGTTATCTTGAAAACTTAGTACGTTAATTAGTATACCGAAATTCATAAAATTATTAGTGTGGTTTTATTTCTTAAATCTGCTAAGCCGCCGGAAAATTGACAATATTAATTTATGTGTGATATGGAAAACTATTTCTAAATATATATACTAAACAGCAAAATATCATATGCGTTACAATAAGCTCTTAATAGTCGTGGGTACAAGTTGACCTGTATTATATTAACTAAAGTGTAGGCTTGGCCTCACCTTGTGTCATTCTTAAATTCGTATAATATCTAATTTACACTGTTGGTTACATAATCGTAATATTACACGTAACAGGATCATTGCGATTATTACATAAAAGGAGAGTTACTGCTTAAATTGGTTTCTTATTATCTATCTGTGTCAATAATGTATACAAGTCATTATGAGTTTATACATAAATTGTCAAACCATTATTTCATAAAACAATGACGTGGTAGAAACTGGGCATTATAACATTGAAATGTAATGTTAATCTTGTAGTGGTAACATGAACATGTTGAACACAAATGGCTACATTAGTGTTGTAATGGGTGTTACTTGTACTGAGCTAGGCGTGGGGTGGCGACGGCGGTGCGGGGTGCGGGCTGCAGGCGGGGGGGGGGGGGGGGAGTGAGGGGGTGCTCAGCCGTACTCCTGCCGCTGCAGCGCCACTGACACCTTGTAGAGGCTCTCCATCATGAAGGACAGGTTCTGCGACAGCTCGTGCACCGGCCTCGTGATCGCCACCATGTCTGCAAAACACATTTAAAAAAATATAATATAATATCCTATATTTCAGGCAACTAGGCTCATACAAAACAATAAACAAGTACAAAATCTTTTTTTTATTGATAATAGGCTCGCGTTTGACCATCGTCTCACCTGATGGTAAGTGATGATGTGGTCGAAGATGGAGCACGCTTACCTATCCTACCTAACCTAAATCTTATAAATAAACTAATACATAACAGATTATAAATACTAACAAAAACAATTTATTAATGATGATAGGTTCACGTTGGACCACCTTACTTCACCATCTCACCTTATGGTAAGCGATGATGTGGTCGAAGATGAAGTACACTTATATTTCCTTTTTTTTTTATTACGAATGAGCCCGCTCTTGACTACGACCACACCCGATGGCAAGTGTAAGATGAGGTCTACGATCGAACCCAGAACATACTCTTGCTTTAAAGGCTGACGGGTCATATGTGGCAGAGAACACAGAAGCCGGCAGAGAGTTTCACACCTTGGTTGTGCGCACAATAAATGTAGACGAGAAGCGCTTCGTACGATAAGACGGTATATCGACCAAGTGTGGATGGTATCCTGCGGTACGTCTGGTAGACCGGAAGTAAAAGGGGGATGAAGGGATCAGGTCGTGGAGCTCCTGCGCACACTCTCCGAAGTACAATCTGTAGAAGATAGACAGGCAAGCAATGTTTCGCCGGTGAGCCAGGCTGTGAAGCTTGCCTGCCAGAACCTCGTCATTTATGAGCCTTTTAGCTCTGCGTTCGATCGAGTCAAGTGCAGCTAGCTGGTATTTGGCTGAGCCATCCCACAAGTGACTGCAATACTCCATACAGGAACGGACCTGTGCTTTACATAAATTCAAAAGCTGTCCAGGTGTGAAGAATCGCCTCACTTTCTGTAGCATGCCCAGCTTTTTGGCTGCAGTCTGAGCTTTAGATTCAATGGTTGAGCCGAAGTTGAGGTCAGACGTCAACTCCATGCCCAAGAGCTCCAGGCGGTCGGTGATAAGTACAGATGCACCTCCAAAAGTAGGGGACTATTCAAATTGGCTCCTTTTAGCGGAGAAAAGACAAGCCTGTGTTTTTAAAGCGTTGAATTTGACCAGATTGTCGTCGCCCTATTGGGAAACGAGATTTAAGTTCAAATTCGTTCGCTCTACCATGGTCTTTCTATGAGTGGCTATTTCGTCCCTACCAGCTCTAACACTGGACAAGTATCTCTCTGAGACTGTGGTGTCATCCGCGTACCTAATAGCTTCCAGCTGAAGCAGGTCGTATGGAAGTAACTACTTAAACTGTTCTAAAAGAAAGAATTAAAGATCCCAGATTACGACTATCAGGAAACACAGACTCCTAAAATGCACCACATTGTTACATTCAGTTGCAAGTTGGTAACGGAATTTTAATAAGTACAGAAGAACGATGAAGCAACGCCTTTGTGTGGAGTGTTTTTTTTTAGAGCACCTTTTATCAGTCAGGCTCGGTACAGTCATAAGTGGTACTTCAAATATACTTAACACATAAATGTCAAAGTCTGCTGCTACTTCCCCGACTTACTGCCCCAGAGTATAAGCTTATCGCTAATATGGTCCCACTGATTAAGATGCATGACTTGCGGTTGCGGAAGAAGATACCATAAACAGGCGATTTCAGACTATAAAACATATGATTGTGATGTTGAAAATAGAGGGATTTCATTACACAATAGTTACCAAAGATAGCACCACTTCTTCAAATTATAACATAAAGTGTATCCGTATGAACTTTACAATAAAATTGATTACCTGGCTGCGCCTGCGCAAGTCCCTTGCAGTACACGTGCAAGAGAGTCGTGACGTCATCTTCGGGCAGTTCTCCCCTCTCTAGAATTCGTTCGGCATTGCGCTCGCGCACCACAGCTAGCGCAGTGCTCCATCTGTCAAGAACCAAAGTGAAACAGATGTATTTATTGTCTTAAAGAATCTTTTTAATAATAACTGAACTGAACAACTACATTTCAAGTTGGGTTCCTATACCAAGCGGAGTTCCTCAAGGTTCGTTATTAGGGCCCTTGCTTTTTCTTATCTACATAAACGACATTGACTCTTGCCTGACTTCATCCAAATTATTGTGCTTCGCTGATGATATGAAAATCTATACCACAATTTCATCACCTTCTGATGTAACAGCACTTCAGAACGACCTTCGGCGTCTGGAAGAGTATTGTCGAAGAAATAAACTAGATCTCAATCCCGCCAAATGCTCGGTTATTACATATTCACGTAAACGCACGACTATACCTGCAATGTACACCCTGGATGGTCAACTACTGCCTAGATGTAATGCCATTCGCGATCTCGGGGTTCATCATGATTGCAAAATGACCTTTGAAAACCATATTGATGCAATCGTCGCGAAAGCATCCAAATCTCTCGGGTTCATTATGCGTCTATCCAAGTGCTTCACGCAAGCGAAAACTCTAAAAATCTTATACTGTACCTTTGTTAGAAGCCACTTGGAATACGCATCCGAGATATGGAATCCATGCTATCATAAATATATTGACCGCATTGAGCGCATCCAAAAAAGGTTCGTTAAATATCTCTGCTTCCATCAAAGAATACCATATAGGTCCGTAAATTACCTTGATCTCTGTAAGAAGTTTAATTTACTACCGCTAAATATTCGGCGTGACGTTTCTGACTGCGTGTTTTTATTGAAAACTTTCAACAATTCAATTAACAGCCCTGATATATTATCAAAATTTTATTTTAATGTTCCTTGCAAGTCTAAACGGTTCTATCCACCGCTAAAAATGCCACTCGCTACCTCTAAATATAGACAGAATTCGTATGTGTTGCGTGCAAGCAGGAGCTTTAATGAGGTGTGCAGGCAGCATGACATTGATCCATTTAGAACAAGTGTGTCATCAGCGAGAAGGTTTAAATTTTTTAAGAAATAATTAGTTTTAAGTAATCATGTAATTTTATTTAGTTGTTTAGGTTTTTACATATTATTATGTTATTAAGTTTGCCGTTTTCCTGCTGACAGTACTATGTCGTTCACAGTGTTCCTTAATTTAACATGTAACTATACGTGGAGACCTGTAATTGGCTGTCAAATTTTCACACTGTTTCTTAATTGATTTAAGTAGCTGTTGGTCTCCCATGTAAATAAATAAATAAATAAATAAATAAATAAATAAATAAATAAATAACTTTATTAACAGCCAAAATACACTACAATAGTCAATAGGTACATAAAATTTTGTAAACGGAAAATATACAAAATGTGAATCTGCTGACTTCCAAAGTAATCTGTGATATGGGAGTCAGTGTTCTTCGGTACAGCAGTGGCTAACCTAAAACTTATGAATTTCCCGCGTAAGTCCCGATCCCGCGGGAATTCCGGGATAAAAAGCCTATGTGTTATATTCCAGGATGTCAACAATCTACTTACCAAATTGCATTCAAATCCGTTCAGTAGTTTTTGCGTCGAAGACTAACAAACATCCGTACTTCCACCCTCAAATTGCTTTTTTTTTTTGCTTTTTGCGATAGGACCGCCCATCGTATCACACTTTTATAGTTGTTAGGTCCTTGTTTGTTTTCTGTTATAGTGTACAATAAAGAGTATATCTATCTATCTATATTAGTAAGATGTCAACGTCCCCAGTGTCATTAATGTGTCACAGTGTCAAACAATGATATTTGGAATTTATGATTATAAGCAATAGTAACGTAATTATTATAATTTAATATTATATGGGTCATGGGCCTGCAATATACGAAATTTATTTTATTTATTAATGTTAAGGGCCTATACTACCTCAACGTTTCTCACTCTATCTCGCTCGCACACTACCGGCCGCGGTCACGCGAGCAAGCGAGACAGGGTGGCAGGGAAAACACTCCAAGATACCGATAATTTAGTTTATTCTTTTTTACGGTGTAAATAATGGTAATTTAAAAAAGTAAATAACATAAGACCTGCTTTATAGTTAGTTCAATTAATATGCAAAGTTTCTTTATCTAATTTCAAGTTATTTTTGAATACCAGCCGTTTATTGTTCGGTTTGGAGGTAACTTTGGATTTTTTTTCTATCAAGAAAATTTTATGGAATCGTGTTTTCGTTAAACATCGTTAAACCTAACATTAATCCTCAAGTTTACCATATATTTATTTCAATATTGCTGCAATGTTTTCGACATAATGGAGGATCATGATAAGCCATTTGAGGTGATTTGCGAAACTTGAGGGGTTATGAGCCTATACTATAGGCTCATAACTCCTCAAGTTTCGCATGTTGAATGTACCTACTTTTTGATTTTTGGGTAGGACTTATGGCCACTATTATGATATATAATATATACCGTGATAATGGCTAGAAATTGCTATATACTATATCTTCCTGGCTTCGTTATGAGTTTATCTAAGTACTTATATCATTCAATAAGCAAATCAAACTGAACTTATCTCGCAGTGATGTATATGTTTATGTTTTTTTTTTATGTTTTCACTTTATGATTTTCACTCACATTCGAAGTCATACACACGAAAAAACACATATTCACAAAAAAGACACACGATAAAACAATAATATGTAGGCAATGTTAACACAAATTATTCCACTTAGACACTGTAAAAAGTAATAAAAACTAATAAGTCTGCGGCGTCACAACAAAAAACACAAATGCATTTTGTAAACATTTTTTTTTTCGTTCATTTTAGTGGTGTTCCCTTTAAAATGTTACTAAAATCGGGAATTGATTAGTCGAATGATACAGCCACATCGTGTTACTTGCAACATAAATGTATACATCGTCCAATGTGAGCCGTGACGTTGTGTACAAACGGTGTATGGTTGACACTTGAGGGGTTAATAGGTGGTGACTCACTTCTGCCTCTGTATGAGCTGTAGCAGCTTGGCGTCGTCGTGCGGCGCCGGCGCATGCTCGGCCCACGAGTCGGCCGCGCTCGCTGCGAGCTGGTTGTTAATAGGTGGTGACTCACTTCTGCCTCTGTATGAGCTGTAGCAGCTTGGCGTCGTCGTGCGGCGCCGGCGCATGCTCGGCCCACGAGTCGGCCGCGCTCGCTGCGAGCTGGTTGTTAATAGGTGGTGACTCACTTCTGCCTCTGTATGAGCTGTAGCAGCTTGGCCTCGTCGTGCGGCGCCGGCGCATGCTCGGCCCACGAGTCGGCCGCGCTCGCTGCGAGCTGGTTGCGTACTGCACATACCGCGCCGCTCATCTCCACGCCCTGACAAACATTACAACCTCTATCAATATTGTTAATCCTTACTAATATCCATACTATTATACTATATAAAGCTAAATTACCACTGACTCACTCACTCACTCACTCATTGACATAATTGTTCTCCCAGATGGTGGATGGGGAGGTGGGTATATTTTGACAGATTCGTAAACAAGTAACCCTCAAACCTACGGGAAAAGTGCCAAACCTCCCCTTTCCCCCCCCCCCCCTTCTCCCCCCTCCCTATCGTATCTCGGAAACTACGAGACCCGTATTTTTTCTTTTTACGGATTCGTATAGAGGAGGCTCGGTAAAGTAAAAACCATTTTTCAAAGTCCCCCCCCTGCCCCCCTTCTCCCCCCCTTTAGGCGGCTCTCGGAATCTAAGAGACTTGGAACATTTTTTTTTTCAGATTCATTTAGAGGGGCAATGCTTTAGTCGAAATACTTCTGCAACCCCCCCTATCACCCCCCCCCTTTTTTTTTTCAGATTCATTTAGAGGGGCAATGCTTTAGTCAAAATAATTGTGCAACCCCCCCCCCCATCACCCCCCCCATTTTTATTTTTATTTTTTAAAGTGAACAATCCACCGCCACAAGCACGCGAGGTGCTTGCACCTCGCGCAACACGCAAATACTAGTCTAATATATAAAATTCTCGTGTCACAATGTTAGTTACCTTACTCCTCCGAAACAGCTTTACTGATTTTTACCAAATTTTATATGCATATTCAGTAGGTCTGAGAATCGGCTACTATCTACTTTTTATCCCGGAATTCCCACGGGATCGGGATTTACGCGGGAAATCCTCCCACGCGAACGAAGTTGCGAGCAGTAGCTAATAATATTATAAATGCGAAAGTAACTCTGTCTGTCCATGTGTTACCTTTTCACGCCTAAACCGCTAAACCGAATTAGATCAAATTTGGCATGGGAATAGTTTAGGACCCTGGGAAAGACATAGGATAGTTTTGATCCCGAAATTCCCACGGGATCGGAATTTACACGGGAAAAACCTACACGCTATCGAAGTTGCGGGCAAAAGCTAGTTATAAATACGAAAATAACTCTGTCTGTCTGTATGTTACGCAATCACGCCTAAACTACTGAACCGATTTTAATGAAATTCGGTACGAACATAGTCTAGAGCCCGAGAAAGGACATAGGCTGATTTTTAATGTGAAAAAAGGGCTGTAAGGGGTTGAAATAGGGGATGAAAGTTTGTATGGAAATTACGTCATTTTTAAAGCTAGAAGCTTGAAACTTATTTTTTAGACTTTTGATTAGATATTAATAAATACGACATTCAAATTATGTATGAGTTTTATTTTCAAAATAATTAGCCTAAAGAATTAAAAATGCTGCCGAAAGTCACAATTCCGCGCGGACGAAGTCGCGGGCACAGCTATGTAGCTCTATACTATGAATTTCATTAAAATCGGTTCAGTAGTTTAGGCGTGATTGCGTAACACACAGACAAACAGAGTTACTTTCGCATTTATAATATTAAGTAAGGATAATGAGCAACTTATTTTAAATTACATTGCGTATGTTTCATATTTAGCCTTATTGATTATGTTATTGTATACAATAAAGAGTATATCTATATACATTATTGAAATAATCAAAGAGATTTTTTATTTTACAATTTCAATTTTTAGTGTACAATAAAGTATATTCCATCTATTTACACATTAGAGAGATGCCTCATACGTGCGTTGCGTCGTCGCAACGAATCCACGCATTGTACGCTACATCTGTGTTGCGACGACGTACGACTACACAACGCAAGAAGGCGGTGTGTGTATGAATTGTAATATGGATTCTATTGCTATTTTTATTACTGCACGTAGAAACAAAGTTTCTGGATATCTCCCTTAATTGCATTGAGATATAGTTATGATCAGTTTTTTATGCGGGAGTAGTTCGCATCGCAATGAAGTTCCGTATCATCCTGCGCTTCGCCTCTCGTCCGTAGATCTATTGAAATGTCACGCACGACGCACTAATGAAGCCTCATGTGTGTATACTTGTGGCACGTGTCAATAAACGTTTTTTCTTTCTTTCTTTCTTTCATTACTCTTCTTCCTCATAAACGTTCATCATTCTTTCAAATTTCAATTATATCACCAAATATGACATCTTTCAAAACAGTTTCACGGATTTAAAAGACGATTGTATTTAAACATTGCTTGCTCTATTCATACTCAGTAAGTGCAAGGTTTTCTATACTAGTATTATATGGAGATAAATTTAGTTAGTATGTTTGTGGGGGCAACCTACGGAACTAATTAATCAATTAAAAAAATATCATTCTCATATTACTAATCTTTTATCTTTGCTTTGTTTATTAAATCTTGAAACCGGCGTTCGCATCCTTAGATGTGTGCATCTTCAACAACCCAGCAGTGTATATAGACAAAATGGAAGCGGGTTTTCGTAACGAAATTGTACAAAGGAATATGGGCTTTATGTCAATCGTATAAGGTAAGAAATAGCGGTAACAGGCTTTATGGGATTTCTTTCTTCAAAGTGAGGAAAAACAATTCAGTTATATCGCTACAGATCGAACTATTTGTCTCAGACTATTTTAGTACCTAATTTTATGTAAAGATTACAGACAAACAAACACGATTTAATTTCACCTTTATGGGTATGGTATGAGTTCATTAGTTAATAAAATTGAGATTAATATTTTTTTTATTACGAATGAGCCCGCTACGATTATAAGATGAGGTCTAGGATTGAACGAGCGAACCCAGAAGATGCTTATTCACTCTTGCTTTACAGGCTGACGGGTCATATGTGGCAAAGAATATATGTGAAAATTATTAACGCTTGGTACTAATGTGGTATTGTATTCCTTTTTTGTTGTTAATTGACCCCCCCCCGCCCCCTCGCATGCAGGCTGCATCGCGCATGCTTAGCTACATTGATCGAGAGCTACCACTATAACTAGAGAGGACTAGATAAGTTTTATGGAGGTCGAGTTCCGTCCGGCACAGCCAGCCTGACTCTCGGAGAGTACGGTCACACTTACCTTATTCTCCAGTGCAGCAGTGTAAACAGCAACAATCATTTTATTGTTCGTTTCTAAAAGCAACAATAGCTGGAAGATCAGTCGGTACAGTGAGCGAGCCAACTCCTCAGAGGCACCACGCGACAGCTCCAGAACCTGTGAAGTGAGAATAATCGAAATTTGTGAATATGGAAGCTCAATATGAATTCGGCAGAATAGACTTAGCATCAACAGTTGACGGCTTGCCACTGTCTGTACAAATATTGTGCATCGAAATTGGAATTATTTACGTGTACTTCCAATACATAGCCTTCCAGGCGTTGAGAGAAATGGGATATTACGACCTCTGCTTCTACGTGATCCTGTCCAACTATTACTTGATTGTTTTCATTGCAGTGTTCCTTGTTATCGTGTAAGACTTTAAGGAAGATGAAGACGTTGGTGTTTCTTTTTGTTTTTATGTTGATCGTGAGGATGTTGTACCGACCTCTAGGGTATGCTCCCGCCGATCGAAATACGTTTGTAAGTGTTCGTGGAGTTCGAGTGCGGCGTAGCGGACCGCGTCCCGCACTCGCGGGTGGTCGGCGGCCGCTGGCCCCGCCCACAGCAGCGGAGGTTCCTCAGCCCCGGCGCGCTCCAGCACGGCGCCCAGCTCGCCCGCCAGCCCCGGCCCCGCGGCCGCCGTCTCAGCGCACAGACAGATCGTCTTACTTGTGACCTCCTGCAACATCCAACAATGACTTTACCATACCTCCGCGGAATTGGCGCATTCTTTTCGCTTTCATTTTCCGTGTGGTCGTGCTACATTTATTATACTACTTTTCTCCTCTTTTTTAACTGTTTGATGGAAAACTTTAAGTATTTCGAAATGTTTGTAATGTTTGTTACGAAATTTATTGCTGTACCCGTTGTATTGTATTTGTTACATAAGTTGACAATAATGTTGTTGAACTCACTGAATGTCTAATTAGAAGCTTGTTAGTCTAAATTCTGAAATAGTGTTAAGAAGATTAAGAAGTGTATTTAAACGACTCACACGCATATCTTAATTCTAATCTATGTCTATCTTCAAACTGAGTTCTAACTTCTTACTTAACTAATGTATTGTGAACCTAATAATAGATTTTACTAGCTTAGTTGAACTAGTAGAATAGAAGAGAGACTCTAAAGTACTCAGACTGTAGTAGATGTTCAATATGTGTTTTATGTTGTAAGGCTGAAGGAGTTTGTTGTCGTTCATTCTTCTTCTTCAGCAGCAGCGCGTAGGAATGGACGGGGGAGGGGCAACCTGGGGTAGGCTTACTTAGAGGCCTATACGCACAACGCGGCACACCGGTTTAAATTAATCCATACATAAATTTTTTAACCTTATTTGTAAAAAAAACTTAAATAATACAACATATTTGGGGCGTTAACACGTTACAGTTTGAAATTAAAGACTTAGATGGGTTGATTTTCTTTTAAATAAAGCGTTTTAACCAGGATTTAATTATAATACTTGGTGCCGCTAGTGCGCATTGGCCGTATCTGTATTTTATGTCATACAATAAGGTTGGATGTTATAATTGTTTTAGATCTATGATGATAGGCCTTAGTAATAAGTAGATAGTCAAATGGTTGGAGTTGATTCAATTGAGCTGTGTGTTTGCAAGCACGATAAAGGAGAAGTGGGGGCAATGTTAAACATAAAAAATTATGAAATCGTTTAATTGTATATTATAAATGTAAATCTGTATTATGTTCAAATATATTATGGAGTAATGAAAGTTGTTTTTTATGCAAACTTCACAACCATTTCCTTCATCCATCATTGATACAAACTAGGCTAAAAGGGAGCTCCCGCTCCGACGATAGAATGAAAACGATTCTTCACTGTAAAAGCTCCTTAATTGGTTTTTCTTTAATTGTCTCATACAATTAAGGAAACCGGGGTTTCTTAACTGGTTTCCATGAAGGCTTTTTTATACTACTACGTAACTGGTTTCCATGAAGGCTTTTTTATACTACTACGTAACTGGTTTCCATGAAAATTTTATTATACTACTACGTAATTGGTTTCCATGAAGGCTTTTTATACGTCTACGTAACTGGTTCCCATGAAGGCTTTTTATAGTGCTACGTAACTAGTTTCCATGAAGACTTTTATATTACTACGTAACTGCTATGTAAACTCTTCTCTCCTTCTACGGAACGCCAAGAAAACCTATGCAACGCGAGCCTAAAATCCAATCAACTGGATCAATAGCGCAAGCGTTAAGATGCGTTTAGAGAACGTCTTCTCTCCGTCATTACAGAGTAGAAAATCCAACTTAAAAAAAGGAGGACGTTTTTAATTCGAGTGTATTTTCTTTGTGTGGTATCTCATTTAAAAAAATTAAAGAACAAAACGTGTTGTGCAGTCCAAGTGTGTGGGATAAGGGCAGAAAGATGATAATGGTATCTCATGAAAAAAATCACTTTTCTCCTTCTACAGAATGCCAAGGCAACCTATGCAACTTTAGATTTACTTGTGCGTATAAATGTCATTTTTTTATTATTGATAGGCTTACGTTTCACCACAATCTCACCTGATGTTAAGCGATGATGTGGTCGAAAATGAAGCAAGAAGAAGAAGTAACCTATTCACTCTTAACTTAAGGACTCCCAGGTTATAGCGATCAGGAAACACAGACTCCGACAGGGAATTCCACTTCTTAGCTGTACGCACAAAAGTATTGCCTAAACGTTTTGTGCGTATGGGTGGGATGACCACCATGTAACGTTGGCGCATCGCCTTTTGATTTTTTCCCTCTCCCTCTGGCATATTAGAGTAGGTTTGGTAGAGAAGGTCCGGGTACCTTGAGCACGGTGTGTAGGCGGTGCACGAGTGCCAGGGGCGGCATGAGGGCGGCGTGGCGGAGCAGCGCTGTGACGGACGCCCGCCATGCGAGACGCGTGGCATATTAGAGTAGGTTTGGTAGAGAAGGTCCGGGTAACTTGAGCACGGTGTATAGGCGGTGCACGAGTGCCAGGGGCGGCATGAGGGCGGCGTGGCGGAGCAGCGCTGTGACGGACGCCCGCCATGCGAGACGCGTGGCATATTAGAGTAGGTTTGGTAGAGAAGGTCCGGGTACCTTGAGCACGGTGTGTAGGCGGTGCACGAGTGCCAGGGGCGGCATGAGGGCGGCGTGGCGGAGCAGCGCTGTGACGGACGCCCGCCATGCGAGACGCGTGGCATATTAGAGTAGGTTTGGTAGAGAAGGTCCGGGTACCTTGAGCACGGTGTGTAGGCGGTGCACGAGTGCCAGGGGCGGCATGAGGGCGGCGTGGCGGAGCAGCGCTGTGACGGACGCCCGCCATGCGAGACGCGTGGCATATTAGAGTAGGTTTGGTAGAGAAGGTCCGGGTACCTTGAGCACGGTGTGTAGGCGGTGCACGAGTGCCAGGGGCGGCATGAGGGCGGCGTGGCGGAGCAGCGCTGTGACGGACGCCCGCCATGCGAGACGCGTGGCATATTAGAGTAGGTTTGGTAGAGAAGGTCCGGGTACCTTGAGCACGGTGTGTAGGCGGTGCACGAGTGCCAGGGGCGGCATGAGGGCGGCGTGGCGGAGCAGCGCTGTGACGGACGCCCGCCATGCGAGACGCGTGGCATATTAGAGTAGGTTTGGTAGAGAAGGTCCGGGTACCTTGAGCACGGTGTGTAGGCGGTGCACGAGTGCCAGGGGCGGCATGAGGGCGGCGTGGCGGAGCAGCGCTGTGACGGACGCCCGCCATGCGAGACGCGTGGCATATTAGAGTAGGTTTGGTAGAGAAGGTCCGGGTACCTTGAGCACGGTGTGTAGGCGGTGCACGAGTGCCAGGGGCGGCATGAGGGCGGCGTGGCGGAGCAGCGCTGTGACGGACGCCCGCCATGCGAGACGCGTGGCATATTAGAGTAGGTTTGGTAGAGAAGGTCCGGGTACCTTGAGCACGGTGTGTAGGCGGTGCACGAGTGCCAGGGGCGGCATGAGGGCGGCGTGGCGGAGCAGCGCTGTGACGGACGCCCGCCATGCGAGACGCGTGGCATATTAGAGTAGGTTTGGTAGAGAAGGTCC
Source organism: Tholera decimalis (assembly GCA_943138885.2). Taxonomy (NCBI): domain Eukaryota; kingdom Metazoa; phylum Arthropoda; class Insecta; order Lepidoptera; family Noctuidae; genus Tholera; species Tholera decimalis. The sequence goes on along the minus strand of OW964548.2, from coordinate 51,818,000 downwards.
GGGTACCTTGAGCACGGTGTGTAGGCGGTGCACGAGTGCCAGGGGCGGCATGAGGGCGGCGTGGCGGAGCAGCGCTGTGACGGACGCCCGCCATGCGAGACGCGTGGCATATTAGAGTAGGTTTGGTAGAGAAGGTCCGGGTACCTTGAGCACGGTGTGTAGGCGGTGCACGAGTGCCAGGGGCGGCATGAGGGCGGCGTGGCGGAGCAGCGCTGTGACGGACGCCCGCCATGCGAGACGCGTGGCATATTAGAGTAGGTTTGGTAGAGAAGGTCCGGGTACCTTGAGCACGGTGTGTAGGCGGTGCACGAGTGCCAGGGGCGGCATGAGGGCGGCGTGGCGGAGCAGCGCTGTGACGGACGCCCGCCATGCGAGACGCGTGGCATATTAGAGTAGGTTTGGTAGAGAAGGTCCGGGTACCTTGAGCACGGTGTGTAGGCGGTGCACGAGTGCCAGGGGCGGCATGAGGGCGGCGTGGCGGAGCAGCGCTGTGACGGACGCCCGCCATGCGAGACGCGTGGCATATTAGAGTAGGTTTGGTAGAGAAGGTCCGGGTACCTTGAGCACGGTGTGTAGGCGGTGCACGAGTGCCAGGGGCGGCATGAGGGCGGCGTGGCGGAGCAGCGCTGTGACGGACGCCCGCCATGCGAGACGCGTGGCATATTAGAGTAGGTTTGGTAGAGAAGGTCCGGGTACCTTGAGCACGGTGTGTAGGCGGTGCACGAGTGCCAGGGGCGGCATGAGGGCGGCGTGGCGGAGCAGCGCTGTGACGGACGCCCGCCATGCGAGACGCGTGGCATATTAGAGTAGGTTTGGTAGAGAAGGTCCGGGTACCTTGAGCACGGTGTGTAGGCGGTGCACGAGTGCCAGGGGCGGCATGAGGGCGGCGTGGCGGAGCAGCGCTGTGACGGACGCCCGCCATGCGAGACGCGTGGCATATTAGAGTAGGTTTGGTAGAGAAGGTCCGGGTACCTTGAGCACGGTGTGTAGGCGGTGCACGAGTGCCAGGGGCGGCATGAGGGCGGCGTGGCGGAGCAGCGCTGTGACGGACGCCCGCCATGCGAGACGCGTGGCATATTAGAGTAGGTTTGGTAGAGAAGGTCCGGGTACCTTGAGCACGGTGTGTAGGCGGTGCACGAGTGCCAGGGGCGGCATGAGGGCGGCGTGGCGGAGCAGCGCTGTGACGGACGCCCGCCATGCGAGACGCGTGGCATATTAGAGTAGGTTTGGTAGAGAAGGTCCGGGTACCTTGAGCACGGTGTGTAGGCGGTGCACGAGTGCCAGGGGCGGCATGAGGGCGGCGTGGCGGAGCAGCGCTGTGACGGACGCCCGCCATGCGAGACGCGTGGCATATTAGAGTAGGTTTGGTAGAGAAGGTCCGGGTACCTTGAGCACGGTGTGTAGGCGGTGCACGAGTGCCAGGGGCGGCATGAGGGCGGCGTGGCGGAGCAGCGCTGTGACGGACGCCCGCCATGCGAGACGCGTGGCATATTAGAGTAGGTTTGGTAGAGAAGGTCCGGGTACCTTGAGCACGGTGTGTAGGCGGTGCACGAGTGCCAGGGGCGGCATGAGGGCGGCGTGGCGGAGCAGCGCTGTGACGGACGCCCGCCATGCGAGACGCGTGGCATATTAGAGTAGGTTTGGTAGAGAAGGTCCGGGTACCTTGAGCACGGTGTGTAGGCGGTGCACGAGTGCCAGGGGCGGCATGAGGGCGGCGTGGCGGAGCAGCGCTGTGACGGACGCCCGCCATGCGAGACGCGTGGCATATTAGAGCAGGTTTGGTAGAGAAGGTCCGGGTACCTTGAGCACGGTGTGTAGGCGGTGCACGAGTGCCAGGGGCGGCATGAGGGCGGCGTGGCGGAGCAGCGCTGTGACGGACGCCCGCCACGCGTCTCGCATGGCGGGCGGCGCCCCGGGCACCGGCGTCACATCACCGCGATCTCCTGTACATCACATTATTTTTATACTCGTTGTCCCATGGATTTATATACGTTAAATACGAAAAAAAACAGTCAGGTAAAATAGGCTATAACCTTCCTCAAGCTTCAAGCTACTTCCATACCGAATTTCATCCAAATCCACCCAGTACTTTCGAAGATAAGCGCGTTCAAACAAACCAACAAACTTTTCCGCTTTATAATAATAGTATAGATATCAAACTGGCTGACCCAACGAAATTAGCACCGCCATATAAAAGAAACAGTCGTTTAGAAGTTATGCACGTAAATACATGTTGATGTTGAATTGAAATAAAATAAATATTTGATAATAAAAAAAAACAATCCAAAATATAAAAAAATCTCGTGTAACAGTGTTTGCTAGTTTTGTTTTTGTGTACATTTGGTAGATCTAAAAATATTTCGTAGGCTCCTTTTAATAAAGAAAAAGAGGGCTTTTCTCTATTAGAATTATTTAGATTGCAAAACAATGTTTTCCGGGTTGGCTAGTATATATGTTGCACCTTCAAATCGATAGGGGCTTAACTTAAACAAATGCGAAACTCAATCACTATAATAGAAAAATTAATAAAGTACTCTATCTGATGAATAAGAAGTTTTATTCGTTCAAACATGTGAATACACATAGAATGTAAAATAAATATATACATGCAAGATCTTACAGTGGTTTACGACATGTGTACCATTTCTCATGGCGTGGAAATACGAATGAATATTAAAATAAAGTATTTAAATAAATACTTGCTCTATTATTTATCAGCCTTAATTTTATTGGATAGGAAAGTATATTTTTTAGTCTTATGATGCCCCTGTCGTTTTGAAAGTGCCATATAAAAAAATAAAAAGCATATTATGTAAATAGATACAGTTGTCCCATCCTAACGCAAAGTAAGCCTTTGGACATAGAGTGGCAGTCAACAGCCAAACCTTAATACAGGGCTTCTCAAACTTATTTTAACTGTGACGCCCTTAGGAAGTTGCCATATTTTTAAGACGCCCTGACCTTCTTGCCATACATTTACCTACTAGTTGTAGTTCTAGCTTAATAACAATTTGTCAGAAAGACTCCATATAGCATAATTTATCTTACTAATCTTATCTTACTTCTTACTAATATTATAAATGCGAAAGTTTGTGAGGATGGATGGATGTTTGTTACTCTTTCACGTAAAAACTACTGAACGAATCTGAATGAAATTTGGTAAGTAGATAGATGACATTCTGGAATAACACATAGGCTACTTTTTATCCCGAAATTCCCACGGGATTGGGATTTGCGCGGGAAAACCTTCCTACGCGTACGAAGTCGCGGGTAGAAGCTAGTTAGACAATAAATATCGGCTAATACCGCGGAGCCCCAGGGCGTCGCGATGCACAGTTAGAGAAGCCCTGCCTTATGAGGGCGCATGTGACTTACCGTCAGGTTCTCCGCTCGAGGCACTTGAGAAGGAATGCGTGCGCGGGCGCAGCACGAGGTCGTGCGCGACGCCCGCGTCCCCCTCGCCCCGCGACCCGCTGCCCCCGTCCTCCCACCCGCCCTCCTCGTCCGACGAGTCCTCGTGCGCGCTCTGACACAGAAACTGCCCATACAAACAAAATGGCAACAAATCACTCAAATGCATTGACATAATTATGTATATATTACTGCGTAAGGGCTGGGCGGGCCGCGTGTTATGACGCCTCGAACTTGGTCCCAAAGTGGTCTTTCCTTCATCGAAGTGAACTCTATGTATCGCGGTCGGCTATCTTCGGGAGAAAAAAATGCCGAGTTGTGTCGTGAAAGATTGCGTGAAATACGACAAAAAGCACAATAAAAAAAATGATAACATTTCGTATCACCGGTAAGTTTAAAATATGTCATTAAATCAACTTCAACTCAACAACATAAAAGTGCGACATAACTTTGCAGCTGCGCGCGTTATAGCCGATGAAATGAAAGGATTTAATAATATTACTTTAAGATTAAATTATGTTCAAAATTATTTTTTATTGTTTGTTAAAAGCAAACTAAAATGTATTTTTATGTACATCAAATATAAATTTCGAAAAATAAAAGGTTTTTTTTATTTCTTTGTACCTCGAAAAATACCACAGCCCGCTCTTACAAGGTTACATCTAGGAGCAGACCACGCCGATTGACATCTTAGTTATAATAGATGGCGTTAGTGTGTTTTGTAGGCGTCAAATGTTCTGACGACCGTATCTTTACTATTTGAATCAATGCTCAAATGATTCAATTTTCATTCAGTCAGTTAAAGTTTTTAACTGACAAATGCTTGCACTGTTTGGACGGGCCTGCTCAAATCACACAGATTCTGTCCTCTAAAGAGCGCCACAGACATTAACCTACATGGCTCTCATTTGATTTGATCACTACAGATTGTCTGGACTTTAAAAGAGACTGACCCCTGAGTTTGTTTCGGTGTTTCTTCTCAGCGTAGTCAGTTAGGAAACAACGGCCTCATCTAGTTTAAATTTACGAAAAAAAATGACGTGTGAAAGTGTTATTTAATAAAGAATTTGCAAAATAAAGATCATTTATCAAACAAACTGGCAACAGATCAGTCAATTATGTACAGGATTTTTGTTAGGAATAGAACGGGCAGTTAACCGCGGTGTGTCGTCTTTTTCTACTAGTCAAAACTCCATTGTGACTGTTCACGTTATAGAAATAAATTACACGATTGAATATTTAAATACTTGCTGTATTGCCACTATTCCTTCCTAGTATGGGGATCATTAATAGTCTTGTTAACTGTTTTTTAAGAGCTCGGTTTGTATATTTAAATCTCTTGTTAATGTTTGGGGCAAATTATCGTAGTTCTACTGTTTAATTAAAAAGGCTGCTTTACTTAGAGAAAATCATCATCGCCAACCATTCTGTAAAGAATGCACGATTTAGGAGGAGCATTGTTACATTTTTATTATTATTTTCTTTTTTATAAAAGAGAACTAGATATATATATATATATATATTCCAATATGCGTTTGGAATGGGTTCACGGCAATAATGTAATGGGTGTTATGCAGGATGCGAGGAGTATTCAATAAAACAAACACGGAGCTCATGACGACGTGGTGTATTTCAATCAGCGTTACAGGAAGTCCCGTCGACAATCATAGACTTACGGCTACAGATAACTAATACAGATTATATATATCTAACATCCCCCCTTTTCAGACAGATCTTTATTAAAACAAAATGTTGCAGACTTAATCTAAACTTAAAGTAGTTTTGTTATCTATGACAGCTAAAAATCTAAACCGATCTTGCTTATCTATGACAGTTATATTGACAGTTGATAAACAGTGACAGTGACAGTTGACATTGCATAATAACAACGAAAAGAAATAAAACATTAAACACTGAAAATACAATCACTTATTAACAGGAAACAAATTACTTAATTTACTATTCACAGTATCTCTGAGGCTTTCGGATTTGTCTACCATAAGATGAGTATTTAATATTTTCTGTGTTATGATTGTGTTCATTGTGTTGTGTGACAGGAGAGTGACTAATATTCGTTTTATTTTGCAGGTGCTGTGGTGGCGGAGGACTAGAAGGAGAACGTGTAAGTTGGGGTGAAGTCTTGGGCTTCAGGATATGTACACGATTGCGGCGGTAGGAACCATCTCCAGTGTCAACAATGTATGACCTGGGTTGTGGAGTGACATCTGTGACTGTGCCTGGTGTCCAAACATTATGTGGATTGTGTGGTTGTTTTTTGAAATATATTTTATCACCTTTGTTAAGACTAGGTAAGTTTTTTGTGTGTGTATTATAATAATGTTTTGAATATTCTTTTTGTTGTTTCATTTTATCCTCTACCAATTTGTAGTCAGGAACTTTAGGGTGTAGTACTTTATTTGAAATAGGTAATTTAGATCTAAGTGTTCTAGACATCAAAAGTTGAGCAGGGGAACATAAACCTTGCTTAGGAGTGTTTCGGTATTGTAAAAGAGCAATATATGGGTCAGTTTTGTCCATAAGACATTTCTTAAGTAAATGTTTAATTGTACCAATTGCCCTTTCCACCATACCGTTAGAACGGCTGTAGTAGGGACTAGCAGTGACATGTTCAATTTGCCATTGAGTAACAAATGTTTTAAATTCATGTGAGTTGAAAGGTGGACCATTGTCTGAATTTATGTATTTTGGAATACCATGTCTTGCAAAAATTGACTTTAGATGTGAAATGACCTTACTAGCAGTTGAATTATTATTTAAGTGAGCAAGTTCTACATACTTTGAAAAGAAGTCAACAACTAACAAGTACTTTTGAGAGTTAAAATCAAATAAGTCAATGCCTACCTTGTACCAAGGAATCGGCTTAATTTCTTGTTCACAAAATTGTTCTTTACTGTTGCTACGTCTGTGTGTTAAACATATGTGACATGAGTTAATGTAAGTCTCTATGTCTGCATAAATATTGGGCCAATATACTGAATTTTTTGACAAATTCTGACAACTTTTAATACCAAGGTGTCCTTCATGTAATAATTTCAAGATATCATTTTGAAGTGAAGTAGGGACAACAACACTGTTATGTTTTAGGATGAGGCCATCTATCACTTGCAGTTCATTTTTTATAAGAAAATATGGTCTAATATTTGCAGGGACTGATTTTCTATGTTCTGGCCAGCCATTCTTGCAGAACTTTGAAACAAGGACCAAGTCTGAATCTTGAGAAGTATGGTCTTGTAATTCTTTCATTTTATGTGGACTAATAGACAAAGATTTAATTACTAAGTTGGCATGAAGGTCAATATCAGCTTCAAGGTCAGTTAGGGCTTGTTCTGGTAAAGCACATCTCGACAGTGTGTCAGCTACGTACAGGTATTTACCAGGTTTGTATACAACGTCTAGGTCATAAGGTTGAAGTCGTAGCATAATTCTTTGTAATCGAGCTGGAATACTGACTATTGGCTTTTTGAATAATGGGACTATCGGTTTGTGGTCAGTTTCTACTATGGCATGACATCCATAAATATACTGGTGGAATTTGGTACATCCAAAGAGAATGGCTAATAACTCTTTTTCGATTTGGGAGTAAGCTTGCTGAGCTTGACTGAGAGAAGCGGATGCATAGGCTATTGGCTGTTTGTCATGACATATAACAGCACCCATAGCATCTTTGGAAGAATCTACTGATAGGATAATATCCTTATTTGAATCATAGTATGTAAGCACTGGGGCATTTGTTATCAGTCTTTTTAATGTATTGAATTCTATATCATGTTTCTCCGACCAGTACCAATCAGTGTTTTTAGACAAAAGTGATCTCAGATTAGTAGTTTTCTGTGACAAATTTTCAATATAAGATCCTAAGTAGTTAACCATACCCATGAATCTTTGCAATTCAGTCAGGTTAGTTGGTGGCGACATTTGACATATGGCTTGGACCTTACTTGGATCTACTTTAACACCTTCTTTACTGAAGATATGACCTAAGTATTTGACATGACTTTGACATATATTAGACTTTTCTTTGTTGAACTTTATGCCTATTTCTTGTGCTCTCTGAAGCACTTTTTCAAGCCTTATATCATGTTCCTGTTTGGAACTACCATAAATTAGTATGTCATCCATCATGACCTTGACACCTTGTATGTCACTAAACTGTTTAGTCATTTCAGAATGAAAAATTTCTGGGGCAGAATTAATTCCAAATGGAAGCCTAAGGAATCTATACCGACCTAGTGGTGTAATAAAAGTGCATAGTTTAGAAGAGTCTCTATCTAATTTTAACATATAGAATCCTTTATTAGCATCAAGAGTGGAAAAGAATTGGGCACCTGACAAACTATGTTTTATTTCATCTATAGTGGGAAACTGATAATGTGCCCTCATGATGCTTTTATTAAGTTTTCTGGGGTCTATACATAACCTAAGTTTACCATTTTTCTTAGAGGTAAGTACTATTGCATTAACCCAGTCTGAAGGTTCTTCTACCTTTTCTATGACATTGTCTCTTTCTAGTATTTCTAGTTCTTTTTTCAGTTTATCAAGCAAAGCGAAAGGAACTCTGCGACATGCCTCTACTGAAGGTACGGCATCGGGTTTCAAGGTAAGGTGACACTCAAAATCCGTAAGACAACCTATGCCTTTGAATAACTGAGAATACTTTGACATGACATTATTTAAATTCGTATGATCATTGAACTGAACATTATGTATCCTTTTGACTAATTTCAGATCCTCACAACTTCTACGACCTATGACATTTTGGCAATTAAGATCTACTATGTGAAAATTTAATGAATGATCTTTATTATTGAGTTTTACATTCACTTGGCACTGACCAACAGTGGGTAGTATTTCACCACTGAATGTTGATAATTTATGGGTACTTTTTGTTATTTTTGACAAAGGTATGTTGAGTTTTTTAAAAGTGTATAATGAGAGTATGTTTGTGTCTGCTCCTGTATCTAAAAGAAATTTTGTATCTTGTGAGTTAATTATAAGATGTGTCGTGTAATTATTTTTATCATTATATACAGCGGATAGAAATAAAGAGCCTAGAAAATAATTATTGTCTGAATCTATTGACAAATCTTTGTTTTCTTTAGTCATGTTTACCTTTTTAGCCCTAGTCCGGGTATGACAAACAGATGCGAAGTGGTCTTTGCGGCCACAGCTGCGACAGGTTACACCTATTGCTGGGCAGCGAACTCGATGGACTTGTCCACACCTGGTGCAGGGCTCTTCTGACTTCTTTTGTGGTCTTGACTGACTAGCTGATCTTGGTTTGCTTGACTGCCTATGTGTTGAACTGTTCTTCGGGTATCTTGCTCCTGACCGCACTGAATTGACATCCTGGCCTGTTTTTGTTTCGTTATCATTCTGACTTATCTTCTGTGTGTCAATCTTCGAATTTCTGATCGTCTTTGCTAGCTCGACCGCGGCATCAAATGTATCTGGTTTCTCCATTAAAATTCTCTCTTTAATGTAAGCACAACTGGATTCCAGGTTCCATGAGAAAATATCTTTGAGTATGCTGTCATTGAGGGTCCCAAAATCGCATTGTAGGCTAATATTTTTCAAGTCCGTGGCATATGTTTCTATGTCCTCGTTTTGACCTTGTTTTCGGTTAAATAATTTGTGCCTCTCTATTGAAATGTTTACTTTTGGTAGGAAATATGACTCGAACTTCTTGACGAGGTCTTTATAGCTTATTTTCTTCATGTCAACATCAAATGAGTAGAATATTTGAAGGGCTTCTGTGCCGATAGTGTTTAACAAAATGGCGACCTTCCTTGTGTCCGGTTCGTCATCTAAGTTATTTGCAGTCATATAGATACTTAGAGCCGTTGCGAAGTTTTTCCACGCAAGAGGCATGTTTGAGGCATGAATGTCCAGCTGAAATTTCGCTGGCGGCGCGTTTGGCGCTTGCTTGTACGTTGACGAGTCGTTCGGCATATTGGTTTTTGGTTAGAAAAAACGTGAGCAGACTTGCCTTGACGTTGACGATGCGCTGATATATGCTGACGAAACTCCGTGACGACGAGTTATGATGAGTGACGACGACGACTTGTTATGGTTCAAGTTGAACTTCTGACACCATGTTATGCAGGATGCGAGGAGTATTCAATAAAACAAACACGGAGCTCATGACGACGTGGTGTATTTCAATCAGCGTTACAGGAAGTCCCGTCGACAATCATAGACTTACGGCTACAGATAACTAATACAGATTATATATATCTAACAATGGGTAGGATTCGAACCTACCACCTCTCGACCACAAGGTCGACAACTTAGCCATTAAGCTACTGACGCCGTTTTCATATAAAAGAGCATTATGAATCTCATTAATTACAAAAAAAAATTAGTAAATTTGGGCGGTTCAAAGTGGATTCCACACTTCTTTGCGTATTTATCGCCATCTCAGTAACTACCACCTTTTTAGGTACATTTACACACTATTAAATAACTGTACAAACATGGCTGTAACAAGAAGAAAGAACTAGCCCTTCTATTCAAAATAAAGGTCCTCAGGTCTTTGAATTCAGATTTAGGTTGTTCTATTTTCCATGACCTAGTTACAAGCGTAGGGGCCGGCGGGGGGTTGTGTCCTGATTGTAGTCCTGACACACATATAGTTGTGACGCAGGTGACCCGGGCCGTCCTATTTTCAAGTAGAACCTGAATCTACTATATACAAATCCTTTTGTTGTTATATTAAATTATTTGGCCAGTAATATTAGTGGTCCTATGTAACGACGATGTTTTCTTTATTGACTAGAGCAGCCCGTGTTCATACGCGTGGACATTTCTCATATAAGGCAGAGGATTATTTGCTCCAGGTGACCTCTTGCGCTTATCAGAACATTCTACCGAAGTTTTATAACAATCTGATTGATAGTTTAACAACATAAAAACACTTTTTTTATTTAGGTACATGATCGAATTCAAAATGAAACCATCGTGCTTCAACAATAATGATATAAAAACTTAGTTCTGCAGTAGCAAAATGATAAGTCAAACTAATCAGTTTAAAATTACGCCAGGTTCCTAAGGGTAGGTTCAGGGAAGTAGCCTCAAATAAATGATGCAAGTTCATACAAGTGTCGGAGTTCTAATTAATTTGTTCGTGCTGCGAAAAGACCGCCATTATACAATACTTTAAAATAATTTTAGATGTACAATAAATTTTATATATCAAATAATAAGTCTAAGTATTGCGTATTACTTTATTACTATTATATTTATAAGAATATAATAATATTCCACAACTTTCACACAACGCCATCTAGTCCCAAACTAAGCAGAGCTTGTGCTATGAGTACTAGACAACTGATAAACATACATATATATTTCTAAATACATACATATTATAGATAAATTATACTCAGACAAAGAATAAATGATTGTGCTCATCACACAAACATTTGTCCTGGGTGGGAATCGAACCCACGACCCGATCTGAGGAAAATATTGTGTATTAGATAAGTTTAAAGTTAAGACATTTTTGTTATTTTTGAATACCCAACTGTTAATTTTCCCTTCGTTAAAAAGAGTAACCGGAGTTTCTTGCCTGTTCTTCTCCATAGAAGACGACTAATTTTGAACCGTGCACTAACTTTTGAGGTTTTAATATTTTGAGTATGAGATATGTAGATAGAATACACCAAAATTATTTTACAATATTGCTTATTTTATAGTTACAATGGCGGTTTTATCGCTGAAAGTTTTTTTGTTTTTGATTTTTTAAATAAATAAATAGTTGGTGAGAGGTGTTTTTTTTTTTAATTTTTTTTTTATTGAAAATACGTCCGCGTTTGACCACCATCTCACCTGATGGTAAGCGATGATGTGGTCGAAGATGGAGCACGCTTACCTAGAAGTAACCTATTCACTCTTGACTTAAATACTCTTAGGTTATAGCTATCGGGAAACACAGACTCCAGCAGGGAATTCCAGTCCTTAGCCGTACGCACAATGAAGGTATTCCCAAAACGTTTTGTGCGTATTGGTGGGTTGGAGGTAGCTAGGGCTCCAAGCTGTACTGACCGGCTTGGCGGGAAGCGCGTCGGGCGCCCGGGTTAGCTGGGGCGGAGGGCTACGCTCCACGGCGGCTCCCTCGTCTCTCTCCTCGCTCGGCAGCCGCCGCCGAACTCCCCAGTTGAAGTTGTCCGAGCTCTCACCCTGGACACACAAAACATAATAAATAAACACGGTTCTAAGGCAAACCCTTCATATTTATTTTCGAGAATATTCACTATAGATATATCTCACTTTTCTCATTTAAATAATGAAGTAGTCGTATTTTAATAAAACTGTTGTAACAATTCGCTTCGAAAATCGTAAGCAAAATTTAAAACATAGTGATTCCTCAAAACATGGTTTTCTGAATTTATTTCCCAAAGGAAATTAAAAGAGATGGCTAAGTATTCACACTCTTTCTTCTCTTTATCTTTGAGTATTTATGTTGTTTTGTTAACTGTAGCCTCTGGCTAATAAAAGACATCTGTAACAGAAACTTACCTCAATACTCTCGCTTTCGTACTCTAAAAAGTCAAAGTCTTTGAAGACACCAAAGTGGTCGGTGGGCGGGGCGCCGCCGGAGGGCTCGTTGCCGGGAGTTCCCGACACCTCCTCCAGGGAGGACGCCATGGACGACTCCCGCTCTAACAGCTCTGAGCTTTGGCTGAATATCACCTGCAACGGCCGGCAAAATACTGTTACTAACACACATGTCCACTGCACATTGGTGGTAAAAGGCTGCTAAGCGTACATAGAAACTGTTTTTTTTTTCATTAAAAGTCATCACTCCTCCCCTCTGGGTTGAGTGGAAGAGAGTGTCCGACTTCTACTGACTAAAACCCCCAGTTGCTTTTGTGTGGCCGCGATATCTCGCTAGAAAGTTCCCGGGCAACTTTATGTTGTTTTTATTTACTTGTAATGTTAAAATTGCAATACTATAAACTAAATCGAAGTAATCCTCGTCTTTGCAGTCGAGTCAGGCACTTTTGTCCTCCAAATCCACACAGTACTTTCGAAGGTTCGCGCGTTTAAACAAACAAACAAACTTTAACACTTTATAATATTAGTATAGATATTGCAATTGATAAAAACATTCAAACTGTTTTGTGGTTTTTGACGAATAGTTATAATTAATATTCAATAATCCCTATCAGCTCAGCAGCCTCTTCCCAACTATAGTATAGGCACAAAAACATTTCAATTCATATCGTTTCAATACCAAAATTACATCAATTTTATTTCTATTGGGTACCATGTAATCCTTGCTTACTTACGAACTACCTGTATTTATTGTAGCTTTAATTTGGTGATGCTTATATACATGTTTGTACAAATGTAACAGAAATATTGATTATGAAGTGGGTATTATAAGTACATTACTATACAATAATGGTGAACTCATTTAGAACCTTCATGAATTACCCTTTTAAGATCACAGATGATATAAAAAGGATAAAATACAATTTTCCATTTTTAATGAATTAGTTTCTCTCCTAAATGAGTTAAACTTTGTAGTTACATACTTTAGACACACTGATATTTTATATAAATAGTGCTTAAATAGTGCTGTCTTTACATATATTATGTTTGTGTATAAACAATTCAACTGTGTATATAATATAACTGTGACGTTTCCAGTTATCAACTGATTACTGAAGAATAGTATAAATGGTGATCACATATTATGTACAGTAAGGTGGTGATAAACTTGAGCATTTACTTGTAATGAGCATTTGTGGATGTTACATTACAGAAAAATATGCGAGAGCATTTTAGCGAGCATTCTATCGAGCGTTACGGTGAGTATTCTAGCGAAAGGACAGTAATTTGCTTCGAGCTTTTTACCGACTCTGACGTCATCGTGCGCTTGAAAAATCATGAAAATATTTATAGCGATGTTTAGCTCTGCTCGTTGTTCAGTTCGACAAATTTAAAAACGACGAATGGTCCACGTTCTGTTACAAGTGAATGCTCAAGTCTTTCAACGCCTTTAGAAATATTAGATTTTGTAGGGTGCCTAGGTGTCGACGTGACGAGATGTGTCAAAAGTAACCTCACGTAGACGCTACGATACAGATGCGTTTACGCAGTGTATACGCTCGAACAACGCCACTTTTCGATGCGATATTCAAGTACTTCCATATTCTATTCCCGCTTTTGAAATTTACCAATGTTTTACGAGTAATGGGACATACCATATGCAATGGTTTTTAGCTCGAAGTGAAGCTTTAGCAAATGGGTGTTGAAAGTACACATAAACATGAGCAGTCATGTGGTGTGGACAAGCGAAGCGAAAAAACCTCATGAAAACATTGATCCTTCCCTGGTCATATTACTTGAGTATTATTGCTGTTTAAGTCCTTTTTGGGCGTGATTATCTTTATATTTTTCTTGATAAATAGCTGTTCGTTAGTGTCATTATAACTCGAGAACGGCTCGACTGATTTTATTAAAACTTTTTGTATTACTTTCCCTATGAATGCGGGTAAGGTTTGAAGAAGTCAGCTAGTTTATAATATGACAAGGTTTTTAGTAAGATTAATGTTTTCTAGGAGGTTTAAAGGAGGTGTATTGCTCACGGCCAGTTGGCGAGTGGCCCGGCTCCCGAGCACGTGTAGTGTGCGTGAAAGCGAGGCGACATAATATACATGTAGGCGAGTTACCTTAGAACATAAAGTGGTAATTAAATCGTCCTAGACGCAGCGATGGATAGAAATCATATATTCATTAGTTGTGTGGCTATAGCCAGCCGCCACCGGCCATCCGCCCCGACTTACAAGATCACAAATGATAATTTAGAAATATATAAACAATTTATGAAAAATTACAGTCATTATTCAGCCAATTAGTCTGCGGGTGTTTCGCTGACTACAACCAATTGCTGTTGTATCTCGTATGGCCGTATACGGTCCAGTGTGTCATTACAATGTGAACCGTAGGACGTTTGTTATAGAGTGCAGTTTACTTACAGATGGGCTCTTTGGAAGACCGACGCGTTGCCCGCACGTAGTCAGTAGGTTCACCAGACACTCCCGGACGCGGCTCTGTTCATAAATATGTACGAGTGATTAAGTACACAATCATTAATTTAGAAATTATTTTTATTTTCATTTAAAATTACGTGTCACGTAAAAAGTTGCGGTAAGTTTCCAGAGAAAGTGATGTCGCTAATGGTTTTATTTAAGGTAAGGTTTTCTAGGAAAACATGAGGAATTTGTTTTACAATTTTCAAGATATTTTTTTCAACAAAGGTAGCAGTCCCAAAAAAATACACCGTGATATACTTAGCTATTCCGTCAAACTGAAAGTTCTCAAGCTGTAAAATTTGGTATATTTATTTTAAAAAAGCACGATGACGTCATGCGTCATACGTTGATTTATGGAAATAAATGCCAAAATTATGGGTCTTTGAGGAGCTCATTGCTAAAGACTAACAGCCGCACGGGTAAGCAACCTATGACCCACAGGGTATAGCTATCAGGAAACACAGACTCCGATACTAAATACCACTCCTAAGCTGTACAACTGTAAAATATAGTACAGTAAGTACCTAACTGATATGGCTTACCGATATACCTACGCAGAATATTAATTTTCGTTTCCTGTACCGCTATTGGTCGGCAGCTGCCGCCATGTTAGCGCGTTAGTGAGTGAAACGGAACTAACAGCTGCAGTGTATTATGAACCTCATAGTAGTGACCTAAGGTTGATTGTAAGTTTGAAGCATTCTTTCGTTAATCTTCGGGGCCATACTTTCTTTTCTGCGCGAACGAAGATTCACGACGCGCGAACGAAGATTCACGTCGCGCGAACGAAGTTTAACGTCGCGCGAACGAAAATTCACGACGCGCTTTATCAGTTGGGGTTGACAAGATCATGTAGGGCCATCATACCTGCGACATCCAGGGTCTCTTCCAGCCCGAGGCCAGTGCATCAGCGGGCGACAGAGAGAGCGAGCGACGAGGCGACGTGGCGCTCTGAGGCAACGTCGCACTATTGCCACCGCCCGTTTCAGGGCCCACCACCGTCGACGCCGAACCAGACTGAGATGTCGATGATCCTAATAAAGAAAAATGTCGAAATAAGCGTCAACAGCATAATGTATAATGTGTTGGACTTGTAATTGAGAGATCGGTGATCTAATCCCACACATTACACTCTTTCCCTCCAGACACAAGCATATTTAGCTTAGTTGGAGGGGTTAACAGGATTGCTAGTAATGTGAATTCTACCCACATTGATAGTGTTACGAGCTGGGGTTCGGGATAGAAATAATTAACGCCAATTAAACCAAAATTAACACTTTAATTAATTAAACACAAAATAAAAATTTAACACAAATATTCGCACCACAACACTTGTCACTTAACACTTTAAATCGCACTGAAATTCACTAGTAAAGCTTCGATTATATCGCGTATTCGCCTCGTAATAAGACTGACTCACTGCGCCCCTTTGTGTTCTATATATATATATTTATACCCCGGTCTATGAGCTCTAGAACATTCTTATAAAATCGACTCACTGTTTATACTGCGTCAGAATATTCCAGAGCTACTTGAAATACACAGTACCGCTATTCGCCGCTAGATGGCGTTAGTGGCTCGAACATTCTAGATTTATGTCGAAGTTTCTCGACGTACTTCGCTAAACGCCTGGCGTAACAATAGCAATATTTCTAAAAATAATGTTTGAATTTGTTTTATTACAGAATGTTGATGCTGACCCATAACACAAGTTAATTTTTTTCTAGAGTACCAGAGTTCACACAAACATTTGAATAAATAACATTAATCTGTTTTACTGTGTCTATCAACTATTATTCAACTCTCCTGTCGCAGTTCTGATTGAAGAAATGTCTTATAGGATAAGCAGCACTATGGTGCTCTTTTGTTTGTATTGTTTTTTATATTTTATGTGTGTACATAAATAAAAAAATAAGTCTTGTTTATTGTTTAAGTGATATAGTATTTTTTGTTTTGTAAATGTTTGTCTGTACATGCTTTTAAGTCCAAAAAAAATCACATAAATGTCATCGTAAAATTACAAAAACCGATAGATTATAATTTCTCTCGCGAGTTTGTGCGACAAATTAAAAAAGTGATGGTGGATGATGGTGGCTATGGCTAATATGCCCCTTTTAAACATTTGTGTCTTTCGGTCTGGTTCATCTTAAAATCCTCACGTAATATATTATACAGACATGGTTTGTCATAATAGTCTTTTCCATATATGTGTGTGCGTGAATCTGTGTTGAATGTATTCAGCTCAAGGCAATTTGATGATCTAGTTCAGCATCAAATAGGTCAGTCCGTGACCCATTTGTAGCGCCCTGTAATATTATAAAATAAAAACCTTACGACCCTGGCTAACAAGGGGAATAATCTCAAATATTTAACTTTTAATCTATGATAATAAATCATAATAGTATCATTAGAATTTAACTTGGAATATTTTTCTATATAGTCATGGTAAATATCCTGTTTTCCAATGATACTGTTAGTAACCAATAAGTTTGTATTTGTAAATTTGCACTTACTTTTTGTGTCTTCTAATCTCTTCAACATATATGCAACATATTATTATATCGTAACTAAGTCATTATTTTTTTCCGTTAGAACAAAATAATATATCGATGAATACAAAGCCATTTTGAAACTTTTGGAAGATTTGTGTTCACTTGAAGAATTAGATCAGAATTATGCCACAGTATTAGGAGAATATAATGTTTCCTTACAGAGTACAATTAAGTTTCTACGTATTTGTACAACAAAATACCAACTTACGAAGGTTACTGCGCAATTGCAAAAATCGTTACACGTGGAAGCTGTGCCCTGCTCCTGCACTCCCCGTTCTTACCCCGCGGGGTAGAAAAGGGGAACGGGGGTGTTTATATACCCCGCGCCCTTTTCCTACCCCGCTCACACACACAGCTTCGGCAAACCAGATACCCTTCTTTTTCCAGAGTTCTGAACTCTCCGTTCTTATACCGCGGGGTAGGAAGGGGGAAAGGGGCATTTCATTTATCCACAGCTCCCGCTAGCTAGAGACCCCTCCCCTACCTTTTATGGAGATTTTAGATTCTAACTCACCCTTGTCTGGGGTGACGGTGGATGCATTGGAGAGGGAGCTCGGGCCTGTGGCGGGCTGGCTTCCGGCCTTGGGCAGGTACTTCCTACCAATCACAGGCGTTTGCGAAAGGTCAAAAGTGAAGTCCATTGTGCGGCCTGGGAGTTCCTGCGAAAATAATTTTACGTTAGCGATCGTGACTTTGAAATTAACAGATTGGTAGAGCAAAAGTTTGGTTACGTCAACCGTTTTGTTTAATAACAAAGTTCAAATTCGTCTTTATTGCCAAGAAGAAAATACGGTTTTATAATCGAATCACTACCAATGTTGTATTCTTTTCGGTCTTGGTCTGCATACAAACATTCTACGAATATATTAAATACCTTAGTCACTACATCTATCCAACTTTTGGTAGAACCCAAAATACCGTTGATATTTAATTTATTTTAAGAAATAATTTGATATTTCCAAGGGACTCGTAGCTAAAAATAATGACAGCCGTACGGGGTGGGAGCTTTAAGGTAAAGCAAAGCTTACCGAGATGCTCCAGAAAGCACATTAACCTCCAGAGCCCCAGCGGCACAAAAACGTGCCAGTAAACAAGTATCAGTTGAGCCCGGCTGGCACAAATTTGTGCCACCAAGCCCCGACCGATTTAAAACTGTATTTGTAGTAAAGATAAGTGTTAAAATCGTTTGTGACCGGGGTCAGATTACGCTTACGATAAGAGCCCGCCCGCGGTGCTTGACGGATGGTGGACGTAATAATGGCGGTCCTTGGGAGGTTAACCCGTTGGTCACGGCTATCAATTGAACATCTTTGACAGTCGTTACTGGTTGTAAGAAGTCAGTAAATCTGTCTAAAATGCACTGCTTTCTTCACTTTGTCTGTATATAAACTTTAACTGTGCCAAATTTCATACTTCTCGGTCTGTGCTATGTTCGTGAAAGGGTTACGTAGGTTTTTGCTTCACGTAATAATATATAGATAAGTAATGTCACCATGTTTTTCGTTTGGTTCTCACCTTCTTGCCGTGTAGCTCTGTGTCCAGGATGGACGAGGCGTGGCTGTCCCAGTAGGGAGGCACCACCAGCGTCGAGCACCGCGTCACTACCAGCTTCAGAATCTTCATGGCTTCTTTGTAATTATTGCTATCTTGAATCTGCACACAATTGAAATTGACACTTATTAGTCGTCCTTAAGGTTCAAATTTGCGTAAGCTTTTAATCACGGTAATTTAATTTTTTGTTTTTCACTATATGAGAAATGCAGGAAATATGTGCATACGACGGAAATTGAGACCCATTGAAGTAAATTACGGTTCAAATTAGCGTCTGCTTTTATAATTTTATTTATAGGACGAATTACACGACGAATGCAAAAAACTGGAGACTGATTGATAGAGTACATTTATAGAAATCACAATTTTATAACTTTCTATGCACAAATCTACCACATCACAGTATTAATTACAAAGTCCCTGGTTTCGTATTTAGTGGCTTTTCCATGGAGTTTTTTCAATTTCCATCAATCTCGATATTGGAATGCCTTCTAGCGCTTATTCGCTATGGCGTTTGTTACTATTGGCAGGCTTAAAGGGACGCCCGAGGGGGCATTCCTTTATTCTCGTGTATTACACGGTGATTTCATTGTTCTATACGTACCATATAGACACAGGCAAAAAGCTCTATAAATGGCTAGAAATTATGTCCGGAGATCAGTCTAAATTTATGTTTTTACTTTTGGCGAACACCACCTACGTCAGCCCGGTCAATGTCAGTCACGCCTGATGGTAGGCGATAGATGAGGTCTACGATAGAAAGGGCGAGCCCAGAAGATGCCTGTTTACTCTTGATTAAAGGCTGACGGGTCATGTGTGGTAGGGAACACAGAAGCCGGTAGGTATTTTCTATTCGTTAGTCATGACTGACTGGACCGATTAAGCTAATTTTGGTTTTCAAAATTCCAGAGAAAGCATAAAAGTACACGTCATTTTTTTTTTATTTGGAAAGGGGATTAATAAAGGATCGTTACCGTAACATCGATGAATTTGGCGACGGCTCGCAACAGGTCGGCGTTGACGGGCTGTGCGGCGGGCGCGTTCAGGTCCACGTAGTACAGCATACAGTGCAAGATCGAAAGCACTGGCAGCTGAAGGTTCGCTGAACCCTGCACACGGTAAATAAATAAATAAAATTGTTTATTTGACACAAAAACAATACACAAGCAAACAATTCGACGATGGTAGCAACAATTTCATATTAACAAATACGATCAAGGAGCCTTTTTAACAGACTTCTAAAAAAGGAGGAGGTTCTCAATTCGGATTTTTGTATATTTTTTTTTTATGTTTGTCCGCGCATAACTCCGTCGCTTGCCAACCGATTTGAAAAATTCTTATCTTGTTAGAAAGGGTATACTTCCCAAATGGTCCCATGAAAATTTTATCGAAATCGGACGAGCCGTTTCTGAAAAATCAACAAAAGTAAAAAAAAATATTTACGTTGATGATCTTTTCGTTTACTCTGCCTTGCGTTTTTTGTTCGCGCATAACTTCGTCATTTACGAACCGATTTGGAAAATTCACTGACCCACTAAAAATACACAAAATAAAAACGTTTTTGCAAAAAATAAAACCGACTTCCATATCAAAACACTACAAAGCCAAAAATAATTTTAATTTCGGAAGGCGGTGTGAAAAAAAAAAAGAAAATACAAAACCAATAACACCGACTACCGAAATTAAAATTATTTTTGGCTTTGTAGTGTTTTGATATGGAAGTCGGTTTTATTTTTTGCAAAAAAGTTTTTTTAAGTATTCTAGCAGAACCAACATCTGACACTGCAAATTTTATGGTAGAAAACATGATTTTGCACCAATGACTCTCTCTTTTTAGAAAATAAGTTTTTTAGATATGGAGATTAAGATTAGGGAAAGCTGGGGCTCGCATGTCCCTGGAGATAAATGCCCTTAAATAAAACAAGAATAAAAAAAGATGATGGTAGCTGCAAAAGTTAAAACTATGGCGCAGCTACTAACGCCCGACTCCTAATGAGGAGGGTTGTTCCAGCTTACAAACGGTATGACTAATTTTTTTTTAAACACTATCAAAATATGGTGAAAATAGGTTGAAAGGGCGCCCCTCCATAGATTAGTTAAGACACAATAACTCATTTATTAATATTGATATTTTCGCTCCTAAATCAGAAATTATTAACTACCTTAAACAAAATAAATTAACTGCCTTAAATACTACCTCTTAAATATAAATGTTTAATACTTATTTATTAGAATATAAGTAGTTGTACCACCACTGTATCAACTAGAATCTGTTATCTGTGGAAACGTTGATTGTACCTTGTGACCTTAATTTAGTTGTATATTTTAGTTGTAAGACAAAGTGTACAATTGTTTGTTTTCCCAATAAAATAAAATGAATTGAAATTAAAATAAATAAAAATAATTTAAATAAATCAAAATATAATGTATATCACGAAGCGTCAATGGCGTAATGGCTAAGGTCTCGACTTGAGCTCGTGACTCAAATATCCGATATATCTTTACATCAGTTGCAAAATTACAATGCCAGCTTCGTTAGATACCAACATAATTGAAAACAACGCATTTTTTATATGCGCGAGTGAAGTAACCAGGTCAGGTTTGCAAGCCCGGCCGAAATCAATACAGCGCGTACTCGAATTCGTGGAAAAGCTCATAAACAATTTAATTATGTAACTACAATTACTGCAACGGTTCCGGGAACTGATAAATACAGCATTAATTAATGTTAATACGGCTTAAATAAAGCCAGGCAGGTATTAATCAATTCGTGGAACTATCTGAAAATGCTATTAAATATTGTCATGTAAATGAAATGTGCTTACGAAATATGAGATTCTATATACCGAGTAGTTATTGCAAATGAAACATTTTGTTGTTTATAACTGGTAACAGACGAGATTTGATAATAGGTCACGTATTTCTGCACTAAACCTGGGGCGCGGAAGTGCTCCCGCTAGGTCGAGCAAAAAAGGAAATACAAGGTCGTACCATACTCAGTTATAATGCTTAAATGCTTGCACTATATGGACAGGCCCAGTCAAATCTTTCTTTGAATTAAACCAGTATAGATTGTATGGACTTTAAAAGAGACGGATCCCTGAATTTGTTTCGGTGTGTCTTCTCAGTCAGTTCGGAAACACTGGCCTCATCTAATTTATATTTATGAAAAAAAAAATAACGTGTAAAAGTGTTATTTAATAACCCATTTGCAAAATAAAGATCATTTATCATTTAAAACAAATAAATGAATTGAATTGAATACTTTTTTCGAAGCCATTTGGGCTGTTTTTGACCCCCTCTAGAAATCTATACAACGTGTAATTTAAAAGGTATATACATACCAAGTGCATGGCTTCTTTGGATGATATCAAACGATATGGCAAGGGTTTTGTAATCCTAAGTCTACGTGTGTAGAACTTATTACAAATTCCAACACACTGATACCAGAGACCGAATTTTTCAAATTAAAAAGAACGAAAAGAATTATCGTGTTATTGGCAAGTGACGTGGAAAGTTATTGACCCTCGTAGTGCTGTGACACGTTTGTTATGATTGGTATTCAAGAAATATATGAAACCAGTAATTTGGTTTCAATTCTTTGAGTCAGTTATTTTGTGCTGAAACTGTGCATTGAGACTCCATACCAGATGTTCAGCCCTTTTGGATAGATATGGGGTTTCCGTTACACGTTGTATAAATAAAAATGAATCGCCGAAATGTATGTACGCGCATAACTTCAGAACGACTGCACCAAATTGGATAATTCTTTATTTTAATGAAGGCAAAAAGGCGCTCTTTTTGGCGCAGCCGTGAGGCATGTACTGTCTTTTCATATACACGTGTGCCTGATGTACTGATGTCAAATAAATGTTTTTCTTTTATACATCTACGCATCCATCCTCACAAACATTCGCATAATAATATTAGTAAGAATGAAGTAAGATTACCTTCTCTAAGACTTCGACGAGGAAAGCGAGCATCTGCTGCGAGAGATGTGAGTATGTGTCCCACAGGTACTTGACGACGCACTTGGTCCACTGGAAGCTCTCCTTGCTGAACGTCCGGCGCGAGTACAGCGTCATCACCGTGCCCAAGTTCTCCAGCTTCTTACTCTTCTCCGCTGTGAACTGATTAACATATTACTTTAAACGATATGTTAGTATGTTTGATAAACAGTTAATAATCATGAATAATCTTTATTCAATAAACATTATGGGTAAATTACAAAATTATTCTTAATGAAACTATGTAGGTCTTTAATGCTGTATCACAGGCGGACGGAGCTCCAACAAACATTACAATTTAAAGTGAACCGATTTTTAGGTTTCCGTAGCCGAATAGCAAAAAACGGAACCTATTGGGAAAAGCAATATTTTGTAAAAGGTTATAAGTAGTTGAGATTTAGACTTTTGTAACTAGGTAAATTATAAATCGACCAAGTAAAAAGAGTGAAATAAAAACTTTTTACCAAAAAATTAAACCGACTTCCAAAAAACACTGCAATGTGAAAAATAACTTTATTTTATATGTAATACTAGATTTTGCCCGCAACTTCATTCGCGTGGGAAGTTTTTCCCGCGTGAATCAAAAAATCGCGTGAAAAAAAAAGTATCCTATGTCCGTTTCCTGGTTCTAAGCTACCTCCCTACCAATTTTCAGCCAAATCGGTTCAGCCGTTCTTTAGTTGTAAATAGTGTAACTAACATCACTTTCTTATAAATATATAGATTGTAATCCATTTTTATACAAATAAATAAATGTAATTGTAAGCATACCTGTGCGATATGACAAGCTGCGCGTACGCAAAGCTCGTTAGCGTCCTCGTAGTGCAGTAGCATGTAGGGCAGTAAGGCCACCACGGTCATGGGGAAGGCCAGCGACTGCGTGGGGTCAATGACCGGCAGCTCCAGCAGTGGGATCATGTCCACTAGCACGCCCACCACCGGCTCGTACGTATTGGGGTGAGTACAGCCCTGCCAAGTGGTAACAATAAATATTAATATAAAAAAAAAATAATAATAATAATATTCCACAACTTTCACACAACGCCATCTAGTCCTAAACTAAGCAGAGCTTGTGGTATGAGTACTAGACAACTGATAAACGATTAAAACTAAATGATTAATATCTGTAGCTACTGCTATTTATATCTGCTATCTATTTAGGCATTCTGAATATTGTATGTATGATATGGTTATATTAAGATTATATAGTATGTTAACTAACAGAGGGCGTTCCTGTTAACCCGCAATAGTATAGCATCCATACATGCTAAAAAATTATTACCATTCGAAAACAAAATGTTTTTATTTTTTTTTAATATTAAAATATTTACTAAAATGTTAAATTGATACGTAAAAGAAACACTCTGTACACGCGTACGCATTCATAAACAAATTGCGACGTTGCCGTCCTTCAAGTACGCGTGTACAGAGTGTTTCTTTTACGTATCAATTTAACATTTTTAGTGAATATCTTAATATTAAAAAAAATGTTTTCGAATGGTAATAGGTATTTGTTTTAGCATGTATGGATGCTATACTATTGCGGGTTAACGGGAACGCCCTCTGTTACTGTATATACAACGTGTAATTCAAAGGGTATATACATACCAAGTGCACGGCTTCTTTGGGTGATAACAAACGATATAGCAAGGGTTTTGTAATCCTATGTCTACATGTGTGGAGCTTATTAGAAATGTCAATACATTGATACCAGAGACCGAATTTTTCAAATTAAGAAGAACGAAGACAATTATCATTTTATTGGCAAGTGACGTGGAAAGTTATGACCCTCATAGTGCTGTGACACGTTTTTTTATTATTGGTATTCAAGAAACATATGAAACCGATAATTTGGGGTCAATTCTGTGAGTCAGTTATTTTGAGCTGAAACTTTGCATAGAGACTCCATACCAGATGTTGTCTTCAGTCCTTTTGGATAGATATGGGGTTTCCGTTACACGTTGTATATAACAAACAACAAACCTTGAGCAGCAGGGCATGTAGCGAGGGCGACGTATGAGCTTGGGTGCGATCTAGACGCTCCCTCGCATCAGGTCTGTCCAGGGGTAGGCGAGCCATAACACGTGCCAACAACCGCACTCCCAGGAGAAACTCGTGCTCATAGTCCGACTCCAGTAGAGACGCACCCACCCAGAACAATGTGGCCAGGATCGTCAGCTTATCGTCCTGGAACAGGGCACCGGGGAGCTTGCACAGAAAGAACAGAAAACGTTAGTGGGTATGTTACAGGTTACACGTTGCAGGTTACATGTTGCGCGTTACAAGTTACTGGTTACATGTTACAGGTTACATGTTACAGGTTATATGTCACAGGTTTCATGCTACATTTACATTTGGGTAAAAGCTGGTGATATATAGGAAAAACAAAGTTAATTTGGTTATGTTTATAATATTTACGAATTTATTGTGTTGACATTTTTAATGAACAATATTATGATCTTGAATGGATCGAAATAAATGTGTTTTAGAAAACTCCACGGCACTTCCAGCATAACCGTAAGAAAAACAATTATTTACATTAGCGATACGAGAAAAAATATCTGACTTCAATAACACTTATTAATGTGGAATTTCAGCATGCAAGTATAAAGCTTTTATTCATAAGAAATCTCAAACTTTATCTAGGAAATTACGATACGGTCACACGTCACATACCTAAACCAAAAATTTAGTTAAATTTGAAAGTGTGAAAATTATTCAGTAGGTACGATATCAGGCTTATCTTAAAACGGGCCAACTTACTTACCAAACTTTATAAGCGAAGCAATCACTATTTATATATACAGGAGCTAATTATCAAAAAGTATATTAGTGTGATGATTGAAATGTACCTGTGTAGCGCTATCACCGAGCAGCTTGAGTGACTGGGCTGAGCGTGACCGGCACAAGTTCGAACACACGCCCTTCGCGGCTTCACTGCACGGCCGCGTACGTTCCACTGGAAACCAAATTAATGTACGTGTTCATAAAAAAATGAAATACACGAATCTCCGATTTTTTTTTGGATATTAGACAGTTCGTCTTCGACCACATCATCGCTTACCATCAGGTGTGATCAAACAAACACACACACTACACGAAATCTAGTATACAACGTGTAATTTAAAGGGTATATACATACCAAGTGCACAGCTTTTTTGGATGATAACAAATGATATGGCAAGGGTTTTGTAATCTTATGTCTACATGATTGTGTGGAGCTTATTAGAAATTTCAATACATTACAAGAAGAACGAAGACTATTATCGTTTTATTGGCAAGTGACGTGGAAAGTGATGACCCTCATAGTGCTGTGACACGTTAGTTATTATTGGTATTCAAGAAACTTATGAAACTAACAATTTGGGGTCAATTCTGTGAATCACTTATTATGAGCTGAAACTTTGCATAGAGACTCCTTATCAGATATTGTCTTCAGTCCTTTTGGATAGATATGGGGTTTCCGTTACACGTTGTATACTTATACCAAACGTGACCATAAAAATTGCCGCGATATGGCAAACCGCTCTATAGAACAATGAATGTGCAAATGACAGCCTGCACGGACAGCATAGTTTTATCCGAGGCACCTAAGAATCTAGACACGTAAATATCATCCTTCCACTGATCGACCTTGGCCGGCATTGCTTAACCTCAAAAATTGGACCCCATTTCCTTAAACTCTCATAAAGTTAGCGTTCCATTGCGGCAAAAGAAACTCGATTATATATCACTAGCTTCCGCCCGCGACTTCGACCCCGTGGAAAAAAAAATCCCCCGATTTTGAAACATTCTTCATTACTGCTCCGCTCCTATTGGTGTTAGTGTGATGATATATAGCCTATAGCCTTCCTTGATAAATGGGCTATCTAACACTGAAAGAATTTTTCAAATCAGAACGGTAGTTCCTGAGATTAGCGCGTTCAAGCAAACAAACAAACAAACAAACAAACTCTTCAGCTTTATAATATTAGTATAGATTTGCCTACTGTAGTTTATAAAATAAATAAAAAACATAAATATTAACTTTTTCCATCAATCTTAATAATAGTTTTAAAGGTATATTTTATATTAACTACTAACTGAACAATGCTTTAACAACAAGTGGTAAAAGTTAATATTGCAATTATAAAAATGGGCCCCATACACATGCATAATAGTAAATTCGCGAACTGAAAATCTAAATTTATGAGATAAAACTATATTATTTAAAAAAATTAAACCTTTTATTTGAACTTATCTTATTCAAAACCTTACATCTTGCCAAATTTCGTGATTTCAGGGTAGCAGGAAATATCCGGTCGATTTTTAGATCAAAATAAATGTCGCGTAAAGGGCCATAGTATTTTATTGTTTTGGGAAAAACGTCTCAGCCCTAGTACAGGAAAACTTAAGCTGACGAATTGAAACTGATAATGTGGTTTGAAAATTGATTATAAGTTTAGTTTTGCATTTTCGGATGCTAAGATAAGGTCGAAGTATCTAAGAGTTATTGGGGTATTTACGGAGTCTTTATAGGAACCCAAAAATAAGTTGCATCCGGTTTCTAACAATAAATCTGGCTCAGTACGCCCCCACGTAAAACAGCATTGTTAAGCAAAACACCTGCTCTCAAAAGATGTTATGTAATGTTTCATATAGGATAAAGTTTCGACGTAATATCGCTTCAACACCGTGACCTTCAGAATTTTCTTTAATAAGTAGAAAACTTAGATTTACTTCGCAACCATTTCTTGGAATAGTTGTTTCCTGGATTAAAATCTTGTTTCAAGGACTTCCTCCGTACAAGTATTGCATAAAAAGCTTGTTTTACATAACTATTGTTAAAATACAGGGTGTGTTGTAATTCCTGAAACGCAATAAGTACGGATTGGTTGAAATTGTAGTAGTCACCGCCTCGCGGGGCACGCCCAGGATGCCCCCCATCCCCTCCCACAAGTATCGATCCCAGGGAGAAACAATTACGAGGCTGTTGCACAATTTATTCAGATTTCACGGCCAGTTGCGTCCCGCATCTGTGTGTGAGTGTACCGTGACCCTGTTCTCATTACAACAAGCTACAGTCTTACCAAGACCTGAATCTAAGTTTTGATATCTCAACATGTCTGGACATGATAAGTATGTTGATGCAAAACCTGAGAATGGCATTGCTTGCAAGTCAGATGGTTACGAGAAACTGTCCTTTCAAGAGACGTGGCAGCTTAATTTAACGCCGAATGAACGACGAAATCTTAAGAGAAATGCAAGAATGGATTTATGGGCTAAAATGATGGCCAGGCTTAATGTTGGCGAGGCTCCTCGCCGCTACCGTGTGAGGGAGACGGACAGAGCTTAGAAGACGAGACGAGACAACCTGTTGCCACCGTCCCGCCAAAACTCTGCGGGTAAGTTGTTCATTTTAATCCTATAACATCCCATATATATATATCAAATACTAGCTATGCCCGCGACTGTGACCGCGCGGAATTATGACTTTCGGCAACATTTTTAATTTTTTGGACTAATTATTTTGCAAATAAAACTCATACATAAATAAGCTATTTATAATATTTTACTGCTAATAGCTTATTTAAGTACATTTTTCTAATCAAAAGATAAGTTTCAAGCTTCTAGCTTTTAAAATGACGTAATTTCCATACAAACTTTCATCCCCTATTTCAACTCTTTACATCCTTTTTTGCATTAAAAAGCAGCCTATGTCGTTTCTCAGGCTCTAGACTATATCTGTACCAAATTTCATTTAAATCGGTTCAGTAGTTTAGGCGTGATTGCGTAACACACAGACAGACAGAGTTACTTTCGCATTTATAATATTAGTAAGGATTTAGTAGTAAATAGGTGAGCGTGAACCGTCTTTATCTCGTATGATATTGATGTTCAAAAGCAAATTTCGCGCTTCGCGGTTTGGGAACTTTCGACTATCTTCGGAACTTTAAAGTGACATAATATAGAGCTGTTGCATCTAACCTTCCGATTGACATGTATTTTATTACTAGTGTTTTGGCAAATTTAAAAGGAATTAAGTCAATTGTCCTACCGATGGCGATTAACGAGAAGCGAGTAAAGCTAGCAATTTTTTGAAATTGATGAAAACGATTTGGCGAGCAGCGAGCGTGCTGTTTATTTATTTTTACCGATAGTTTTGTCACCGAGCTATCATCTGGTTGGTCTGAGTTCTAGCCGATATAACACATATTTTGATTTACGCTCCCATTTGGTTTATTTTGACTGTAAAGAGAATGTGAATGTAATTTACGTAGACCTCATTATTTTTGGGATAAAAATACTTATACACATTACAATAATCGATTTTGAACAAAGTAATTTCAGGATTTTATTTTTCGATGGTTAATCATCTGATAACTCTTCCTGGTCTGGGTAAAGCGGAAGGGAGTGTCAGACTTCTACTGACTAAAAACCCGACCTGATCCTTCAACTACCCTTAAATTCCGGGGCCGCGGTAACTCGTGAGTCCCGCCACCCATGTAACATTTATCTATTGTATGTTTCTTCTTCGAGAAAATAGGCGATAGTTAGTCCCTTTCTTGAGTGGTGGGACAACTTTTTTTTTTAAGATATTAGTCTCGCGTTTGACCACCATCTCACCTTGATGTGGTCGAAGATTGAGCACGCTTACCTAGAAGTAACCTCTTCATTCTTGACTTAAAGACCCCCAGGTTATAGCTATCGGGAAACACAGACTCCGACAGGGAATTCCACTCCTTAGCCGTACGCATAATGAAGGTATTCCCAAAACGTTTAGTGCGTATGGGTGGGATGTCCACCATGTAACTGCTATAGTATAGTTACCGTGCGGTGGTTTCTCTGCGTTTGGCGGGGGCGCGTTGTTCTTGCGTATACAGTAGGACACGGAGTAACTGGTGCTTCGAGTATGGTTGCTAACACAGCCCACACACACGCCCGGAGACCGCTTGCCTGCCGAAAAGAAAACTTACATCATCACCGAACCCTCAACACCTCCTCCCACTATCAAACAGGATATTCACCATGTGTATTTTAATTTTATTTTATTGTTAACTAGCTTTTGCCCGCGACTTCCTTCGCGATCCCGTGAGATTTCCGGGATAAAAATTTCCTATGTCCGTCTCCTGGTTCTAAGCTACCTCACTACCAATTTTCAGCTAAATCGATTCAGCAGTTCTTGAGTTATAAATAGTGTAACTAACACGACTTTCTTTTATATATATAGATAGGCGTTTGATTTATTTAGATGATGTGGTCGAAGATTTGCCTAGAAGTAACCTATTCACTCTTGAGTTGTCATCCGTGATCATGGCGCTTGCAACAGTGCCGAAATATCGAAAAATACACAATGCATACATTTATTGTTTTCCTCGTTAGTACTGTTCGTAATTATTTCCTCTAATTCCTTGTTACGTGTAGCATTTGCAAATAATAACACTTTATATTTAATTCATAGCTTTCTACTATCATAAGCTCCGTGGACCAAGCAGTTTTATTCAAGTATATCTTTTAACAAGTAACTATCGTACAGACTAAGACAGAGTGATAACCTGGTATGCTTTTGATATATAATAAAGGAGAAGAGGGCGTCAATTTTGCGGTTTTTTTAATATTCATAAATATTTTATGTATATCGATTCATTATGGGATAACTTATGGGTTCACGACACGCAGCATGCTAATGATAAAAGTGTGTGTGAGTGTTGCTTTGGCGCAACACCAATCTCATTAAAAACTTCTTATTTTTATACTTAGTTTTTCTCGTGACCAAATACAATGCGGAGAACGGACAACAATCGTCAGTCACCAAAGGCGAGAGATTTTTTTTATGCCAACATTTTTTTGACGAAGTTATTATGTATGTCACTGCAAAAGGTTTATTGAATCAAAAAAATTAATAAACTATTTTAACAGTTAATATTTGTTTCATTGATATACACATGTTCTACCCAAAAACATATTTACGCTCAGATAAGAGTATAATTACGTCTTTAAAACAAAATTTAATAAACTTTTATAATACTAACAAAAATGTCTTAACAAAAAAATAAGTTAAGTATATTCGTCTCCACTCAATGCCTTGTCCTACCAACTAACGTCAGTCGTAAAATTTTATTGTTTTTTGCACAATGCTTTGTAAAAACAACTTTAAACAATTCTCGTAAGCTGGAATTCACAAAAACATATTTTATGCTTATAGCATAGCATGGGACTGTGCATCTTGGATTTTTTTGTAAATCAATGGACACGGCCCGGCTTTGCACGATCTCATCCTGCTAATTCACACAAAACCTTA